>CP075870.1:2400000-3600000 GCA_019565615.1 Trichoderma simmonsii | reverse complement strand
CAACACCCACCGGGACCGGATATTCTTCCCACTCTACATCTCTCAGCACCAGCACCACTTCATACATCCTTCCCCCCTCAAGCACCTCCATCGACTCCTCCGCCTTAGCGGAAACTACTTCAAAAGTATCAACCACCTCACACTACTCCCTCCCATCCAGTGAAAAATCCACCACGTCTTATTTTTCATCCGCTTCTTCCACTTCATCTTCAAATTCGAGCACCATCTCATACGCATCCACCGCCGACGCCGTCACCCAGCCCTCAGCCACGTCCACCACTTTCCACACCACAACCACGACTAAATCATCCTCAAGCAGCACGACAACTTCAACTGCGTCGAGTTCGTCTACTGGATACCCTGTTCCGCCTTCGTATGGGCCTCCGTCTTATGATATTCCGTCGTATGAGCTCCCGCCGTCTTATGGATTCAGGGGCCGAAGAATTTGGTAAACTTCGGGTTACAAAGATTGATAATGCTGAGAAATATGGACGGGAGAGGGTTGGGGGAATGGTAGGCAAACAGAATGATGATAGTAGTTCTTTTGGTGGATTTGAAGGCTTTTATAACCAGTAGTTAATTTGAAAAAAGATAGTTTGTCCATTTCTTTGTATAGGTAGTTAGTCGAATATGTTAGTAAATGCTTCTCATCAGTATCCATATTCTCGTCAACTCTAATCCTATTTGAATACACAGGGAATACTGAATCTATAACTTTTCTTCGTCTTGGGCTCTATAATTTCTATACATCTATGAGTCCAGCTTTTCCAGGTTTTCATTTAAACAGCTTCTTCGACAAACATATCGCTATAATACCATTTTCCATTTTATTTGCCCTCGGACAAGCTCACAACCGCCCATTTGCCGCTCCATGCCCATTTTCTGGCGCCAGAGTCACCGCCTCCACCCTCAAGGGCTCTCAATTCTTCATCTTTACCAGCGGGAAGATCAACAACGACATCAGCTTTGCAGGTTCGTAGAGACATGACGTTGACACCTGAGCCAGCGCCCATGGAGCCGAGGGCCTCTGTGAAAGGAGTGGTAGGGTCCCAGCAAGCCTAGAAAGCGTTAGTTAATGAACTTTGTGGATATCATAATGGAGTCACTTACATCACCAGTCAGCTTTCGGTAGTTCAAATCACCCTTGAAGATGACAAGCTCAGCCTGCTTCAAATCTTCGTACAGCTCAGGGGCCTCGTGGGGAAGTCGCCAGAAAGAGCCACCAGCAGTCCAGTACCTATTGGGCCGGATAGCCAACTGGCCCTCGCCATGCTGTGTCGCCCAATCCTGGAAGACGAATGACAGACTCTGGGCCTCCTTATCTGACAGAGGCGCGGGGGTCTTCTCCGCAACTGTCTCTTCTTCCGTCGGAGCCTCGAAGAATTTCTTGGGGTTGGCGAGAGCGCTCAGGAGGGCGGCAAAGTCTGCAGGCATAACATCGGAGACAAACCAGGGAATTGACTTGGGGCGAAGCACAATGTGAGTAGCAAGACCCGTGTTGAGAAGGTAGCCAGCCAGCACCAGGTCGACGTAGAGCTCGAAGCCAGAATTATCAAGTACAAAGTCCACGCGACGCTCCTTCTTGCCCGCGGCCCGAGCCTTGTTGAGCAAATCATAAGCTTGGGGAAGATTGTTGACAAGGATGTTCTTTTCGGCGGCCTTTCTGGCTTCGCTGCCCTGCAGTCTCTGGATATCCTCGTAGGTCATGGTGGTGAGTAGCGACAAATCAGTCGCATTACCCCAGAGGCAGACCTCGCACATTTCCATGAAGAGAATCTTTTCGGCCTCGGAGTCATGGGTGATGTTCTTATCAGCGCGAATCTTTGTAACGATGTCTTCATATCTGGCGGCAAGCTCTGCGACGGCATTGCGAGAGGTTCGGAAGCTGTCAATCTTCTGACGGGCAAAAAGGTCGTAGGATTTCCAGTGTTGAGTCGTGGTGAAGAATGTGTTGATGCGTCTGTGCAGTGATTTAGTATGATAGAGCTTGCGAGAAGTTATTTTTCTGAATTTGCGACATACCGGTACATGTAGCATTCGGAAAACAACCAGGGGACTTGGAACCAGGTTGGGTTACCTAGCTGCTCGAGCTCCTTGTTGTAGGCGGCCGTCTCGTCTGAGAATCCGTCCTCGACCAGAGGTCTATAAGTTATAGCCGTTAGTATTTGAATCTTCTTGTTGTCAAAATCGGAGACTTGGATGCGTACGTCATCTGTCGGTCATGCAGCATCTCATACTTGAGGGCGCCCAGCTGCTCGATAATCTTCTTGCCCTCGGCCTGCTTCTCGGGGTCCTCCGTGGCAGAAACGGTCTTGTAGACGTCATCCACAGCACCAGTCTATCGAATGAAGATGGGTGTTAGATAGGAATAAGATTTATTTGGTGGAAAGCTGTCGAGTCGAGGGATCGCTCACGAGAATGATGGGCCATCGCATGCGAACCGAGTCGCTCGCAAAGGACGTGGGGTCGTTGGTGACCGACTTTGCTGCATCGTGAGTTAGCCATGAATTGATCTGAATAACGGGAGCAGCAGATGGAGTTTTTCCGTACGTGTCTTGGTATCAAACTCCATCTTGACTAGATCAATGGCCGTGTTTCCTGGCAATGTCTGTTGAGGTTGAAGATGCGAAATAGGCAGAATCAGACTCCCAACCCGAACCTTTTGGAGGGGTCCTGGCTAAAGAAAAAGGCCCCTATGGCGGGATTGGCGGGGTACATGGCGGGGTTAATCTCGGTACCTTGAGAGAGTGCCTCGAGCGTGTGCAGTAGCAGGTATCACTGCTGTCAGCATCCGGTACCCCATGGATGCAATTAATACCGCCCGCTTTCAAAGGGGCAATTCCGAGCTCGAGGATCCATATCTGCAGCTCGCGACGTCATTCTGGAGATGCTTTGCTGTTTCCCATCTCCAGTCGTCTAACTCGCTGAGGACGCGATCTGCTCTAATCATGTCTGTTTCCTCTTTCTTGGCGGGACGAGGCATTAATTAATATGGCATGTTGATTTGTTGCGGTGAATCTACGACCCGCATGTTGACGCTGTGTGGTTCCTGAATATCAGCTCGTGTATGTAAAACAATATAGCCTTTTTGGCTCAATCGCTCGACTAGGCCCAGACAAGCATAGCGATGGCGGTGCTGCAAGATGAATCTGAGCGTGGATATTACCGGGAATGGCATAGCAACCGCATTGGCTGGGGACAAGATCACGTTGATTAATCATTGGATGGATATAAAACACTCGAGCTTTCTTCTTCTGGCTACTGAAGGCGGTGGAATGAATGCTGCCGTTATTCCAGGGTCTGAGGAACGGAATACCCTTTTTGTCATTCGCCGTGCTTGATAACTCTTCATCCCAGGGTAAGGCGAACCAACGGATGTCTTCTCCTGTCAATCACCGTCACCGGTGCTGCATTTCCTTAGGCGGTCTGTGTATATAATCACATGTCAAATAGCGTAGTAAAGTAGCTTGATGATTTATGTGATGGGGGTTGCTATACATGGGTAACATGTAGTAGCAACAACAACAATCACTTGTACGCAAAACCCTTGCTCTCGATACTATTCTCATATAACTTGCTTTCAGGTCTTAAAACAACATTTGGATATCGAAGAGCACGTCTAATCTGTGCCAAGTACTACCTAAGCAAGAATAAAATCATTTCGCCGATCAAAACCCACGAGACTCATCCTTTTCCCTAGTCCATCACTCCAAGCTCTTGACGTCGTCAAACTGATCCTCCTTCTTAACTTCCACACCATTCGTCACTACTACCTCGGGTACAACCAGCGTATTCTCGCTTGCTGGCGACTTGGTATCATTCTTTTCGTAGTGAATCGCTGCTGGCGCATAGTGGTACAGTTTTCTAGCAACAACAAAGCTCCCAACTGACGTTCCCCAGCACAGTACCGCGAGAGATGCCGTAATGAACAGCGTCGGAATCAAGAAGAGGCACGCAATGCCGATCCAGAAAAACGCAAAGGCAAATGCAGCAGAGAGAGCCAGGAGAATGGTAGACAACGCAAAGGAAAAGAATAATAGAAGTGGGAGAAGCGCGAATAGGGCTTGGAAAACGGTAAAGGACTGTTGAACATTCACATGCATGTGTTAGTCAAGGGATCCTAACTCTCTCTCCCGTCCCGTTTTCTTATATAAGGGGTTTACGTACAAAAAGTATCGGTTGATCAGAGGCAAACGATGATGCTGCTTCGTATGCGCGTTGGCGAGAAGGCGGCGGAATCAACGAGTTGAAAGAGCCCTGAGCATAGGAGTATGCAGTGGATAGCAGCGCTGCCGGACGGCTCTTTGTTCCAGTATTTGCGTCGCCATCGCTTTGCGTCGGGCCTTTTGCGGCGCACATCGTTTTGCAGTAAAACAAGATGGAGCAGGGATATTTTGTGTGTGTTCCTTGAAGCTGTTGCTGTTGGTAGCGGTGGAATATGAAGTGCGAGCTCAGAAATGAGGTGAGATGAGATGAGACGATATGAATGAGATCAATGATGGAATGGGATCGCTTGCGGGATGGTGGGGGCGACTAGCGAGCGGCTGCGGTTGCGGCTGCAGGAGACCAAATGCGGAGGTGGAGATGGGAAAGAAAGGACGATGATGGTGATGATGACGATTATGCAGAGGAAAAAAGAGAAAGGGCGGGTTGTGCACTCAGTACAGTATGTGTGTGTGAGTGTTTGTTTTGTTTTGTATTTTGGTTCTGGCTTGTATAAGATAAGACGAAATGAGCTGGAAGAAGGGGGTGAGGTGACGTGTGCGCTGGTATTGGCTGATGTCACCACGTGCAAGAGTCTGGTACGTAGACCAGAGATTAATGAGATGGATGAAGGGGGAAATTAAGCGGAATGAGCATTTTGGATGCTGAAATGGTAGTAGATGAGTCCGAAGAATAAAAAAGCACTGAATTTCTATTATCACTGTTATACAGGGTAGGTATTGAAGGCGTTTGAAGTTTATTTGGACGTGGAAAAAGAGTTAATTACAAAGGGTTTTATAAACCAGGGGTTGGGTATAAACCAGAGGTTGGGCATAGCACAGCATATCATTGATATGGACTCAGACATGGATTGGTGGATAGCAAGCTACCCCTGGTCGGACTTTAATCTGTTACTACAGAGTACATGTCAACACAGCATAGAGGGTAGACAGACGACTTGGATTTGTTCATAGACACGCTTTACTGCATCATTACTTTCGCTCTCGATTTACAGCTCGCATCAACTGGTGGCTGAATACTTTGCCCCGTGGCCCGGCAATTTCCTATGCTCTATAAAAGATTCGGGTCACAGCCATCCCCAGCTCCCTCAAGAACCACTCACTACCTAATGCTGCACTTGGATGCCACAAATTACAGATACAGACCCTCCGGCTCACCCTCCTGCTTGGTGCGCAACACCCGCTCTCGAGCAGATCGGAAATCTGCCATCTGCACCCGCATGCGTCGCTCTCGTAGAGCCATCATACCAGCCTCTGAGCAGATGGCCTTGATATCGGCACCAGACAGGTCATCCTTCTGGGAGATGAACTCATCCAGATCCACATCGTCGTTCAGGTTCATCTTGGAGGTGTGTAGGGTGAAGATCTTGCGTTTCGTGTTCTGGTCGGGGTTCTCGAACAGAATCTTTCGGTCGATTCGGCCGGGTCGGATAAGGGCAGGGTCAAGCGTATCGATCTTGTTGGTTGCCATGATGACCTTGACGTCACCACGGTCGTCGAAGCCGTCAAGCTGGTTGAGAAGCTCCAGCATGGTTCGCTGAACTTCACGCTCTCCTCCTGACGTGGAATCGTATCGCTTAGTACCAATGGCATCGATTTCATCAATGAAAACAATGGAGGGTGCATTTTCACCAGCAACCTGTTTTTCTCTGTATTAGCATCAAATGGCAATTGGAAGTTGGTGTAAGGGAGAGGTGGACAAACCTGGAACAACTGTCGCACCAACCGAGGGCCATCTCCCAGATACTTCTGAATCAGCTCGCTGCCCACAATACGCAAGAACGTAGCGGATGTCTGGTTGGCAACTGCCTTTGCCAAAAGGGTCTTTCCAGTACCAGGAGCACCGTATAGGATGACACCCTTGGGGGGCTTGATACCCATCTCCTCGTATAGCTCGGGGTGAAGCAGTGGCAGCTCCACTGACTCTCGGACCTCTTGAATCTGCTGCTCCAAGCCACCGATATCAGCGTAGGACTCCGTTGGCGCCTTGTCGAGCTTCATGACGCTGACAATGGGGTCTGTGTCATCGGTCAAGACTCCAACAATGCTGACGCTCTTGTGGTGCAGCAGAACGCTAGCGCCAGGCTCGAGGAGGTCCTTGTCGACAAAGCTCATGATGCTGACGTAGTATTCAGGACCCGTAGTGCTGCTCACGATGGCATGGTCGTCGTCAATGAGCTCCTCCAATGTGCCGACGCTCATTGGGCTTCCTCGCATGTCGTCAACACGACCCCGCTCGTCGGCTAACCTATCGACATCGACGTCGGGGCCGGCAGTCTGACCCTCCTTGGCGGCCTTGGCCTTGCGCAGTCTCTCCTGGTTCTCGACATATTCTTCTTCAAGGAGCAGGTGGTCGTGGATTCTCTGCATCCGCAGCAGTCGAAGCTTGCATCGGCTCGTGGGATAGACAGCAGGGAGCTTGGCAGCAGCGCTAGTACCGCCAGCCTTTCTCTTCTTGCGGCCGACCCGGGTTGTTGGCCTCGGCGGGGGCTCGTACTTGGGCTTATCCTTCTGCAACAGACGTTTAGTTGTGTTGTTCTATGTCGAGAGCGTGGAAAGGGGATGGCTGTACCTTCTTGTCCTTTTCATTCCGTCCCCCCTCACCACCCATACCAGATTGGCCTTGACCCTGGAAAAGTAAATGTCAGCATAGCTGCATCATAGCAAGATCAACAAAGACGCAGTGCAGCTCACCATCTTGACCGGTCAAGCTCTGGAAGGCTGCTATTTCAAAAGCTTGTTTGATGTCTCCTCTCTCTCCAAGTAGCACTCCTCTGATAATTCGGGCAAAGCTGGAGAAGAGGCTGAATTGATGATGATAATGACGGAGAGGCGAGTCGGCACTCGCTAGGCTGATGCTGCACAAGCACCCATGCCTTTGGGCTAGGCGCCAGAGAGACACGACAGCTCCAGGCGGATCACGTGCCTCCAGCTACGATACATCACGTGACTGATAGCAGAGAGCTGGACGCTGGGAATTGTCAGCTTCTTCCATTGGGCTTCTGTTTCGATAATCCGTCATTGTTGATGCTAACCCTCAAGCGGATTAGATTCAATTCAAGCTTGTTCGTATTAATGATGCATCTGAATGAATGCGAGATGCATGGATGAATGGATGAATGGTACGTCAAGGATCACATAAGCAAGCAAGCTTGGCTACCATTTATCCACAAGCCCGACCTGATTGTAACGACTGCATCATGCCTGGATTGATGCTGCGAGCTGCTATTACACCGTACATATTTGTTTCAAATTGATGGGACAAGATGACTTGCCCATGCTACCGCTACCAATTAATTGACCTCCCACTTACTGCGACCTGGTATCTCTGGAATCTTCCAACAAAACACCCCGCATATACGGAGCCATCCATGTGTGCCTGATTCACAGCCCAGAAAAGCCACTCGAGTTTGTTCACGAGCACAGCCTTTCACCAATACCGCCTCAATATGGGTACCGATACCGCTACCACCAACCATTATTACCCACCTCGCTCTCCGGAGCACAAGTGACCGGTTGGCTGCCGGTTGCTCTGTGATGATGCGGCGCAAGGATTCGGTTCCCTGCACGCACTTGGGCTAAATATGGACCTCAATGCCTTACTTCATGCCCTCTGCCTGACCAAATCAAGAGCAAAAGTGCCGTTGCGTGACACTCGGACTGCAGTGGAGGGTTCTGCTCGGAATGTTCCAGCGCCTAAGTGCCACTCACAGCGAATATTGACCTCGGAGTTGCACCTACAAAGCCCGTCCTAGGGACCCGGACCCGGTAGCTGCAGCGCTAAAATTGGCCTGACGTCGATAGCCGCAGCGCCCCTCCTCAATCGATTGCTCCTGGCACACACGCCGATAGGCGACTTCTCTGCCCATCCAGCCTAAACCCAAAGCCTCTTTGATTACCAGCACCCCTCTGCCATCGTCAGACTTCAACTCTCTCACCAAAACTCGACAAGCGTCACTTATCGTCACGGTGCTCCAACGCTCGCTCCGCCATCGCCAGTATACTTTGGACCCATACTTTCGCTCTACAAGACACACAACCCCTCTTAAGTCCACGATAGCTTCGGCTACGTCAAGTTTCGGCATCATGTCTAGCAGAGACCGTCGTATAATGAAGGAGCTGCAGGATCTGACGGAGGACAAGGACACATCCGGCATTCATGCTGCTCTGGAACAAGAAGGCTCGTTGACCGCTCTCAAGGGCTGGTTCTTTGGCCCTGGAAATACGCCGTATGCTGGTGGCAAATTCGTGATTCACATCCAGCTTCCCACCGACTACCCCTTCAAGCCACCCAAGATGAAGTTTGAGACCAGGATCTGGCATCCTAATGTCAGCAGTCAGACGGTATGTGTCCCCCATTTACCGGTTTCACTGGACTGCTGGCGAAAAATCTTTACTCACGATTTTGCTTGCTTCTAGGGCGTCATTTGTCTCGACACCCTCAACAAGAACTGGTCCCCTGTCCAAACGATCAAGACGGCTCTCCTCTCGGTCCGAATGCTTCTCGAAAACCCAAACCCCTCAGATCCACAGGACGGCGAAGTTGCACGGATGCTGCTCGACAATCCGGACTCCTTTGTCCAGATGGCTCACGAGTGGGCAGTCAGGCATGCTGGTGCGCCGCGACAGCGAAACCTCGACTTAACTATATTTAGAAGCCTGGCCAGGCCAACAACTGCTGTCGATGCGAGCCGGTATGCCGTGATTCTTATGGATGCTCTGTAGCGGAGGATAGAAGGCTAACTACGAGGCGCAGATACCATGGATACAAGCCAGTCTTGGTCGAACAGTTTACGGCAATGGGATTCGACCTCGATAACGTGGTGGCAACTCTCGAGTTTTTCCGCATCGACAAATTCCATGAAAACCTACCTCCGTCTCGCATGTCGGACGTAACAACTCGACTTCTTGGTGAGCAGCCTTAGGAAGCATGAGGGAAAATCAGGAGCCACCAATCCGCCCACTTCCCAACATCGAGTGGCGAAATGAATCGGAGTTTATTTACATGGACCGAGGGTTGAATTTTTTTTTTCTGGGGTTTCTATTTCTCTCCTGGGGGCTCTGTTCTTTGGCTCAGTTCTGCTCCAAAATCCGCTGTCCCTGAAATTTGTAGACTCGGGATTGACGGGACAGTTGCTTACGAGAGCCGAGTCACTTATTGAACGGTGGTGACTGGCTGGACGCCTGAAGAGCCATTTAGAAGTTCATGAGAGATGGGTGTTTAGGGCATCATTGGTGCCCGGGAGCGCATACTGTCAGGTATACAGCGACTCTGGAGTTATCAAGGTCGGAATTAGGTAGCATATTACACTCAATATAGCGTTTGTCTTTTTTATTTTCTGAGAAGAATCACAGGGAGAAGCACGCCTACGTATGTTCATAGGTAGACCAAGAATAGCGAAAAGGCACACTGCCCTCCCATGACACCGAATCTATCACGTACCTACGAAACAACAGAATTAAGCGAAAACAAACAAAGAAGCAGCCCGTCGCCCTGACAAAGACATGTTCTTCCGTTTCCTTCCTATCCACATGCTCCAGAAAGACCATCACCAGCCATTTTGAAACAGCCAACCACTCCCTCCATGTGATGAATTTTTTTTTATACATTTAGTTTATCTGATGAATTAAATGATGCAAGCCTCACCAAGTCCACTCTTTGTTGCCTCTTTTTTCTTGTTTTCTTTAAAGAAAAAAACATCAAAAGAACGAGACTTGATTTACAGCAGGTCGCGGCGGACGAACTCGTTGTACAGAGCCTTGCCCAGACCAGCGGGGGAGCGCTCAACAATGACGCCGGCGTTCTCGAGAGCGGCAATCTTGGAGTCGGCACCGCCCTTGCCGCCGGAGACGATGGCACCGGCGTGGCCCATACGGCGGCCGGGGGGAGCGGAGATGCCGGCGATGAAGCTGACGACGGGCTTGCCGCCGTTGACGGTGTTGGCCTGCTTGAGGAACTCGGCGGCGTCCTCCTCGGCGGAGCCGCCAATCTCGCCAATCATGATGATGCCGTCGGTCTCCTCGTCCTCGATGAAGACCTTGAGGCAGTCGATGAAGTTTGTGCCGCTGAAGGGGTCGCCGCCGATGCCGACGACGAGGGACTGGCCGAGGCCGGCCTGGGTGGTCTGGTTGACGGCCTCGTAGGTCAGGGTGCCGGAGCGGGAGACGATGCCGATGCGGCCGCGCTTGTGGATGAAGCCGGGCATGATGCCGATCTTGCACTGGCCGGGGGCGATGATGCCGGGGCAGTTGGGACCGACGAGGCGGGTCTTGGACTGGGTCTTGAGCATCTGGGTGATGCGGACCATGTCTGATATTCGGGGAACCGGGGGCAAGGGTTAGCTATATTGAAGGGGGGACAACTTTTTTGTGATATCTATGGTGGGGCTGACCATGTTGAGGAATTCCCTCGGTGATGCAGACGGCAAGGGGGATCTCGGCCTCGAGGGCCTCTTCGATACCGGCGGCGGCCAGAGGAGGGCTGCGCAGGTCAGTTTATGCCATTGCATCTTGGAATTCAGGGGGGAGTTCGGGTCGCATACGGGACGAAGAGCGCAGTGGCGGTTGCTCCAGTCTCCTTGACGGCGTCGGAGACGTTCTTGAAGACGGGCAGGTCGAGATGTGTCTGGCCAGCCTTCTTGGGGTTTGTTCCACCAACAACCTTGGTACCTAGAGGCGAAAGCGGTGTGAGTATTTGTAGCTCAGTGTTTGTTGCGCAGCAGCATATCGAGGCTTTATCGTACCGTACTCAATGGCTTGCGAGGCGTGGAAACTGCGCATATCTCCAAGTCAGCATGTCATTGGCACCCCCACGCGGGATGGCTTCTCCTGCAAGGCAGCCAGTGTTCAAAAGAGACGTACGTTCCCTGCTTTCCGGTGAAGCCCTGGAAGATGACCTTAGTCTCGCTGTTGATGCGCAGGTTCTCGATCGTCTTGGAGTACGGAGAGCTGGCCGAGCTGTAGTTACGGCGGGCAGCGTTGCGCAGCGCCGAGCGCGCGGCGGTTCTGGGGATGGCCTGCATGGCTGTGGGAAGAGGAGAAAAAAGAAGAGAGAGAGGAGAGGGTTCCAAAGAAGGGAGGAAAAAAGAAATCTGGAGAAGCGCCGCGAGTTGCAACGCTGCGAAGAGGGAGAGCGAATTGAGTTTTGAGCTGCAAGCTTGCAGAAAGGGAATATCGTCGGTCCAGCCAGCAAATTACCGGCTCTGGCAGCTCTGAATTTCGGGTGCTGCCGGGCGCCCGGCAGTTGGCTTTTTCCGAGCGGTGCAGTATTTTCTGCCACCGAGGAGAAAAAAAAATTGGTTACGGTGAGGGGCATTACGGTGCTCCGTTTGCCGCACATTTTCCGTTTGTTACCGTGGTGCATGGATTTCGCTCCGTAACGCTAACGGAACAGCCTCTTTTTTGGCTGGAGATCAAAACGGCCCCACCGAGGCGATAGTCTGCCAAAAGTTCTTATCAAACATCAACGAGGGGCATAAAATCGACTCCAGTCCATATAATTCACACTCTTTCGAGGCTGTCTTTGTCGCCTGTACAAGCGCGCAAACGAGCGCATACGAGATCCGATACAATGGCCACGACCACGATGACGGCGATCGCCACGTCGCAGAAGAAGGGAGTCGAGCTTGCGCCAGAGAGCGAGCGCTTCCTGCGGTGCTGCGCAGACCTTGCCAACGCCCTGATCGAAGACCACGAGGCCACCAAGAATGGCCGGCCGGGACGAGACATCAACCTCAACGCGCTGCGTGCGAAGCTGGCAAAGAAGCACAAGCTGGCCAATATTCCTCCGCTCACGGCCATTATTGCTGCGATCCCCGAACACTACAAGAAATACATCCTCCCGAGACTCATCGCAAAGCCCATCCGTAAGAACATTCAGATGCATTGAAATGATCATTGGACCAAGGGACTAAGTGGACTATAGGAACATCATCTGGTATTGCCGTCGTCGCCGTCATGTGTAAACCGCATCGATGCCCGCACATCGCATACACTGGCAATATCTGCGTCTACTGCCCTGGAGGACCCGATTCCGATTTCGAGTACAGCACACAATCTTACACCGGATACGAGCCAACTTCAATGCGAGCCATCCGAGCACGATATGATCCCTTTGAACAGGCCCGAGGCCGAGTCGATCAGCTCAAGTCACTAGGACACTCTGTCGACAAGGTGGAGTACATTATCATGGGAGGAACTTTCATGTCCTTGCCTGAGTCATACCGAGAGGATTTCATCGCCCAGCTGCACAATGCCCTTAGTGGATACCAAACGTCCAAGGTCGACGAGGCAGTCGAGGCCGGCGAGATGAGCAACATCAAATGTGTCGGCATCACCATCGAGACACGGCCAGACTACTGTTTGCAACCCCACCTTTCCGACATGCTGAGATACGGCTGCACAAGATTGGAGATCGGAGTACAGTCTCTATATGAAGATGTCGCGCGAGATACCAACCGAGGGCACACCGTTGCGGCGGTGGCAGAGACGTTCTGTCTGGCCAAAGATGCTGGCTACAAGGTAGTCAGCCACATGATGCCAGATCTACCCAACGTGGGAATGGAGCGTGACATTGATCAGTTCAGAGAGTATTTTGAAAACCCTGCTTTCAGAACAGATGGTCTGAAGATTTACCCCACACTTGTCATTCGAGGAACAGGTCTATATGAGCTGTGGCGAACAGGCAGATACCAAAACTATACCCCCAACCAACTCATTGATCTAGTGGCCAGAATTATGGCTCTTATTCCACCTTGGACGCGCATCTACCGTGTTCAGCGAGATATCCCCATGCCATTGGTCACGTCTGGTGTCGAAAACGGAAACCTGCGAGAGTTGGCTTTGGCCCGAATGAAGGATTTCGGCACAACATGCCGAGACGTGAGAACGAGAGAAGTCGGAGTCAACGAGGTCAAGCACAAGATTAGGCCAAACCAGATTGAGCTGGTACGCCGAGACTACGTTGCCAACGGTGGATGGGAGACATTCCTCGCCTACGAAGATCCTAAGCAAGATATTCTTGTCGCACTCCTGCGACTCCGCAAATGCACTGAAAAGTATACTTTCCGAGAGGAGCTTACCGGCCAGCCAACTAGCATGATTCGTGAGCTTCATGTTTACGGCACTGCTGTGCCCATCCACGCGCGTGATCCGCGCAAGTTCCAGCACCAAGGCTTTGGCACTCTGCTGATGGAGGAGGCTGAGAGGATAGCTAGGGAGGAGCATGGAAGTGACAAGATTAGCGTCATTTCGGGCGTGGGTGTGAGAAGTTATTACAAGAAGCTCGGCTACTGGCTGGATGGTCCGTATATGAGCAAGTGGCTCGATGGACGGGATGAGGCAGCATGATAATGTGGAATTGCTGGGATTTTGGCATGCGAGTGATGATAAAATTGGCGAATAACATGGCGCAATGGATAGGATATGGATATCATGTCTAAAATAGAACATATTCGATTTACAGGATGCTTTAACAAAACACAATCCACGTTGGATAGTATTGATTCATCGTCGCTTTCTCCTTTTCATAAGACGGCTAGAGAGTCGTGTAGACTATGAGGGGGGAAAAGGGTAAGGACACAAGAACAAGCAATCAATGCTTCTTCTTGAATATATTTAACGGGGACTAGATTGCAAGAATGTCCATACTCTTCATTGTGGATTACAAGAAGGCCCATACGCTTTATTATTTGTGTGGCCAGCCGTCCAACAAAAGTCCAGACCAGTGATGCTGCGAAACATGCGACTGGCGAAAAAGACGGCAGTGTCTGCGAGATCTTGTCTGGCGCGCACCAAACCGCCTAACAGGATGCCATTGTACTACTTCCTGCTCGGTATTAACCCCGTCTGCGACAGATGAGATGGTTACAGGTTCGTGTGTCTAGGGGATCAAACCTGGTTGGATGTGAAATGACGGCATTTTCAATGACATGATGCCTATATCCTGGGAGATCTGAGTTGCAGTGAAATGTCGGGGAGAGCAAAATCCGTAGCTACTGATCGTGTAAAAGCAACCGTAGCTCCCTTGGTGGCCAAATACGCTGGCATGCCCGTAATGGCTGCAAATCGGTCTCGGTCTGCCGTTGTGTAGACCAAATGGGTACATTCATCCATCTGTTAGGCTTTTATCGAGCCATAGGAAAAGAAGTCATGGTAGGAGCCCTCCAGCTGTCTTCTCCTGATTTTCACCATCATGATCTCCCTGTCCGTTCAGTTCATCAGTGTAAGGCAACTCCTGGGATGCTTTCCTAGCGGCCTTGGCTGCTGCTCGCAGTCGACGCTTTGCATATATGCCTAATTTAGGCTTGGTCTGAGGTGTGTGTGAAGCTGTCGGTGGTATCTCAGTCCAGATTGGAATCGCGACTGGAGCATGTGCAATTGCGTCAAGGATATGGAATAGATCTTGGTGTATAGGCGCAGTAGTAGTCTCATGTGCGGATGCCATTTGACCATCGCGAACGGCAATCATTAGCAGTGCTTTGAGCGCAAAATGAGCATCATTCCCAGCGGCGTGGAGCTTCGCGTAGCGGATGTTGAATTCGTCCAGAAGGCTCTCTAGACTATACCGATAGTAAAGCTGTAGAGGGTACTGAGCAGCCTTGACCGTATCTAATATGTAGCAAGCGCCGCTTGCAATGTTCGGGTTCAGGTTATTAAAGAACTTGATATCGGCATCTATTCCGTGCGCTACTAAAACATAATCGCGGCCTTGGGTAAGCGAGAAGAAACTTGCTGGAAGATCAGCAAGTTCGATCAGCTTTGATTCTCCAAAAAGAAAGGACTTGGCAGCCCATCTGCACGGCTTTGAGTTCTTGTTGATAAATTGATACGACTTGACGGCGTCGCCGAGATCTTGGGGCTGCTTTGTGAGGCTTCGCGTATCGAAAATGGATATGCCAATGTGGAAGCTCTGCTCTTCCGAAATAGCTTCATAGCCGCCCCCTGTATCGACATCAACGCCGACGAGTAAGACGTCCTTTATACAAGTGCCTGGTAGGCACTGGCCAATGGAGGGCAGTCTGTATGGCGAAGAGGTGAGGGTTCCAAGGCGATAACCCAGAATCTGCCTCAAGGCAATATTCTCCTCGCGCAGAATCCCGGTATGTTGTCCGGGAACAGAAGGCATGTGTTGTGAGAAAATCGAGAGGCTAGTTGGCTCCTCTGGTAAGGAGTAGAGCTTGAGAATCCGCCTGTGTCTCTGGCTGAGGCGATGGATCAGATCTTCTCGGAAGATACAACATCGAACATCCTTAAGCCATTCGGGCCTGGGGGAGCATTCATTCCGGCGACGTTACGGGGTAAATGATGTGTAAGATCTTAATCTTCATAATAAAAGTTTATAGATGGAAGGTGATGAGTCTTAGCTGGCCTGTGAGAGGGGCATGCTCAGCCGAAAGTCTATATTGAGGCGTTATCCATACTCGTTAACCTCGTGGTATACGGTCATAAACACAAAAAAGTAGAATCTAGCCCAAGTACACAGCTTGATGAATAAAGGCGCATCATCTTTAGGACAAATGAGCAAGTATTTTTTCGTAATTACAGAGGTACATATCTTAACAGGAGCAGCTTCACCCTACCGCACCCTCTCTCCAAGACCTAAAACAGAACATATTCCATTTACCGGATGCTTCAACTAAATATGGTTCACGTTGGATAATGCTGACTCAGAGCCTCTTTCATCTCCCCTTGAGAGCGTCATAGACTTCGGTAAGCGGGATCTTGGAGACTGCGAGAACGGTAAGATAAAGATAGTTTACGGAGATAAGTATAAAACAACTCCGCCAGTATTGTCCCGATCCCCGCGTATACCATCAGAATTTGGAATCTGCTATTGTATTCAATGTTGTATTGCTCCCAGAATGTCCATTTGCAGGGCGATACCTAGCACGTGCATATGCCATGTAACGCAACCTTGGAATAGTCTCAGAAGATGTCAACTATAAGTGGTCTATAACAAGGCTCTCAATTTCGTGCGGGGAACCATAGAACCACCCAGTACCAGCAATATAGCCTCAGATTTCGTATATTGAAGTAAAAAACATGACGCTGTCCGTGCTAGGAAAGCATGCTATTATCACTGGCGGTGGTTCAGGTACGACGTCTTGTAATTGAGTGAGATAACTTACATGTAGTCTGACTGTTCTTTAGGGATCAATCTCGCGTTTGCAAAGAAGCTCCTCTCTCGCGGGTGTTCCGTCTTGATCGGTGACTTGGGCCTTCGGCCAGAAGCCCAGGAGCTTCTGAAGCAGTATCCCCACGAGCCGTCGAAGGCGCCATCTGCTTCCAGGCCGGCTGCACTGTTCAAGAAAACGGATGTGAGATCGTGGCCACAGCTCACAGAATTGACCAGGGCAGCCGAGGCAGCTTTTCCACAAGTCGACATTGTCGTGCCAGGAGCCGGAGTCTTCGATCCTAAATGGAGTTCCTTCTGGGAGCCGCCAAAGTCGGCAACAAATCCAGATAGCCCATCAACAGATGATGCGAATGGCGACCCGGGACATTATGCTGTGCTTGACATCAATTTGATACACCCGATACGGCTCAGTCAGCTCGCCATTGCACATTGGACCTCACGGCGAATCCCGGGCTCGCTTCTCGTGGTTGGCAGCATGGCTGGATATCTATACGGCCTCGGGACGCCTATGTATCATGCTAGTAAACATGGCGTTCACGGGTTTGTCCGAAGTCTCGGCTCTTTACGAGAAACAGCTGGCATTCGAACGGCAGCGATTGCGCCAGGCGCTGTAAATGTAAGCATAAGAATGTACCCTGGAACAAGTAATTGAAGATGGATGGTGGCTGACTGCATTTGACCATTTAGACACCACTTTTAACCGACGATCTAGAAAGAAGAAGCGCGTTGAGGCAAGACTTGGCAGCTAGCCCTGAGGATATTGCCGAAGCCATGTTGGAACTGCTGGAGGATCCCCAATATGGTGATGGGACGATATTTGAGGCGACGGCTGAAGGCACGAGGGTTGTGCCCGCATTTAACGCCCCTATGCCAGAGTTCAAGGATGGAGCTATAGTGGATTACATGATTGAAATAGAGAGGCGATTGATAAAGAAGATTACGGAGGAAGGGCTCAAGGTTTAAGTAGGTGATGCCATGCGAGTTCCAGGCTTGAGGGTAACGTTATTTATTACGCTTTACAAGTTCTTCTATGTGTGAGACTCGAATTCTGGTTGCATTGCTTCAGGGAGGACGGAGCATAGCCCTTTGGGAATCCTATTCTGGAGTTTTTTTGAACTATCACTATACTGATGGAATTGAAACATCTATAGTAGCGGGATCTAAGAACTTCTTCATTCATTCTTCAATCATTTACTTGAAAATGTTCAGATTTGAGTCACTCTGTGAATAAGTCATTCCATTCATATCGTTGCCATATAAAACCTCGTGCTAATATCTCTACTTCCAATACCGACAGAGAATTGGGTAAGGGTCTGGTAGTGCGTAGATTTAGTATACTCTCAGATCTGAAGGATCTGTAGCCTGTATCAGCATAAATAGTCATTGCAATCAAGTGCAGAGATCTTACAGCGAAGGGTTGCTAACGCGCGCTGTCATCAAGACGGGGTCACGACGACAGTATTCGAAGGAACTAGAGCCCAATGCTGCCCAGAGTAATCGCCGCCAGCCAGATGAGCCTGGTAAGTGTCGGAATACACGTCTAGGTGTTGACCTGTCCCCGTGAAGCTGTTGCTCAGCCGGTACGGATAGGTAGGATTCGTGTTCCAGTTATCAAACCTCCAATATTGGCCACTGTATTCTCCAGTACTGGCAAAATGAAGATTGACGCTATTCACTCCATTGTCATTAATGACATCAAGTGCCTGCGTCACGCCGTTGGCGATAGTGTGTAAGCGATAGTAGCTAGCTGAGTTTGTTGGAGTAAGGAACCAGAGGCTGTTGGAAGTAACATTGCTTGCGTCTACCATGGAGAGAGAGTTGCCATTTCCTGATAAGGCAAGGATTTTAGCGGCAGCCGTAAAGCTGTTCTTGAGGACGTAGATTCTGCTTGTATCGATGTTCACCATTTTGCCTTGAGTCTATGCTAATATGCGTATGTGATTGTAAATTTTCAGCTGGATGATGAGACCTTTCGGCTAGGGTCGAGTCTTTATAGTTCATAACGGACAATTGGATTAATAGATGATGCCTTGGGAATGAATAATTGCAACTAAGACATATTATCAGAGCTGAATACCCCTCTCTGCGGCTGATGTTTGTCTCACGGGGTGATACGAAGGCAGACGACTCTTTCAACCCCCTTGCAGCTATTTCTTAGTCCAGCCTCCCAATAGGATTTGACAACTTGGTAAGACCTATGCTATGTGTATGAAAAGGAGGCAGTGCTGATGGTCTAGACCGTCCTATGGTGTTCTACAGTACGACTTTGGTGCTGCATGCGCGGGATAAGTCTCCGCCGAGCTGCGCTTGAATAATCACATGTTAAGACAGGTTTCCTTGGTATGAGACGAAAGAAGTACATGAAATGGTCCTATTTGTTGCCTTAGATGTTACAATGACCACATACTCCATCCGCTAGGATTCTAGACAGAGCGCCACCACCCTAGCGAACAATGCCTTGTTATACAAGTTATACAACGATCCCGCGATTCTATGCAGAGGCACTGCATATCTTATGCTACGACACTAGTTATATACCTTCATAAAAAGCATACTGAACTTCTATTTCTTATGCATTGTCAGAAGTTCATACATAGTATTAAAGGAAGAATTGTCATTTCAGGCACGTCTATGTAGACAAAAATTGTATGACTCTTGATTGCATTGGTAATGGCCTCAATCACTATTGGAGATGATGACTGTTACATCATATAAAGCAAACACTAACCACACATAAGATAGCACCTATCAAGCACCGTCTATCGTAAGAGCATGGCAAGGCGGCAATGTTAAGGTTACGGCGTTTTTCAGTGATCCTGTGATAGGGTGGAGACTACACACTCCTTTGTGCAATTCATATAAATGGTTGTTTATACTAACTAAGCAATACAAAATGCCAAAAATTAAAAAATTAAAAATTGAATTGACTATTATGATGGCTCTTCGAGTCTCTTAATATATGTCTAAGTAACTCTTATTACTGGGACTGCACCAATCTCTCTCGCGGTTAAGGAAACTACATGCAGCTTCTTAGTGCTCATTCAATTGTAACGTATCACCAAACTATTGATGCAATATCTCATAAGAAGCTGACCTATTTTCCCCCTATCGCATTCTTGCTGCCTAGTAGGATCTCAGGACAGTTCTCGACCGGGTCATGGAGCTGTTGATTCACGGCGGTAAATGACTACGAGTATCTAGGAGCTTTGATACGGATCAAGATCGTAGTTTCTTTCTGCGTCTTCTATGTCAGTCTTGCAATTCACTAATAAGCATAAGTCTGTCAAAGCCCCATCACTCATCAAGGGCATCAAGCACGCATATGGCGGTGCCAATACTTGGCTGTGAAGCAATCATACTGAGTATATTCCGCAGCTGTTGAGCAAAGTTATGTTACCTGGATCCATTACTTTCGATACATTTCTTGACTCGAAGCTCACGGTGCCTGCGGAATAGTTGGTGTAACATAGCGCACATCGCTACTGCTGCCCTATCTTGATGATCATCTCCACCCCCTTGAAGAAAAAGTAATAAGGGAAGTAATTTTGTTCGTCTAATCTATCCGCCATTTTCCTTGTAAACATGGATTTACCTCTGTCAAGATCTGCAGAATGCCACAGAAGACTACTGTCATTGTTTGAAGCCCAATAAGGATATACCAGAAGTTTGAAGGACCCCTGGAAAGCCCCTAGAGCGGGATCAAGGTGCCGAATTTAATAGTCTTCATAAACATTTGAAGATGCTGCAGCGACACGTCTAATTGTCCAGAGTCAGTTTAGTTCGAGCAATGTGTCCAAACCCAGACAAACCTAGCCCAGATTGAACATTGCGAGGTTGATTTACAACGCTCCATTAGCTTAAGACAGCTTTCATACACGCAATAGCGGTTAGAGAAGCATATTCTGCCACTATTCAGCCTTGTGTTTATCTACGTAGGCATAGACGCCCTTGGTGACGATGGTTGGAAATTATCGTATGCGTTGGCTCCCTCTATCTCAAATCCTATAACATTCCTTACTTTATATCCAGAGTCGGCATTTTTATAGCATCTGTTATGTCACCCAATGACATGTTGCTCATAGCCTATCGGGAAAGTGGATGTAACTTGTACCTGCCACAAGTTGTCTCAGAGGCGACATGTTTGTTGATCTTATAGCATTTAAGCCATCATGTTTCGCATTCAATTCTCTCAAACTGTCGGATGACATTTGTCTGGTAGCCTACTTATAAATTGCAGCGATTGTGGTCTAATCAATTTTGTATCTGCCCACGCCAAAATCTCTTATCCTTTGAGATATATCGCTTGAAATTATGCAATTTCAACTGTCCGTATAAATGGCTTTCATCTTCAAAGATGAGCACGGGCATAAATATACAAGATGTACCATTAGCGATGTGATGTGATGTAATCTGCATGAGCCAGGGTGGTCGTCATTTCTGGCCGTTGAGCTATTGGCTTTGTTTTTGACGATCCTTTACCGTGTCTCGGACCTCTCCCCAACGTGGCAGCCATTGGATGTAAAGATCTGCCACCAGCTTCAATAGAAGAGTTATTTCATAGATAGCGATCACAGTAGAGAGTGAATGGTCAGATTGATGGGGAGAAAAACTTTCTATGGGTAGCTTAGGAGATACAAACGACGTATTACCCAAAGTTGTGGCTAGCTACCGTGCCTAATTGAGCGAGTGTCTCAAACAAGAAGCAAATGTTATATGGCGCCATGCCCCCTAGGGGATACGTCAGTCAACTTCTACCGTTAATATAGACTGTTATTTTACGGTTTATGTTTCTGGTGGCACGTATACTCTATAGTTCATAGTGCTGTTTTCTCTAAATTCCCATCTTTTCTCATGAGCGCGGCACTCTCTTACTTGAGTCTCAACCAGTGGGGTCCCTGGTTCAGTGAGATTGGCAAACACGCAGTCCTACCAGGCTGGCGCTTAGATGAAGTCAAAGGTTTCAAAATTTGGTGATAGATCAAATAGGGAGACTCCAGTTCTCTCAGACCGAATTCTGGCACAACGAGACATGGCTCAGACCATGTAAGCATGCATCTTCTGGCCTATAAGAAAGTCTCCTAGGCTCCAGCTACGTCATTCCAACTGCAAATTTACTCCATGGTTTAATACTCGTAGGCAATAATGTCACAATTAATATCTGTAATCTCCCTGTAGGATCATCCTTGATTTCACCATAGCGGCAATCGCCGATGACACGCAGGCGATGAGTGGAGTATCGAAGCCTGCCTGACCTGACATATAATAGCGCTATTGTAGATACGTGCCATTCGTACTTTGGTTAAGTAGTGTATAGGGGTTTGTGCGTTTTGGTGCTTCTTTTAACTTAATTCCTCCCTCAAATATATATCCGAATATGGTTGTGGCCGATTCCAGTAAAGGCAAACTAGGGGAGTCACGGCGAATTACAAGACGGCGAGGGGCTTGCAATCGCTGTAGAGCTCGCAAAGTTCGATGTCTGTCCATCCCACCGGCCATTGAATAGTCTGTTGATCGCTCTAACCCGAACACAGGTGATGGGAAAAAGCTATGTAGTGAATGCGAGGTCTTGGTCTCCGATCTAGCCGTGTTTTCGATATGAGACTAACTACCCTAATATAGAGGCTTGGCTTTGACTGCAAATATGTACCGACACATCAATCACGACCGTCCATCGATTGCTATGAGGCGCTGCCCGAGACGCCAATCTCACAGCAGATGGAATCGTCATTTGACAATACTCCATTTAGTGAAAGTGGTTTATCTTTTCTCGAACCGGAATATCTTGGAGATATTTTTGCACCATGCGTTGTCCCCTATTCTACCAGTCGTCTAGAGTCAGCTGAGTTTCTCGACTCGAATGCGATTCCTTCCAACGATACGAGCGACACCATCATACCTGCTTGCCATAACCTATTCGATACAAAGGAACAATTTGCCTTCAATGAACATTTGTTTGTGGATTCAAAGATGCCATCCACACAACTTTTGTCAAACTCATATACAAGTCCAAAACTAGGTTATTCGGTAACGACATCTCCTGAGGACCAGTGCATGTCGGAAATGAACGAATCTCGAGTCAAAACTAGACAGAACAGTTTGATAAAGGACACGATACTAGATAGTATTGAGCAATATTGTCATCGACAGCGCCTCGGTAAAAACGACCATCTTCTTCATACATTGGAGAAAGTGATGACACAGAATGTCACAATCTATCCTCCCGAAATCTTTGGTAGCCTAGAGATGAATGTTGACAGCTTTACGACTCACCGAACGTTCGTGTTTGATTGTATCGATGGTACGTACCATCAGCCACTCCCTTATTCTCACTTGTTGAAGATGAGTCCATGGCTAACATGTAAAACATAGTGTGTTTAAGTGATCAACTAGGGTAAGATGCCTATCAATAAAAATTATCTATTTAAAGATTGTGTTACTGACAACGGCTCTAGTGTCTCTGTATTTTTAGATCGGGTATCACTAGAAAGCGCGGTTCACGATGCTTTGGGTCAGTTATCGTGCTCGACGCCGACAAAGGCCCTTGCCCATATGGTGCTTGCACTTGGAACCCATTTTTTACACTGCGAAGGCCGATGTGAAAGACTGCCAGAATTCCAACACAATCCTCTCCTTCACTTTAATGAGGCCTTGAAGCTTAAAGAACAGCTATTAAATGATATCTTTTCTGTTCAAAGTTTACAGGTAAGATTGGACGTTTCCCTGTCAAGTATTTCACTAGATGGAACACTAATATGTGAGAATGAAGGCTCTAGTCGCAATGGTATAATATTTCTAATACTCTGACTGGATAGCTCATATACTAAACTCGCGTCTGTCGCAGACTTACTTCGGGCTACTCGTTGAATCGAGAGAAAGCCGCAGTCTACTATTTAGCTGCATTCAGTATTCACAAATAATGCGCTTGAACAGAAGCAGCTCCATAAATGCATTGTGTGCTACGCCAGATGATAGGAGAAGGGTGAAGAAGGCCTTTTGGTTTTTATACGCCATGGAACAGCGCTTTTGTCTTCAGACAGAGACTTTTCCTGTCAGTCTTCAGTCATTTCTTCATCTGATCATGTTACGAAATTTCTAGCACTGACATACACATAGCTTCTCAATCATGACTTTGTCGATCACGAGCCGCCAAAGCCAGAAGGGCATTCGATATCAGTTGATTGGTTGTCAATGTTGTGCCACCATGCGAGTCTTTGTGCGTCCACCTTACAGGAGTTCTATGGCCAGAGGGCACTGCAAAGCCAAGATTCGAGCTACCTCTCTGTCATCGAAGAGCAGCTCCGTAAATGGATGCAGCGATTGCCATCGGAACTTCAATTAGTAGATGGCCAAATGGTTGGATTGAACACGATGAGATCCCAAGAGCGAAGAACAAAGATTCACATTTTCTGTCTGTACTATGAGATTCTTTTTGCAGTATATGCAAAGCAAACATCTGCAGAGTCTTTAGTTGTTACTGCTCTCAATATGTGGCCATCATGTGGAGATCAACAACAAATTTCGGCAGTGAAAAAGCTCCTTGAGGCTAGCCATCAATTAACCGTGGCAGACGTACGTTTGGATCTGTATGTTTACTACCCCAACACATATTCTAATGTTGTACACGACTAACAAATTTCCAGGTCATTTTACCAACTAATCCGCGTCGCTTCTTGTAGACTAGCGGTCGGTACAATTTGCGATGGTAACAATAGTAAAGATCTCTCTTACCTTTCCATGGCGGTTGGGTTCTTTGGACGTATGGCAATTGGCGATATCGACGGTCCCCAAGAAGAGATTACAGAAATTGTCAGAATTGTGCACCAATTGGCAAAAGAGAATCACGACACTCATTAGCATCAGATTATAAATGGTTATAGGTCAACCAGAAATGAACTTGATGAATTCTCTACTCGTCAACGTAAATATTTGCTGCCTTATCTACCAGCCTCTACCCCCCCTGGAAGCTGGATCGGGGCCACTCTTCTTATACTGGTACGTCAATGGTACAAGGTGCAAATCCAACATAAAATCCCTCATTCAACTCGTCCATTGGCTTTTTATTTGGATTGCTAAGCTCTTCCAAGCAGTGTGCTGCATGCCAAAACTGCTTGTTCTCGTCATTGAGCTGCACTTTACCCTCGGCAGCTCGATGAGTACGCCGAAGAAGATATTTGCAATGTGCTAAGTGTTCTTCCCGAGTAGTATAGACGTGCTGATCAGCGAGAGTTGGGCCGTTGGCAAGAAGCGCAAAGGCACGTTCGCCAACGACGCGATCCTTTCCTTCGGGATCGAGAAAGTAGGGATAGGGTCCCATTTTGCGATCATGGCTGCTGACGTATTCGCGATATTCCGATTCTGTTAGGGAATCCATGCATTGCTTTGCTACCCAGTTGTGTGAAAGCAAGTCAAAGGCACAGCCGCGCGCCTCAGCGTCTTCTGTGGTGTTTCCGCACTCCAGCGTTTGTTTCTCGTATCTGATGGCACGGGGAGTAGGGTGAAAGGTGGTTCTCCATGCTGTAATTATAACTATCCAGAGACAAAATAAACCGATAGATGTACGGAGTGCATCGTAGAAATATTGAAACTTGCTGCGAGTGTGAGGATTGGACGGAGGAGACCCGTCTAGTTTCTCAGCATCGCCATCAGTGAACGAGTTTGAAGCTGAAGAAACATCGCTTCCTTGAAGGCGTTCGTACGCAGTCTTAACTTTGAGTGGCCACATATTGAAATTTCTCTTTTAGTGATAATTAATTCTCGATTCAAAGTTAGAGTTGATGATTCATGGCGGGAGGAAGATGTACTCGTGTACTTACGAGAGAAAGATACTAGGACAACAGGTTCACATATCCCATGGAACAAAGGTATAAGCAATTTTTTTAGATTAAGCTCTGCGTGTTAAATTGAATTGACTAACATAATGTTGTGTATTCGTATGCTGCACAATGACGACTTGTTGTTTCACTTCGGACCGACTTGGTGTGATGTGCTCGGACTCGGACCGGAACCAATTCTCGATTTCACTGTTCCGAGAAATGTTCGAAATGAACGTTACTTTTGCGATCTTTGTTCTAAAATTGTATTGAGTAATGATCAATTAAGTTGTGATGGACAATTTAACAACTTCTGGCAACTGACTGCGAAACTGTGTGAATGCAGATGTACACTTACTCGGGGCTGGAACCAACGTGTCTCACAAAGCGGCCTCTCGCAAAACATCAACCTTTAGCTGCAAAATGGCTAGCTGTCTTTTTTCTACCCAATCCACTCGACCTAGATGCTCTTTCTAAAATGGAATCCTCTTCGGTGTACCTCTCACTGCCGGCTAGCAAAGAACGACTGTATGACTACGGCCAGGCGATGGATTGGCCCTATCGATTTGTTACCCTCTCTGAGGCTGATAGACACAAACGCCGTATTCTGAACGATCAGTATGGCCTATACGCACATTTATCGCCTCTTGTGCCTATCTTTTGTTTGCTCTTAGTGAGACTTATACGATGGAGGCTAAGTAAATTGACTGAGAAACAAGCATCTTACGATGCTGAGGCAACGTCATCTGCCGTTGCGTTTTATGAAGCGTCTGTCGCAAGCTCACCGTTGGCTCTATGGCGCCGTTTTGTTTGGTGGCTTAGCGACAACGTCGAATTCGCCGGCCTGGCCTTGTGTCAAAGATATCAGTTGATATTTGGTGGTGTCTGGGCGGCTTGGTTGCTATTTCTCTGCACAAAGGACACGGGAACAGGTAAGGATAGTCGGCGCAACCGTGGATAGGAGAATATTTGCTAAAGAAATCTAAGATTATCATCATCTGGCTCGACGATTTGGCATTGTTGGCATATCCCAGTTGCCCATGCTCTATCTGCTATCACTAAAATGGTTCAATCCAGTTGCGCTCATTTTACGCACATCGCATAAGCATTTAAATCAATGGCATCGAACTCTTGGCCGAATAACATACTTATTCATTGCACTTCACGGGATTCTATATCTCAACTACTACTTTCAAGTCAGGGGATTGCCAGCAGCTTTCTTTCGCGCAGTTCCAGCCCTCGGCATGAGTGGGTTGTTTTGCATGACATTACTCAACACTACCTCGTTGAGAATGATACGTCGACTATCGTACCGGCTATTCTTTGTCATTCATATTCTAGTCGCTCTGGCTGTTCCTTTCATTGTTTGGTTCCACGTTCCTCATGGGAGGATCTACATGGCTGAAGCCTTAGTAGTGGCTATTGTTGATCTTGGTATCCGCCGATATACCAGGGTAACGGGCTTCTGCGCTGTAGAAGCTGTTATCGGGACTGCTCTTGTTAAGATCAAAGTCAAAGGCTCAGACAGAATGATGAAGAATCTCGCATCTCGCCCTGGGTCGCATATATACCTGAGCATTCCTCCTATGTCAAAATCCAAGGAAACTCCTCTGCTGTTGTCATATCTTCACTCTGAATTCATATCCAATCCATTCACGGTCGCAGCTATTGATGAAGAGGTAGGGGAGTTTATGCTCCTTGTGCGTCAAATGAGAGGGCCGACTACGAAGACTCTGTCGAGCTTTTCGGACCCATCATTAAGAGACATTAATGTTGCTCTCAGCTTTGACGGTCCATATGGGGGCTATACAAATTTCCCCAGCTTCTCTGGATCCAGATTTGATGGAGTGCTGCTATTTGCCGGAGGCGTCGGTGCTACCTTTATTCTGCCACTGTTCAAGCATATCAGGACAGAGAACCCATCGTTACGGGTTCAGACGATTTGGGCAACCCGCAACATCAATGAAGCGGCGTGGTGCACCACCCAAGCAGGCAATGGCATTTTGAAAGAGGGTGGGTTGCGCCTCTTTTGCACAAGGAGTGGATTTGAATCAATAGACAATGCGGTATACGAATGTTTAAGCATAAGTGATGTTGAAATGAGCAGTCTTGACAAGGAGAGTAAGGTGGACGATAGCACTGTTCCTGTGGAAAGTTTTCAGCGGCCAAATATAAGGCAAATTGTCAACGCTTTTTTTCAGCAAGGCCATGGTGGACATGTTGGAGTTGTCGTATGTGGCCCTGATGAAATGGTTGCTGATGTGAGACGGTCAGTGACACACTGGGTCGAGAGAGATAGAGATGTTTGGTTCCATAACGAGAGTTTTGGCTGGTAGTAAAATGATATAGGATGAATAAGTATTACTATTACTACTCTACCGCTTCCGCTGTTTCTTGATACTACGTGGACACTTGACTTAATTGGATATACGTCTCTCCCCAACATAGTACCATTTCTTCTGCAGTGATTCTTCCTTTCTATCAGCCAGAATTCATAAGCTGAGGAACAAGTCAACCAGTTTGGGAAAGTTGGGTGTTCTGCTGAAGTTAGCTTCCAATAATGAACCAAATGCCAAGCTAAGTTGCAAGGGAAAATCTCACCCAAGACCACTGACAGGATCCCATCCTTTGGCTGCTGGAAAACCAGTTGTATTACACCCTGGATTAGATCCTTCCGTGATATCAACAAAGACTTCGGGATGGGCGTACTAGAATTGGTTAGCTCATGAATATCACCGCTGAGAATTGGGACAACCATACCAAGACAGGGTGGATGAAGCCAACAGTGCTTTTGTTGGCAGCGAGACGGCGCTCGTTTATCAGCGTTATTACAGCTGCCCATATGGGGGCTGAGAGAGATGTGCCGCCGACATGACCCCATCGGCCTCTTTTGAAGGCCACCAATTTTTCCCCAACAGCCGATACGTCAGGGTAACCACGGCCACCAGCCCTGTAGACACCATCGCCAACATCGCTGAAGTTGACACCGGGATTTTCGTAACTGGTAAAGTTTAAAGTGACTTGATCGAAATATGAGGAGATGGCATCCGTTTGCCACTCGGGTGCGTCGAAATAATTAGAAAACCCACCGCCGCTGTACGAGGTAGACGACTCATAGTACGTGGTATTGCTGTCTCCAGACCTCTTGAACTGCGTGGAGCCGACAGCCAGAACATAAGGACAGCTTACATCGGCGGAGGGATAAAAGACTTTTCCGTCAGTTCCAGCACATCCATTATTCGTGAAAAGGTTCTCTGGGTAGGAAGCCACGCCATAGTCTCCAGATGACTCAACCACGGTTACACCTTGTAAGGCGAGCTTCATAATCTCATTGCACTGGCGGCTCAAGTAAGATGCAGGTAGATCCGCCTCACCGCCGCTGTAAGAGATGGTTATTATATTCGTAGGACGGTATACACCGCATTGTAGTTGACCTTTGTATCCATCGGGATTGGGATTGGGGTACGAAGGATCAAGGCATTCTGGTCTTGTACAGTCACCAGTCTCATTGTATGCTGAGTACGTACAGTATGACCCATCAATTGCATCAAAGAAAGTGTTCCAGAAGCCATGATATGGGGTGTCCGATGCCTTTTGACTGATTTCATAGAATTGATCGTCTGTTTGGAACAGAACAACGCCTTGCGGCCAAATCAACGGCCAGGCAGCCTCAATGTCCATATCCGCTTCGACACCTGCAATAGACTGGTTGTATCTTGGAACGTCTTCAACGGAGCCAATAGCGCCGTCAATGAGTCTTTTCTCTGGGTAGGTGCCATTCGGTATGTGTGGGTGAAGCGTGGCAAAGAATGTGTCGAGATCAGCTTTGCTATAGTGCTCATCCAGACCGCCAAAAATACCAAGCTGATTCCCAGGTATGGCGACTGTATTATTGGGAATGCCGTATTGAGCTCTGATACAAGCAATGGTAAGATCTGTATCGCAAGAACCCGAAACAAAAGGTATTGGTGCCGTACTGCTGTTGCCGCTACCTATACCGTCTTCATCATTTGTGTACTGTGTATTTTTATGCGCGGATCTGCTCATAGGCTTCTCTTGTATCTCTTGTACTTGGCGCTGCATCAATTTCTTGAGCTTATTAGGATGGGCTTGAAGCTTGATACCAGGAGTGATGTAGTCTATGTACTCTCGAAGGTGAAGAGGAACAGAGTACTCTTCGACAGCGACAGTCTTGCTGCCCGAGGCAAGATGCTCATACTCAAAAAATTCTGCAAACAGGAGATTTTCAGCGTCTTCGACTCTTGAATCAAATTGGATCCATTGCTTGTTGGCTGAAAGTGAGATGGCCTCGTCAGCAAAGCCGGCGCTAACAAGCCAGTCCTTCACGGCATCGAAAGCAGTCTCAGACGAAGCGAACATTTCAATTACTTCCTCTTGTGACATGTGTTTTCCATAATCTGGCGATCTTGGATCCGAGCTAATACTTGTATTACAATGGGAACACTCATGGGCGGGCTTATGGTTTGCTTACATCTTTTGTAAACGACGCGCTCCCTCTTCTATGTTACTCTGCACAAGACCAATACGCATGGGAAGCAGACTATTGGCTGGAATTCTGATTTGCTTTTCCCATTGGCTTTCCCAGTGGGAGTTTTGCCGCTCATGTAATCTGTGAGAGTCGGGTATCTCACGTTTGGTCAGTGAAGCTTTACCACGCTGCGTCGATTTGTGACTTGACAAGCCATCGATTGCAGCACCCATAACCTCTAACACGAGCATATGAGTGATGATGACGAATATGACTGTCAATTTCACAGCCATCATGTATCTAATGTTACAAGCAGTCAATATTGTGATTACCTGCAGTACCTGTTGCACGTCTCTTGAAAGTGCTGTCTTTTGTGGTTGCTTTGCCGCGCAACTACATGTACTAAGCCACTCGCGAAGTATGGTATCCGACTTTTCTACTTTATGCCACTATGTGAAGATCCAATAGTAATATTATGCCAGTGAGGATGCCTACGATAGAGATCACAAGCAGCGAAACAAAACCGAGATGGGGTAGTTTGCCATCCGCCTAGCACATCTTCTTGTCGTCACAAACTTCGGCATTGAATTAGCAATGGTCAAGGCTCGCAATACTGGTGCTAGCCGATAATCTACGCCAAGAAAGCTCATCATCGAAGGATGAGCGGCTCGGTCCGTCCATTTTATCAGATGGATCTGCACTTCGGTCCGTCGGATATCTGAGAGTGAGGTTCTGCGACATTTCCTATTCCGGCAACTAACTTCCACCACCGACGTCGTTTTCTACATCTCGTCATACTGAGTTCTAATGATGCCAAGCTTGTCTCGGAAGGTCCGCTGAGTTTTGTTTGACGTTACTTCTCAGCTGCGGCTCTAGGGTGCAAAGGCCTATCACGATGAAAGAACGGTACTGACATTGTCTAGGTCCGATAGAAGCTGTGTCGGTGTGTCAAAATGCTTCGTATCGAGGCTGTTTACTGTCAGTTTACTGTGAAAATGATGCAATATTCTGATCTTGTTCCATGTCTTGACAACTATCGTATTGCGACGTAACTATGTGAGATTCGTCGCTTTCAGGCTATATAAGAAGTCATCCCCCGCGGTGCTTGGATAGTATTCTTGCAACTCAACAACGATATCATCGCATCGAACCAATATCTTGAATAAAGTTTTTAACGAGAGTTTCATAACGTGTTTGCATTATGCGGTACACTAAAGCTTTTGCTATGGCCGCTTTGGCCTCCACTGCCATGGCGCTCGCGCTTCCAATGGCACAACCGTAGGCAAAACATATCCTCTCTCCATATTATCGAATGCTAATCCGCAGAATATAGCTTAGATATTGTCTCTCGCTCTGAGGATACCGTTGTTCCTGACAAGCAACATTACGATAAGCGTCATGAAGATACGGTTGTTCCCGATAAACAGCATTACGACAAGCGTCACGAAGATACCGTTGTTCCTGACAAACAACATTATGATAAACGCAACAAGGATACCGTGGTTCCTGACAAACAGCACTATGATAGACGTAACAAGGACACTGTTGTGCCTGACAAGCAGCATTATGACAGACGCAACGAAGACACTGTTGTCCCAGATAAGCAGCATTATGACAGGCGTACCGAGGACACTGTGGTGCCCGATAAGCAGCACTACGACAAGCGAACTGAGGACACTGTAGTCCCAGACAAGCAACACTATGACAAGCGTACCGAAGACACTGTGGTCCCCGACAAGCAACACTACGATAAGCGTAGCGAGGATACAGTTGTCCCTGACAAGCAACACTATGACTAGTGTGAATTCGATGATATCTACCTCCTGTTGACGCTGGAAGCCCAAAGCATCAATACGGGCATTTAGTTCAGGCTTTGAACTGGCGAGAAGGGGAGTTGATAATGACCAATATGGTGCCGTATGTAGGACATGTGAGGATAGTTCAATTCGCCCTCATTAGCACTCCCATAGGCAATATACGTGAAGTTTATTACCTTTGTCGCGTTCTTAGGAGCTGTTCTATTGATTGACAGGCCAATATCTCATACCTCAATGTATTAATCAAGCGTTAAACTCAACTGGCTATACTACTAGCACACCTCATGAGGCTATGGTTCTTTTGCTATTTCTTTTCTCTTTATGGACATTACCGTTTTGTAGTCTTAGCCATGCTTAAATCGCCTGCTGTTCTAGTTATCGCTGTGTACAAAAGTATGCGTTACCAAGCCTTTGAATTATGTTTAAAGTCTTGCATTGCGAAGTTTAGTGATAAATTATAGAACCGGTGCAATTACAGCCACCAAATACACCGTACTTTCGCTTGCCACGGTCGTTGTAATACTTGCACTTAGAGAAGCAAATTATTGTGCTAAACCCGATTATCCGCGATCACCCCCCTACGCAAAAAAGAGTTTACACCTCTAACTATTGACTATAACTTCTCCGGGAAGATATGCTTCCGTCTAAGTTAGGTGCATTCATGAAACTATGTAATTGCTAGCGGCCAGATCTTGGTCTTGCAAATGATGGCTGAACCTTTGTGTTTCACTAATAGATAACTTTTATACAGAGGGGTGCAGCACTGTCCCGTTGGCCGAGTCACCGTGATTCTCCTACCGATGCGCAATGAGCGACACTCAGCTCTCAGATCCGAGCGTCGTAATTGAACGTTTGGTACACATAGTTTCCGATCTCCATGACGTCTTGATTCTCGCATGTTTGAAAGCGGTCCGAGATGTCTGTATGTGTCTCGGTTCGGATAGGTGCTGTACTTCGGCCGCCATGTCTCTCAATTCCGAGCCTAGAGCTACATCATCGGACTCGGACCTGGTCTCGCGGCCTCGCGGCCTCGAGGCCTCGAATCAAAAATCCAGCCTATCTACGTGTAGACACCACCAAACTCTGGAATACCTAACATATTTTAGATTTCGCATCCATAAGGTCTACTATTGATCTTACGTTTATACTAGTTTGCATTCTCAAAATGGACCTTGGATCAGCGTCGAGTGCAGAGAAGGGGCGCCCAAGCCTTGAAGCCGAAAACAAAAAGCTTCTGGGCTATTACGATAGGCTCGAAGATGAGCTTGATTCCACCTCGACATGGATTGGAGAAGACGATACACCTCAGCGATCAAGGAAATGGAAACCCAGTTCGGCAACAGTATGGAGATGGGCTATAGTCAGTCTACAAATTATATGCAGTGTACTTGTGGGTGCAGCCATAGGGTATGTGCTGAAACCAGGATGCACTGAGTTGGAGTGCGTCCGCATGACTTCAAGCTATTGTAAGTTGTTCATAGTTTTGTCGTCAAATTTGGCCAAGCTGACACAAACATAGCGCCGTTGCTTGAGGCAGTGGAATATTACGATTATCAGTTTGAGGCGGAACTTGACGCCGAAAATGTGTACAAAGGACACCCTCGACCAGAACTTGACGAAGCTTGGACTCGCGTTGGTAAAAGTAAGCATTCAAACCCATCATTGCCTCCATTACCGTATTAGATAACTTACTTTGCATCACCAGTCCATCCGCTCTCAATGCCGGAAAAGTATCGCGCAGAGTTGAATAAAACAAATTCGGGCATACCTTATCCCAAAGAACAAGGTGGTGGAATCATGGTTGAGATTGAGGTTTTTCATCAGCTCCACTGCCTGGTATTAAATTCTCTAGATCTGTTGACCTAAGACATTTGCTGACCCGTTGAGTAGAACTTTATCCGAAAAGTCATCTATGCAGATTATTACTCAAGGCCCGAAAACCTGCCAATTGAGTTTGAAGTGACGAATAAATTATTCTTCAACCACGTCGGTGAGTCTAGCTCGCATTTGTTAACCATAAACTCATGCTAATGAATCGCTTCCTTCTGTGTCTTACTCCAGACCACTGCATCGATTATCTCCGCCAGGTCATAATGTGTGAGAGCGATGTGACGCCCGTCACATCCAACTGGGTCCTCACTCACCACACTCCTCATCCTGACTTTAATACCATGCACAAGTGTCGAAACTTTACGAAATTGCTGGAATGGGTGGAAGAGCACGACAATGGAGGTGTGCCAAGACAGACACCAAATCCCAGTTGGAAGCCTGCGCCAGGGCTTGCAGAGACGATATTGGATTACGAACTCGGTTTTCCAATACCACCGCATGGACCTCCAGTTACAGGAAAGGATAAATGGGGCCACGATTGAGCTGGGAAGATGTAAGGGCTATATATGCAGTCTCTTCATGGCGCCAATGCATGTAATAAGATATCTCAGTGCCTCTGGTGTGTATGAGGTTATCAGAGAGCCATTCCATCTGAAGTGAATTCATACGAGTATCAGAACAGTCAGAGCGGTACCGGACTGCTCATTATTAGTGGTTACTTCGACATGCGATAACTGTAAAGAATGAAATTCGATAATATCGCTCGCAATGGTTAATGAAGAGATGGAGATTCTTAGATACATGTGCTAAAATAACATGAACTATATACTCGCGGTATTTTCTCCAACTCAATGTATATATAAGTGACTCGTGAGTTTACACTACTTTCTTCATTATTACAGCCGAAATGTGCATGCGCTTTGTTTATTGATCATGACATTTAGACGCAACAGTACCGGAAAAACAACGAGCATCTGCTTGTGGTCCGGGAAGAACAGACTTAGCCGATGACCGAGTAAGACATGGCGGCCAACCGAACCGAGCACGGAATAGGATGAGGGGAGCACGCTGTATGGACTCTAAGTTAGGTACTTTAATTGGATAGGTGGCCACCTTTCTCCCTCTCAACAGAAGCGGAGAACTTCTAATCTACATTCTCCATCAGCATGAATAAAAGCATTATTATACACATAGCTAGTATATGAAATCTTTGATAGCACTTAGGAAGTCAGAAATATCTCATCATCTAGACGTATGTTCTCTTGAGCGCAACAAAGCTTTCCAAACCCGTTTTAAGACTGAAATCCTACGCAGCACCATCGCAAAACAAGGCCAAGCAGCGACTTTTATCGGCAACAAAATGCCACTTCAGCTTGAGGACATGAAATTTGGAGATGCCGAGGCCTACGCAAACACGTATGCCACCTCATTCAACACTGACCCCTACTCGAGAGCCTCCTTCGCAGACCAGACATATGATGAGCGGGTAGCAGGCCTTATTCGCCGCTGGCCGAAAAATTATTGCGAAGCTCTCAATGCGTATAAAAAGGTCGTCGACACCGACACGGGAGAGTTGGTTGGTTGGGTCAAGATTGGGTTTCAGAACACCGACATTGACCCCGATCGATTTACCCCAGCCGGTTTGTGCCCTATCTTGTTTTGAGTTCTAGATGTACCCAACTAATGGAAATAGATGCCCCGGAAGATATAGTCAGAAATCGCCCACCTCCCCCAGAAGCGCCAACTGCTGCTCCCGAAGGGTCTGGATTTAGTAGTAGGGCCGCAAGGGCCCAATTTCGGGATTTGGGCAATCGACCTGCTATTGGTAAGACTTAGACAATCTTTTTGCTACAAAGACTTCTTCTAGACATTGAAACTGAATTTCCATTCCTCCAGTTTTGAAGCTCATCGGCACACATCCCAAGGCACAGCGACGTGGTGCCGGGAGCTTGCTGATGGCCTGGGTCACAGAGTTGGCCGACCAAGAAGGCCTCGCCTGCTGGGTGACTGGCTCGCCAATGGCTGTGCCATTGTACAAGAAGTTCGGATTTCAAGTGATGGAAGAGATTACCGTGGACTTGCCTGGAAGTAGCGATGGGGAAACTTATACACACACATGTATGCTTCGCGAACCGAAGAAACCCGAAGCCACTGCTTGAGTGTTTCACGGTATGCCCTAAGGGTGCTAGACACAAGAGTCCTAAGATGTGAGAGATGATATGGAGTGTTGTTATTGTTTGGCTAAACTCCTTTATTTTATTTCGAATTCTTATGGACCTTGCCACCGTTCTATGGGCCTGGTCGTCCCAATCCTCTAAGCGATGTTTCCGGGGCTAGCATTTGTAATTGTGGGAGTCGGTAAACTTGTTGCATCCTCTCTTCTGATAATTCGAAGCGCTCTTTCAGCACATTCTTCAACTGTTGTGTCTTTTGTATAGATAATATGTTTTGCAAGCCTCTTATTGCTTGGATGTTCCACAAAGTGCCTGTTGAGTCCAAGCTCATGGCCCCTCCGTGCTTCTGTAATCTTCACCACCTCATCGACGTCCTCGCACGGCATTACCAAGATGACATTTTTGTAAGGCTTAATCAACACCTCAATATTTTCTAGCTCTTGGGGATTCTCAAAGACTGAGTGTCCGGCTCCGAAGTCGAGAATCTTGCCATAAAACTGGTCGCCCTCTTGACCTGCATTCTGCAGGATGTGTACGACGGTCTTGTATTCAAATGTTTTCCAGTGCTGGTAAAATACCCAGAGACCTTTTTCTTCATATATCTTCTCGGCAAGGTCTTTGTCGTAGCCGTATGGCGCGTAGAGTTCATCGCGGTGGCGGTCAAGGGTATACAGCTCTTTCGATAGGGTTTTGGCTACGATTTTACCAATGGTAGACTTGCCAGAACCTTCTGGGCCGATTAAGATTATAGTTTCGTCGTACATGATGATTTGTGTGTAAAAATTTGGTATCGCAACTCAAATCGGGTGGCTGGTGTAAGGACGAAGTCTTGGGACTCTATGGAGTTTATGTTAAAACGGTGAGTCATAGCCCAATGGCCAAACTAATAACCGCTCCTTCGCCCTGCATTTCTACACTTCTGTGAATGGCTAATTTGTGGGCGCCAATCTCTCATTCGTGTTTCCATCCCCGTTATCTCCGGAATGGTATTCCATGAGAACACTCTAGTGTGATGTATGAGTTCCGGTAACATCGAATCTGCGATGGATTTCGATCATGCTCCCAGCGCGATTTAAGTGAGCCCACCCCATGTACTGCTATCAAGGGAGAACAGGAGTACCAGTACCAGAATTTACTTTAGACCAATTCAGACATTTGGTTTGAATTATGATTGGCGTTCGCACTGTTACTATTTACTTATATCGAACTTTACACAGCAGCGGCTTGATACTGTTCCGCCACGGCGATTCCCACCGAACCAACATAGAAGCCCCTTACAACTATAAACATAAAGTCAACCGTCACCCGGTAACGATGTGAGGCGTAATGATTTAGTATTGTTTTCCCAGAAGTTATAAAGGCTACTGGTCCCCGGTCTGAATCTCTTCTCTGGAATTTCTTCTGTAGTCCCTCTCAACATTCATTGCCAAAGCTTCAGTCTTAACATCTTCTTCAATAATCACTAATCCAACAATCACTCTCTTTCCAAACATTAAATTTCGATTTCAAATATTTTATGAAGTGTCTTCGATTTCCAAGCCGCCTACTTGACAGATTCAAGATGCAAGACCCTGCCACTTCTGTGCCCATTATGGAAAACCTCCCTCTTGAAGTCAACAGTCACGCCGCCATGCTCCAGGTTCCACTAGCGATCATCTATCTCATCGCCGACAACCTAATCTTGTCCGATAAACTCTTCCTTTCACAGACATGTACAGCATTACGTCGAATCATGTTCCGTGACTGGAAGCAAGAAGCGTCCAAGCTTTCCCGAGAGGATAGGTTTGCATTTTGGGAAGGAATTGCACACCAATCCCCAAATCACTGGGCTTGTCAGAAATGTTGCAAGCTACACCTTGCCAATGGCAATACTCTGGAGACTATAGGAGATAACTGTCCTCCTTGCGGTTCCAAACCGCAAAGGTCACTATATCCGGATGGGGTTTGCCTCGATTATCATCTTGTTCAATTTGCCCTAAAGCTATCACGGCTGGGCAATATGGAACAGAAACATCTGGAAATGATGATGAGACAGTTCGAATCGATATTGAAATTCAAGGGTCCTACACATTACACGGCAGATGCTCGGATTATCAATGAACGGTTTATTTTTCGTCAAGAATGGAAAGCTAACGGCCATGAAGACACAAATAAAATGTTGTCGCAAACTATAACCCGTTGGACACTTTTCCGCGATAAAAACATAACAATTTGCCCACACTTGTGTCTGCGAGGTGGACTTAATTACAGTCGTGCAGAGAAGAGAAAAGTCAGCGCTACAATCCAGACACAGAGCTGGACTACCACTCCTCGAGTTATAACTGATCTTGAGGATGGGCTTGATCTTGCTATAGGATTAGCCGGCCAGTGGGTGTTCATTTCCTGCCCGCGATGTCCTACAGATTGTGGGATAATAGTTTCCGAAGGAAATAAAGAAGCGACAATCCAGTCTTGGCGTGATCTTGGCACAGAAGGACCACAGTCAGCTACTGGCTGGGCAGTACATGTTAGTGCTGGCAGGTATGATGACTGGATCGACCAAGGGATGAAAGTGGATTATACCCAGGGCAGTATTCGGGCATTATGGTTGGAGGATGAAGTTGTCGGATGATACTGGCAGACAGGTCCGATCAAATATGTAGCTAAGTAAATAAACAAAAGTACAAGACCAGTGAGGCGACATATAACAAATGCTAGTTATGTTAGGTTCTGAAATGCAATTATATGCTGTTTCCTGTATTACACTCACTTCTATACACAGTTCCTTTTGTTTTGTGTCTCGTCTCTTTGTTAACATCTTGGTACCCTTATAAGCCGCAAAAGAATCATTATAACCATCATGAACACAGTCTTGCCTTGAAATTAGGCATGCTGGTCATTGAAGTTATAATTGAAGAGAATATCTTGTTGGAATTAGATTGGATATATGAGTTTGTGTAGCCATCAACTTGCGTAGTAGATGCTGTCTCAAACCGATTCTCTAAATATGTCTCTTCTATACTATATTTTCTTTATCAAAAGTTATGGATTCTATGACCCTCGGCAATCAGTCTTTAAAAGCATTCATATACCAAAATATCCCGTTCATCTGATGGCAAACACTTCTTGGTGGTACGTAAAGGCGCTTTTACATCTTTGGTGTTTGGCATCAAGCGATATCCATATATAATTCAAAAATTACGCGTCTTATCGATAAGCAAACGGCCCTTATAGCTCAGGGGTAGAGCGTTGCACTCGTAATGCAAAGGTCCTTAGTTCAAATCTGAGTGGGGGCATGTTTTTTGTTGTTTTGCTCGTCGAAATGCTTCATTTCAGGTTCGATAGGAAGATTCCTTACAAAAAGAAGAGTGGACAATCAAGAAAAGTTGTTCATGTTTATTTTTGTAAGTATTCAGGAATATTTTCGACAATGAATCGCTAGAGCTTTTTTTTTCTTTTTGGGTAGACGAGCGAATGTGAGGATTCTCTCCATGGTCATTCCAGCATCTTATTATAAGCCTCAAGTAATGTAGTTGCGAACTGTCTGTCCTGCGTGTTTTCATGACACTTGGTACAGAAATCGGCAGTGCTGGCGACATGTACGGAGTACAACTCACTTAAATGCATGTCGGATTGTCTTTCTCCCTTGTTGGAAGAATTCGGAATGATCCCCGCGTTTGTCAAACCCCTGCGAATCAGTTTGCCCCTCACTTCAAGTGCTTGCTGTCTCATTAACACACGTACTGGGCAATATCTACACTACTTTTTATCCATTCTCAATCATCTTAATAACGAGGCTCTCATGTCAAAATGACACAACGCAGGATTCCTGTCATTAATGAGAAGCCAATTGCTCCAGGTCCCGGCGCCTTAGGGACAGGATCGCAGCCGGATCTCATCAAGCCATGGAAGCTCCCGCCCCAACGGACGTACATCTTCAGGAACGCAAATGTCGTTGATACAGCAAATGGAAAAATTATCCCCAACCGTATCGTCAAACTGTCAGGAGGATTAGTCAAAATAGTGGACGATAAACTCGATGAACTGGCCGAATGGTATCCCAGCGACGCTATTGTCGTGGATTTGGAGGGCAAATATCTTAGTCCCGGACTGATCGACTGCCACTCCCATATATCCTCTGTGCCAGGGGAAGAAGGTCTTACGGCGAGTATAGTTCATCCCGACATGGCCGTATCTCACTTTCGTCAGCCTTATATGGCGGCGCAGGTGTTATACCGAGGCTTCACAACATTGAGAGACACTGGGGGCGCAACACTGGCCCTGAAGGAGGCAATAGCAGACGATGTATTTCCTGGTCCCCGACTCTTTATTGCCAACAAAGCCCTTTCTCAGACGGGTGGTCACGGAGATTCCAGATCCGCCCATGAAGCGTGTTGCGGCACCACAAATTGCCTTTCCACTGTTGTTGATGGCGTGCCTGCTGCCATACTGGCTACTCGAGAGCAGATCCGCCAGGGAGCAGATTTCATCAAGATAATGACCAGTGGAGGTGTTGCTTCGCCGAACGATCGACTGGAACATATCCAATTTACTGCTGCTGAGATTAGGGCGATTACCGAGGTCGCAGAGACTTACAACACGTACGTGACTGCTCACGCTTACACTCCCCGATCAATCAGGCATGCTGTAGACAATGGCGTCAAAGGGATAGAGCATGGCAATCTCATTGATAAAGAAACGGCCGAATACATGGCCAAAAACAATGTGTGGTTTACTCCTACGCTTGTCACCTACCATGCCATGGGCTCCGACAAATATGCTGGGTTTCTGCCACCAGCGAACCGCGAAAAGAATCTCCAAGTTCTGGAGCAAGGTCTCCAATCTCTACGCTTAGCGGACGAAGCCGGAGTTACTATTTGCCATGGATCTGATCTGTTAGGGCCCCTATGGGTTGAGCAGAGCAAGGAATTCGGGATCCGGGCACAAGCGTTGAGTGCCGAAAAGATTCTCCAGGGGGCCACTGTTAATGCGGCGAGGATGTTGAAGCAGGAGAATTTCTTGGGTCAGATAAAAAATGGGTTTGCCGCAGATGTATTGGTACTGAATGCCAATCCACTGGAAGACATAACGATTTTGGATGAGCCAGAGAAGAACATTCTTGCAGTGATCAAGAATGGCCGAGTGTATAAGAGCCGGTGGACCAAGTTAAAGGAAGACGTTATCCGGCCTCAGTCAATGATTGAGTGATGTCAGAAGGAAATTGTAATGGGAAAAATAGCAAAATAATTTAATCGTCCAAATGTCTTCTTGAAAACAAACCCATGATAGTTGTAGTGAGAGAGAGAGAGACTGTGTGTTCTTTATATTGAGACTTATATGATAACTGTGAAGCTTAGTCAGCTAAATCCGACGATAGCCTGCAGACTTTCCGTTCCCTCAAGCCCAACTCCGGCTTCTCTCTTCACAAGCTCTCTCATGCCTTCGCTGCATATCTCTTAAACCCGACCGAAACTCTCCCACGATGAGCCGAACGAGCCGCAAGAGCCATGATCTCCGGCCGCTCTGAAGCTCCCATCCTGGCCCCTCTCCCCGACTCAACCACCGGCGTCCTCCCTGTTCTCCCGCCTGGAGTTGAGCTGCCCGATCGCCATCCTCGAAACAATGCCGCAACAGCAGCTTCGGCGGCCGGAGTGCGGGCTCTCAGTGCGCAGGTCGTTGCTTTTTACTTCCGTGCCCCTGCCAAGTCCTTCTTCCGCACCCGAGTCGACTATCTAGCATATGCCCGGACGATTCATCAGCGGCAGACGAAGAAGCTGATGCAGGCTGTTGCGGAAGATGCGTCGCCGTCGAGGCTGGTTGCGGCTCTCCGACAGACATGGCTGTGGATGCGAAGCACGACTCCCGGTGTTTTGACGTCGGCGATCCGACACGAGGGCTGGGGCATCGTGCCGCACCAAATCATGCCGCCGCTGATTGCCAATATTGGCGTCAACGCAGTGCTGTATACGGGATATCTGCAGATCCTGGGCCGTCTGCATGAAGAGAGCTCCAAGGCCACCAAGAGGGTTTATCCTCCACCGCCTCCCCAGGCTACATTCATGGCTGGATTTCTCGCAGGTGGGCTACAGAGTGTTCTTGCAGCACCGTTGGACGCACTCCAGGCGCGGTATGATCATCGTGATATGATGCCCAACGATGGCAGCGGCCGGCCTCGAAGCATGTGGACGTTTAGTGCTGAAAAACTCAGAGAAATTGGGCTTCGAGGCATCTTTGCGGGATGGGGGGTTTCATTCTTGAAAGACAGCGTGGGATGCGCCATCTTTTTTAGCACGTTCGAGTATATCAAGGCACAGTCGTATTACCGCTTTGTAGCATGGTACTACGGGGGCCTGGAAGAAGACATTATAGATCTTCTCGCGACAAAGCGTCCCACTGATAAACCCAAAGAAGAGGGTGGTCTTCAGCTCATTCGACCACATTACGCAATAGAGCCCATGTTTCTGCTTGGTGCGGGCATCAGTGCCTCCTTCGCACAGCAGCTTCTTCTTCATCCTCTCACTCATTTTCAAGTCAAACACTGGGATCATTTAGAAGATTTGGACGACAAAGCTGCCCGCCTACGCGCATCTCGAGCCGCCAACCCGGACAAACCTCAACGACGGTTCAGGATGCTTCGGGCGTACTACCATGCATACCAGGAAACGTTAGCAGTGTGCAAAGCCGAGGCATCAGCAGAGGGCCTGAAGCTGGGCAAGTGGCTGTATCGAGGATTCTGGTGGAATACCATTCGGCAGGTACCAAGCACAAGTGCCGGGCTGATCATCTTTGAACTCATACGACGCAAGTATGGGTTCGGCATGGAAGAGGTGCGCATCACCAGCGATGGATACGATATTTTGCTGCATTAGATGGTAATTTCGAGGACTCATCACACTTGTAATGGTTTGTACTAGATTATATACATTTCCCTCGGATAGATTAGTAGGTGATAGATCACTCTGCTCCGTTGTTACACGTAAATATCAACAATATACAATATTTTGTATTAACGATATTAGAAGGAACCAATTCCTCCGTCAAACCCAGCGCTTTTCTATCTACCTAATTATGTATCTATGTTCGATCAAGTCATCCTTTACGCCTCTGCTTGCAAAAACTGCGCAAATGAATCCTTCATGGTAACCTCCAAGGGAATGTACTTGATTCCCAGAACACGTTCTGCCTTGCTTCCGTCAAGCTGGTAGACGGCCTGCGTCTTACCCGCACCAGGCGTTCCCACTGGCAGACGGCTTTGCAGCTCTGGTAGAGTTTCACGCAGGGTATCTACCGCACTCTGGTAGTCAAAGTGCTGGCCGCAGATGAAGCGCTCGCCGGCAGCCTCAGGCCGCTCAAAAGCATTGAGATGGGCAGTGGCAACGAGGCGAACATCAGCAAAGCCAGCAAAGTCGACTGGAGGGACTTCTTTTGCGTCAACGAGACGCCACAGTGCCTCGGAAGACTCGTTGAGATGGTGAAGGTCAGTGATGGGGCTCAGGTGAGGACCAAAGATCCAAGGGGCGTTGATGGAAGTCAATGAGAACGAGGGCTTCTCAGTTTCGACCCAGTTCCACATGGCCTTTTCAGCGAGAGCTTTGGAAACACAATAGGCGGTGCCATTGTCGGCTTTGGCGGCCTCGGCGTGTGTCATTGTGTTCCAGTCCTTCTCAGAGTATGTGTATCCAGGACGGTAACCCTGGCTGAGATCGACAATGCAGGCAAAAGACGAAGTGTTGACGACGCGACGAACGTCAGATCCATATTGACGAGTTGCTTCAAGCACGCCGATAGCACACTCGACAGCCGGATTCAACAATTGAGTGACAGGGTCGTCGACCTTCATGGAGAAGGGAGCAGCAACATTAATGACACCCGTGACAGGCTTAGGAGGAGCGGCAAAGACAGGCTCGTAGAGCTCTTTCTTGCTCAGGTCGGGGACAACGGCGACTGTGAACTTATCCCCGTAGTCGGAAAATATAGAACGGACTTTTCCTGCTGAGCTGACGGATCGGACAGTTCCTCGGACGTTGTAGCCGCGGTCCAGGGCTTCCTTGATGATGTGGAGGGCGACGAAGCCATTGGCTCCGGTGACGATCAAGGTCTGTTCAGATGGGGCCGACATTGCGTGTGTATGTGTTGGCGTGTGTGGAATTATGGTCTATTGTGGGATCGTAAGCAGGGACAGAGTTGTAAGGATACTACTACTGTCTTGGTCTTGGCAAATGTAGTAGAGTTGGAGGCTGTGTCGTTGTTGTGATTGTTGTCTACCTTTGTAATTACAATTGAGAGAATGAACGGCGGATGGCTTCTTAATATACACATTGAATCGCCTCCATCGCAGCTACGATAGTCTCTCCATATCCGATTCCGATGGAATTGCTTCCCATATCGCCTATGCACAAAACTTCAGCTTCTCCGATTGAAAAAATACGGCCTTTTCATAACTTGGTGTAGCTTTCGGTGACTGCAGCTGTCGGTGGATGAAGCTAGGCGATAAGCTTGACTTTAAAGCCGATTCTGTCCAGTCAGCAAGTCCGAGTGACCAAGACAAGGGGGTCCCGGCAGGACAAACGAAGTTCCTAACCTGGAAGAATACGTCCATTGATGAGATCATTACTTAAAGATTTAGAATAAAGTACAGCGATAAAAGTAGAGACGGTGGTCAGATAGAGTTGATGCCTAAGCGGAAGGTTGAGTGTGGAAGGGATGTGGTTGGACGATGCGGTTGGACGAAGCGGTTTAACGCCGATGCACGATAGCGTCTTTAACTCTGTTTGGGGGTCAATTGAAGGAATTGCATGTAGGTCTGACTTGTTCTCAAAGCGACTCTTGCGAATGTAACATTGTAAGTGTATGCGTCGTAAGCTGTTCGTATCGTCACTGATTTCGACATGCATGCGATAGAGAGGAAGAAAGGGATACAAAAGGGGCATTGATGTCGCTGTAAATTCAACAAATGAAATCATCACAGGATTCACCAGCACAGCAATCAACCATCTCCTTGATATACTATTAAAACTTGCAAAGTTTCTTCGCCAAAAAAACAACTCGAACATTCAACTTTGATCAACACTTCAACCAAAAAGCCACAATGCAGTTCCAGACTTTAGCCTCTCTGTACGTTCAAACCCAAAGAGATATCTAGAACAACCGAAAACCAGCTCTATGACAACTAACAAGTAAATTAAACATCCAGTCTCTTCACCACTGCCTCAGTCTTCTCGCAGTCTGCCAAGGCCCAAGACACTGCCTGTGCGCCTGGCAATGTCGGCGACGCATTCTCATTGACCGTCTACCCCCAGATTCACAACGCAACCTACGACTCGACCTTTGACCTGGACTACTACAGCCAGCAGCAGCTGCCGTGGGTCTACTCTCTTTACAAGCCCTTTGGCATGAAGGGATACACCATCAATACCTTGGGGACCGATGCCCCGTACAGCATTGTTACATTCTTCTACTTTGACACCGAGGAGCAATTCAATGAGGCACTGGCTGCTCACGGTGATGAGATCTTGGCGCGTCTGCCGCTCTTTAGTAGCGAGTACCCTATTCACTGGCTTGGCCACGTTTTCAACACCACCATCTAGATCTACGGCGGCAATTATCGGGAATAGATAGCAAAGTCAACTGATAACTCAATACGGAGTATGCTCTGGCTTATGATCGTATTCCCGCGATCCCGTTGCTCCACATGTCATGCATGAAATGAATCGTTCTTCCAGACTGAGAAACTACAAGTTTATCTCCGAAATAGACCGGGGCAATACGGAAGGGGGTCCACATCTGCACCGCAACTCTTGATGACAGATTCCTTATAAACTTAGCCAGATGATTAGATCCAAGCTCTCAGATCCCGACTGGCTTACAAGTACATCCACCAATCATTGTTTAGACTTATCTAGCCCAATCATCTCCAAGCTTACATCCCACAACCTCGAAGCACTCTCCTGATCGTGAATGTGCGCCGCATGTCCAGGCGCCAAAACCGTCATATCGCCGTTCCACAGCTCGCTCTGCTGGCAATCTTCCAGGAAAAAGCCCCCCTTTTCCTCAAAATCGTGAGAAATAGCCGCCCATACAGTCGTTGTGGCGCCTTGTTCCGCATTCTTCATCCTTCTTGAGATGACCGGATCGACGACTTGGGCATTGAGTTGCGATTCTGGTGTCATTCGGTTGAGTCTTGTGCCGCTGATACCTCCCGGATGAACTGCCAGACCATGCACTCCGCTGGCATCATAACGTCTCTCAATTTCTAGAGCCATGTATATGTTGGCAGTTTTGGATTGTGCGTATCCGAGCAGAGGCTGATACTCTTCTTCGCGGTCGAAGTTGATGTCGTCGAACCGGATACCTGATTGGCGGTGGCCTGAGGCTGACAGGCATACAACACGAGAATGGAAAGATGGCGTGCTCGACGCGATTAAGGCATCTTTGAGAGCTTGAAAGAGGGCAAAATGCCCCAAATGGTTGGTTCCAAAGTGCAGCTCAAACCCATCTTCAGTTTTTCCCTTGGGATATCCGCGAATACCTTACATAAACAAAGTCAGTTAAATAAAGAGAATGCAAGACAAATAAAAGGTCAACGCTGAGAGAAGCTCCCACGTGAAATTATGTTCACAACTTACCAGCATTGCAAATCAATATGTTGAGCTTCCCCTCCGTCCGCTTAAGGAAATCAGCGGCAAAAGCCCGTATACTCCGGAGAGAATCCAAACTCATTTCCACATACTCCAGCTTCCCCGCTTTGCCGTCGCTCCGCAACTCTGCTTCCGCCTCTTTGCCCTTTTGAGTGTCACGGCCAGTAAAGTAAATGTCCGCTCCTGTTGCATGCAGCGCTCGCACGGTCTCGAATCCGATGCCAGAGGTGCCCCCTGTGACGAGAATGACCTTGCCACCGAGCTTTCCATCTAACGATTGGTCACGCACGATCTTGAGGGCGGTAGGGCGCGCATCTCCAGGGCCGTTTGTATCCCGGTGCTCTTTGGCGTATGGTGCGATGATAGACATGACGGAGTTTGTGGTTTTGAATGATGTTGAGTAACTGGCTGCTAGTGGATAGAGAGAGATGCTTAGTCGCACGAATTTTATGAGACTCTTATATGATATACCCTCCAGAGACCAAATCGAGAAGTATTGGGCATCTCATCAACATTAAGTACTTTGGCCTCTTGATATATCTTCTTCGCTAAGAGTATGCTTCCAACAAATCTTTCACTATATCGAATCTGGTACAGTTTGAAGCGCAATTTCTAACCACGGGGTTCACAGAATTACCGTTTAGTGGTCTATGACGATCTGGAATCTGTTCAAAAGCACGATTTGACAGGAGAGAGTAGAAACGGCCCCTGGCCCGTGGGAGCTAACATCGTCGGCCGGGAGTGGGGCCGTGGGAAATGGACTTATCGGCATTAGACCGTTTTCTCATAACGAAGAAGACGGTACTCCCCAACATAAAGCATAGGATTTCTTGTTTGTTTTTTCGAGTTTTTGATTTGGGAAGTAGAATTATATACTTGGATCTTGATCTGTGAAGAAAACAGAAAGCGAAGAAAAAAATCCAGAGTCAATACGAATAAAATGCCTTCAGCAGCAACACACCCGGAGTTTGGAGCCCACACAACGGCCCTAACTGTTGCAGCAGCCTTTCCATCTGCCATCTCAGGAAAGACTATCCTGATCACGGGCGTCAATCTCAAGGGCCTCGGCTTCGCTACCGCCGAAGCATTCGCATCCCAAAACGCCGAACTCATCATCTTAGCCGGCCGAACCCCCGCCAAGCTGCAGGAATGTGCCGACGTCCTAGCCGAAAAATATCCAAAGACAAAGTATCGCGTGCTTGAGCTCGATCTAAACTCGCAAAAGGGTGCCAGAGCGGCCGCTTCTACGCTAAACGGATGGACTGATGTGCCGGCCATTGACATCCTGGTCAACAACGCGGGTATCATGAACGTGCCTAACCGCCAGCTCAACGAGGACGGCATAGAGCGACATTTCGCGACCAACCATGTTGGACACTTTCTCTTTACGAGCTTGATTATACCCAAGTTGATTGCGGCCGCTCAGAAGCCAGGTGCCGTAAAGGGGGCTACTCGTGTCGTCAACGTGTCCTCCATGGGTGCCAACTACAGCCCCATCCGTTGGAGTGACATCAACTGGGAAAAGACAAACGGGTCATTGCCTCTATCGGAACAACCTGATTACGTCGGACTTACACGCCTGTGGCCCGTTGATGTGGAAACTGTCAAGGCTGACAACTATGTCTCCATGGGTGCATATGGACAGTCCAAGGCTGCCAACGTTCTGTTCAGCTTGGGTATCAACGAGCGTCTGTACGAAAAGTACGGCATTCTGAGTTTCGCAGTGCACCCCGGGTCAATCATCACGGAGCTCGGACGAGAAGTCCCTGCAGAGGAGTACAATGCGAGAATCGAATCGTTCAAAAAGAAGGGCATGGTCTTCAAGGACCAAGGCGAGGGTGCCAGTACATCTTTGGTAGCTGCTGTGGACCCTACATTGACGCTGCCGGCAAAGAGGCCCATTGCAAGCGATGCGGATCTTGCAAAGACCGGCCCGGAGCTCAAAGGCGAGGATGGAGAATGGGAAGGCAGGGGTGTGTATCTGAGCGATTGTCAGGTTTACGACAATGCCAAGATTTGGTACACGAGCTGGAGCGAGGGAGAGAAGCTATGGGCAAAGAGTGAGGAACTTGTAGGCGAGAAGTTCTCATACTAAGTGTGAATGAACACTTGGTGGCAAGTTTTGAGCAATCTCTCTGTGGGAGTGTATTTATGTACGAATGGCTGTACATAGTATTATCATGTCTACAAGCAAGATTGATTCCTCTGAGAATAATATTAACTTAGGATGCTCAATTCACCCTACTCCATTTCCATTTTCTCAGCATGCTAGTTCAATCCCTATTAGTCTACGTGTTTAAACAAAACGCATCATGGAGAACTAACATCGGAAATAAGCGGCCGCTTGGAGCCCCTTTCGCAATCCAGAGTTAGTTTTGAAGGCGAATTTTATACAAAAGGCTTAGGCACAGTGACATGATTCCTAATCACTTTCGTGATGAAATAACGTGCTAAATAATATTTGTTTGGTAATCGTTGCCGCTTGTAAGCACCTCCTAATAGGGTGGGAAGACTACATGTAATCGTTATCGTTGATGGTATTGAGTTACTTCATCACCCCCATCATCCTGCCTCATACCAACAGTTGTACTATACTAGAACTAAACGATAGGAGCGTTTATAACAAAGCAAAGCTATTGAGAAATGAGACAATCGCCAATATCACAATAACCATGGCCAAAACAACTTTGACTTCTCCTACAAGTAATTATAGAGTTGACCAGACGCCAGCTCCAAGATTACCATGAGAGTTTACCAAGAACAGAGTGGATCCTTTATCGGTTAGAGAGGCTATATATTGATAGGATAATGAGATGACATACCTTTTAATTCCTTCACGTACCATGCGAGGGTCATGTGTATAGACTAGCCTAAACCAGCCAGCCTCAAGAGCATGCTCCTCACCAGGATGAAGAAAAACTCCTCCATCAAGCAGTTTCTGAGCCAAAGAAAATTCTCGTTCAGATTTAGACAGGCCAGAGCTCTCCGGTGGAAGATAAGAAGACAAGTCAATCCAAAGGAAGAGGCCAGCATTCGTGCCACGCAGATACTTAACTCCGATGTTAGATAGTTCAGTCGTGACTAGTCGGAAAGCCTCAGAAATACGGCTCTGTGCCGTTTCTAGAAACTTCCTGCACCACTCTCTATCTTCAAGCATAGCGCTAGCCACGGTGACTGACATGCCAGAGGGACTGTGGAAGCGAATAATGCTTTGAAATCCCTTCTGGAGGGCGGCATTGCGGGTAATCAGGGCGCCCACACGTAGGCCAGCGGAACCAAAATCTTTGGCCATACCATATTCGACGTGAACAAGATCTTGATCAATAATTCCTGTTGGGTTAATAGAGAGTATAGATGTAAATGGATGAGTGTCGGGCTCTCCTGAATCGAATACAGTGGAGGCATAAACCTCGTCGCTGATGAAGTGTATGCGGTGCTTCTGGCAAAATGCCATTAAAGCAACAAGTGTTTCTCTAGGATAACATCTTCCTATCCTAATGTTAGCACTTGTCAATTTTTCCAGACGTTGGGAGGACATACCAAGAGGGTTATGCGGATTAACAATAAGGAGGGCCTTGATTTTAGTTCCAGCTGCGTTTGATTGAAGCAGCTTCTCTTCAAGGTACCTCACAACTTCCGGCTTGAACGAATTTTCCGCATTGGAATCAGCCCAGACCACGGGCATCTCTGCTTTGTTGCCAAAGTCTAGCTCAAACCGTCCATAACATGGACGGCTGACGAGAATACCATCACCAGGATCGCCGAAGCTGAAAGCTAGAATTTCATGAAGAGCTGTTGCCGTTCCGGTTGCCAAGATATCACCTCCAGTCAGCGGCTTATATGGGTGAAAGTACTCGTTGAGGTGTGTTGCTAGAGCTTTGGGGAAACGCTGTCCACCCGCAGTACTGTATCCATACATGAAAGCAGCTCCTGGGATGTGTATATTCTATATCATATTAATATGAATGACTATTAGACATCATTAAAGACTTTGTTTTTTACTTACACCGGAGTTTGCAAATTGCTCGAGCTCCTTGGTAACAAGAGCCTAATGCGAATATTAGCTTTGTGCAGGCATTGTTGGATGGAAGACTTGCATTTTCTGCAGTTGCAAAAGAGATGACTCCATCAGTGTTCGTTACTGGATCATACTTCTGAAACCGAGGAGTATGTCTCCAAGGTGCATCCAGGTCGGCAGATGTTTGAGAGATTCGTTTAGACAACATTGTACAAGATTGAATTAGTTACTGTGATGAGCGCCCAGAAATGAGCATCGCTCGCGGCTGTCTTAAATACTTCATCTTTCACTAAGAATAGTATTGTAATTTCTCTGCGGCAATTTCGCCGTGCTAGCTTTTATTATCACGACATTTATGATTCACGATTTATAGTGTAGTGGCAATAGCTTTGTGTGAATTCACCAAGTCTGATCCGTGGTCAAGCCGAAACTAAAGATGACAAAGTTCGAGTCATCACGGAACCTTGATGGCCTCGTGTATCATTACATCGTTTTCATCTTCAACTGACCAGTTATGAAGCAGAATTTTGCTCAAATATGCGCATGTGTATGAAGAGGGCGTAAATGATAGTAGTAAGAGGGCGCAAGTCGGGGGTACGACATTTACATGTTCTACAAGATCAAGATTTAGATACGGGTTTCGGCTCCGGCTTCGGCTTCGGCTCGAACTTGGAGTTACCTATATAGGAAATCAATGATGGACCTACGAATTGCGAGTATAGAGCATACAGTAAATGTAGTTACTGGGCAATGATTTTTTAGATATAAATTAAGAGACAGTGTTTTTTTCTCTTAATTCAGGCAGTTAGGTTTCCCATTGTGTTTAACTACTGAGACCGCCATTTACTAAGTTTGCAGCAATAAACTGCTGAAAATCTTTGCCATCATCATCTTCATTTCTCAAACCCTGAGCTATGGCTAATCGAGATGTTTTACCTGTCTCCCTCAAGCCTTCTCACTATTCTCTCGTTATTACCAATTTGGACTACAACACATGGACCTATACGGGATTTGTCGAGTAAGCTTTCCGGTCTCGGCATTAATCAGAAGACAGCATGGTTGCAATCTTCGATGCATTGATTACAGCGAACAGTTGAAGGCTAATATAAAGAATAGAGTCAACGGCGAATTCACTTTACCCACAACCAAGGTGGTACTAAATGCCTTATATCTCGAAATAACCCAAGCAACACTATCCTGCGATACTACAATCTCTGAAGCCGTGTCGATCACGCAAGATGATCATACACAACAAGCAACGATAGTTTTCAAGGAAGAAGCACCTATTGCCACACCGTCAAAATTATCGTTGAGCTATACTGGTAAAATTCGTCATGACATGACGGGCTTCTATCGGTCAAGATACACACCTGCTACTGCTCCTGCTGCTGCTTCCACACTCGCGTCTGATGCCTGTCATTATATGCTCAGCACCTTCTTTGAGCCTGGGTATGCACGAATGGCTCTGCCTTGTTTTGATGAGCCGAATCTAAAATCCACCTTTGATCTGGTTATTGAAATACCCGAAGATCAAGTTGCGCTAAGCAATATGCCTGTTAAGAAGATCAACCCGGTGGCCAACAAACAAAATCGATTGCTTGTTACTTTCGAGCGCTCTCCCATTATGAGTACCTATCTACTGGCATGGGCAGTTGGCGATTTTGAATATGCCGAAGGATTCACAGATCGCTTATACTCTGGACATCCGCTGCCTGTTCGGGTTTACACAACTCGGGGATTAAAGCATCAAACTCAATGGGCGTTGCAACACGCAACCAAGTTCATCGACTATTTCAGCGAAATATTTGATGTTGATTACCCTCTTCCCAAGTCAGACATCCTAGCAGTACATGAGTTTTCTAGTGGTGCCATGGAAAACTGGGGTCTGGTGACATATCGTGTCAGTGCAATCTTGTTTGATGAGCAAACCTCCGAAGAGAGATTCCGAGATCGCATCGCGTACGTTGTGGCTCATGAACTCGCTCATCAGTGGTTTGGCAACCTGGTTACCATGGACTGGTGGGATGATCTGTGGCTTAACGAAGGATTTGCTACTTGGGCAGGTTGGCTGGCCGTTGCTCATGTTCATCCAGACTGGGAGTTTTGGACCCGATTCGTCAATGAAGGGATGCAATCAGCATTCGAAGCAGATTCTATTCGCGCCTCACATCCAATTCTAGTTCGGGTTGGAAATGTTTCAGCTGTATCTCAGCTTTTCGATCTAATCAGTTATCGCAAAGGCGCGTCTATTATTCGTATGCTTGCGAGTCATATCGGCTTAAATACGTTCCTTGATGGTATATCGTTATACCTCAGGCGACATGCATATGGTAATGCAGTCACAGACAACTTATGGGATGCACTGTCTGAGGTTGCCAAGGTGGAAGTGAGAGATTTCGTGCAGCCGTGGATTCAGAATATGGGCTTCCCTGTTGTATCTATAGAAGAAAACGGGAACCAAATCACTGTGAAACAAACCAGATATCTCTCAACAGGTGACGTGAAGCCTGAAGATGATACAACCGTCTGGTGGCTTCCACTTTCTCTCAAAGATGTTTCTGACAAGCGGAACACATCAAGCACAACTCTAGCTCGAAGACAAGATACTTTCAACATCAACAAGGAATTTTATATCATCAATGCCAATGCGATCGGATTTTATAAAGTCAATTATCCTCCTGAGCGCCTATCAATCATAGCTTCCCAGCTAAATCGACTCAGCACCGAGGATAAGATCTTCATAGTCAGCTCAGCTGCGGATATGGCGTTTGCAGGCCTTAGCAACACAGCGGCGATGTTGGATTTCTTGAAGGCATTTAGAAACGAGACGCACTTCCGAGTGATTAAACAGGTCTTGGATTCCGTCAACGTTGTTCGCTCTATCTTTTATCATGACGATACGATCAAAAGAGGATTGGATAAATTCATCCTTCAGCTAATTGAAAAGAATCTCGCGCTGTGTGGATGGGATACTCAACCAGGTGAAGATTATAACACAACGTTGACGCGAAGTCAATTGCTTCTCGCAGCTGGTGCAAGCGGGCATCCAACGTGAGTGCTCAATTTTATACCTTCTTTCTTATTCAAATTTTCGCCTAACATCTCCATAGTATCTCAACACAAGCAAATCGCCGGTTCGCTTCTTACAGAGCTAATCCTCTCTCTGATCCCATCCCTGCAAACCTTCGGGCCCTCGTCTTCCGAATTGCTCTGGAAACAGATCATGTAGATGCTGTTCCCTTTATCATCGAGGAATGGGACAATACGACCACTATTGACGGGAAAGAAATATGTCTTACGGCGCTCGGCCACACAAAAGACTTGAAACTTGTCGAATCAGACGTATTGCCTATGCTTTTCGAAGCGCCTTCAGATTCTACGACGGCAAAAATCGTGCCTCCCGGCGATATGCAATTTCTAGCGACATCTCTCGCCGACAATCCTGCAACTCGCCTCTTGCAGTGGAACTGGGTGAAGACTCATTGGTCTAGCATTGAGGCGAAGATTGGAAAGAATTCTAGTCTTTTGGACCGCATAGTTGGCGCAGTGCTTCAAACACTGACTAATGCATCAACATTGACAGATATTGAGACATTCTTTAAAGATAAAGACACAACTACCTTTGCCCGCGCGTTAGAGGTATCCAAGGATAGAATCAGGGGTAGAGCAAGATATCTTCAGCGGGATCACGAAAAGTTGCAGGAGTGGTTGACTACTAATGGTTACGTCTAGATAGAGCTTGAAATAGTTGCTAGATAGTCTCATTCTTGAATTCTATCTATAAGGAGAGATCTGAAAAGGTGGATAATTATCATCTATACGCAGTACAGTTGTCGATTTATCTCGTAAAAAGGTCTGCTTTTCGACCAACTGCTCGGATTTTCTTTCATAGGAAAGAGAGCTTTAGAAAAAAGTGAAAATGTATTTATGATACTTAGATATGCTGAAGTAGAACTACAATGGTAAGATGCTGGCCAATTCTTGTATATTTCTTGGACGCCTCTAGCTGAGTGAGAGACGTCTTCCAAATGAGACTCGTTTCCCGTAAAATCTGGATTACATAGCGTTTCTTCTGGTCCATAATCTCGCCATAAACATATAGCTGCACGATTTTGGGAAGCTCTTACAGAAACACCCGTCATGCGGTGAGCACAATGGCCGATAATCGTGACATTTTCGTGTCGAAATGCGTACCTGAGCGCCCTTTCCAGTGAAGTCCCTTAAATGATAATATTCACATTAGATTGGTTCATATACATGGCCATGCCGATCATTACCTCGTCTTAACAGAATTGTAACGCTGGTATATAGCTCTACGATATCTCGGTTTTGTTCTCACGCAAAATTCAATAGAAAAGGGAGATGTCGTGCATCGATTGTTGTGGTGCAAGAATACCTCTGTAATTACCTCTTCCACTGTCACCTAAAAAAGAGCTGAGATCTGGTCTTGCCGTGATATGAGGAGGAGGGGTTTACGCGTGCACAAATATTAACGAGCGCGATACCTGCCTACGAGTTTCCAGCAGAACCAGATGTATAAAACACTGCTACGCAACTCGATAGGTTGCAAGAAATGTCGGGCATGATTGATTCTAGCTGTATGGATACACCTCTGACATCATACGAAAAATGAGAGGGAAGAAAGTTGCACGTAGCTTTAGGCCGCAAGGGATGCTAAAGATCAATAAGGCAAATATTTCCCCCCAAATGCCAAGAGACGAGGCTGTAATACCACTTCCAATTCTGGCGAATGAGCTGCGGATGAAGCTACATTGGACTACTCATTGATTGCCACGTAGCTGATGCAGCGGAGATTTCATTGGTTGTCTCATTGTTTCCGGCTCCTTTAAATCGTAGAAGATTACCATTGGAGAACCTTTGGGCGCTGAGTGTTATTTTGTGCCAGTCCGGAATACATGCTCCGCGTGATTTCACCGACACCTCACAATACATTGCAGTCTACCTGACGGAGCTTGGGTTTGCCCAATTTTTGCACAAACAGACACGACGCTGGCTTCAGCTTTCCAATTGACATAGCGATACGCTTTGCACTACCTTCAGTTGCTACTGACGTTCTATTCCGAGCGCTTGCCTGACAATTTACGACATGGACATAGAAAGGGAAAGCAGAAAGAGAGATTTGTTAAATCCGCGGAATTGGTTTGGAAGGTCTAGGTCTTCATCTCGAGCACCAAGCGAGCGTCGAATTGCTACATCTGCGAGAGTCAGTACATCGTCTCATTCGGATGCACCTCGAGAGCGGTCGAGAGCCTCTCTGCTTTCTCAAACATCAGAGCCTTCTTCACGACAAAGGCCATCTACGCCTCTCGTAGAATCTCAACTAGCTGAGGTTCATCTGACCCCGCCTTTGCCGACGATTGAAACCCAACCACCACCGCCAACTCCATTTTCAGACCTCTGGGCTCGAGCTTTTACTGAGGCTAATGATGAGACTCAGAAATGGATCAAGAAGCATGGACTAGACTCCTCCGCAGGTCTTGCGCAAGATCAAATTAAGGAACTCATGACTCTCGTCGAGAGTAACAAGCTCTCTGAACAAAATGACCAACCATTGAAAATCGAGATTGGCAATCAAAAAATCATCGTGCGAGAATATATTGCTGATGCTATTGCCTTTATTACTATGGTTGGTGACGCTGCCATCACTTTTGCCCCTCCACAGGCCAGCGCGCCGTGGGCTGTTGCAAAGGCGGTCTTAAAAGTAAGTATATTTACACATCTACTAGATCTATCTACATCTACCAGATCTATCTACATTTACTAGATCTATCTACATTTACTAGATCTATCTACATTTACTAGATCTATCTGCATTTACTATTTTTGAACATTCAAAAACTAATTATTGATAGATTCCAGTTAAACAAATCGAGCAAAAAGCCGCTCTTCTAGGAACCGTTCAATGGTTTGCACGCATTGTACGTAGAGGGCAGATCTACGAGGCTATATATAATGCTTCAGATGAAAAAGCTATTCGGAATTTATACGATGCACTCTTAGACGTATATAAGACTGCTCTGGAATTACTAGCCTCTTCAGACACCTTATTCGATAGCAGAGTAGCCAGACAGGCTTTAAAAGCAGTCTTGAGACCAGATAATGCTACTGGCAAAGTGAAAGACCTATCCAAAAAAGAACAGCAACTTTCTACAGAGGTTCAAGCCTGTGAGGCGCTGCGGTCTGCCACTTCGACCAAAGAGACATACGACGACTTGAAAGAATTAAAGAAACAATTAGACCAACTATCCTCACCACTTCTTCGGATGGATAAAAGAGTTGCGACTCTTCTAGAAAAGTTAGAAGAAAAAGAGTTTGATGAAATGATGCACTTCATTAGCTCAGAGATGTTCGGGAAAAGTCATGCTGCTGTTACAGACACAAGGATAGAGCACACTGGGGATTGGATATTGGTCAACAGAGATTTCCGTGCTTGGCAAGAGATATCTTCTTCTTCGGCTGTATTATGCCTTAAGGGAACTGGTAAGTTCTCTTGGAAGCTATTTCTTTGATGTGGACGAGATAGCTTTAACTAACATCGACCGTTTAGTTGGTACCGGCAAAACATATCTGACGTCTAAAGTGGTCGATTATGTCAAGCAGACACTTGATACGTCGCAACATGATGAAGGATTTGCCTATTTTTATTGTAATCGATCAGGCCCTTCGATGCAAGACCCAATCGTTGTCTTAAGAAGCTTTGTTCGTCAGCTAGCTAGCAAGGCCTTGAGTGAAGCTGGCCTTATCCAAAGTAGCCTCGCACAGAAATGTAAGGCTGCGAAGAGAGAGAGGAGAGAGTTAGGTTACAAGGACTGCAAAGCCTTGATACTAGAATCCTTGAATCTATACTCAAAGACGACGATTATTCTGGATGCTTTGGACGAATCTGACATCAGCACATATAACTTGTGTACTATTCTTATCGAAATGATGGAAGAGTCCAGAAGACCTGTCAAGATTTTTATTTCGACCCGACCTGACCGGAAGTATTTAAAGGCATTCCAAGATAAGCATATCATCACTCTGGATGCTAGCAATCAGCAAAAGGACATTGAGAGATTTCTCGAAGAGAAGCTTTACTCAACTGAATCGTTTATCGAGCGAAGTCAAGAAGCCCAAGACGAAATTAAACAAGTTTTTGCAACGAGGAGCTGCGGAATGTAAGTTTCTTTCGAGGTAATCTTATCGCTTGTATGGGGATCGATATGAGATCTGACACGCGTGGTTACAGGTTCCGATGGGTTTACTTACAAGTGAGAAGCCTTGAAAACCATATCACGGATGATGCAGTCCACAATTGGGCCCGCAAATTGCCTCGCAATTTAACAGAAGCGTATGACCAGCTTTGGGATAACATGAGAGGGTATGATGACTTCGACGTCGACTTGGCTGAGCGTGCCATTATGTGGGTTCTCTGTTCTATTACGCCCCTCGTGACGGGAACCTTTTTAGGAGCCATTCGGTATGCAGTCCAAGGGTCTACAGTGATACAAAAGAAAGAACAGACGCAGCAACAAATTCTATCACTTTGCCAGGACCTCCTAACAGTTGATGAGGCTAGGGATGTTTGGATGCTGCCGCATGCCTCTGTGGCGGAATATTTTGAATCAAAGGGCTACACACGTTGGAAGTGCGATGTGTTTGTCTCAAAGGTGTGCCTCGGCGTGCTCGAAAACTTTCGCCCTGAAGAGATAGGCTACGAGGATGGCAGATTTGCATATTACGTTACAGAACATTGGAGCGAGCACGTTGGGCGATACGACCAATGGCTAGGAACGATGGAGGGGGGAAATGAGGCTACGAACGCCGATTCGAATCTCACAGAGGCCCTGGAGCGCTTCCTCGGCTCACCAGGTAAAAGCAGCGCCAACTATCGAAAATGGGCCAAGAATACCGGCTTCGTGGGTTTCACGCCAGTTGGCATGGCTTTGTTTGCCGTGTGTCGATATGGGTTATGGTACACCTTGCGCGACTGGTGGCTGCACAGCAAAATGACCATGAAGATGGCCTTCAAAAAAAATGGCAACGGCTTTACATCATTGATGATCGCGGCTGAGAGCAACTGCTTGCCAATTTGCAGACGTTTGGTCGACTTGATTGACCTTACGCATCCATACACTGCGGAGTATTGCACTAGCGCGTTGTATACCGCACTCTACGGAGGAAATTACGACATTGTGAAGTTCTTTATAATGGAGGTAAGTGTAGATATTAACCAGGTTCCAAATCCACATCCCTACAAATTCGGAATAAGTGGTGCACAGATGACTGCCTATTCTAACCCCGCAATGCTGCAATGGATGGTGGATCAAGGCGCCGTAGACATGGAGAGGGAGAATGACACCGGTTATCAGTTTGCCAACGTCTTGAGTGCAGCAGCGTGTTACCAAAACTTTGAATCAGTCCAAATCCTGCTCAAAGCTGGAGCTAATGTGAATGCTGCTGTGCACAACGGCAACTTCGGGAGTGCTCTTGTCGTGGCAGTGAAATTCACGCGCCCGGCAACTGTCCAGCTGCTACTCGATCATGACGCAGATCCGAACTTGCCCCTGAAGGGTGGAAAATATGGCAGCGCGCTCGAGGCATCAATGGTGGAGTGGTGGACCAGAGAGGATGAAGGAAAGCGAAAAGAGATGCAGCATATGCTACTCGACGCTGGTGCAGATCCCGCAGCCGTGCTTGAACGAGGGGAGCACGGAAGTGCACTGGCTGCTGCAGCGTTTTGGGGACAGAAGGAAATCCTCATGGTCATGATCGACCGCGTTGGGGCGGAGCGTGCCATCCAAGCCTTTCGTCGGAGCAGACATCCTGATACACGATATTTTGAAGACGAAGAAGACGTCCAGAGATGGAAGGATACAGCCACGTACCTCGGCCAAGTTGGGGTCAGTAAAGAGATTCTTCATAACATCGGCATGTGGGATGTCGAGCCTAAGGAAAATAGTGACTTTAACCGCTACTACTTGGGGAAGTATTTGCTGGTTTACTCAGAGCTAAACCATTAGGTTAACTAGCAAGAAATACTAATCAGTCAGCATCCCAGCGGCTGCCTGAATTTCAAGTGTCAGAACATGATTCGAAAGGAAGCCTTGCACTTACTTGTTTGTTCGGATAGTACCTACCTAGGTAGCAGATATCCGGCCCTTTGAGCACCTACCACTATCAGTCCTTTCCGTTACTATGGATGGATACTTTATTCTACCTAATAGTATCTGCTACTATCGCTACTTTTTTCTAGTACCTTCTACTATCTTTACATTTGTCCAGTATCTCCTGTTATGACTACTAGGTATATTCCTCTGTTTTCTGATATTATTACTCTGTAGCTCTCAATCTGAAGCGCGGGGTCATATTCGAACATCAACAGGATGAAGTTTTTACAACCTTTAGCTTTGCAGCTTGAGCGGTGATACGTAGCAACGAAGCCTAGTGTAAAAATCGTGAGATGATCTAAATTTGCAACATGATATTACGTTGACAATAACTCTCTTCATCCATGCTCATTTGCCAACATTGTCAACTATTGTAGCTTTGCTTCTAGCCTTGGAGTTAAGAAAATACAAATAAACGCAGCCAATGAAATAGCTGCATACGATAGCCACGCGTCCTAATCAGGCCACTCACAACGTGCCACTTGGGACCCTTTTAGAAGGCAAACAATATAAGAGTAAAGGCGAGTCGGTGGATTCCGAGGCAGTGTCAAGGTGCCACGTCAACAGCCGGATTAACTCGCAAAATCACGATATTGTTGGCATTTGGGGCTTTTAGTAGAATTGCCATTTTTACATAACGGTGGAATCTGATCATCGAACACGTACATGTATCTGGACTTGTAATGGGCAACCTGTGAAATGGATAAATGGGAAAATGCACAATAACTTTTTAAGTCGCTAACATGCAGCTACTTACACAAACCCAAAGCCCGCATTAAACTGACAACGCATCATACATGGTCGTGCAGCTATCATGCACAGCCAATATACTCTGTACATGTACTCATTCCTAGTATGACACTTAATTAATTGCTGCACGTCCGGATACCAAGCCATAATTAGGCACATGTATAATTGATACCCGACCCAACTCAACATCTTATACTCTCAATACCACTACAACACACAGCCCAACACTCTTCCCATCTATTCATCATTATTCAACTAAACAACACAACATCCATCTTCATACCCAGAATCCTCCATATCAACAAACCTCACAATGCCACCCCCCAAACCAGCAACATCAACATCCACAGAAAACCTCCTCCTCAAATGCCAAAAAGAAGTACATCCATCCCTCAATCCCCCTCATCAATCTCCCCTCTATCCCATTAAACTAACAATCACTCCCCTCCAAGACTCGCAAGAAATGCCTCCCCCCAGAATGGTCCATCTACCCCCCCAACCAACCCGTCAAACCTCCCCCCGACACCCTCGCCCTCGCCATCCAAATCGACGCATCCTCCCCCAGCGCAGTCACATTCTACGAGTCCGCGTCCGACCGCCTCGTCGGCTCCATCGGCTCCGAATACCGCGGCTCCATCGTCGTCGTGCCGTGGCGCCCGGGCCTCAAGTTCGTCTGCCAGTCGACGTGCCGCCGTAGAACCGGGTGTCGCATCGGTGTGGTGAGAGAGGCGAAAGGCAGGGCGGGCGTGAGGATGAAGAGTGCCGGGGTCGCCAATATTACTGCAGCTTCTAGGCCTGCTGGGACCATCTCTACTGCAAAGAGCAGTGCTTCTGCTGAAAATAAAAAGAGCACAATTCTTGCTGAGAATGTACCTCCGGCTGCTCCTCCAAAGATTGCTTCTCCTACAAGTAAAAATGGTTACATCAGCCGCATCCCCAGGCGAGTGTCAATTGACAAGCCTCCTGCAGTTGGCAAACATGTCAGTTTTGATGATAAGAGCATCAGCGGCAAGAGTCCCATCCAGACACACGGCGGCAGATTGCCAAGGCCAAGAGCCAAGAGTGATCCCAAGCCAGGACAGAGATCCTAAAATCGCAGATATGCATTGCATTGCGTTTCATTTATTTTCATTTCATATTCATACGGGTTAGTTACAGGTAAAGGGACAACAAGAAACGTCAAACATCATGGCCTCAGAGATATGCCACAGCATTAGCGCTTCATGATCAAGAATATCATAGATCATCTATTATTATTCGCTGCTTCAGCAGCCAGTTTGCAAAATATCGCTCTATCGCTATTCCAAATGTTCTAAAGAACCAAAACGACTGTCTCAAAAGTACTCCGTTCCTCCGCCAATGTCATCCACGAGCCCATTGTCGAGTTGCCGGCAATACTCGTAAGCGTGCTCCCACAAGCCTTCCCACGCAGCCTCCTGAAACCCAAAGAACCATTCGATTGGGGTCCCGCTCTCTATCTCTGGATACCGGTAAGGCCATATTTGGCTCCGTATAGCGTGGCAGAGCTCAACAACTGTTTCCCGATGAGCATGGTATGGCATATATATCGCAATGGCAATATAAAACCGAATTCCCAGAGCTCGGCCCTCGGCCCAAGACGACTGATTCATTTCCGTCCACACCTCGCCGTCGTCACGGTTCCAACACTGGGCCATCGCGTGCACGCTGCAGCACTAGAGCAGCTCGAGAAAGCTCTGTACTCCGTCGCCGGGCGTCTCTTCGTGCATCCACTCGGGGATGTCATATCCCGCCTCTGACACCAGGTCGCACCGCAGCTTCAGCTCCGCGCAAAACATCTCTCGCTGGTACAGCGTCATGAGCTCTTTTGAATGGTTTATTCTGGGTGGCGCGCTATGATGATTTCCGAAAGCCGCATCTCGCACGTTCCAGAGGCGCGCAGCCACCAGTTGCAACTCTTCTCTTGTCGACGGGTCGATGGAGACGTTGCCGTCAGGGACGCAGCCGTCGGGCCATCGATTGGCATACTTGCGCAGGGCGTGTCTCCAAAATGGATCTGGCTGCTGTGGATACGTGTATATTGTCACCATGGTGTTGATGTACGCCGTCAAGTCCACCATGTTACGGAGCGTCTTGAGATCGCGTATCGTGTCCACCGTTGGGCGCTGTGTGAGAGCATACAGACACTGCCAGACCTTCTCCCCACTCTGAGCGACTTTTAGGACCCCCATGGTTAAGAGGCAAATGTCCAGGTTGGAAGGTCCAAGTAAATTGCGTGCCATCGCCTTGAGGATCTGAACCTCATGCATCTTCATCACGGCGAAAAGATACGGCGAGCTCAGTGCGAGGTTGATGAGCTCAAACCTCGAGTCCATAAACCCCATGATTCTTATGATAATCTCAGGAGGCATACATTGGAGGGAGGCCTCGTATTTACCGGCCCATGGCAAGGGAGAGCGAGGAGGCGTCGGCAAGGGCTCGGATTCGTCGGGAAGAGGTGGCATCGCTTGTCTTTAGGATTGCTTTCGTAAACGACAGGCACAAGTTCCATAATAGTAATACTCGGTATCGATGCTGGCTGTGTTCGCACGAGAATCACAGGGAGCGGTAGCGAATGCGTGATGTGTGTGTTTGATCGAGGTTGAGGCTCAAAACTTGGCGTTTGGCGTTTGGTGTTTATAGGCTGCTCAACACGCTCAGCTCATGTTTGCTCAGGCGCAAGGCAGAGGTAGTTCCTGCTCTGATAATAACTCTGCAAACACCCCAATCTGCCTGATAGTAAAGAACAACTGATAAAATAGAGGCAGCACTGCAAACGGCCATCGTACCTGATATGTATGGAGAGTACCTGTGTAGCCACTTGATCTACTGGGCCACTCCATCTGGGACACTCTCACCGAGCACAGGCATCATCGGCATATGGCAAAATGTGTCTGATTCAATGTTCAGTTTAAAAGATGTATCGCTATTACCAAGCACAATATCGGGATCAGTGTCCACTTGCTTTCCATTCATCTCTCCCTATTTACTCATACATCATAAACCTCTGCATACATGTAACAAGAGAACCATCTCCAAAGCCATCACAACAAATGCCACCCATCTAGATGATGCGTGTCTGTTGCTACTCCATCAAGACCACTGAACCAGATCAAAAGACCAAAAAAGCTAAAGCTTGAAGACATTAGGCACAGAACACTGTCATGTCCCACAATCCACCAGAAATATGCGTCCAACTACATGTCCATGATGTTCTCCCACGGCTGCGCATTTTCACACTGCTGCTGAGATGATTCATGCCAGGAAATCCTCTTCAGCGATCCTGAGCCCTCAACCATGGTCGTACACGAGCTATCCCTCTCTCGTCTCCTCTTTTTGCCCTCTTCCTGTGGCCATGTCACCCAAAATGCCTCTTCGAGAGTCGTATCGCTGATTGCATCGCCATCTGCCCCTATCGTCTCTTTGTGGCGCCCAATGCCATTTTCTCTCTCATACATCTCCCTAATCCTATCGTCCTTCATAAGTTCGGCAAGGAGACCACCAGATTCCTATGCTGGTGCCCAGTCATCATTATCGCCGTCATTCTGACTCAAGACTCCGCTGTCTTCATCAAAATTGTCTTCCCCGTCTGTATGCTGTATCAGCTCCTGTCGAGTGTGTTGGTGTGCATTTCGAGACTGGTGCAGCTTGTCGGCAATTGCCTGGTTCTCTTGCGAACTTATTTCTTCGAGGCATTTCTCGTAGCCATTCTGAAAGCCACTTTGATATGCTTCATAGGCAGCCTGGTACCCGGCGTCATATCCATGACTAAATGTGCCTGCAGCTTGATTATTGTCTTGAATGGAGCCAGCCGTTGCCTTTGCGTCAGGTTTAGTATCCGAAAGACCAGTCTTCTTCGCTTTCTCTTCTCTGATAGCCTGGTTCGTATTATTTTTTCCTTGGTCTGCCTTTTTTTCTTGGCCTACATCCTTTTCGATCAGAACTTTCCGCAACGTCTTTGCGGATTCTTTCGCCCATCCTTCAAACTTCTTTGGTTGGAGAATGGATTGAATCACAATCTCTCTAGATATCAGTGCATTACCAAACACACTTCCAGTGGAATGATCGTAGATGGAATTTAGTTGGATCTGCTTGCCAAGAAAATCCCTGCAGATTGTGGACATTGGACATTTTAACCGTCGTTTGTGTTCCGATTGTTGGTCCAAGATTGCAGATGTTGTGAGCACTTGGGAGTCAACAATTGTCTTGTGAAACAACCGTAGCAGCTTCAAATCTGTGCTAGTAGTATGCCCGACAAGGATAGTCTGTCTATCAATATACCGAAAAAGCTTCTCTCGCGCTTCTTTCCAGCCGTAGAGACACTGCTTCTTCTTTATCGCGGCATCAATGTTTTTCTTGGTGATACCGTGCATCTTAGCACGCCAGTTTTGCATTGGCTGTGATGGTGCAACAAGAGATTTGATTAATGTCTCGCCGGTAAGAACGTCAATGGCACAGATAGCCAGCAGTTCGCTTCGACGAGTTTTAGCCTCTCCCCATTCACAGCTGATGGCTACAGCTTTTCGTCGTTTAGTTGAAGGAAGTCCTTTCGGAGCTGCCTCAAAGTCTTTCAGTCCAAGGTCTGCCCTTGTCGCAAAACTGACGGGTACTCCTTCATTCTCAAGGGCATGAAATTCCACCCGAAGGGTATTCAGCGAGTGGCAGCTTTTCGATAGCTCCTTGGAGACGATGGATTGTTGCCTCCTAGTGAGTCGAGTGTACAAATTACCTCCATACTCCAGCTCTGGCAGTGACGTTTGCATTGATGACTCCGTCAGGATGGACAAGAAGGCGGGATTCAATAGAGGGGCGTGACCGAAGATGTGATGATGTAAAGAGAAAACAAAGATGTGGAAGAGATAGAGATTGTGGGGTCCTTTGCGGCGAGGGTTGAATAAATATTGCAGGAGAGATACGCTGGATGGAAAAGACGGAAAACAAAAACACCGTAGAAGCCAAAGGAAGAGAAACAAAACAAAGAGAAACATCGCGGGCCTCGCGTGAACTTGTGGTTAGCAGCGGAACAATCCAAGGGCCGAGACGCGTAGATGCGCGCGTGTGTGTGGGCAGCTGCCCAGCAGTGCCAGTTGATCAGAGAAGAATTCCATGTTCACTGGAGCAGCTGCAAACACGCATCTCTAGGCGCCCAAGAGTTGGCTCAGCATTACTCTGGGCCTTTAAGGTAACGGCATAGCTAGCATTAGGCAGCGTCCAAGTGCTGAAGCAGTGAAACGAACAAATGTTGAAGAGAACTTGGGCATACTGAAGTCTGTATCCATGATATGAAGGAGTCGAACGACCTCGTCGAGGAAAATCGAGAGAGCTGAATCATCATAGCCTATGGTCAGTATCACCCCCTCTGTTAGTAGAGCTAACAGTCGGCAAATGAAGACAGAGTTCCCAAGAGCATGAGGAAGAGAAATGCCAGTATGGAAACATGCTCATCAAAATTATGCCATCTTTGGCATGTTGTAAATTACAGATCGTATGTACGTGTACCTTACTATTGATACCACACTCTAGCCCATCCTCTGCCCAACATCCATTGCCATGACTGATGCCATCCTTGTCGTTGCTTTCTTTCATGGAAGATTTACACCTTCGCTCTCCTGACTGAGCCTCCACACCTATCTAGTAAATGTCGAATATCCGTCCTTCAGCTTCGTCTCAGTGGCCAAACTTGCACGCCGCCGTCAATAGTGCCAATTCCTTCCAAAATCCCATTCCTTCCAAAATCTCATTTCTATATCTTGTTGTAATACGGTACCAATTGTTGGCCACATGTCCTCGTTGCTGACAGGTTTGGCAAAGGAAATATGCAACATGCTTTGTTTCACATTGGAAAGAAACGTGGCCAAGGTTGTCGCATTGCGAGCAGAGCAGCGGTTGCAAACACTCACCGGCATTGTGTCCTTGAACTTCACAGTTGCGACACACGCGGTCTGGACAAGTTGCGTTATGGCCTGTTTGACTACACCTCGTACACTCGCACTGGACGTTCGCCATATGTTCAAGTGTTGCAGTGCATTGGTCCGACGTATGGTCGCCTTGGCAATTGATGCGCCCCTTCCAACTCAATGTGAACACTCCCCACAGACCGACTAGGTCATCCAGCTCCTCAAGCGCCGAATTGAGTATGTAGTTTGGATGATTCCAATGACTTCCTGTGCCTTAGACTTGGTCTCGGGTCGGATTTCTAATGCGGCCAGCATCGCCATAGAAGAGGCTGTTGCTGATCTTCGTGACCGTCCTCTTGTAGTTCTTGTAGCCTGCGAATTTAGGCGTAACGGTGACTACCTTGTCGATTGGGTTGACGCTGCCCGGCTGCGGAAATAAAATACCGAGCAACACCAGTTGTGTCGAACTGTCGTGGTATGCATTTCCTGAAGGGAAGTCGGAGTCGCACATGACTCGAAGAAAATAGAGTCAAATATGCTAGAGAAGTATAATCTGGTCTGCCGCCTGCTGTCATGTAAAGAGATTTGATCCTTCTTCTCTTCCTCGCTTCATAAGGGTGTAGGTCGCTCTGTCTGTCCATGCTCAGCTTGCGAAGGAGAACGCCTTCGGTCATATATGCGAGCCGAGTCTTCTTCTGCTTGTTTTTGTTGACCATACTAACACCACCAATCTGGTAGCCAACTTCCTCGCCAAGGACGACTCCCATCTCGTCGGCAACTCGACTGGCGAGTTCGGTTGCAGCCAGTCGGCACGGCTGGGTGCAGGCAATCTGGATCCCACTTCCGACCTGGGTTGACTTGCCAGAGCCAGTTTCGCTCGACAAAATCATCACCTGGGACTTGTGGTAATTGTCCAGAATCTAGTGATATAGCATCCAGTGAATTGTCGTCTTCGCCAAATATATCCATCAACATCATCGCATTGCTGACTGGGGAAATCTAGCTCCAGAAGTAAGTGTCAGCAAAAGAGTTCTCGGACAGAAAGGCCTTATAAACAATCATCCAAGCCTTCGACAAAGAGGTTCATCGTCCTCTTGTCGAAAGATAAAAGAACTTGAAGCAGCACATACCAAGTATAAGCGGAGCAAGCCCCTTGTTGTTCACTTTAGAGGGGGGATTGAAGGCAAAGGTTGCTGTACAGCGAGAAGAAGTTGTTCGCGTGTTTTAGTAAGATGCTCCATATTGTATGTATTATATAGCACGAAGACAGAGAGAGTATGAGTAGCGATAAAGATTAGGTATCGGGTGCGTGTCTGAAGTACGAATCCGCAAAATAGGAGATAGAGGTCAAGTGCGGCCTCGAGATTGTGCGCAGCTTGCGGGTCTTGTGTGATCGTCATTTGGTCGCTAATTCAGTGAAAAGTTTCGAATAGAAGCGGCCATGACTCCGATCTCGTCAGAGTCGCCCTCGACCAGGGAAAATGTTCGGGTGCTCTCCTGCGGATTCGCCAGGATGTTCATGGCCAGAATGCATTGCAGACTTCAGCGCTGCATATGCACATGCAACTATGAAATGTCTTTCCAGTGTAACCCAAGTATTGGAAATCCTCCAAGGAATCTTCGTAAAGTAATTTGATTCCCGTTTTGACCAGCGATTGGGAGCCGCAGTCTAGCTTCTCGCCACGTTCGATTCTGCCTAATTGCTCGACAAGATCCTCGTAGCGTGGCGCATCGTTATTGCGCATCAGGTATTGAAGGGCGGCATGGTGTAAAGAACGGTCTATGTTCTAGCGAGCAGCATTGCGTGTTCTGTCGTACGCATTATGCATATCTAGTGAGATTTCATTCAAGGCGTAGTTGCCCAAAAATGGTTCTCAATCGAGGCATCTTCACGATCCTCTTCTGCTCGGGATTGACCAAATGCCGCTTCGTACTTCCGCCGAGTGTTGACTCGTGCCAACGTGGCCTGTCTCCGTGTATCCTCAATACGTCAGACTGCTGTGAAGGCGTTAGATGACATGTGTCGTTTGTTTTCGAGTGTGCAACTTGGGCAGCAACAGTAATCAACTGCCCATGAGATCGGGCAGAGGCGCCGTGCTTGAGTAATTCGAAATGATCAAACTTACAGGAAGGATGTTGGTAGTTTGATTGAGGTTGGGTTTATCCGAAACAAGGTCGACATGCTTGAATCGAAAAGGTAAAATGTTGGTGCGGCACCAAGTGTGAGAATCCATCCGCGTCACGTCTCTGTTGTTACGATTGTTCCATGAAAGTCGTCTTTTATTGCGGCGTCGTCTTTCGTTGTTCCTTGGGCACCTACTCGCGTTGCTCAGCAGCCAGTCTCACGACCCTTGTCGCGAATGTTGATTTTCCTGAGCCAGGTCCGCCTGTCATGAAGACCTTGCCCATATTGGTAGCGGCTAGGCTGTGTGCGGCTTGCTCGTGTTGGCCAGTGAAAACGCCGTTGACAATAGCGTCCTGTATGCCTGGGAACATTCCGAGGGCCTTGGGTGCAATCATCATCTGATTCTCATCGTCGCTCGTTGTTGGTGTAGTCTTCAGATCATTAGTCACGGAACAGTTAAAGAAACCAGCATGGCCATGGAAGTAGTTGCCCAGGAGCTGAGCAGTTAAGCAGACGGCTTCCACGCATTGAATAGGCCGTGTAAAGTGTGCTTCGTGGTCCTGTCAGTCCAATCTATTTCTCTGTTCAGAGCGTGTGTGCGCTTACCTTTGTTGAATCCGAAATGGATCTTTCGGTTTCCGCGTCTCTCTGTCCGTTTAAAAGTGGCGTGCTTCGGTTTCCGAGCCGACCAACAACTCATTGAAGCTTTTGTCACTCCAGAGCCTTCGGCTTTCGTATCTCTAGCGGATGCTCGCCCAGGTCGACCTCTCATCGGTGGTCTGAATAATTGCTGGTACCAGGGCTGATACCTGCTTTTGACTGGTGGCCTCATCTCCATGACTATGAACGATGGTCTAGAGTGTGCTCAACAAGTCCAGAGCGTTGCAAGTCTTGCTCAACCTCCCATCTGTTCCCATATGTAAGATGAGGTGTCGCTCCTTTGCGATCCGGTGTATTTGAAATCTCAAGGTTGTTTCATTGGTAGGTAGGTGAGGAACGTTGTCGAAGTGTATTTGTCACTATTGAAGACAATCAGTCCCACACTCTCTTGCCACATAAGTCTTCCAAGTCAAATACTTACACTCTAGCAAGATATGTTCATTTCTGGATGATGGTTCGTTCAATCGTCGCAATGAACCCGGGGGTTGCTGGCTGGCAAAGGTTAAGATCTTTGATGGCTGAAATGCCAATGCTGAATGACACATTTAGTGGGATAAATGCGGATGGCAAACTGCGCCAGGTAGTCTCTTTCCTTCTTCTATTGTCCTGTTGTCCTGTTGTCTTCGTAGGGTGGGATGCTTGGACTCATTCTTCCCAAACGTCGGCCGTTGGTGACCGGAGAATAGCGTGGCTAGGACAGCCAGCGAGCCTTACTTGGCATGCTATGCCAAGAGGAGGTCAATACCACTTCTCCAACCATCATCATTGATAGTCAAGCAATCAAGGACGCGGATATCCGGAGCCACAAGGATGGGGGAGGAGGATCATGACATTCATACATACCCATTGATAAAGTTCTTCGTAAGTTCGAAGTACCTGGGGATAAAGATCCCTGTATTCATCGTGTACTTGGAAAATGTTTGGCCGGTCTCTGAACTTGACCTTTAATTCCTTGGTCGGGGCAACGCAAATTCGAGTTGTGTGTGCAGTTCTAGCATCAATTTGTAATACTAAATCCGACATGTTACTTGAGTCAGTTCGCAATCATTGAAGTCAAATGGTTTCAGAGCACTTACACATCGGCGCTGTAATGGCGGGTCGGTCGATAAAAATCCGCATCTCTATATCGCAAGCACCGTCGATATTTCCATCTGTAAGTGAGACAAAGGAAAGAAAAGTGAATGACTGAAGAGTAGCAAATGCAGAGGAAACCAGCCGTCTTTATAATTTTCAAGACAGCAATCTCTTTCCCAACAAATGCTCACCACAAAGAGTGAATGAAGCTCACTCTCACCGACTAAGCGGATATCAACCTTAAACTTCCCGTCATTCACGCAACTCTCCGTCTTCACAAGGTGATGTGAAACACCAAAGAAACAACGTGTCATAGACAACTCATCAATCTCACGGCAATTTGCATCAATCTCAGCCTTCACCGACAATTGACACCTCTCAACAACGGATTCTCACAGATCAGACGTCAACACCCGCACTTCACACGTCTTACCCTAAACTAACAACTCAAAACTTCATTTTTCACTCAACAAGAAGTACCTAGCCTAAAGCAAAAACAAATTCACATAGTACACTGGCCAAGCCAATAATAAATAGTGCAAAAAAGCGCATCAACTCCTACCAGTCCTATACAGAGCCGCTGTTCCCCCCGCTTCCACCAAACCCCCCCTGTTACACATACATTGTTACAGTCGCCTACTTTCTTTGCCATACCACCACCTCCGCTAGGCCGAGAGCCACGCTGTCACTCCGCAAGAAAAACAACAAAATTAAAAAAAGAAAAACGAGGGGAAGAGAGAGTTAGAGAGATAGATAAGAGGTGAAGAAAATGATTCCGTAGACTCCATTTACAAAACCCAAAACTACATCCAGATTTGAGGCATAAGAGGTTTCCATTCGTTTCAATCACTAGCGGTTTCGTCCTACCCTTTGTATCCTTCTATCCACGCGACACCACCCACCATGCCAACCAAAAAGAGGACGAAAAAAAAGAGGAGAGGGAAAATGAGAAGATTATTCTGACACTTGTTTCTTGTCTTTGCGGTTCTTGATGACAAATTCAGACATGATCTGGATATGATCGGCTGGGAAGTGCCAGTTGGGGAAAGCTGGGATCCGCTTCATATATGTCGGGTCAGGAGGGCCCAGCAGCTCGACAACTTCCAAGGTATTAGCCGAATACCAGATGTAGTCAATGACATCTGCGAACCCGGGCGTGTAGTTGGTAAAGGGCAGCTCGTCCGGTGTGTTCTGAATGGGTGCATAAGAGTCTCGTAAGCTGAAGGGATGTTCGATACCGTCGCGAGTGAAGCTTCCATAGTGGAAGCTGGTCAGCTCCGTATGGTCTGGCGGCACGCGACCCATACACATGAGTTCCCACACCGAGGAATCTTTCGTTGAGTTGAAGTCACCGCAGACAATGAGCGGAATGTCAGTGTTGGATCGGTATTCTTGGCTGGGGCCTGGTTCAGCTTGCGGCGGTGGCGGTGGCTCGTCACTGTCCTCGCCTCTCGGTAATGTAATCATCTTCTTGTCTTTGACAGCAGGCCACCTTGCGTACTTCTCTGCCAACTTGGTCACATGCTCCATAAGAATACCCGTCTGGATCAGCTTTACGTCTGCCAGTGCCGAGTCCCACGTGAGATGTGCGTTGACCAGGATGATGCGAGCACCAGTCAGTCGGGACTCAAAGAAGCAAATAACAGCAATGTTGTCCTTTGGCATCACGCGGTTGAAGACGTCATGCTGGTTCTTCATGTCGGGTCGGTTGATGGCAATTGTAGCAAATTCAATCAACTGCTTGTCGAGCAGGATAAATTTGCTCTGCTTGTAGAACACGGCGCAACCATCAACAGTTTGGGCATCCTTTTCGGACATTGTCTTGGCTCTGGACTTGGGCCAATGCACACCCTTGTAGTCCATCTGTGCCAGTTCGGGGCTAAGGTCCTCTTTGAAGGCATCGGTGGAGACTTCTTGCAGAGCCAGGAAGTCGGCATCTCGTATCCGCAGCTCTTCCAGGATGCAGTTCTTGCGATATTCCCAGCTCAAAGCCCCTGTGGGCGTGTAACCATACGTTTGCGTTGTTGCATATTTGTCGCAGAGAATATTCCATGAAAAGACTCGGATTCGTTCTAGAGACTCGGGCACGTCCTCCTGAATGATGATTTCTTTTCGCGGGCTAGGGGGGAGAGGAACTGGGAAGAGGGGATATTAGCAATGAGTATGAACAAAAAGGGAGGCTTGTGACGATTGGGCAGCGACATACTGGGAGCTCCTTCCATCAAAGCATTAATCAGGCTCTTTGTGCCCTTTTCAATTATTTCCTGCTTTATGCTGGGTTCTAATGGATTGCCTTCAATGCCGAGCATTTCCAGCTGATGAAGAGAGCCAAGCTCAAAGGGCAACTCTTGGAGGTTGTTGTTGAAAAGGAGCAGCTGCTTCAGGTAAGTACACATGCCCAATTCCGGGGGGAGTTCGCTGATCTGGTTGAAGGAGGCATCTAGGTGTCGGAGTTGGCGCAGCTCTCCAATTGCGTTGGGGAGGCGAGTGAGCTTGTTGGAGGCGATGTAGAGTTCGTTTAGAAAATGGTACCGGAAGAGCTCCGAGGCGAGATTTCTTAGTCCCTGGCCGCTCATGTCCATATTGTGCCAATCTTGGCGAGTCGTCCCTTTCTCCACATTCAACGGCCTTCTCATATCTGCCGGATCGTTCTCGCTGTCCGCCTGGGTCTTACCGTTGGAGGGAGGAGGGCCACCAATGCCCCTGTTTTCTGATGCTTTAAGTCTGGCATAATAGTGCGGCTGCTGCTGTTCAGTCATGGCAGAATGCGCCCTCTCTGCCTCCTTGTGAAGTCGCAACTGTTCTTGCCACATTTCATTCTGCGGAGCCTGCCCTGCCCTAGCATTGGTCGCGTGCCCGTTTGACAGGCCGGCAGAGTTGAATGAGGCCGAGCTTGAAAGGATACCGGAAGCGAAGGATGAGTGATGGCCCAGCCCATTGGCGCTGGGAAGGATATGGTCGTGCTGTAGCCCTTGGTGATGCTGGGGCTGGGAGGGGTGCTGATGCTGCGCATGCTGCTGGAAATTATACAGCATATTGGGCATTCCCCGCCCCGCCCCATTCAGCCGGGCATTGTGTCCCTGCTGGTGGCTTTGTGAGTACATGCCGCAGAGATTGTGTTTGACGTTTTAGAGGTCGGCTCTGAAGCCGCGGCGTTTCAGGACCGCGCCGATGGGCGGTTCTGAGAGTGGCCTAGGCTGGACTATAGGGATATCGGTCGAGGAAGGGGTTTGGCGAGTCTGTCGTGGCAAGCCAGTCGGGAGCAGATGTCATTTGTTGTCTAGTACGCGTTGAAGAGTGATTGGAGCAGAGCCCGGGTCGGGGAGAGGGTGGAAGAAATCTTTCCGCTAGACGCGCTGTTCGAAACGAGGGACGCAGGACGGATTATCGCGTTTGCGCATGGGTTCGGCGAGACGGGAGCCCTAGCATCTGCAACTGTGATGGGCCGGTGCAGTCGAGCGGATGTGAAGCCGGATCCGACCTCAATTGTCCATGGATAGCTGAGCTCGTCTGAATTCCGGGGGCGAGGCTACGCCGTAAGCTGGCCGAAGTGAGGAGTAGCAAACCGCGGGGTTCGGGGGGTGGCGTAAAGCTCTGATCGGAACAAGGAGAGTTGAGAAAACGGCGAGACAAGAGGGGGCGGGCGAGAAAAAAAATCCTGAGGTTTTGGATATAACAAGTGCAAACGGTTTGCCGCGAGCCGAAAGGCGACTGCACAGGGAGATGTCAGCCAATGTCTTTGAAGGTCAGGACACGCGAACGAAAGCGGGAATTGGTGAGGGTCCCACTGCAAAATGGAGGGGCCACGTCCGCCAGGGCGACTCACAAATATGAAAAAATTAAACGAGCGAGCGCAATATTGAGATGTTACCACTAGATAAGATGCAACTAATACCTGTGCGGAAGAATAGTGGCTGTCGATATCGAGAGTTGGAAATTCCGGGCCGCTTTGGAGTTGACGATGTGCTTTTGGCGATGACAAACTGCGTCGAGAAGCTGGAAAGGCGAATCACGTGCGGCTGTTGCTCCGCATGAACCGAATCAGTGCGAGTAAAAGTCACGTGATCTTATCTATGGCGTTTTTAGGTGCGATAACAACTACATGCCAGGTTGAAGATCTGGTGGGCTTTGAATCAACTTTATAGTCATTGCAAGCCATGTTTGTCAATTAAAGTGAAGTGCAGAGTGATTTGGTTCAAGAGGCCACGTAGTTCTTTTCCTCTACAAAGGGAAGCTTTGTCAATCTTTAGCTGTGGAATACAAACTACCTACACCATGTGTGCTTGCCTGTGTGTAAGTTTAGGCATCGGCCAGATCTAAAAGTGTGAACAAAGTATCTTGAAATAGATACATGCACTCGTAATTTGCAGGATGTGGGTGCACCTTATTCTTTACCGGACAATCTCACATCGGGATCACCAAACCGGAGCTATTTCTTGAGCGATAGCCGGGGACACGCTACGGCCGTACCCATAGACGCGAGATCTGACATCCAATGCTCAACACCTACGTAGGAGTATAGAGAGCTTTACACCTTACACTAGATTAGTCTATGATTACAGTTCAAGATGTTGATTAATATTAAAATCGCAATCTACGTCATGCATTTTTAGAACTCAGTTTAAGCCGTCTTCTATTGGAAGAGCTTGATAGAGCTACAAGCACCAGATACTCACGTCCTTTGTCATAGCCAGCTTATCGCCTAAGTGCGCAATTTGTTTTCTCTTGCACGAAAGTTGCAGCCAGGGCAAGACTCACGGAATTTTAACCAAATGCTAGTCAAAATCTTGACCGCATAAATCCTATTTCACATGGGATTCCGCAGTCGAGAAAGCTTCGACGGCATGAGGATACCTGTCGCGGGCCTTATTCCCCATTCGGCGTCGGTGCCGAGACTTGTTTGTCGAGATTAGCACTTTATTCCTTTTCGCTACTCGCGTCCTGGGCACGTCCTTTTGGCAAAAGGAAACTTTTAGGTAAAGCAATGTGAAGGCACTGTTATCGGGAGTTTCAAGCATGCAAATAGTCGGTGGCGGCCGTAGCGAGTTGGGTCTTGATCGGAGAGACAAGCCGGAGCATAGTCCCGTAATGTGTCTTGCCGGCATGCACATGTGATCATCGGCAACACATCCGCAACGGCCTGCCTTTTCCTGGAACATGTCCGAACACGATAGATGGAGTTGATCGGGTCGGATAGAGAGAATCGCAACCGAAAGACATGGATATGGACATGTCAAAGCAGCTGATAGCAGGCGGCTTGCTGTGGTTGGTTAGATGGGGCATGGAGGGTCTTATCGACGACGGTGAGAGATGCTCCAGACGTCACGAGGCCACTTGCTCGGTGAGCTGCTGATGCACGGTAATGGTGTGAGTTCAGGGATTTGGCAATACGCGTCGTGGTTTGCCTATTCTCCCCATTACCTCTTGATCCCGCAGAGAGCGTCGAGGAGGGGCTGTTGATATCGTAGGTAGTACGGAGTAGTCACGTTCAATATATCCAAGATCGTCTAATCTGAAATCAACCTGCGAGGAAATTATATCGACAGCTGACGGCATGCTCGTGTGCTTGGAGCTCCATCGGTTCCCGTCTTTGCTGGCCACCCATTGGCCCAGCTCGAGGCTTGGATTCAGCCGCCTGGATGACGGCGGATCCTGCCAGGAAGAGCCAAGAGTTTCTGATGAACTGAACTAGAGCTGCAGCCAACCAAAGGAGCGAAGCGGCCTGCAGCACGGGCCCCCAAATTAGAGAATCCGTTACCGCAAAATGCTGCGAGCCATCGGGCGAGACAAAAAGACAAAGACAGCGAGAGCACAAGCACAGACTCGCGATGAACGCGGGGAAAACGCAGGGCTGCTCCACACATCCCGGGCGGGTTGCTGCGGTCGCAATGGAAAATCGCACGCAATTGGCAGCTAATCGAAGGGCTAGCAGTAGGACTACTGTAGCAGCTGTAGCTAGCTGTAGGTAGTAGCAAAAGCTAGCAGACGACGGAGCAAGAAAGAAAAAAAGAGAATGGCGAATGGAACGCTGAAGCAAGCTGAAGCAAGAGGCAGAAGCAGGGTCCAGACACACCTTGGTGAGATTGCGAAATTGGGCAATCGATATAGCTCCAGGAAGATGCATAAGGTGGCGGGAACAGGACGGGGCTGGCTGATGGGCTGAAGCAAGACCCAAGAAATGCCGAGATAAGAAGGGCCGGCCTTGGCTAGATTGCATTGATTTCAATGCGGTAACGGGGGGGACTTTTTGATTTGCTCATGCTGTGCTTGTGCTTGTGCTTCCAGTTTGATAGTGAGTGAGAGGGAGCTCCAAGCCACCAAAGACCGGTGTGACGTCTGATTGACCTCGCCGTCGTTGCGTGCTGGGCTGGAGCCAGAGCCCGCCTCTTCTTCTACCTCCACCAGCCAGCCAACCTCTCCCCTACCTCTATCCCATCCCATCTTCTTCTTCCCTATTTGTATCCCGTCACTTTTTGCATACATGCAGTCTTCACCTTCAATGGAAATCACCTGCCGCGCTGACTCAAGTGCATGAAGACCGCCGTCGATCAGATGCAGCAGGCTCGCTAATGGCACAGATACGAATCGAGTCTCCACACAGACGTCGGTCAGAGCCAAGAAATTCCCGCGCTGCAGCCTTGCTTGTACTGTAGCAGAATCGCTGCGGACGCTTAAAGCAAACGGCATCCCCAAGTCGACTCGAAATCGCACGGGCCGAACAAAAGAGACAACAATACGATCATCACGGGCCTTGTCACGTCCAAGGTCGCTGCATCGTTGCATCAAAGCCGCACACCACCCACGGTTCGTGGTTGGCACCTCGTCTTGCCCTCTTCGCTTGGCTTTCACCGTGTCCAGGCGGTTTGGCTGCCAATCCGACGCGGTGCGTTGCTAGGGGTCCATGCTGGCTGTTGGTTGTCTGTGACGGAGTGTGATCAAACGTTGCTGAAAACAACGGCAATCTGACACGGCGCCGACGACTTGCAGCAGTTGAAACGTTGAAACAGGCACTCTACAGTACCCTGTGCCATCTGGTTTTGGCACCATTCTTCAACCGCCAGCCGTTGTCGGATGATACGTCACCTCGCTTCTTTGCTTGCTTCTCTAGGACGTGTTTCTACTGTACGAGTACATACGAGCGCTTGCACTGCTTGGAGCCATAGCACGAGGGCATCCTCGTACTGCTACTAGCACCACGCCACTGAATCCGGGGAATTTCGAACACAAGCGAACGGCAGGGAGCATTGAACCCGGACAAAGAGCGGCAAATCGGAAGACCAAATAAAATACAAGGGAGCAACGACGACACCTTCACAGCCACAACAGAGACGAACACCAGGGACTTGCACGAGAGTGTTACAGTATTGTACTGACGAGCAGCTGCCAAATCCAGGCTTTTTGCGCACGTCTGCGTCTGCATCCACCTTGGGATCGCGTCGCTCTGCACAGACAAAAAGAGCCTCCAGGTAATAATAACTCGCGCACCGCGAATCCCACACGCAACGCAACACAATACAGAGCGCGACAGTGTCCGCACCGGCTTGTTTCAAAGACAGGGCCAGGGACCAATCTGCAGTCCGACGGATTGGGGGGCATTACAAAGACAGCACCACTAACACGACAAAATAAACGCTCCTGTTCGCTTCCTGTCGACTTGGCCCGTTTTGTTTACCGGGCGCTTACCGGCGCAAAACCTGCAGAGAGCAGCATTTCCGCTTGTGCGCCGGAACCGTCAGCCCCTTGTCCCGCGGTCTCAGAATCGTTCTAGAAGACCGGCTCAGCGTCCCTAGAGGGAATCGCCTGCGTTGGTGAGCCCTCTTGACAAGCAACGCGCCGGCGCTGATTGGCCGGTGTCGCAGCCCGGCAAGGCCGTTTGCGGAGCCTGCATGCATGGGAGTGGCAGTCCGGGCAATAAAAAACTGAATTCGAGTTGAGACAGACGACTCGAAACACGGCCTCGATTCGGGGGGCACGCGCCGAACCCTGACGCTCGAGTTGTCCGGGACTTTGTGCGGCCTTTTGCCAAGCAGCAAACACGGCAGCGTCTCTTGTTCTGCTGCCCCTGGCCGGCGCCACAGCGGGCGAAACCCCTTTGGACTGCAGCAAGACAGGGGGAAACAATTGCGGAACTGCCAGGGCATCGAGTCGTGTGGGCATTGAACGGGGCGGCACGGCCATTGAGCACTGTACAGGACGACACTGACTGCTCACAACCAACCTCAGTTTGGTGCTCGCTACACTGTGTGCCCTCCTCCCTCGACCCCAGCTCACTCATTCAATTAATCGACACCTGCTACACCCCCATACCGCGACACGCTGGAGCCCTCCAGGTCCCGGGGCTGGGGCCCACCGACGACGCCCACCATGTCCGACTACAGCGCCGTCTTCCTCTACTCCAGCACTCTCGGCGCGCTGCCCCTCGATAGCAACTTTGCCAGGGCCGCGCGACGAGAAAAACAGCACGCCCGGCGCCCCAATTCGACGTCGGACGCTCTGCACTCTGTCCCAGCGCGACACTCGCGCAGCTCCAGCAGCCACTCGCAACTGTCCAGCTCCAGCTCCAGCGCCCTCGGCCCCGCCGCCAGCGCCTCCGTGGGGCCAGACAGCGCCAGTTTGCGGCTCAGTCCAGCAACCAGCGCCAACACCAAGAAGAGCACAAGCACCAGCGCCACCGGCTCAGCAGCTTCTGCTTCTGCTTCTGCTCCAGCCTCGACAAGCTCCAACCCTTTCTCTCCTCCTCCTCTCCCCCATACTCAATCTCATCCTCCTCCCCCGACCCCGACTCAGTCCAGTTCTACCGGCAGCAGGGCCTCCAGGACCTTTTCCCGCCTGCATCGCGCCAGGCTCAGCGGCAGCGCTTCCACTGTCGTCGATGCCGCCGGTAGAAATGCAAACGTCCAGTCGCCGCCAGAACAGGACAACAACAAACAAATGACGGGCTTTCCCACCAGCCGCGCCGAGTCTGTCTCGTCCGCCAGCGGCCACACGCCCGCCTCGTCGCGCACAATCCTCTCGACCGACCCTTCGGCCACCGACGGCCTGCCTGCCTCGCGGCCCTTTGTCCAGCGCAATGGCCGCACCTTTCTCAACGACCACACGCTTGTCTACCCCTTGCCCTCGGATCTCACCGAGTTGCACAGGCAGGTCCTGCGAACGATGCTGCTGATCCAGGTCATTGGCGCTCCCGTGCTGTCGCCGGACCTGATCAAGAAGCCTCCTCAGCGCGTCCTGGAGATTGGCTGCGGGTCGGGCTTCTGGAGCAACATGTGCCACCATTACTTCAAGAGCCGCGGCCACGGCGGCCTGTCCTTCACCGGCATTGACATTGCGCCGCTGGCTCCCGACAACAGCTCCAGCACCTCGGACGACGCCATGAAGCCCAGCTCCGACATGCAGTGGAAATTTGTCCAGCACGACTTGCGCCAGATGCCCTGGCCGATCCCTTCTGAGGAGTACGACCTGGTCATGGTCAAGGATGTGAGCTATGCCTTGACCAACAAGATGATGCAGCCCTTTATCGAGGAGTGCGTTCGCATGGTCAGACCAGGCGGAACGTTTGAGATTTGGGAGTCGGACCACGTCATTCGAAGTCTGCGACCCCATGTTCCCACATCTACTGTTTCGGCAGAAGATGCAGAGGAGCAGGCCGCCGCCGCCAGTCTCGGTGCCTATGTCATTAACCCGCAAACTCCCCTCTCAGTTCCTTCAAACAACTACATTGCCGAATACAACTCGTGGTTGACGAAAGCGCTGGAGAAGCTCGATATCAACCCTCTTCCCTGCACCGTCATTGGCCCAACCCTGCTGCAGGAATACGAAACCTTGGGCGACGTGCGTTCCCGAAGAATAGCCCTTCCCCTGAGCGAATTTCGCTGGGAGAAGGAGGGCATCGGCGGTGTCATCACCACCGACAGCAAGCCCGAGGGCAAGGGCAAGGAGGCGTCGGCACCAAAGTCGGACAAGAAGACGCTGACGGCGGGGCAGATTGCGCTGCGTCAGACGGCTTTGCTGACTCAGGTGCAGGAGATGCAAGCTCTCGAGCCCATCTTGCGAGACGTCAGCGGGAAGAGCCAGGACGAGTTGGACATGTGGCTGACCAAGATGATGAACGATTTGATGGACGAGAGCGGCACGTCTCTGGGAGAATGTCTTGAATTTGGAGCTTGGTATGCGAAGAAGAAGAAGGTGGCTGCGTGAAAGAATGAACAAAGGTCACTAAAAGATTTGTTTTGAATACTTTTCTGACTTAGTTCTCTTTTTGGCATACTCCTTTTTTTCATTTGTTTTTTGGCGGTGAAAAAAAGAACATTTCTTTGGGATCAATTCTGATTCTACATTTGATGTGCATCTATGGCTGCGAGTTTTAAGGAGGGATTCTCTTGTTTTATATTATATACGTCCCTGCAGCGTCTTTACTTTATTCTTACAACATTATTCCCGTTTGAACTAACAAAGAGCGATGCTTGCTTATATCCTATATATCTATCCCTGCATCTGTTCTTTGTTTCGACTCACGCATCGCTGTCATATCGTTTTCTCAATGCTCGATATCGTTTCAAGTAGTACCTATTATACCCCCATCGGAGATTTGATTAGCAATTGGAAGAGTTGAGGATGGCGTGTATATGGTTTTTTTGTTTTGGATTCTTTGTAAATGAGTGCAACGGCGGTGTAGATTGGCATTCTGTCTTGTGGTGTGGTTGCGGTGGTGGATATTTTTTGATAATACATTGTATCTACTTATCCTTCGTCACGATGGGGTCAGAGAGAATCTTACAGAGCTTCAATTTCTATACAAAATACTTTGTCAATGATTTTCGATTTTATGAATCATGGTGGTGTGTAATTGGTGAAGGTACCTTTCTTTACGTATTCAGCTTGCTTGATGCCCGCGCGAATCTTGTCTTCGTCGCGCTCTGTGGCACGAGACATGAAGGCCTTGTGAAGACGGGGGCGGAAGTAGCCGTATCCGAGGGGATATTCACGGCCAAGATATAGTAATTCTAATAAACATTATTTAGTTTACAATCTTCAAGTATGCATTTGTTTAAAATGAAAGTGCGACGCGATGTGTTTGTTGTGATGTTTTGTTCGGACATGGTTAATACCCTCGGTAAATTTGACGGGAAATACAACATTTAATTGCCGTCGCGGAGAAAGATATCGGCTTACCTTTATATATGGCAATGACCTGCCTCCTCAGCTCAGCATTAGGACGCATCATGGCTCTCATCTCAAAACCAGATTCATGCTGCAACCAAACAAAATAGAGACAGAAGGTCAAGCCTCAAGCTCGAAAGAAACAATGTCATCACCGCCCCGCCACTTGCTCAACGGAGCTAACATCCCAAGTCTCATCTCTTCCAGCCTATCACAGCTCATCTCCATGCAAGGCTGACCAAACGCCACCTTTTTCGTCGTCGCGAGCCTGCATTTCATCATCATCCGATATTCACAACTCTCTCATCTGTCTCCCTCTCTCTTTTTAAAAACCCCCACCGATTTCACTCAATTGAATCCTCTCCTTGTATAGCTAAACCTTCCTCTCCCCATCACACATTCTCCCCTACAAAAAAAGACGATGCCGCGCCTCCCTCCAGCACTGCAAGTCTTCCCCACGCTCACCCGCTTCGCCATCCGTCCCCGTCGCCTTGCCGAAGTCCCCATCGGAGGTCCTACATCCAGCGTTTCCGCCCAGGCACTACAACAGAGCGCGATACATTTGTACCATGACCTCGGCGTGCTGGTGTTTGCGGGGTGCTCGGTGAGGGAAGTGAACAGGATAGGAGATGTGCTGAGGGAGGTTGTTGCGTTGGGGGGCCAGGGGGGGTTGGTGACGAGGTTGGACGCGTGGGAGGGGGAGGTTGTGAGGAGGAGGGAGGAGGGTGTGGAAGAGGGGGATGTGTATAGGGCTTTGGATGAGAAGAGGGTGAGTACTTTGATGTTTGGGGTGAAAGGTGTGGTATGATGTGAGGGATGAGGCTGATGAGGTTGTTAGACGGGGATTATCAAACCTACGGCTTTGCTACGGCTTGCGACGACACGGTTTGAAGAGATACTCAAGGAAAAAGTTCCGGAGCTCAAGACTGCAAAGGACATTGATCTTCGAGAAACACAAGTCATGGTCCCGGCATCACCTCCGCCAAGAGGGATTCTTAACGTATGATGACTTTCCTTCAGCTTCTTTGTTTATCTACAGCTCACGCATGGTAACAGAAAACGGTCGACGGACTACGCCAAGTCCCCATCGAATCCTTCACCACCATCGGCGTCAACCGTGTCAGCGGCTTCACCATCGGCGAGACACGCTTCTTCACCGTCGGCTCAGGCAACTACGTTGGCGGAGCAAGGGCAGACTACATGATGCTAAAATACAGCGAGGACAAGGCCAGCAAGGACATCAGCGTGACGCCTTACTGGGGCCACGGGAAGCTCAAGCAGCGGCGGAGGGCTAGCGATGAGGCACAGGGCGCCATCTTTGATGATGTTGTGAGGAAAGTGATGCAGCCGCTGTGGGATGTGGAACGGAGTGTCTGGGCGACCAAGGCTGAGGAGTCGGAGAAGAAGAATAACAAGGAGAAGAAGGAGAAGAAGAGCAAGAGGGGAGACAATAATACCCAACCAAAGGCTGTGGCTTAAGCGCTTGTATAATTAAAGAAAAAGGCAGAATAGCATGTACGATGGACGTTTACGAGTTATGAATCCCTGCAACGAGAAATCCCGCGTAAATAGGGTGGGGGGAAGAAGAAGCTTACTGGGAGTGTTGTAGGATGTGGTGTAGTGATTGCTTCACAAAAAGAAGCAAGGCAAAGTGGGTGTAAACACCGCATATCGGCAGATAAGACCTGTCAAATCTCCCCCGCTCACCCAATTGCCGCGCCTTTTCACCGGGCACAGATTTAGACACACAAGTCGCGTGTTTGATGGAACCCCTCATCTTGCGGCATGGGGGATTGTCCTCAGGAGGCTATTGGTTGGACGGGCAGAGGAAGAGGTTATTGGTTGGACGACGGGTAGAGGAAGAAAGATGTCAAGTACTCTGTACTACCTCACAAGGTAGCAGTCCAAACACGCCATTTCCAAGGTTCTGGGATCTCCCCAGAACTGCCGAACCCAACCGCGCCCAGCCCTGGAAATGACGGGATAGGAAATGACGGGATAGGAAGTGTGTTGGTTGTGAACGCCGCCCGAAGCGATGTCCGGTGCCGATACGGAGGTGATGGGCAAGATGGTCGGGTGGCACTGAATAGACGTCAAATATCTAAATGAGTCAGTAATATAATATACTAGTACCGTAGTACTGGATTCTGACAGCTAGCAGCAGCAGCAGGTAGGGAGAATGTCGCGGGAATAAAAGCTGTAGTAGAAAGGAATTGAACGTCCCAAGATCGGAGCCGCAGCCCCTTAATGCCGTCGTCTTGCCGGCTCAATGCAAATGACACCATCCAAAGCCCACGATAAAGCCAGGAGGTCACGCTGGTCGCAAGCCGCTCGTCCGCGTCTGAGAAGATGGGCTAGGTCGACGACGATCACTTTACGGCAACGAGAGCGAGGGTATCGCGGGGTATCGTGACCCGAGGAGGGGCAGCTAGCCGACTTTCAACCCTGCTTTGAGCATTGTTTAGCATTGATAGGACAAGGCAAGGCAAAGCATCCTTCGTTGCGGCATGTCAAAAGAGGCGTTCCGTATTACGGTGCGAGTTGCCAGAGGGAATTGGTCAGTAAGTAAGCGAGTAGCCGATTCGAGGGAGAACTGGTGAGGTTGTCTGTCTGCCCGTCTGTCTGCCTCTCCCCCATCTTGCTCCGTCTCTGCTCCCCCACACAAACGACCTCGCCCAAGACTAGAAGGATTGCCGTCAGCTGGCTTGGTGATTTAGCGTTCCGGGCGGCTGAGAGGCTGGATCGGAGATTTGACCCTTGGGCCACGATTACGTTAGCGGCCGTGCAAGCCAAAAAGTCGATGCGATGCGATATGCAATGGTCAAAGCCAAGGAGCGGTCAGAACAGGCCAAGTGCAAGTTGCATGGGAGCCAGAGAGTCAGCACTCATGCAGTGACTTGCCTGCTGTCTGCCGCTTCAGTGTCACGCTGATTCCATCCCCCTTTAGTGGGATTGAGGCATCGTCTGTATGTGCAGCGGCAGTTCAGTCAGGGATGCAGCTTGCACGGAGTAGCATTGCTAGCAACTAGCAGCAAACAGTACAAGGACCGCGTCGGTGTGTTTCCGATGAGGACCCCCCACTTTTCGTGATCGCTGTACTGCAGAACGTGAAGAAAGAGTCTGCGCTGGGAAATTGGAGGCTCCATCGGGCCAGAGATTTTTCAACTGTTAGCGCCTGAGATTGAAGAATGAGAGCGAAGAAGAAGCTTGTGCGTCATTAGCGGTGGTGTGAGAATGACTTGACAGCTGATTTCTTCGCTTTTCTCATTTTTTTTTCTTTTTTAAAATTTGGCTTGCAAAGAAACATAACATCTGAAAGCGGGGGTCCCTTGAACAGCGCTTGCACGTGCAAGCGGGATGATGTACCGAGTACATGTACGAAAGCGTCCTTTCGAAACACGGAGCGCGTGCCCATCGGTTTTTTCCTTGTGCCAATGGTGATTGGTCTTCCTGGATGGCAGCAGCACGAGACGAGCGAATTGCGGCTTATGGCCAGGGATTTTCTTTTATATCTCTCAATTGCTGCTAGTTTAGCCTATGCTACAGTACGACTCTGCTACTGATACACATTGACGATCTTATTAACGCTGCTTTATTTCACTTACACTTTTTTACAATTTGCAAGTACCAACAACATGGCGACTGGGGTCCCCCCTCGGAAGGGGCTGGCAGCGACGTCAGATCCCTTGCCGCTGGCCCTCCTTTCCGTTGGTACGTACCGCATGGCAAAAGCTTAACCTGCCCTAGGCCACCGCGCCAGCCTATCGAGAGTTTTTCCGGCCAAGAACAGCCGACAGCCTCAATCCAAGTCCCGACGTGGCCTATGAGCCAAACATCAGATTCAGCTGTGCGCTAAAATGGGCTTTGTCAGAAGGATCAGTTGCTGCGTCGTTTGCCCGTGGCCCGCTGATCCGGCGGCTCCGGGGGCGACGACCGCTGGAGCTGGCTTTGCTCCTGGGGCGCTGAAAAAGCCCACAGCTGTTTGCACCGTTCGGTCTCGGGGCGCTGCTAATTCGGCTTATAAGTACTCGACAGTACAATTGAATTGCTCGGACGTTGGCTCGAGTACATACCGGCTGGGGGAGGTCACTCGGCGTCCCGGAGAGCTGCAAGGGATAACACTAGAGGCCTATCGACTTCCTCCCCCTGTCTACTTTAGTTGCCGCGCTTGCAGCGAGTTATGGGCATTTCTGCCGTGATCAATCCAGCTTAGTAGCTTTGTGAATCGTCAAGGTATGCTGGTCTGGCATTATACCACTTGCTGTACTGTGCTCACACGCCGCTCTTCGCCCGGAGTGGATTATGCTTGTTATCTACCTACGGTACTCCTCGAATGTCGTGGCTCTGTCATGTGTCAGAAAACAAGGCGGCGCCGCCAACACAGTACGGTACATGTACGTTGCTGACTTGTACCTCAAACTGCACTGCATTTGTACCCTTTCGCCGGCCCTAACAGTCGGACGCTACAAGTCGTCGCTGGCGGTACCTCCTAATACTCCGTCAAAGTACCTCTGCTTTAGTAGCCGAGCCCAGCCCATCAGATGTCTTCGATCAAATGCTAAAATTGATCCAAGACATGATTGCTATCCAACGGTTCTGGAGGATTGCGTCAGCCGGAAAAGCCATGAGCAAGCCCGCCGCTTCGTTCCATTGCATTGCATTGCCTGCCTCCTCGCGCTCTGTTCCAGCTGGGAGAATACCTGGGGACATGGGGATGCAACCCGCAAAATGCCCGTCCACTGAGTTGCTTGCGATTGCATGTGCCTTGTGCCGAAGCACGGAAAAAGTACGAGTACAGGTACTTGTACAGTACATCCGCTGGCTTGTGAATCCCCACATGCCCCCTTAGCGCGCTGTAGAACGGTAGATCCAGGGCCCGCCCTAGCGCCTCCTGTGCCCTGGAAGCCCGCCCAAAGGCCCTAGAGCTCTGGCGCTGCAAGCCCTGCAACACGGCGGCTGTCCCCTCTACTACCCTCTAATATTCCCCGGTTCGTGGGTACAGTCGCTGCTTTTCTTTTTTTCGCTTCTACCACCACTTCCAGCAGCTTCTGTCTTGGGGGGTCAAAATCTCACTCCTTCACCCCGAATTCCTCGCAACGACGACGGTTTCTCGACCAGCGCCCACCGACGGCACATTGTTTGGGCCGTCCAAAGCAAAGTGTATATTCCCTCTCTTGTCCAGCCGCAGACACACGCCAGCGGTCTCCGAATGACGACGACATCCTGCAATTATCAGCAAACCAACTTCGACTCACCTTCTCCCCCACCACCAAAAAATTAAGGGCAGCAATCTTTCCCGCAATCCGACTCCAGCCCGCCGACAGAACCAGCACGCGCAGACTGAATCCAGAGGACAGCAAACAATCCCCTTCCCGCTGCTGCTGGCCCTGGCCTTGAAACAGGTCCTAGGGTTGCTCGGCAGTCAGTGGGGGGAGAGAAGCAGCCGCGCATGCCTCGCGCATCGGGATCGAGCAAGCGACAGTCAGGAGCCGCTCATCGCGACACCAAGGAGAATGGGCTCGTAGCCCCGGCAAAGCGAGTTACTGGCAGGAAGAGCCTCAATCCTCCCGAGGGCCCTGCGAGGCCGGCCGACCATGGCGCGGGCCACGCAGGGCCGCAGTTTGTGCTGCCCAACGGCGTCTCCAAGGCCGCCATCGACTTCCACGACCGCTCCACCGATGCTCGCAGGGCTTCCGTCGGCAACTACTCTGAGACGTCCACGTCCGAGTCGTGCACCTCTCATATAGGTTCCGGTTCTGCTGCCAATGTCGACGGCGGTCATCGCCAGATCGACGTCAACGCCCTCAAGAACGCAGACGTCCACCGCGATTCCGGACCCATCGACATGGTGGCCACCGTCCTCAAGACGCTCCCCATGCAGGACACGCTCGCCATCCTCATCATCCTCATGCAGCTCCCGACGCTTTCCCTCTCCATCATCTACGGTATCTTTACCTGTCTGACCTTTGTTCCCCCCGTCACCACCAGCTCGGGCATCAACCTCAACTTTGCCGAAATCTTCGATGGCCACTCCACCATGCCCTCCCTCGTCACCGTTGTCTGCATGGACTTTTTCTTCCTCCTCGTCTGGCTGTTTTTGTGGCAGCCGGTCCAGGACGCCATCTTGGATCTCGCCAAACCCATCATCGCCATCACCCTCGGCGGTGGCACCACGTATAGGAACGGCGGCTCCCGAGGCCTCACTACCTGTTTCATCTGGATCGTCATCAACCATGTTATCCGCAGTACGAGAACCCACTGGTCCCGTCTTGCTAGGCATATTCCCGAGGACTGGCAGGTGCCTTCTGCCCTGAGCAGCACGTTCGAATCGACCTCCGTCATGCACGATAAGAGAAGTGCGTTTGCATGGGTTCGTAGCGGACTGGCTATTCACATCCTGACACAGGGGCTCGTAAGATATATTCGTGAGTGGTACTTGAGGAGGGAAAAGGCCAACGCAGCGTCCGGCCAGCATGATCCTGAGGCAGGGAAACCCGTAGCAACCATTTCCATCAACGGTGAGATTGCCCACGATACTGGCTTTAACACCCCCGACACGGAGACCGGGTGCCCCCCTCAACCGGCGGCCCCCGCCTCCACCAACAAGAAAAGAAGAAAGCAAAGCACGCAGGTCAGGCTGCAGCAGCCGCTATGGGCTGCCCTAGCCAGCACAAAGATTGTTGTCATGAAGGAATACGAGTCGTCCCACGTGCCCTCGAAATCGCTTGGTGTCAACACGACGGACATTCACAACCTCGGAAACGCACCTTTCAACACACAACCCAAGCAGATATGGATCTCATATATCGGCAGCGACGAAGTATGCTTTAACACGAGCCACTTTCCAGATCTAGACGACGAACCGCCACTCCCCACCACCGCCAACGGACATGCAATCACACGGCCGGCCGGTGTCGATACGTCCAAGCCTTTTTACGTCAAAGTGAACAACGCATTCTGGCAGCCTACACGAATCTTCCCTGTTGTAGAAGCAGACGATGGCGGTCGAGGCGGTACCCGTTGGACGGGAGACATTTATGGCCTCCGCCCATCGTCCAAATACGTCTGTGAGTTTGTGGATATCAGGACTGACAAGGTTGTCTTCTCCACAAGCATCCGGACCATCAAGGAACCCGCCCGAGAGAATAGCAACGTACCCGTCGCCGTGTCTGGCTCTCAGCAGTCACTACAACCCGATTCCCCTGCCACTACTCTAAGCATCTCCATTGCAGCCGCAGAAGTCAGACTCAACGACGAGAAGAATCGCCTCAAGACGTGGCGAAAAGAATGGAAATCGAGAATCAACGCTCTCAAGAAGGAAAACGAGCTTACGGACAACCAACTAGCCTCGGCCGGCCACAGCGATGACAAGTATAGACAAAAGATCCGCCAGCAAGAGACTCAGAAAGCACAGGCCGAACGCGATACGGAAACTCAAGCTGAACAGCTCAAGAAGTTTGACGGTTCGCCAGAGCTAGCTGAGAACAAGAAGAAGATGGAGCGATCCTACTCCGGCGAAAAGAAGCTCTACGATGCAGCGCAGAAGAGTTTCCGCGAGTACAAGGCAACGCTGGAGAGCGAGGTCCAGTCCAAGGACAATGAGAAGGGCAACCTCAACACCAAGCGCAACAAGATTGCCACCCGCATTGCCAAGGTTGAAAACGAGCTCGCCAACATCACCGATGCAAACAACAGGGGTCTCAACGAGGTGGAGCGCCGAAAGCGTGAACGTGCAGGCTGGCAGGAGCAGATTGTCAACTCGGACAAGTCGTTTAACGATCAGCTCGGGCAGAGCTATGCCAACAACAACATGAAGGCTGAGCATCTCCGCAGCCTCCAGAACGAGTTGCAGACAGTTAGAAGCTATATGAGCCAGGCCAACGGCTTGCCCGTTGACATGGCTTCACTCGAGTCAGCCGTCCACATTCCCTTTCATTCGCCCCAGCCACAGCAACAACAGTTACCGCCGCAACAGCAGCCGCAAACTCCTTGGAATCCCAACCCTGCTGCTCCCGCGCATTTTCCTGCCAGTGTAAACTACTGGGGAGGTGTAAATGGCGAGAACCACTCCTCCACGTCTCTGTCTCTGGGTCCCCCCGGCTTAGCAGCCTGGCAATCCCCGCCCATGACCTCTTTCGAGCTTCGCGGCGCCAAATCGCGAGGCCGCAGCTCTAGTATGCTCAGCGACGTCAGCGGTTTCACCCAGCCAAGCGACGAGGAGCCTCGTTCTCCCGTCGGCATGGGGATTTCACGACGCCCCATGTATACGAAGCGGTTCGGCGTGCACGACAGCAGACGGAGCACAGGTAGTGGCGGCAGCGGTGGCAGTGGCAGCATGGGCGATCCATCCAGCCCGGCGTGATGGCATTTCTTCTTCCTTGTCTATTTATATTTATGCTTATGAGTCCTAAGAGCTAAAGGTTGTCAACGGTGCTGTTGTTCTGTCAGCGTTTCCCTACCGTGGGGATCGAGCGGGCTGGCCAACGTGCTGGAAGCGATGAGTATGTAGTTTGGCATAGTCGCCTTTGGTTTGATGAATGAAGCAGCGCTTTGCAGAATTCGTGTGTCCCCTTGCCGTCCCAAGTGATGTAACTGTGGCTTTTTAAAACAGCATTTCGCATAGATGATGGTGTGTCTGTCTTGAAACGATTGGTCCGTCTGAAATGATGGGCAGCGGTTGGTATATATATTACCCCATGGCAAGGCTCGGCCAACAAGAATTAATCTATTCTGCCTGGAGTGGTTACACGAGTCCTATGAGGAGTAAGTAGTAAGTCGCCCAATCAATATACCTCTCTGGCCCTTTTCTATATATCTGAGGGGAAGGTGAGCTGTCAGGTGCTTTTTGGCTGCATTATGGCTGGGCGCAGGTGAGGAGAAAGGTGAGGAGAAAGTGATGGGCCTCCCAGCGTTAAAAAAATGATTTCGAGGTTTTTATTCTCCCTACTCTTTTTTTTTCTTCTCTTCTTTTGCTTTCTTTCTAGATTAGTTAATGGTCCTTTTCATGATACCATACAATGGCTTTCTGTTCGCCCTGTAACCGAACGTTCAAGAATGACGCCGCGCTGTCGATGCATCTACGAGACAGCAAAGCGCACGACTTAGACCCAGACCCAGCGACGATAACAGAAGAAGAAGAAGAAGATGTCTGGAAGTGCACGCGTTGCGAGACGGAGTTTGATTCGCAAGAGGGGTTGACGATGCATGCGCTTTCGTCCGAGAAGCATTTCGCCTGCATGGCGTGTCTGGAGGATGGGCAGTGGGAGGACTTTTTGACGAAGAGGGCTTTGAAGAGCCATATCTGGGGGAAGCACAAGCACGATTCAGGCGAGCAGTCGAAGAAGAAAGATACCAAAGGGAAGGTAGAAGTGCGAGAGACGCCGCTGGATGGATTCTTCACTTCGTTTGTGGGCTTCGCATACGATCCTCATGTGTCGCCGGAGGCCTCGTGGAAGAAATTGAGGAGGTTTCAGGGCTGGAAGGGTCTTCCGCCTGATGGGAGGAGGGGTGAGGAGGAGAATGATGCGTGGGGGAGGTATCAGGGGGCGCTTGTGAGGGAGGTTGAGATGTGGTTTGGGGATGAGAAGGATTTGACGGCTTGGAGGACGCTTTGTAAGGCTGTGGGGGAGGTTGATCCGCCGGATGAGATTCGAGAGTGCAAAAAGGTGTGTGGTTCTTTTCTCCTTCTTCTTTATTATGAGTCCTTTGATGGAGGCTGATGGGAAGCATTTTGATGATTAGATTCTTCGGACTACGCATGTCAACATTGTCGATTTGATAGACTGGGGCAGGAAAGGCGGGGATGAGAACGAGGGGAAGAAGGTCAAGGTGTTTAAGTCTGTGGAGGAGTTGGCGCATTACAGTGTGAGAAGAAAAAAGATCTTCAGAAAGGAGCAGTGGAAGGAGTATAGGGGAGGGAATGTGGTGCTGAAGCACTTGTTGAGGGTGTTTTTCACAAAGGGACGACAGCTGGTGTACATGCGGTGAGGCTGCCTATAGCTTCATGGTAGATGATGCTGTGTGCTTCTGCAGCGCGGTGCAATTCTAATCTGCGAGTCTATTCTAAAGGCTCTATTCTAAAAGTCTATCTACTGTCTGATATGCCGTGCCATGCCGTGCCACGTTGTGCCGTGCCTGAGTCCTTCAACCCGTGTTCTTCCTCCATGCTCTCAACATCTACTCTTCAACTCCAACAGCGTCAGTCTCGCAATCATCACCGTCATTTAAGCCGACCCTCCACCTCCGACAGCTCCGCCAACCCCCCAAATCATCACCATCTTCTAAACCAACCCTTCAACTCCAACAATTCCGGTTCCCCAATCATCTCCATCATCGATTCTGACCCTCCAACTCATACAGCTCCAGCCCCTCCCCCAATCATCTCCCTCTCCTAATTTAACCCTCCAACGGCTTTGTCGACCCCCTGCCTTCGGGGATGTGCACAGTTCCCATCCCGAGAGGCTCCTCAAGCTGCGTAATGTTCCTCAGCTCCGGCAACGTAAACGGCTCCGTGTGGCTCATGCTGTCGACCCTCCCCAGGAGCTTCTCCAAATGTCGGATCGAGGCAGCCGGAGCATATCCCGGCCCCTGATGTCCTGCCAACTTAGTCACCACAAAAGTGAATCCTCGCTCCTCATGCACTGTCCCCATAACACCCGTCCCGGCTGGCATGTCACTAGCGTAATACACGGTCTGATTGCTAAGGGGGACGAAGCCGTAAAGGGGAACATAAAAGGGATCTTTTGGCTTGCTCTGAAAGCCCATTTTCCCGCCCCATGTCATGTTTTGGATGCCCAAGAGCACACCATCCATGGTAATGGCCCAGTCAGCATCGCCATGGGCGAAGATAACATTTTGGGTTGTTTCAATGACTTGGGGGAGTTGCTTCAGGGTTGATGGCAGGGAGCTATCGTTAGGTTTGAAGACGTATTTAAGTTCACGGCACCATTGCCAAGGGGTCGAAGCGGGAACATGTATGGCCCTTTTGACGTCGGTACGGTTGAAATAGGGGTCATCGAAGATAGGGGTATAGACCGTAGGACAATGGTCGAGGATATTGTATTCGTTGAAACAGGCCTTTGTCGTGAGAGCCCCCTTCACGACCGTATCTCTTAACGTTCCGATACAAGTCGTGTCTGTAATGGATGTGACGTTAGGCAGCATGCCTGTTCCAGGATCAACGGTAGGCTGCGTTCCTGATGGAGGAAACGTAAGATATCTATCATAGAATTCGGTGAAACCACACTCGTCGGAGATTTGGCTAGCAAGAAACAACGTATTGTCATCAAAAGCAAACTCAGATGCGTGGCGAGAGATGTAAGGCAGAATCGGGATGTGGAAATGAACAGTTTGGTCAGTTATCAATCCGTCGTAAATTATCAGACCTGCCGGATTGTAATAACCCGTGTCGTTGGCATCAATGAAGTGGCTCGAGATGTATGGTCCGTAGAAGCCGCCATACGACTCCGCCGCGATGTAGACACGCCAGCCATGCAAGCCAAAAACGTCGACAAAGTTGCGCCAGAAACCCATGAATTGGACAGCCAGTTCGTCTTCATTGCTGATGTTAGGTTCACCCTTGGAAAAGCCCGTGCCGATGGGTTGGTCGATCCAGACGACGTTTGTAAGAAGGTGCCAGCTCCATGGATTGCGCATCGGCTTCAAGGTTCCAGGTTGCCAGGAAAAGGGGCCGTTTTCTTGGAGCAAGGCAGTGAGAGACGAGCAGCCGGGCTGTTTGTTCGGGCTCAGTCAGCAAATAGGAATCAGGGGTGGGAGATACTTTGGGTCGAACATACACCGCCGGTGAGCCATATGACGATTTCCTTATCGTCCTTGTGCTCTTCATTGACGGTTGGGAAGAACCAGAAGAACATCTTGTCTTTTTCATCGGTCTTGTTGCTGATTGGCAAAAGACCCGCGTATGACTCGCCTACATCAAAATCGACTTCTGGGATTCCAGTGCCATTGACGGCGAAGTCTGTGCAAATATCAGCGTAAGACCAGGAAAAGACGCCACTAGATCACAAGTCGGAACGTACTTTCGGTGACAGAGTTGAGGTATCGCGACGTTGGCTCTGGTTTGCAGGTGTCACCAGTGGAGTTTCTGCCGATGAGAAGTTTGGATTTCGTGGAATTGACAGGATAATGGTCAAAAGTTTCGACGAGATTCTTAGCCGTGTTGGGTCTGGGTGGCCCAGTAAAGATGCTGTAGACAGTAGGCAACAGGGATAGCACCCAGTGAAGTCTCATTGTGAGTGATGTGAAGTAGGTATACAGATGACAGTGGACAAGATGCTTGTGCAGGATGAATCTTGGAGAAAGTTTTTGAATCCAAAAGTCGGCTTCGCTGTGCGTCTTATACAAGGCAGAGTGCTAATGCTTTTTCGTAACTACATGTAGGTATATACAAGCCAAGAACATTGAAATGTCTACATCACGTACATATCCGCATTGGCCGATCCTACTAGCTAGGCGTCATATTGAATTGTTTGCAAGTATGTATCCGTGTTGTTAGTCTCCGTATTAGTTTCCGTCTTCTCAATTTCGCTCAGGCATCGGTAAGGCCGAGTGATGGCATCGTATTTGTATGCGGGCGCCCTTTGTGTTTGCCCAAGTAAAGCTTTGGTCAATCACCATTCATCAATGAGATTAATGGAACAAATTCAGCCGCACAATACAAGGTTTCATGTTGTTTGCGCATACCCAGCTTAGGTAGCCATTCAATGTGATGCCAGTAGCCGATATTAACGGAAGGATTCTGTAAAGGCGCCATCTTCGCTTTAGTTGAGTAAAACAATGGGATTCATATTCAAAAGGATTCGTCGTTTCCCGAGTCGGAAATGAAATGGCGGATACATGCATGGGTAGGATCTCTTATTGCGGCCAAAGCTGAAGGGCCGTGTACAAGTGGCTTGGATAGGTACGAGTTTACCAATCCGGACGAAACAATGAGAAGCATCGAGGCATTGTTAATATGACAGTAGATTCATGTATCTATATGTGACGAACCGGGTCCTACAAGTATTATAGGGTTAGCTGTTCCCAAGGGACAAATCTCTAGGTTCTAAGGTTTATGTTGGCGGAGCGATCAGGTCGGTAACGGGCAATCTTATCACCAGCTAGTAATACGAATAAGAATAGACGTCGGGGTTCCAATCCGATTGTATTGTAAACGCTGCGTTGATAACAACTGGCTATCTAAGTATTCTAATGAGTGGCATGAAGTGAACTGATATATCCAGTCGTGTATTCTGGATCGTGTATTCTGGATCGTGTATTCTGGATCGTGTATTCTGGATCGTGTATTCTGGATCGTGATGGAAAGCTAACTTTCCTAGCTTTCCTGTTCCTTGCGTGCGACAGCTTTGATTGGTCTGTCGGTCCATACGATGTAGTTAATCCGGTCTGGCCTTCCCTGTAGGCCCATTGTCGCGACCATAAGAGCCGGATCGTGACAATATAGCGTAATAATCATCGCCCATCAAACCAGCTGTTTCTCTATTAGACACAAACATAACAGAATCGCCAATACCGCGCCGTAATAATAAACGCGATAAGTCTTTTTATCCATTGCGGGCCCGTCAGATGCGTAGATCCTATAAGCGAGAACAATAGATAATAACTGTTGCAGAATGCACAGTGGCAAAATCTTGATATCCTTGTCCATTACTGTGTATCCAATAGAGCAAAGGCATGTGCCAAAGGCGAGAACAAAGAGGGAGGTGCCTTCTCGAAGAACTTTAATGCCTCGGTCAGAAAGCAACATGGGAAGAGTTTTTCTATCGCTTTTTCGGTCGCCCTCAAGATCGTGAAATTCTTGGATATGCATTGTGCCCATGAGCCAGAAAAAGATGATACAATCGATGGCGAAACTGATGTTCCAAGCTTCCACATGCCTCGCCAGAACAGAGTTCAAGAGCCGCCCCAGGATGCAGTATGAGGAGGAAGCAAAGTAGCTGCGCATGAGCCAGCCAAACCACTTAGGCCATACATAGCATACTGTAATCAAGACTTCCCAGTGCAAAAGATGCATCATTGGCCAGACGCCAAACAGAGAATACAGAGCGACAGGCCCCAATACCCATGCCAACACCCAGCGAGCCTTGGCTTTTTCGACGGTCATTAAACCAGCAGGAATAGGCCGATCTGGCTTGTTTATATAGTCTTCATCTGGAGACGACGTTTGGTTGGCAATGTCAAAAATGTAACTGCAAAGAAGCTCCAGAATGACTGTTTCTGTGAGTAACGGGATCGTTTCGGCCAGCGGTAGGGGCGCTTTGAAGACTCTAGACAGGAGTCCACCCATGAAAATGAACAGAAATCCAGTTGCATTCGATTTCAGCAGTCGAACGGTTATATCCAGCTCTCGGAGCACAGTATGCCATAGAGACGAGGATAGAGTCCCAGTAAATGACTCAAATCGTGGTGTTGTTTTCGCCATTTATGCAAATAGATGCGAAACGGAAGAAACAGGAAGTTGATTCCGCCTGCTAAGTATAACAAGCTGAAGTATTCAAGAATGTTGTTTGAATGCTCTAATCTGAATATTCATTTTCAGGATTATTACTTGTTTATATATCTATTCTGTGCTCTATAGCTGCGCCTATTGCACCTCGATTGTCAGCAAATCCCAATCATCTATTGCGCCTGTTGCCCCATTCACGATCTCATGATACCGCCGAACATGACCGCATCCCAGGCAGTTCTTCTTTCATACAGAGCTTTATGAAGTTGGACATTCAACCAATAGAGATATATCGGGCCGAAATATCAGCGGGGCCAAAAAGACAAAGAAACTGCTCAAGGTTCAAGATTGTACTACCAAAAGCAAGGTTTCGATAAAAAAGCAAGGCAGCGATTGCCAAGAACTGGAAACGCAGCAACAAAGGAGCCTATTTACGCTGCAATAATCGGATCATTGACTACGGTAACCTGAACCGAATCGGAACTTGTTCGGTTACCTTTCGGTGTCCCTGTGGATAGTATTGACGTCTTCGAAGTTGTATATGCGAGGGGTAGCATCAGAAGAACCCGAAATGGAATGTGAGCAAGAAATAAGGCTGTCGAAGTCAAAAATAAGTAGATACATCTTTACTAGTCCTATCGGATTTACCGATTTTATCGGTGTATATGCGGATGCATGTTTGTGGTTTGCTTGAGGGAATTAAAAGATTCTCTTTGGAGCCATGTAGATGACGCCTTGTTAGGTCTGCCCATTCCATCTAGTTAATCTCAAGGCCAGGCACGACTGCCCATGGGGCCTTGATCAAGTCCGATTACTTGACGTCATTTGCATGTATAATGTAACTTGTATCGACATGTAGAAGTAGGAGCCATTGAGGAAATCTTCAACTCGGCCATATCACTAATCTGCTTTGCAAGAGCGGATATACAAGACACCGGGCTCCTAGTATATGCAGACAAAGCTGCAGGTCTGTATTCCAAGCCATTAAAAATGTGCGTATCACGCAATTTCGAATACCCAAATATTCATGTTACAGGTTTATTCAATGAAAACATATATAACGGCTGCCTTCTCGCTTGGTCGTCAATGTGTCGATTATCTACCTACCAATATAGGGAACAACTGGATATGACTATCGCGTAGCCTCTAACCTTCAAGCCATGCGAGATAGAAATTGTAACGTCCCGACCCAATACGCAAATAGTATAGGGTAAGTTCCCAAGGTAATAAGCCAAGGTCAATTAGTTTATATTAGCAGAAAAAATAAAAAGTAGCTTTAAACAGATATAATTACAAAGCAAGTAAAATATAATAAAGATTTAGTCTATATTTAATCTTAATACTTTATTAACAACTATTTATCTAAGTTATTTAAAAAGCGTAAAGAATTAAATTTTATATATTTAATCGTTTTTAATAGCTTACTTATTAAAGTTCCTTTATACTTAGTAAGCCTGCGACCTTAGTGTTAAGGCTTATATACTATAATATATATATCTAAATAAGTCTATAAAGCTTCCTTTTAATTAGCTATTTTTTCCATAGTTTACCCAAGAAATATATACCTCAGGTCAGGTCATAATACAATACCTCCTTCCTATTAGTCTTATCCTTAAGGCTATATATATAAGTTAAGTTATCCTTTTCTTTTCGTAATTATAGTTCCCTCTTTTATTTATAAAATACCTCGTGGTATTATTAAATAGTATTTATTAATTAAGAAAAAGTCAATAAGGAATCAGAAAGCAGCAGTATTAGTAATTAAAATTATTAATATTATTATTATACCTTATTCTTATTATAAAGCAAAAGGTTTACTTTATAAAATAGCAAAGGGGTATAATTAATGCAAGAAGTATATACGTCGTAAACGTTCTTACAATAAGAATAGAATTTTATTAACAGCGGGTAGGTAAGCCCTTTAACTAGTGCAGGGTTTAATAACTAATAGTAATTAATATAGCAATTAGCTACTAAAAAAAAGCATCTAAACGCTAAAAAGCATTAAACTAAATAAAAATTATTTTAATAATAATAATAAATAATATTATTAACTTAATAAATAAATAAAAGGTTTTTACGCTTAGCCCAATTACAAAAGCAGCGGAAATAGATTAATATTTACAGCAAGCAGATGCTTCATCATAGTACTTATTCCCTAAATAAGTTAAATAAGGTAAAGCAGGCGAAGTCAGAAGCAATAATTAATATTTAAGCAGTAAAGGCAGTAAATATTATTAACTAAATTATAGTTTTTAGTAATACTTTCCTAAATCCTTCTAAAGTCGCTGTTAATCCTTCTTCTTCCTAAATCTCTAATTTAGGGTATAGGGTTTTAATTCTTCCTATAGTATAGGAGGAAACTTATATAGTTTCTTCTTTAGCTTCGTCTTCTGTTAGTTTTAGGTAGCTGGTGTTAGAAGTTTTAAATATAGTCTTAGGTTTATCTAAAAATCCTAGATTAGTTTAATTATATTAAAGTTCTCAACGGGTTCCTAAGTATTATAAATTAGATTATATTTTTTCTATCTAACTTAATACTTAATTCTGTTATTTTCTTCTAGGTTCTTTTATACTGCTAAGACTTTTTTAACTTCCTACTTTTTTTTATTTTTAATAATAATAATCTTATCTAAGATTAGTCTTCTTATTGCTTTATTAATTTATGCTTTCTCTAAGAGTAATATGTGAAACACAGGGTATTTTAGTTATATACCTTCGGGTATTTCTAGTTTATAGTTAACATTACTGATTTTCTTTAAAATTTTAAATAGGCTAATTTTTCAGAAATTAAGCTTATCATTTGGTTGGTTTGTTTTAATATTTGGTATTTTATAGCCTTATGTGTGTTAAAGTAGGTAAACTATATCCCCCTCTTAAAGGTTTAGTCCCTTAATCCTATCCTTATTTATATAGTATTCTATATATTTCTAGATAAGTTCTAGCTGTACTTTTAGTTCTTTATGTAAGTCGATTATTAATTCCGCTTAAAGTTGTACTTTATTAGCGTTAAGTCCCTTCTAAGGTAGCCTATATACTAAAGGAGTATATTTATATAAGGCGTAGAATAGTATTAGCTTAGTTAATTTAGATTTCATACTATTATAGTAAAATTAAGCAAGAGGTAGCTTATTAACCTAATTATTTTATTATAGGTTAATAAAATATCTTAGATATTATTTTATAATCTGATTTATTCATTCCGTCTAACTATCTATCTTAGGATAATATATACTACTAAGTTTATAATTTACTCTAAGTTTTACTATAAGTTTTTATTAAAATTTAAAGGCAAAGGTTTATCTTTTATTAAAGATAATTTCTTAGGGTATACTGTAATCAGCTGTTATTATTCTTAAGTACATATATATAAAATCTTCTACTAAGTGTAATTTTTAATAAAGTAAAAAGTATATTTATTTTATAAATTTATTTACTACTACTAAAATACTATTATAGGTTACCTTAGTAAAGGGTTCTTTAAAAGGTAGTAGATCTATAATATAATTAAAGGTAACTATTTCCTATAGTAGTTTAGGTACTAGCAAGGGTTATAGTTTTCCATAAGGTTTATATCTTTTATATTTAGTACATTAACACTTATCGTAAGTTACTATAATATTAGCAGCAATTTTCTTTATTCCTTTAAATTAGTATATTATAAGCATTTATTAATACATAGTTATAATTCCTCAATATCTAAATAAAGGGTGTTTATAAATATATTTTATAACTTTCTTTCGTAGGTCAGGAGGTACCCAGTATTTATTTTTATTTATAAAATATCTATCCTATAATATAACCTAAGATAAAAACTAATGTAGTTCCTAATCCTTTACATACTCTTTTATTTTTTTAAAGAGTTTATTATATTCCTTTACTTTAAAGATTATATTAAAAGATCTTTATTTATAATTACCTTATGCATTTTAATATAGTATAGTGCCTTAGTAATCGGGGATTTCTTAGAAATAGTTGATTCTTTTACTAAGTATATTAGCTCTTCTATTTTCTAATCCTTTACAGTATATAAGTTTATAATCAAATTTACTTAGAAATTTAAAGTATCTTAGCTATTATCTAGATAACTTCTAAGTAAATATAAAGTAAGTAATATTCCAATAATTAGTAAAGATCTTAATTTGGAATTTACTTTCTTTATAGTATTAATTCTACTATTCTAAACAGCTCTTAATTCCTAAGAATTCTTTATCGTAGACTATATAATTAAGTTCGGCTCCATTAAGTTTTCGCAAGTAAAATACTATAGGGTAAGGCTTCCCTTTATTATCCCATTAGTTTAATACTCCTCCGATTATATATTTTAATACATTGGTCTTAATTTCCACTGGTTTCTTAGGGTTATATATAGCTAAAACAGGTTCTAAGGTTATAGCTTATTTAATTATTTAAAATACTTATTCCATTTCTTCTATTTATTTAAACTTCTAATCTTTCTTTATTATATTAATTAAAGGTCAGGCAAGGATTAAAAAGTTTTAAATAAAGCGTTAGTAATAATTAGCTAGTTTATAGAAACTCTATACTTTTTTAACTAACGTCGGTATTAGCTATTTATTAATTACAATAACTTTCTTTAGATTTATTTATATGGTTCTAAGGGTAATAATATATCCTAAAAATTCTACTTCTTACGTATAAAATCGGTATTTCTTGGGGTTTACGAGGAGATAATTATTTTATAGTACTTAAAGCACTAGGCGTATATATTTTTCATACTTTTCTTCAGTCTTAGAATATATTAAAATATTATTTAAATAAATAATAACGAATTTGTTTTAATATTTCTGTAGGACGTGGTTAATCCTTTTCTAAAAAAATACAAGTACGTTTATTAATCCTTAGGGTATTACCAGGAACTTATAAGATTCTCCTAGGGTACTAAAGGCTGTCATCCACTTATATCCTTTTTTTATTTATATTAATCTATAAGCATTAGTAAAATCTAGCTAAGAGTATATTACGGCTTTTTATAATTAATTTTATGCTTTAGATATTAGAGGTAAGGGAGTTTAGTCCTTAATTATAATATTATTTAGCTGTCTGTAGTCTATAATTAATCATAGTTTTCCATTCTTCTTTAGGATAAAGATAATAGGGTATTGTACTAGGGAGTTGGAGATTCTAATATATTCTTTCTCCTTTTATTCTTATATTTATTTATCAAGAGTATTTAGTTTTAATTAGTTAAGGTTATATAGCGGAAAATGTTTTAGTTATTTCCTTTCCTTTAGTTCTATTATATAGTCCTATTTTATATATAATAGTATTCATATACTTCCGTCTAGGTTGGTTAAGGTCTTCTAAAATAGAGCCCTAAATTTCTAATATTATTTTAGAATGTTAGTTATTGGGTCTATAGATTCCTTTTCTTCCTAGTTATCTTTTTTCTTTATAATTTCTAAGAATTAATTAAGTTTATATAAATCTCATTTCCTTCTAGTAAACTTTTTTAAAAATTAAGCTTCTACGGCTTTCGTTCTCTTCTGTTGGTGTTGCGTAGGGATTTCTTTAGGCTTTAGGAGTTAAGGTTTCTGGCTTTCTCTATCCTTCTTTTAGTCTAAAGTTCTTTCATTATTTTACTAATAAATTAGGCCTTTACTCTATACTATCAAGGGTTTGTATTAGTATAACCATAGTATACCTAGGATAATGTTATATTTCGGAGTGTTAATAATATTATATACTACTGGGGTAATTTAACTAAATACTTTAAGATATAGATAATTAGTCTATTTCTTTACCTATTTATTATTATATTTAAACTATTTTCCTTCTCCATAAAAAAGTCAGTATAGTTTTTTCTTTTATGTCTATGGTAACTACAGGCATATTACAGTTGCGGCTAATATATAGTTCCTATCTGCTCTAGAGTCTACTAAGACTTTAAGCAGTTTCTTATTTTATATCATTATAAAAGTAATCTTCTTCTTAAAAACTATTTATTCTTTATTATTATCGTATTTATATTCCTTTTTAAAAAATATAAATTCTTTATTAGTCTCATAGTGCCCTTTATTTAAAGACTATTTTAGTTTTTTAAGTACTAGTCTTCAATTTTACATAGTACATGCGATTTATAATATAGGTTTTTATAATTATCTTATTCTACTACTCTACAGTATAATCTTATCTGTTTAATATAGATCTCGTAAGTGATTTAATTGTCTTACGGATTATTAAGAGTTTTTTTATACTTATAATATTTTCTAAGTAGTTCTTTAGGTGCTCTTATATAGGTTCTAAAGTTAAATTTAATACTATATAATTAGTTTACTAATTACTGTCCTATAGCTTGCTTTTCTTCTAAAATTGAGTTATACCAGTCTTTAAGTTTATGCCTCCGATGTCTAAGGCAGTCTAGTTTATTATATTATTGATATTATTTGAAGATATATGCTTTAGTTCCTTTATTTTGATTATACTACTAAATAAGTTTTAAAGTTTAGTGAATAGTATATTAATAGTTTAGGCAGTCTTCTATTTATCTATTGTTTTTATATTTATAAGGTGCTATTAAATAGGGTTCGAGTATTGTAATTTATAATTCTTAAAACTTATAAGTAACCTTCTATTTACTATACTATCTTTTATAGTAAGGATCTATGATAGAAATTACTGAATTTCATCGTGGGAAAGTGTTATATTCTGCTTTTTATTTTAAGTGATATATATATTAATAGGTAATATAGTTTATCTAATAGATCCGGTGGTGGTTATTGTTTACGGGGTTAATTTAAGGGTAGTCTTAAGGTATTTATTGGTATTTCCCTTTAAGTTTCTATATTTTATTTGTATCTAAACTTATAATGATTTATTATTTTTTATTATATAGTTACTATTATATAAGTCTGTCCTAAATTCCTTAGTAAACAAGAGTCTTAATGTCTTATTTAGGATTGTGAATGTTAACCTATTATTAGAATTTAATAAGTTTGTTAATTTCCTTAGATTCGCTTTTAATAAAGTTAATAATATTTCTAACTTATCTTTTATATAGTGGTAGCCCGTAGTTTCATTAAGTTATAGCTGTGGTTATGGGGTCCTTAACTAGATTAAGTATAATTTTAAGTAGGGTTATTCCTCTTAGTTTATTTAATTTTTTTAGTTTTTCCTTATGCTAAGGATAATTATTGTCTTTTTGTTGTAATAAATTAAAGGATTGTTCATTTTTGTCTATAGTATAGACTTCCTTTCTTAGTTTTAGAATCTTATTTTTACGTTCTTTCTTAGGTACTTGATAATTTCGGGCTATATGCCCTGTTTTACCGTAGTTATAGTATTTGAATTCTTTTTTACGCTATAAAACATCTAGGTTTATTTTTCCGGGCTTGCTACTATTATCTTTAGTAATTTCCTCGTTCTGCTTCTTACTTTGGTTAGCTTGGTATTTATTGCGTTAATGTTGATGGGTAGTGCTGGTTTTAAGTTTATATAGTAGGTTATCTGCTTGGACGTAGGCGTCTATAAATGAGACTAAGGTATAAATAGATTGATTAATATTATATACTTTTCCCTTAACTTCTGGTTTAAGTCTATTGTAAAATTGTTTAATAAGAGCTAATTTATTTTAGTTAAGGTACACAGCAATATCTTAGAATTTTACAGCGTAATTTAAGTATTTTCTTTTTTAATATATGTTAACTAAGGTATTTTCCGCTATTCTAAATTTACCAATATTTTTAAATACTTTTTTTAATTTAGAGATATATTTATCATAGTTGCTAAAGATTTATTAAGTTTATTCTTCTGCTCTTCCAGTTAGACTTTCTAAATAGTTATTTAAGATAGGTCTGAACTATTTTAAAGCAGTACCTTTAAGGCGTAAAGCAGTAAAATAAACCTTTTTTTCAGTAGTATTAAAGGTATTTTTAAAATCCTTAAAGTATACTTTAAGTTAAATTAAGTATAAGCAGAGTTCTTTAATATCTTCTTTAAATATAGGAGGTGGTTGTTATTTAATAAGGATTCTAATATTAACTATTTTAGGTTTTTCTTTATTAAGTTTCTTAGCTAAGACTTTATTAAGTTAATATATATTTTAAATAAATGCGGAGAGTTCTTTATTTTTAAACGATAAAATATCAGGTAGGTCTTCTATAGTAATATTTCCGTTTTTATTAACTATAAATATACTAGGTTCGGTGGTTAGGGTATTATTATTTAAGCTTAATTTAAATATAGTGGTTTATATTACTTAAAGGTTACTTAATATCCTTTTAAATAAAAATCGTTAATATATAACGTCCCAACCTAATACATAAATAATATAGGGTAAGTTCCTAAGGTAATAAGCTAAAGTTAATTAGTTTATATTAGTAAAGAGGATAGAAAGTAATTTTAAATAGATATAATTATAAAGCAAGTAAAATATAATAAAAATTTAGTCTATATTTAATCTTAATATTTTATTAACAATTATTTATCTAAGTTATCTAAAAAGCGTAAAGAATTAAATTTTATATATTTAATTATTCTTAGTAGCTTACTTACTAAAGTTCCTTTATACCTAGTAAGCCTACAACCTTAGTATTAAGGCTTATACGCTATAGTATACGTATCTAAGTAAGTCCATAAGGCTTCCTCTTAATTAGCTGTTCTTTCCATAGTTTACCCAAGAGGTACGTACCTTAGGTCAGGTCGTAACAGAAATAGAAGCATTTACAGATACTCTATACATATATCTGAGCCCCTCTTAGGATATCCATGTCTATCTTATTTCTATGCTATCCTAAAGATGTTTACGAGAATTAGCGGATGCTTATTGCCATCATCTATAGGTGCATCTTGATCCATCACGGCAAGGCTTGTACGGAGTAGTAGGAGTAGAGATCAGTCAGTTAAGAGCTGCGGGTGCAGTGACACGTTGCGGCAGTCTTTCAACGAAGCAAAGAACTTGCAACTCTGTCTTGTAAAAAAAAAATTACGCGGTAGCTAAGGCTGTTAAGAGCCTGTTAGTAATATCAGCTTTTTCAAGGCCACTCTCCTAGGATAAGTGTAGCTGGGGCTAACCGAGCTTTAACAGCATACCTTAACCTCTAATGTTAGAGCCTCAATGCCTACGTATACGTTACCCTGTTACCCTGTACATGTAGCTAATATATTAGTTGCAAAGAGGATAAATATTCGTGCCGGTCGATTTGAGGAATGAAACAGTTACTGATGATGTTTTTACTTTTCGAGTAAATAGCTATTTCTTACATTTATTAGGAGGCGGTTTTCTTCGTTGCTTCCTTTATTTATCTCATGAACTGAAGAAGCCGATCGCGGAAAGTATTTTAGAATACTACGAAGTACAAGTGATTAGATAGGCCGTATGACGTAAAGCACACTAAACCAATCAAGGCACATATACAGTGTCATATGCATAGGCACTGTATTCTTGGCACGGAGCTTAGAAAACAGGCCGGGCTGAAGAAAGACGCTATCGCCGAACGGCCCGAGTCTCCGTGAATGAACTCAGAAGGCGGAGAGGAAACGAAAAAAATTGAGACTTGTGTGACTTGCATCACGCATGTCTGCTTCTTCACAGTTTTTTTCCCCCGGGAGAAGAATAGGAAAGATTTGTATGGCTGCATAGTAGACAGCTGGATAGGTGGTTCTATTGTCTATTAGTGTGTGATGTTTTGCGCTGTGACTGAATGCCCTTTGGTGGTAGCACGCCTGGGTTGCTTATCTCGTCACATTGAGGCTCTGGAAGCATCTCATCTCCCTGCCAAGAGACGAGGCAATCAGTCAGATTGCAAAGAAGAGTAGCGCGTGCTGCAAGGCGTGAGACTAGCGGGTTGGAGTATTATGTATGGGGAATCGGCAGGGCCCCAGTGGTGATGCAGAATGCAGGAGAAACAGCAAAACAAGGACGTCCGGAATTAGTATGGAGATGACATGGGTTGCTGAAGTATATAATGGTGTCGTGGCGGCTCTACATATTTCGGATACTAGAGAGGAAGATGAGGGTGAGGATGAGGATGAAGATACAGACGAGGACAAGGATGAAGATGGTGAGATGCAATCAATGGTTTCGGATTCATCACATCTTTAATCCCGTGGCTTACGAGTATACCGTAGCCAGGGGACACAGCCCACAGCTTGTCGTTGCTGCATCTGGGCTACATGATTGGCTGAGGCGGCGCAGCTGGCGATGCATCGTGGGCTTGGAACGTGAATGAAATCCCTTCATGGCGATGAGACGTGAGGCGGCTAAAATGCCAGTTTGTTGGACTGACACACACCGTGCTTCCACCAGCCCAGCTAACCGTGTCCAAGCAACCCAACCCAATCCAATCCATCCATGAGACGAATCATCACCTACAGTACAAAGTTCTGGTCTGGTGGCTTTTCCCTCTTCTCCAGTGGCGCTGCTCGAGCCAATCTCCCCAAGAGCAACAAGTGGAGGTCAGCTAGCAATACTAGCTACTGTAGGCCCGCAACTTGTGCCGTAATCTGTATGTGCTCGGGAGCTGCATGCGCGCCAGAGGGAAAAAGGATGGAAGGGGAAGGGGAGAAAAAATGCTTTTGTAGATCCGGATCTCCAAAACGGCCCAGGGCGGACAGGCCGGCTCCAGACTCGGTTGAGCCAACGCATCAGTCAGTCCACCATCACCACGGGTCTCGTCTCGCCTTGCCTTGCGACTCCACCTGGCTGGTCCCTCCCTTTCCGTAGCTGTGATTTTCCATCTTGCTTCTGCCATCTCTGCGCGCCGTGTGTTGTTGTTGCTGCTGTTGTTGTGGTGCAGCCCAACTTGAAGCCATCGCCAGCAGCCTCGTGGACGAGCATCCGCCTTTGTGACTGTGACGAGACCATTGACTACTGGCTTTGGCCGATAAGCCAACATTGGCGCAACTACTTTTTTAAACTCTTCAGTTTACTTCTTTTAAATAATACTCGAGTATATTCCTGCTCGTCTGCGAAGCAGCAAATAAGCGAAAAGCAAAGCAAATCAAGGCCAAAAAAAAAAAAAAGTACTCGCGCTGTGGCAGCTTCCAGTCCAGTCCAGCCCAGACTCTGCGCTGGCCTTCGTCATCGCCATCATATCATTCTTTAGCGAGGCTTTTCCTGCCAGCCCAGCCCAGCTCTAGCCGACTTTGTCATCCACCCATCAAATCCCATCCCATCCCATCCAACGCGACTCTTGCACTCCTCCTTCTAGTTCTCACCATTCCCTCGCCTGCTTGCCATTGCCGACAGATGCCCCGTGGCCGCGAGCGCGTGTAAAACACACAGACACATGGGCTCGAGTGTCTCGGACGAGCACTAGATTTCTCTTGCCTCTCTACCCTACTCTACTCTACTATACTTGTCTACTCTACCTTACTCTTGACTGCAAATCCCGGCCGGCCATCCCTTCACCTTCAGCCTTGTCCACCATGGACTCGAGCTTTCGATCGACGGTGATGCACCGGCGCGGCGACGACGAGCGAGATCGAGACAGAGACCGAGACCGAGACAGAGATCGGGAACGAGACCGTGACCGTGAGCGAGAACGAGAGCGGGAGATGGACAGAGATCGCAGCCAGCGCGACGTGATGAACCCCAGCTCGCGGCACTCCACCTTCAGCCTGCGGTCTCCCTCGACGCACACGCAGGCCGAGTTCCATCCGCCTCTGCCCTACGCATCCAGCGACGCAAACCCGCATCACCAATCGCCGCCGCGCCATAGCCAGAACCACAGCCCATACATGCCGTCGTCGACGCCGGCGTCCTCGGCTTCTGCGCACCCGCTGCCGCCTGTGCTGGCGCCGTCGCCCGGCCATCACCAGCTTCAGCAGCATCAACAGCAGCCGCATCAGCAGGGCCCCTCTGCCTCGCCGCTGCACCCGCCGGGCGCCTACTATCCTCCTCCGCCTCGTGCCGTCTCGTCAGTGCCAGTGTCAGTGCCCATCGCGGCATCACCTCGATCGTCCTCAGCCTCAGCCTCAGCCTCAGCCTCGGCCGCCGCCTCTGACATTCATCCCGGCGGCAGAGTCTACGATCCAACAACCGACACGACCAAGGAGCGCCCCATCGCCGCCTCGAGGCAACACGCGCCCCAAGTGGCCACGCCAAAGGTAAGCACCTCAACCTTCTAAAAGTCCACTTTCGCTTTTTGGCCTTAAGCCCACGCGCATGCGCCTTTTGCTTTGTTCAATTGAGCCGTACCCTTTTTTTCCTCTTCCACCAACGTCGATGCAATCATCTCTCCTCACCACCACCCTCCCCCCCCCAAAAAAAAATCGTCAACCCCAAATTCACCAACCCTTGCCATGCCGGCACCATCGCCATCCCTGATTTCTCAACGCGTCTTCTAACGTGATTTTCCTCTCTCTCTTCCCTCTCCTATAGCCGTACCACTCCCGCGAGCCGTACCAGTACCCGCAGCCAATTGACCAGCAACACCAGTCGTCTTACCGCAACGGCGACAATTATTCATCGCCTCGCGCCAGGGCTTCGTCCTTCAACCGCCGGCCGACCAGCCCGCTCTCGCTCTCGCACTCCCACCCAGCCCTCGCAACGACCGGCTCCCACAGTCCGCCCAGCCGTCACTCGCACATGACTTCACCAGTCTCGAGGCATGCGCCTGCTGCGACGCATTCTGCAACAAACGGCACCTCCCTGCCGCCCATGATGAAGACTGAACTGGCAGCCCCGTCACCGCCGAAGCCGGCTTCTGTAAGTACAAACTCTTTTTTCTCCCCAAAGCAAGAAGAGAAAAAAAACACAAAAACAAACACACATACGCACGCACGCATGCACACAGATTCTGCTAGATCCTGTATAATTCGGCTACACTCGTTTGTTTGACTTGTTTTATTTCCCTCTCTTTTCACTATCAATACCCTATCGCCATTTTTGCCTCTTCTCCATCACGCCATCTTTTCTCTTCAAACAACTCAATGATCGATTGATCATCGTTCGGTAATAACTCGTCGTGCTAACGGTGCATCTCAGAGCCGAGCTGCCGACCCAATGTCCTTCTCCAACATCCTCTCCAACTCCGAGCCCGCTCCCAAGCCCGCGGCCAAAGAGCCATCACCCAAGAAAGAGCCTACGCTGGCGCCCCCCGTGTTTGAGGTCCGAGAGCCCGACAACGACGGCGATACCGAGATGGAGAAGGAGGTTGATACCGAGCCTGAACCTGCCCCAGTCAAGAGACCCGAAATCGTCATCAAGAAGAAGACCGCCAAGAAACCCACCAAGGGCCGTGCATCCGAGATTAGAGGAGATGATGGCTCCAAAAAGAATCGTCGCGCGTCCATCAAGAAGGAGTCTCCCACTCCTCGAGCACCGTCAAAGCGACAAGCCAACGGCCAGCCCAAACAGAAGACGTGGTCAAGCGAAATGGAAAGGTCAATTCAGAATCATGAGGCACTGCTTGACAAGCAGGCCGAGTCTCTGGATGAGACAGAGTTTAGCGATCGAGCTTACAAAGAGGGAGCTTTCAAACGCCAGCGCACTATGGCTGATCTCGACTCTGACAGAGCCTATGCCCGACGCGAACAGTTTGTCAAAACCACTGGAAAGAGGCTGGCCGAGCACTCGGATCTAGGAAAACGCCGATACGACGATGTCTTTTACGACGAGGCCCTCCACGAGGTCCGCGAACAAGAACTCTTTGCCGAAAAGGAGCGTAAAAAGGACATGCAGCGAAAGCGACGACGTGAAAAATCAATGGCCGTCACCATTGAACAGAAGGAGGCCGCCCTCGCCAGAGCCGAAGCTGCTGAAGATGAGGAAGAGCGCCAGAAACATTTGCGTGATGCCGAGAGGGCCAACAAGAAGGCCCAGCAAACGAAACTCATTCTACAAAAGGGCATCAAGGGCCCTGCCCGCAACGTTGAGCTCAACCTTGAAGGTGGCACCATGTCCAGCTTCCTGGCATCCGATGCTGAGACCCCTAAGAAGGGCAAGGGCCGCGGAGGAACACGGCCTAAAAAATCCAAGGAACAGAAGCAAGCCGAGAAGGATTCTGCAGAGGCTGCCCAGGCCGCTCTGGATGCTGGTGAAGAGCTGCCGCCCAAAGAAGAGGGCCGAGTTCGCATCAAGATCAAGGGCAAGTCCAAGGGCGACGGAGAAAAGGCTACCAAGGAAAAGGCCGAATCTACCAAGGATAAGGAAAAGGTCGATGACGTGCCGGATCTCGAAAAGAAATTCATCTCCAAGGGCTACAACCAAATTTACGATCAGATTTGGCGTGACATGGCCCGCAAAGACGTCAGCAAGACGTTCAAGCTCGCCGTCGACTCTTATGCTACCAGAGGTTCCAATCTCAAGAAGACGGCCATTCTGGCTTCCAAAGAGGCCAAGCGCTGGCAGCTACGCACGAACAAGGGCACCAAGGACCTGCAGGCCCGTGCAAAGCGTGTCATGCGTGACATGATGGGCTTCTGGAAGCGCAACGAGCGCGAAGAGCGTGACCTGCGCAAGGCTGCCGAGAAACAGGAGATTGAGAATGCTCGAAAGGAAGAAGCCGACCGCGAAGCCGCTCGCCAGAAGAGGAAGCTCAACTTCCTCATCTCTCAGACCGAACTGTACTCGCACTTTATCGGCAAGAAGATCAAGACGGACGAAGTCGAGCGCAGCACGGATAACCCCGACATTGCCCCCGATGCGCGGCGGATTTCCGAGAACAAGCTGTCCATACAAGAGCCCACCGGGCCCTTGGGCTCCAAGGTTACCGACTTTGAAAACCTCGACTTTGATAATGAGGACGAGTCTGTTCTGCAGGCGGCTGCCATGGCCAATGCTCAAAATGCCATTGCCGAAGCCCAGAAGAAGGCGCGCGACTTCAACAACAAGGGCCTGGACATGGACGACGAAGGCGAGATGAACTTTCAAAACCCAACAGGTCTCGGCGACGTCGAGATCGAGCAGCCCAAGCTCATCAACGCCCAGCTCAAAGAGTACCAGCTCAAGGGTCTCAACTGGCTCGTCAACCTTTACGAACAAGGCATCAACGGTATCCTGGCAGACGAAATGGGTCTCGGCAAGACTGTCCAGTCCATCTCCGTCATGGCCTACCTGGCCGAAAAGCACGACATTTGGGGTCCGTTTTTGGTGGTGGCGCCCGCTTCTACCCTGCACAATTGGCAGCAGGAAATTGCAAAGTTCGTTCCCGAGTTCAAGATTCTCCCGTACTGGGGAAGCGCTGGCGACCGAAAAGTGCTGCGAAAGTTCTGGGACCGGAAACACACTACCTACCGAAAGGATGCGCCCTTCCACGTCTGTGTCACCTCATACCAGCTTGTCGTGTCCGACGTGGCCTACTTCCAGAAAATGCGATGGCAGTACATGATCCTCGACGAGGCCCAAGCCATCAAGAGCTCGTCTAGTTCTCGTTGGAAGTGCTTGCTCGGCTTCCACTGCCGAAACCGCCTGTTGCTTACCGGTACACCTATCCAGAACAACATGCAGGAGCTGTGGGCCTTGCTGCATTTCATCATGCCGTCGCTCTTTGACTCCCATGACGAATTCAGTGAATGGTTCTCCAAGGACATTGAATCTCACGCTCAGAGTAACACGAAACTGAACGAGGACCAGCTCAAGCGTCTTCACATGATTCTGAAGCCGTTTATGCTTCGTCGTGTCAAGAAGCATGTGCAAAAGGAACTTGGCGACAAGATTGAAATGGACGTCTTCTGTAACCTCACCTACAGACAGCGGGCCTACTACAGCAACCTGCGTAACCAGATCAACATTATGGACCTCGTTGAAAAGGCTACCATGGGCGACGACCAGGACTCGGGTACTTTGATGAACTTGGTCATGCAATTCAGAAAGGTCTGCAACCACCCAGACCTGTTTGAACGCGCAGAAGTGACCGCCCCCTATTCCTTTGGATACTTTGCCGAGACCGCCTCGTTTGTCAGAGAGGGTAGCACTGTCTCCGTGGGATACTCCAGCAGGAGCTTGGTAGACTATGAGCTACCGGCTCTCGTCTGGACGGAAGGCGGCCGACTTGACAAAGCTGGGCATGATAACCAGACGGCCGGCTGGCGCAACAAGGCTTTGAATCACATGATGAACATCTGGACGCCGGAGAATGTCAAAGCCAGTGCTGACGACGACAAAGCCTTCTCGTGGCTACGCTTTGCTGATGCGTCAGCTGGTGACGTCTACAAGGCCACACACAGCGATTTATTTGACCGTGCTGTGGGAGAGCTTAAGAAGCGTGATAGACTGGGTCCCATGAGCATCGCATATGATGAGGAAGATGAGAACTTTACGCCTGCTCATTGCCTGTTGAAAATTCGAGAGCGCCGCAATTGGCAGCCTCTGGCAGAGATTACCAACGAGGGCATTCTCAGCAGCCTGATGAATGTTGCCAAGGTAGCCTACCGAGACTCTGGCCTTGGCCGGCTGGAACCGGCAGCAAGACCTCGCGCATCGGCTCCGCCTGTCCAGGTGTTCTGCAACAACCCCAGCGCCGTCGCCGAGCGCCACAATGTCATGTTCAATGCCCACATTCGCAAGACGCTTTATGGACCTACGATATACGACGAGCGTGCTCTGGTCGAGAAGAAGGTGCCGATGGAGCTGTATCCCGTCAACAAGATTTTCCCCAAGCCGGACCACGACAAGAAGCGCTTCACCAACATTGCGGTTCCTTCCATGCAACGCTTTGTCACCGACAGCGGCAAGTTGGCCAAGCTGGACGAGCTTCTATTCAAGCTCAAGGCTGAAGGTCATCGTGTGTTGCTGTACTTCCAGATGACTCGCATGATCGACATGATGGAAGAGTACCTCACTTTCCGCAACTACAAGTACTGCCGACTGGATGGTTCAACTAAATTGGAAGATCGTCGTGATACCGTGCACGACTTCCAGACCCGCCCGGAGATTTTCATCTTCCTGTTGTCTACTCGTGCGGGTGGTCTTGGTATCAACCTCACGTCTGCGGACACTGTCATTTTCTACGACTCTGATTGGAATCCTACCATTGATTCTCAGGCCATGGACCGAGCACACAGACTGGGTCAGACCAGGCAGGTTACCGTCTACCGACTCATCACTCGCGGTACCATCGAAGAGCGTATTCGTAAGCGTGCTCTTCAGAAGGAAGAAGTCCAGCGAGTCGTTATCCAGGGTGGAGGCGCTAGTGTCGACTTCTCCGGCCGCCGTGCTCCAGAGAACCGCAACCGTGATATTGCCATGTGGCTGGCTGACGACGAGCAAGCCGAGATGATTGAGCGTCGTGAGAAGGAACTTCTTGAATCCGGAGAATATGAGAAGCAGAAGAAGAAGGGCGGCAAGCGGAAGAGGACAGATGCGCCCGCCAGCCTGGATGACATGTATCATGAAGGTAAGCAGACCGGCACATACTCTGTCTGAAAAGAAAACGTGGAGCTCAGAGACTAATCTAATCCTACTTTTATAGGCGAGGGCAACTTTGACGATGGAAGCAAACCTGGTGCATCTGGCACTGCTACCCCAGCCGAAAGCGAGCCAAAGGGCAAAAAGGGCAGAGGAAAAGGGATTGGCAAGCGGGCAAAGACGGCTAAGCAACGTCTCGCCATTGCCGATGGCATGATTGACACCTAACCGGAGCGGGTTCGACAAAAGACTCTTTCCCCCTTTATGGGTCAAATCTGCATATAATGAGTGGCATTTGTGAAACAAACAACCTCGCGGTTTGTATCAGTAATACTTGGTAGCTTTTCGTTTCTTGTTCTTTCTGCTGTTCTTTTTTTCTTTTCTCTTTCAAGGATTGGTACTGGATGGAAACAGGGGAAACTTTTTTGGAGTGCATGGCGCAGAAACCTCCCAAAAACAAACTTCTTCCCGGAAGGCTTGTTTTGCGAGGAGTGAAAATGAAAGCTTATTACACGAATAAGGGATTTGCTAGAGGGGAGGATTATAAAAAGCAACGGGGAGAGAGGTTGGGGGGGGGGGAGGTTCAGTGATGAGATTGTGGGTTAGGGCAAATGTTTTGATGTATTACTACTAGTAGCTTGGTACCTAGAGGGGGAGATATTATATACGTGCATGGATGGACTTGGCCGTCTGGCTTAATGCTTGTTTTCTTTGCATCTGTTTGTGGTGATGAGGTTTATGGTGATGAGGTTTTCGGTGAATGGTGAGCGATGAGCGATGTTGGACTTTGGACAAGGACTCTGATGGGCTATACTGCTGTTGTGAACATGATCACTATACGTCAGGTCACAGAAGAGCAGAGATAATTCATTTCCTGTTAAGACAGAAGTTGTCGTCTCGCTAAGTTATACTGCTAATATAATATCGTCAATATAAGTTGGATCACCAGAGAGCATAGGTGATTCTTGTTGCTTTGACACAATATATATACTCCATGCTGCTGTTATACTATTGTCAATGTAAGTCAAGTCACAGGAGAGGAGAGGTAATTCATATCCCGTTGACACAAAATATATTGTCTCGCTAGGGTTTTTTTCTAAGTCATAGACTCTTTTCATGGATGTGATGCTATTCCTTTCAACCGCCTCTACTTTCGTCCTCCCCTTTGCTCAGCCTTCCCTTTGCTAAGCCTTCCCTTTGATCTGATATATCTAGATATATCAGGCGCATCACATCATGGTCGTTGTCCTGTCAGATGGGCCACTCCTTGGATCACCCGTGAGGGCGTGCGTACACACACACTCAACGTCCCCTAGAAGGTCGCAACAGGCTGATAGGACAAGACGCCACCAAAAAAATGGCTCTTTACCCGAAGAACTTCTGGTAGACGTCCTGGACGCAGCGGCTGAGGTTGCCGTAGCACTCGGCGACGGGCGTGCCCTTGTGCTTGCACGCGGCTAGCTTACCGTAGCAGGCGGTGGTGGCTTCCGAGCCGTTGTCTCGGGCTTGGACGGAGCGCTTTTCGGCTTGCTTTGCGTTGCACTGAAGTAAGGTTAGCCATTGATGCTAAAAAGATGTACGAATAGCCTTTAGGCAATAGGGATAAAGGGGGGGGGAGGTTATAACTTACCTGGTCCAAAGCTCCAAAGCATCGCGAAGGGCAATGAGCCGCCACCATATTTCTCGTTTCAGTAGAAAGGAATGAAGAGATACCGCAACACTGGTCAAACTGGGAATCGCACTCATCCTCAGAGTCACGGACTTCGAGGGGGGTCTCTTCAACAGAGCGCTTCTTAGTCTGGTTTGCCGTACACTGCAGTAAGGTTAGCCATCAATTGCTCAAGAGATGGACGAATAGCCTTTGGGCTATAGGGATTAGGGGGGGGAAGGGGGTCATCATAGCTTACCTGGTCCAAAGCTTCAAAGCATCGCGAAGGGCAATGAGCCGCCACCATATTTCTCGTTTCAGTAGAAAGGAATGAAGAGATACCGCAACACTGGTCAAACTGTTGATCGCACTCATCCTCAGAGTCACGAGCTTCGAGGGGAGCCTCCTCAACAGAGCGCTTTTCGGCTTGCCCTGCGTTGCACTGCTCCAAAGCTTCAAAGCATCGCGAAGGGCACACAGCCTCTAGCAGACTTCTAATTTCACCTTGATAGCTTGCTGGAATACCGCAACACTGGTCAAACTGGGAATCGCAGTCAACGTCACGGGCTTCGACGGATCCCCGGGACTGAGGAAGGGCAGCGGCAGCGGCCAGGGGGAGGAGGGCGAGAAGAGCGGACAACTGCATCTTGAAAGATTGATAACTGTTTTGTTATTGTTGTTGAGGATGGGAAGAGGAATGAGAATGTTGGACTGGAGGGAGGGAGAAGGGGGGGATTTATAGGAAAGATGAGGATGAGGATTTTTGGGAAGCGGTAGGCTGCTTTGGGGATTTGCGTGAATCGGAGTCTGTGTTCGTTCTAGACGGGGAGAGACTGGGGAGGGACTGTATGGTGGTTTGAGCGTTTGTGGATCAGCGGAGTTGGTTGGGAGTGTTGTCGTCGAGCGAGTCAACTGTATAGATGAGACTAGCTTCCTACGCTTTTCCAGCTGAGATGGAGGTTGGAGATAAAGGTTTATGCGAGATTGAGATTGATGAGATTGCGGAGGAGTGGATCAGAGATGGCAAGTCTCATTGTTTAATTGTGAATTGCTCAAATTCAGATACCATGTAGAGATGGAATTCAATCTTTGATAAGATAGTTGAAGATCAAGTAGACAATATCACAGCGCCTGCACTTACAGCCACGACTCATCCAACAAACTGTTCGCAGAATTGACACAACCATTGCTCGTCTAACAACCTCTTCGTAGAACTCGCAGGATATACTTACACAGCCCCTTAAGGCTTACAACTGCGGTAAGATGATCTAGATCTCATCGGTATCTTTTTAGAGATGGGTTTTAGTTGAGACTTTGTGCCGTTGATTGTAAAGTCTCCATTAGTGTCTTTCTGAGTGTACAGTAAAAAAGAGGCAAATAGGACAGCTCGGGCGCACCGCTATTGTCTGTAGATATCGCCGTTACCAAAGCTCCTCTCCGGTCCTCCGCAACGACGAATTGAACCACGTGTAGTGTATGACCCTCCCTGGTGAAACTGCTAAGCCTTATTCAAGTGGGTGCGTCAATGAGCTCGTTCCGAAATCTTGCTATTATGCCTAAATGCATGGACCTGGCGCATTGACGATTTCTCGGCATCGATACGGGGTATGTTGTTGGGACGCCGAAAGTGAATATCGGCATTGCTGTGATTGGATCAGCCCTCCCCCACATGGTTGATATACAAGTAGACGTTCGGCTGGTCCTTGCAAACGCTTCGGAGACTTAGCCCACGATGCTAAGTTTTGTTTGCCTCTGCTGCCTAAGCGCCTCTGAGGCATTTTAGTACAGTACTATTAGGGTGTGCTTTCTTTGCGAGAATTTATCGGAGAGAAGAGAAATGATAGGGCGTTTCGGAAGAGTAAAGTATACGTAAAGAGTACATGCTGTACAGCACCTATTTGCTTGAATATGACTGGAGTTTGCTGTATCTGTGTAAGATAGGTAGGTAGAACTATGTAACCGGAATAAGTGTCTGGGATCACTGTACTACAGAGAAAGTCTATTTAATCAATTGTCTTTCTAAATATAAGTTTTCGGGATGCAATAGATCCGAAATAAGCGTCCGGGTTGCTTAAAGCTGAATCTCTGACTACATAGTTCTAGTCCGTTTTTTGCTGGATTCCCCTTCTGGCTTCAGTTCTGCTTACTTAAAGCTACGAGATAATACAGGGGACCATCACTGCCTACATATGTAGCTTCACCCTAGCTCTCCTGCTAACATAAACCTAAGGTACCCTGTACTAGTCTATCCCTTGGGGACAATCAAGCGCATCATATACCGAACAACTGAAAGGCACCTATTTACCTAGCCCTTCAGATCGCTTATCAGGACAAATATGGAGGGAACAATTGGAAAGGTCCTGACTGAACCATTTCGTGCTCGAACCATAACAGATTTGTTGGCTGATTGCTCTGCGATTTATTGTCACATCATAATTCTCGTCAACTCTACTAAATCCTTCTTATTGGTCGGACTGCGTTTACAAACTAGGACTAACTACAGCGAGAAGGATTTAGCAATGTCAAACTCCCTAACGCCGATGAATCCTTCTCCCTAAATCCTTCTGCCTGAATCCTTCCGCCTACGGCTTTGCGCTGGGGCTATGAGGAAATGTATGATTCCAAATCTCGCATTAAGATCGGTAATTGCACAAGGGCTTTAAGATGCTTTGGTATCTTGCTTATATACAGATCTCGTGCGAATCCGAATTTAGATTGGAGACTTATATATGTTCCAGGGAAAGGGCCTACCTTTCGAAAGATTCTATCACTCTCCCCAGGCTATGTACATACATACAAGTATCATAAGCTTCCCTGAATCTAGGCAGAAAATCACATAATTACCGACTCACAATCACTTCTGTTGTCACATTTGCTCCCCTGGAGACTCAAATCCAACCCAAGCCCACCTACTAGTTCAATTATGCCATCATTTAATAAAATTGCAGTCTACGGACATCGCGGTTGGGCGAGCTCAGCTATCGTGGACGCACTCATCGCGTCCGGCGCGCCAGTGAAAGTACTCTACCGCCCTGACTCGGATGTTAGCCGTCTTCCAAATGACGTGCCCAAGGTCGCGGTCGATCTAGATAACGAGGAAGCCCTCATTGACGCACTGAAAGATGTCGACATCCTAATGTGAGTTTATATCATAGATGTTACATTGGGTATTCGCCGTTTGACACAGACTCCAGCTCCTTGGTAGGCCACGAAGGTGTCGTAAAGCAATACAACTTTATACGAGCCATTCCGAACACAAATGTCAAACTCTTTGTGCCATCTGACCTTGGCTCTCGCGTTGATGAGGAGAGAGCGACCATTCCTGTACTAAAGGCCAAAGCCGAAGTGGAAAAGGCTTCCAAAAACGCGGGCATACCTACCACTGTGGTTCTGCCGGGTAACTTTGCTGAATCGACGTTTGCCTCCCTGTATGTATCCTTACAAGATGCAGTCAACTTCAAGGCTAATCTTAGTTTCCCACAGCCTAGTTGGGATTGATGTTGGCGGCAATCGAATTGTCTATACCGGCGACAGTGAGCACCAGAAATTAAACGTCTGGTAAGTCACTCGTCATCTCAGACTTTCACGGGAGTCTGTTTCTAACAGTCTTCAGCTCGAGGCAGTATGTAGCCGCAGCTTACGCCGCAATCTTTGCCAAAACCCCAATCTCTCAGCTTCAGAATCGGAGCATTGGACTTTCGGAGTTCATCGTTACTGGGTCAGAAGTCGCTGCAGCACTGGAACGTAAACATGGGGCGCCTCCTCAGATCTTCCGGCCGAGCGTCGAGCAGGTCAGCAAGGAAATTGAGGCTCGTCTGCAAAAGGGGGATATTTCTGCGATACCCCTTGGATACCGCCTGGCCTGGGCGACCGGCAAACACTTGGAGCTTGTGGGCAACGATATTTGGGACGTCCAAGGCTACCCAAAGACGACACTCGAGAAGGTGGTCGTGGAGGGTGATTTGGAGCCTTATAAGGCCTTCCCACCTCAATTCGCCGCATTGATAGAGACAACATTCTTCTAGTTCCAGAAGGTCCAGGAATGGAAACTAGACAGAGGAGCCTGAACTCAATGTTAGATACTTTATAAAATAAGATATATAAAGAGGAGAACAAAGTAAAAGACTCGGAGATGTCGCGGTCCTTACTTATCAGGGCGCTCGCGATATCGTGTGATCAGCCCTCCACTAAACAGCGGAACCAAGTTGATGGTGGCTTCATCCTAACGAGAGCGGCGGCGAGAAAAAATGCCTTTATTGGCAGTGGCGATTACGAAAATGTAATACTGAAAAGCTACTGTGCAGTTAGCAAGTTCAACAAGGGAGAATAAAAGGCTATCAAGCTAATCTTCTACGAGCGAGAGGGAAAACACGTGAAAACAGACCAGAAGAAAGTCAGCCAACATCGTCAACGAGAATTGACAGCTAACCGGCATGTTCCGAGAGGGTGGGACGACTTTATATCCAGTTCTTGGTAAACAGTCAGACTTATTAGCCGAGTTTAGCGACCTCCAATTTCTAGATTTGCTTATGATCGAAGAGCTGTATAATGTCAGCTTCTAGCCCACAAGGCGGCAAGATCCATTTCTGGATACAACAGTGTTGTTCCCTGAGATGATATTGATTCGCGCCGTATTCGAGGTCCACATGGCATAGAAAGCCCTTCGATTGATGAGTGAGAAACAAAGACCTGTCGAGTGGCCTTGGTGGTTTCGGAATCCACCTTTGTCACGGCTACCCTGTTGTCGCCGGCACTGGAAGGACAAAGATCTGGAGAGTCAAGCTGTCAAGCGTCACTTGAGGAAAGAAAATTGGACTTTGGCTCACTGCTACTTTGCGAATATGGGCGGTTTTTTGTATGTCGTAACAAAGAAACGGCTTCTGGTAACCGCTCAGCAGCTGACAGAGGACTCTTCGTACGTACACCCAGAGATCACAAATGAAGACATCGAAGACAAAAGCAAACAGGATTGGTTGGCCAAACTCTTTGCTGCTCTTCAAATATTACAACTCATCCTTTCCATTATTAACGCGGCATATTCAAGGTGTACATTTTTTTCGCAGCTTGAGACAATCACACTATTCTTTGCTATTTGCGGCGCGCTGATATACTGCGCTTACTTTCATAAGCCTCAAAAATTTGAACGGACATTGAACTTAAAAATGATAGGCCAGCTTCTCACGACGTACCAAAAATGGAAGCAGATGACACTCAAAGAGCTGCCGCTCGGTTCTTCGTGCTGCAATCTGACAAGATTTTATGATGTATTTTGGGCAGTGACGTCCACCCTGCAGTGTATGTGCTGGCACTGGCTTCTGGCCTTCTTCGGCGCCATACATGTCATTGTCTGGCATTTTGAGTTTCCTACTGAGATGGAAAACTTGCTTTGGCACATAGCTACTGGCAATTCCGCGGCGAGCCTAGTCGCTGGCCTACTTGCGATCCCTTTTGCTCAGTTCACGAAGGCCTCTGGAGATCCTGAGCTGTTTGCGAGAAGCTGCCCAAGGCTCATGCAAGAATTCGCCTGGCACGATTCCAATATGTCACAGACCAGGAATGCGATCAAACAATTAGAGGATGCCATTGCTAATGGAAGATCCAAAAAAATATTAGGCATTTTGTTGGCAAGTGAGATGGGATGTAAGGAGCCCATACTAGATTTTCGAGACTTTCCCGACTTGAAGGGCCGTTTTAAAAGGTCACGATCGGAACTGTTCGAGCTGCACGATGACAAATAATTGCTTGAAACTTCCACCGTCCTGTTAATATGTACTGTGAACGGCCAACAGACAAAGAAAGTCGAGAATGCAGCTCGGATCAACGCATGGCCCAGACAGCTGCACCACGGAGTCAATCAGGGTACTTATTTTGTACGTGACCGGGTTTCTTTCTTTACTGCGCTTCTCACCTAGTGTGTATTGTTGGCAATTTCGTTCTCTAGCGTCCGGAAGATGCCTAGATCTGTTTATTTTTGGGATAAATTGGACACAGTACCTGCCAACGTTTGGTGCAATGGGCGGATGACAATGGTTATTGGCCATAGCTCCTCTCAATATGAGGCCTCTCGCTCACGGAAAACCTTTGACATTCAACCGAGGTTGACACAATATACCGCAAAACTGGTCTGTGCAAAGAAAATTTCCATTATAACGAAACCCAGACACATGAATTCGGCTTCTAGTGTACGAAATGAAGTATTACCTATGTAGTTAAACGTGAAGTTACGCCACAGAAGTAATCGAAAATAGTAGCCGAGTACTGGGTTTCGTTATGAGGCTAGTTGATGGTCAAATGCAGAGAACGGAAAGGTATAAGAGAATAGAATGGCTACTGATCGAGGCAAGCTCGCCGGCAAGTAAGATTATTTCATATAAAGCCTCAGAAGCCTCTGCAGCGCAGGTAGATCTAACAATATGGGGCAGATCCATCACTGATACCCCCGCTAATCGAGCCAGGGTCATCAACGTCGCGCTTCAAATCTCATCACCGAATCCAAGAACATGAAGACTGAGGTAAAAACAATCCAGTCCTACATGGATAGGCGGGAAATAGCATATGTTATTATTGGTAATTGTTAGCTGCGGCTAGTAAATGAGATAGGTATGTATATATCCATAATCTGGCAAGATTGACCGTCAACCAACATTGCCAAATGACTGCGATGTATGCTACACAACACCTGTTGTATTGACCCAAAAAGCTCCCGATACAGCTGATCATTGGGTCTGAAGAGCTTATGAGCTGCTGTGGTACTTGCACAGGCATTACGAGTAGTATATTTGGATCCAGATATGAAATCTTTTTAACATGAGAAGCCTTATTGAATCATATAGATGGTGAGCCGACACCTGCGCTGTGCGGGTTATATAAGATGGATATGTGTAGAAAGAGTCGTAATATGTCTCTGTTATAAGCAATTTAACTAATGTAGGATAATATGGTTATAGCTAGTAATGATATTCTTACAGAATGATTCTTTGATCACCACCCCTTTCATTTTCGCTCCTGCTCCCATCCTTATTACTCTGTGTGGCAGATCTCCCGTCTTGTTCTCCTTCTTTGGTTTTCAGCGGAACGATCTTGTTATAATGTAAGATAATCGATGAAGCTCCAATTTTCGGGTGCGCATCCTCAGTTTCGACCGCTGTAGTCCAGACCTGCATGCCGAGCTCCAATCCGACAGTATTATCCTCAGCACAGCGCACCAAGCGCATCACTTGCTGCAATGCTTCTGTGCCAAATTCCTCAGTGAGTGCGGTTTTGTCTGGTGTCGCTAACGGAATCGCGGAATGATTTCTTTGTGCGAGGAGGATCGTGGCGCCTATTATGCCTAGGAAGATGCCAGTCTTTCTAAGGGCGAGACATAACAGAATGGCTAAGGCTCCGCTAGCAAGGCCAAGGAGCGCGCCTTCTTGAGCACCATGACGAATACCCTCAACAAGGCTCTTTGCCTCAGTTATTACCGTCCGAGTGCTTTGGGGATCGTAATTAAGCAAATCGGGTGCCGAGACGCCATGGTGCAATGGTCGATGTGATGTCGTAGACGGAGTGGTGACTTTATAAGAGAGATCAAAGTACAAGCGACGCTTCTCCAAAATAGTGAAGCGAAGTTTGTGGTCCACGTCGAAGTAAAACCTTGTTTTCTGAAACTCCGAGGGCTCCTGTGTACGGATGCTGGTGACGGCATTCTCCAGCGCAGACCCAATGTACTTGTCGATGGTTTTTCTGTAGGACTGTTGGATCAGGTCTTGGCGAAGGATGTAAGTCAATCTTTCTGAGCCGAGGATGTTTCCAGCTACTCTCGTGGAGATTCCCCAGACTGTTGTGACGGCTATGAAGCAGATTTCCCCTGGTGGCGTGAGAGCCGAGATGGCGAAGAAAGACAAGACTACAACCACTCCACCAATCAAGGACGAGAAGATCATTGCCCTCCAGTTTCTCTTCTTTTCCACAGGTGTCGAGTTTTCATACGTGAAAGAGGTGGCTTGAGACATGTTTCAGCCCGTGATTAATCAATATCGAGTGTATAGTATGGTGGCGCGGTGTTGGATGTAAGAGGGATCGAGGTGTGAAATGGGATCCAACGCGGCTGCCTGATGTTAGGTACAATCAGTGACCAAAATCGTGCCTTACAGACAAATGGAAAGGCTCGATTCCCTGCCTAAGAAATATATTAAAGGATGAGGCTATGCAGCGCTTATTGGCTCAATATTTTCGGTACCGTACCTGTATACCGGTATTTGGAGCAAAATGACGTCTACGCTGCGTGTAGGATGCCAGGCAACGACGCTGAAGAGCCAGTAAGCAGTGTAGAAGACTGCTGAATATTTCATCATGAGGTATAAAACATGAAATCACGAGTGTCTATCTTATCTGGGCACTGTTTATACCAAGTTGCTCATGTAGAGACGGACGTGTCAGGCAGCCAATGGCCTCACTCCGTGACCCTCCCTCCAGCACTCCACCCACTCCGGTCCCCAGACCAGTGAAAAGAAGCTGAATCCAAACTCGTCCATTTCGTTTGGATCACACGATTCCAGTGTTGCGCGGCTACCCAAGTATGGCAGAAACAAGGGGTCTTCGGTCCGGCAGATGGTCGCCCACTGGGACGAAGTCGATGCGAGCCACAGGGATCGACGCGCGGTAAAGGGAATGCCGCCGGCACATTCACACCAGCCGTCCTTCATTGTGCGGTAGGCCGAGATGGTGGCCATGACGACGAGCCACGTCCGGCGGATGCTCTCGGAGAGAATCCATAGTCTCCAGAGCCGAGGTGTGGAATTACTGCTGTTGGAGCTGTTCTGTTGGTTGTTTTCATTCACAATAAAGTCCGGTGTGGTTTGAGAGGTTGTGATGCTATCCAAGGTTGCCGAATCCCACATCTGCTGACACCATGAGAGCAGTGTTGGCATGGATTCTTCGGCGCGAGTCTGCTGCCATACGCCCTTGTCGAAGAGGCGGAGGATTTGGTATATGAGCAATGCCTGGACGCGAGCTAGATGCTGAGAAGTGTCGAGTGCAGGGACAGCCATTGACATGAGATTGCTGCTCCCGACTTCGATCCAGTTGTTCTTGATGAGCGAGTTTGCTCGGTCCTGGATGATGCGAGCGGTCAAGTCTTGGTTGCTGCTATTACATGATTGCTGGATACTGATGGACGAGAATGCGTCCTGCATACAAGATGGGAAGAAGCCATCGGCGTAGAGTTGGCGGTGTATAAAAGGGCATTGGCCGTCATGGATCCATTGAACGAGCCAGTCCTGCAGCCGCTGGACAAAGGTTCTGAAAACGGGTATGGGTATTTGGGGAGCTCTGGGGTTGGCCTTTTCAATGTTCCACGTCTCAGGGGTCATGAACCATAGCTTTGAGGAGGCAGAGGCGGATAGACTGGAGACATGGGTGTTGAAGAAGTAAACGTGGCCTGGATACAATAATCATGTTTGAGAACTTGATGTTAGACAGTAGAACACTAAAAGTCTCATGATAGGCTGGTTCATAATGAAATATGAATTTAAACTACTTGCCTGGAATCTCGGTTGGTTCATCTGATGGGCTTGATTTGGCAACAGCGCGTCGGATCAAGACGGCATATCGGCAGTCCAAGCCCTTGTCCTCACACCGTCGACAGAATGGCCGAGCTTTGTCACACTTCCGCTTCGCAGCAATACAGGAAGCGCACGACTTTTGCCTCTTTTGAGCGACCATGACGTATAAGGAAGCGAAGAATAGAACAAACAGCTGTTGATGCGAGTTGGTGACTTGGAAGAGACGGAGATGCAGCCCGGGCTTAAGATGACTGCGGCAAACTAGCGGAGCTAACGGTGGAAATGAGGCGGGAGGCGGACGGTTTTGGTGGGGATAAGACGGCAATTGCAGCCAATAATGTGTGAAGAGACGACCGAAAGGCGGTAGTACAGTCGACGGATGGGGGAGAGAGGTGGAAATGGAGTGGAAGAAGCAGAGGCAGCGTTTGTAAGCTGGCGATGCTTCCAGGACTGGAGATGCTTGTTGTATTTTGAAGATGGACAGAGTTGAGAGAGACTATAAAAAGATGCTGGAATCGCATTGCTTCACCATGGAATCATTACACATTACAATAACGATTTGCATCGAATAACAGCAGCGCTCTGAGACACCCAATTCGCCAAATGGCTCCTAGTCGATCCCAGCTCCTCAACACGGCAAACGCCTTCATCGAGGCCTACAACCAATGGACCGTCTCCGATATCCTCTCCATGCAAAGCCCCTCATGCACGCACCGCGTTCTTCCTGGAAATCGACCAGCCAGAACCAGGGCTGAATTCGGAGAATTTCTCGAGCGCACCATCCCCGTCATCCGCAACTTTCGCCTACACGCTGTGGACACATCGCCGTGGATTGTGGATGTTGAGGCGAGGAGAGTGACGATGCACTTGAAGAGCACGGGGGAGTCGGATATTGGGGCGTATAATAACGAGTACATCTTTATGATTACCATTAGTGAGGATGGGGAAAAAGTGGATGGGATTCTGGAGTTTTTGGATAGTCTGTATTCGTCGGAGTTTGTGGGCAGCTTGGCCAAGCAAACGGGACAGGTATTGGGATAGATGAGACCATGGAGTTTCTAGGGTGTGAATTTCAGGTTCGTATTCAGTGTTATGTATTCGTTATGGCTACCGGGTAGTTGTGAAAACGAGTTCCTGACACAAAGAATTCCCAAATGCTGTGCACATATCGACTGAACGCAAGACGTTGCATCACTTTTAGTTACGGCATTCTTCAATCGTCATAAATCATGAGGTGCGAGAGAAGTTGCACAATGTCAGTTGGCCTATTTACATGTATTTCAGCACAGGGCACGTGTTTTCAACCTCAAAGAGCCAGGAAAATGTGAGCCTGAAATATGAGCCACCAAGGCTGCGAGATTCACCCCATCCTCACTTCACATTTAACTCACCTCTGCACTCCGCTCGCTCTTCACTTCAACAACCACAAGAACGACTTCAAGACTCATTCAACATGATGTGCATCTTTTACTCCAACCACTGCCACTTCAAGCAGCGACCCGATTGCTTTTGGCACCAACGCAGCTCTCCGGCTCTCATCCATCTCGAGTCTTTCGTCGCTCCCTGTCGATACCCATGGAGACCCCCAACAACGAACCAATAGACCTTCGCGTGGAGCTTCCACCGACAGGCTATGTCGTGGATAAGCCCGCCTTAGAGGGAGAAGGAGATCAACCATTTGCTTGTCCGCATTCGGGCTGCGATGGCTTCACGTTTGAAACGGTAGAGGAATGCCGCATCCATGAAGATGACTGGCACAACCCTCCATATTTCTGTTCCGAGTGTGACTCAACTTTTGCTGCCAGACCGGCTTTGAAGAGGCACTTCAAGGCAAGCGGACACTTTAATTGGATCTGCCTTGAAGAAAGCTGCGACATGAGAGGCACGTTGTTTGCAAGTCAATCCGAGTTTGTCATCCACGCCTTGAACACTCCAGGCCATGAGCACTTGTTCCCCGAAGAACCTCTCAGCAGCCCAGTTTCCGTGAAGAAGATTAACTATGCTGAGGTCGTCAACCTCATGGAGGGAGAGACCACCGATGAATGCTTGTCAGAGGAAGAGGGCCAGTTGTGCATGGAGCCATCTTGCCGCAGATACCAGCAGGTTTTTCACACGGAAAGCGAATTTACTCGACACAAAGAATCACACAATCATATTCACGCTGTCAAATATTCGGAATCTCTTCGAGAATCTGGAAGGTCAATCGCTGATATCATGGCTGAGCAAGAAGCTGCTAGAGAGTTCCGGTGCACTGTCGAGGGCTGTCCCAAATACGGAGAGAAACTGAAGACTAGTCAGAGTTTCTATAGGCATATTGCGACGGACCAGCATCTTTACCCACGTCCATCATCCGACCCGACGTCTCCAACATCGGAAATCCGACTCAAGTTTGCGCAAATCAGTCTTGCGTGCGATGAACCCGAGTGTCATAAGTTTCAGCACTCTTTTCTCAACAAGGGAAACCACACGAAGCATACCAAGTCGGTTGCGCACTGTAAAGCCGTCGAGTATGGAAATTGGAAGAGATCCCTGGGCAGCCCCAGTGCTAGAGATCAGGAGAACAACCCTATCCAGACTCCTGAGAAACAGAAGCCAGCGCCTATAGCGGCACCGCCTTCGACTCCTCAAATTTGGACTCGAAGTTTGTTTACCCCTATCAGTCCGCCAGCTACCGACTCTACATATGCCCAGACTACTCAATTCGTCACACCTACGAAGCGGCCAGTTCGAGACGTTGCCCTCGTGACGCCACCGTCCTGGAGGGAAGAGAACCTGAGGAAGAGAAATCGCGAATTGGAGGAGGAGTTGGAGCGCATGAAAGAGAAAATGGACCGGATGAGAGCTTCATACCAAGAGCAGATTAGCTCATTGTTCCAAACTCTCGGAGAAACGCAAGACCGGAACGGGCGATGAAGTTGTGGCAATTTTTGCCTTTATAGGTTGGAGACTGAGATGACGAGTTGATCTGTAAAGGAGCTGTTTGTCTTTGCTTTGCCCGAACGACTGTGCTGGATGAGAACATGATGGTATAAGCATTTCTGACTGGTGGATTTTATTCACAGACGTTGTACAATAGGGATTTTAGGCAGGAAGCGGTTTAACGTAGGATGTGAACAAGGAGATGCGCTTTGAGTTGCCGGATTGGGTGTTTGACGCAGATTCACGGCGCTGCCTGTGCAGCTCTTTTGCTTCTCAATGATTCGATACTGATAGTCATAGATGGAAAGCTTTTATGATCTGAATTGACCTGTTGATGTCTGAATCTTAATGCATGACGAATTATCACGTAAATCTCTGCCATTTATGGCATTCACTGCCACATCATCAATGCTGTGTATTACATGTAGTCAGCCGAGCGATTGAATGCAGCCACACGCAGCCAGCGCACCCATTGCCTAACTTGTAAACTATTCAAGGTAAATTTACCGATGGCCTCGTACGAGCTCGACTGCCATTGACCGACACGGCGAAAAAGTCCGGCATAATTCCAATCGGCAAAGTCGTGCAATAGGACAGTTGAAAATGGCTCAGGACGGTTAATCAAACCGGCAACTCAATCCGAGAAAGGGCTGACGGATGCACCAATCCTTCTGTCTCGTATGCATTATACGAGTATCGCACCGTCAACTCCGAAAATGACTTTGCGTATTTCCACAGCCAATAGCTTTGTAATTCACGCTCACTACCGGGATTAGGCGGGCATTAGCTGGTCTTACATACAATTACACACACAACACACAACACACTCCATACTTGGGTACTTGCTCCATACTCTATTTTGATACGCAGGTGAGCTTTGAGCCTCTCCCTACTTGGTAATTTCCTTCGCAGTCCATGCTGGTGGGGCCGTGAAGAGACCCAAAACTCGTCAAAAATAGCTGCAACTCCTCTGTAGTCCCACAGCAACGCCATAACTTTTAGGTTCTCACCGGCGTTTACAAACGGGCAATAATGGTCGACGTGCCTCCTCCCTATAGAGCAGGTAAGTAATATGTGTATAGTCTTTGCTGTTTCTTCCACCAATCACCAAGGCTCCGCCCTGCCAAGCTACTCGTGTCCCAAAGCAGAACTATCGAATAGACAGCGACATTCTCCAAGGCTGTGCGAAAACAGACGGCTTGACGGCACTATACCAAGCCAAACGACGCTAGCCTCGTCAGGGGCTCAGCTTAAAGACCTTCCCAACTGGTCATGCTCAAACGACGGTAGAAGAAGCCTCGTCGTTGTAATAGGTGGAATATTCCATCAGCTCCGCTGGTTTGATGGAATGGGATTGATCAGGACATGCATGCTGCTGTCTTGCGTACGTACTCGTACATACAGCTAGTATTATGGGCACACTGACTGACGTCGACCCATTGATGCAAACAACTTGTATATAAGACGGCCCGGATCGACAGCTGATCATGTCTTGCTTCCTGCTCTCTCTCACAGGCAACTTCAAGTCTTGATCAATTGACAAAGCCTTTCACCAATTAACTCCATACCACCGTCAAGATGCTCGTCAAGTCCGTCCTCGCCACTCTCTCGGCTGCCACCGCCGTCTTTGCTGCCACTCCCCTCGAGAGCGGCAACTGGGTTCCCGCCAGCCCAGGTTTCTCGACCCAGACCTGTGCCGGAGGCAGCGTCAGCGGCAGCACCTTTTCCATCCCCGCGAACCCCAACGGAAGCACCAGCGGCTCCGGCTGCTCCAACGGCCACCTCCGCGCCGAGCGTCGCTACAACGACGATTACACCAGCGGCGTCCACCAGTTCGCCGGAACCTTCAAGATCAACTCTCTGGGCGGCAGCCGTATCGCCATCAAGCAGACCTTTAACGGAGACACCGGCCCATACTTCATCCTGGCTGTCGACACTGGCGGCCGCCTGTACAGCGTCGAGGGCGGTGCTACTCTTGCTACCGGCGTTGCCAACGTCGGCTCGAGCGTCACCATCAACACTGTCCACAACGCCGACATCCACAGCTACCGCGTCTATGTCAACGGCCAGTTGGCTTTCCGTGACGACAATGCTCCTGGCGGAAGCTTCTATGACAAGTTTGGTGCTTACACCACTGACAGCGGCGTTGGTCCCATGAGCATCACTTGGTCTGATGTTGCTTTCTGGACCCGCCAGTAAGCGATTCATCAGGGAGAGATGAGTTGTTATGAGGAGGTGTGCTTGACGGAGAGGTTATTCGTTGTATATTTGTTGGAGGATTTGTATATGCATACGCTTCTGACTTGAGCGGAATGATGTTTATAGCTCCATATGCTTATTCTGTATATAATCGGCTTCATGACTTAGTGGACGATGAATTATTTTCTGTCTATACGACTTGCCATATACGTAATATGATAAGATTAGACCTATCTGGATCCATCAGGGTTTTTCAATGTAAACAACTCGTACGAGTACCAGAGGGGCCACTCGGCCGGCGACTCCGTAGGCTAAGTGGACACTCTTCGGAGGAACTAGTCATGAGAACGGAGAGCTGGAGACGGATATTCTGGAAACGTGTACGGAGTATGACTAGCCTACACTTTAAGTTCTGACAGTTATACCCATTAAGGCAGTACAGATGCTCCCTTGGCTTGATGCACCAGCAAGGATGAGAGTTTACCTCTTTGATTGAGCTATAAACGTTGTAATCAAACATGTCGTAGCCAGAATCATCTACCAATAGGGTTATCGTACTATTGAGCCATAGCAGACGTTGATTGTACCATTATCAGTCTTATCAAGTTTCAGGATTGTCCTGGTTGGATAAAGATGCAATAAAAGTCAAAATTGCTCAACCAAACAGGCAATAAGTAAACACAAAGTCTATTGCGCTGCGATGCTAGCTGCGATGCTAGCCTGATTTCGACCTCAAGTTCAGTTAATGGAGATTATTTCCACGTCCTCGCTACGAGCGGCTGAGAGTAAATTTGAGTCCACGTGCCGTGTTCTCTCACCGAAATCCTGCAAGTAAAAGACAACGCATTGGTGACAGAAGTAAATGACCAAATGACCAAGTGCATATGCTCCATGCGTTATTGCATCATCGATATACCGCCTGTTGGAACTGCTGTTTTTGAGCCGCATCCTCAGGTATATGTAGAGTATGGGTATATCCGAAACTTTCTACGCAGACATCAACGAGGTGACCGTATTCACAAATGGTAATTCACTCCCCAAGCAAGACATGCAACCAGATGGGCGCATGTATGTATTCTCAACACGCATTACTCATTTGTCGCGAGTCAACGTGGGATTAATGTGACTAAGGCATTGGTAATGACGATTCAAGCTAATAAAATAATGCTACAGGTGATGATGACTGGGCATCAATTCCTGTAGCCTATATATTAGGGCCACGTATTTATTGTTATTCATGCCCAAAGAAACACGACAGCCCATAAGCAGATGTATGCAACATATCAATCCAATGATAATCTGTGTTCGGTCGCCTTTCTGACATGCATGTAACTCTACCTACCTTATGTATATGTGCATTGAGACATTCTCTGGGAAGTTCAGTGTGGCTATATGAGAACTCGTACATTCTCCTACGGTAATGACATGCAATTACACCGTGAGTGTTGTCGTAATGAGTGTAGAGAAGCTTCACATCTCTATATGGAGACATGGATGTCGCGAGTGAGGATAGTTGTGTCATTGTGTGAATGGTATCTGAGCACTACGTAGAACTCTTCGCAGAACCTTCTACAAGCAAAGCAAAAACAGTATAAACAAGATGAAAGATGAGAGGGGAAACAACGGTTACGAATTTGGCGTTTAAAGTAACCCATTATCGCCGAGGGAGAGTTCTATTTTGCAGGTTGGCGACGGTTGGAGGATTTTGCCATTCCACTTCATCTCCTCATCTCCGATGGAGAGGTGGGCAGAAAAGTCATCTTAGGAAGACAGGATAAGAACACCAATCAATAATTTATTCATCAATCAATCTATTTGTCCAAACCGCTTTTACCTCAAAAGTTTCGCATTCTAGTCAGGTCTTTGAGTCACTCTTCTGGAACAAAATACATATTTCATCTTCCGCCTCCTCCGCAACAGCAAATTCTTCAAAGTTTGGCTCGATGCCTAGATCTTCACGTAACACCGCCGTCGTCGCTTCCTCTACTACCATCTTCTTTATGGATTTGCCTTCGTCATCTCTTTCGCCTGTCATGAATGCCGTTCGATGCCCAAATAGTTCTGTTTCAACATCGCCGCTCCGTCTTTCTCGAATCACATGCAGCCTATATGCAAACACCACGCCTGCCGCTATCCGATACTCATCCTTTCGGCTGTTGTCATTTTTCTCCGAAATACTCGCTCCCATCTTTAATGGCAGGGGCCCTGTGGCTGCTGATCCAGACAATGCTAGTGACGTCTCGATTCCCGAGCGAGTTTCATATGCCACAGAAAAAGATTCTCGAGCTATGCGTAATCCTGTAATAATGTATATCGGACGCTTTCCTAGTATTCCTCGGTCCATGTACTTCTTTACTCGCTCTAGCCCTATAATTGCACTGAGGGCCTCCGAAGAGATAGCTTTGCTAAAAGTCCGTGTTTCTAGATCCACGCTGCCAAACGTGGTGCTTTTATAGCGAGACCAAATCACACTTGTAGAATTAGATGCCAGTTCAATGAAGCGGTCAAACACTTTCGAGCAAATAGACGCATTGTTCGTTCGAGAATGGCGATGGCCGTTTTCCATCAGGCTCTGGATGTCTGGAAGCGGGATATTCATAAGCGGAGAACTAGGACCAACTGCGGCGAGGCATAGGGTCGGGCGCTTGGGGTTTTTGATAATGGTACCAAGAGACAACTCGCCGTCGGGCAGAAATGTGAAGTCTGGCGGGAGAAACCATGTTTGTTGAGTCATTTTGATATTGCCAGATGGCTTTTCCCAGACTTTTGTGCATATGTTGTGGTTGGGTATTAACTACGCTCGGGCTTGGGAACAGGCACTTAATATAGCTTGAAACTCAGTTTTTCTCACAGTAGTGATGGCGACGCGTCTGCTGCTTGTATTAGATAAGTGCATGCATATGTGCTAATGATGCATAGCTTATTCCTAGATGCATCTACTGCCGTTGATAGGTAGCTTAGATTTAACCCGTATAACAACTTTTTGGCAATGAAGAGTCCAATCTCTGCTTTTGATCATGGTAAGGTATCCCAGGGATTCAGAGAATGGGCGCCGGATCGATGTCATGTCGAAGAGAGGACATATACTTGAAGTAGATGGAGTGTAATGTGCGGTACATACTACCTACATGTACCTATCACCTCATACCTTGTACCTACCTTAGTAGGTGTCTGATCTATCAATTAGGTAGTAGTATTTCTCAAAGTAGGCGAATGACAGGCGGCTATGATCATTCTGGGGTTCACATACGATGCCCTTCAGGTCAGACTGTAGCAGGCAGTGTTGTAAACCGGCTCAATTGTTACCTTCCAAACATGAGAATCGATACGATTAACAATAGAGCACCTGAAAAAAAAAAACCTAATCAAGCAGCTACGTTGTACTGCAGTCTGAGAATAAGAGCTGGTAAGTGATAGGGGACGAGTTCAAGTAAGTGGCTGCTTTTAAGCAAGGCGTTCTAGTGTTAGACTTTTGATGCCAGAATATGTCCACGATTTAAAGTAACCAGTAATGAGATTATTGTGAGTGCTAAAAAAGGGCAGTAAGCATAAAGGTATCTATTTAAGCCAAAAAAAAACAGGAGACTAGACGTAATTAGTATAGAGAGGGACTCTCTGCCCGACCAGTCTAGTAGGGAAGCAAGCCAATTTATCATACATTTTAACAGTGAGTAATAAAGTTGGTTTGCGAGCAGAACGCTATCTATAAATCTATTTTCGGCCTGATGCGCGCTGAACGAGCTGTAGAGACCCCTGAATACGATGGAATCTGTTAATGTCGCTCGCGGTGTAATTTTCCGCAGCGTTGGTGCTCTTAGTGTCCCTCCAAAATGCAATCAAATCAACAAACCACTGGCGGCCTTGCTTATTCCTCACCATCTCTTTGAACATGGCGCGCATACCTTCACCTGTCCACAGTAGTTCTAGAATGGAAGAAGCAGATTCATCCAGTAAATCCTTATTTGCCAAGTGAGGCAATACAGTGGCATAAGCCAATATGATGGCACCGACACTTGTTCCTATTGCTGTGGCTACTGAAGACCCGGGCTGACACACTTTTGAGAACTTCTTGTTGAGGCCAGTGTATAAATTATCGGGCAAATCGGCTCCATACATACCCAGAACGGTGGGCGAATCATCGCGGAGGCTGGGATTGGTCTCAAGAAATGTGCCATAGCGGTTTGTTGCATAGATCGGAATAACTAAACGATGACGGGCAGGGAAATTTTCGTCCTCATTTGGCGAGTTACCAGCGCTAGCCATGAAGATAATATTTCCATCCTGCTTTGAGTGAACTTTCTCAATTGCCTTAGATATGTCTTGATCATCCCGGGGGAACCCAAAGGCCATAGTTATAATATCAGCTTTGCAATCAATACCTGCCCACTCAATGGCCTATATCGAAGAGAATTAGTTATGTTGACTAAGAAATGCGAGTAACTAAGGAAATACCTGGCAAATATTCTTCTTGCCTATTTCAAGGTCTGCTGTGCTTTTTGCCACACGTGCTATAATGATATCTGCGGAAGGGGCGCAGTCCATGATCAGTTTAGCCATGAGTGTTCCATGGCCAAAGATGTCTTCAACCTTTGATTGAACTCCGAATTTTGTAAAATCCCTTGTTTCTTTGATACGTTCCTCATATTCGTCATAGTTATCATCTTCATTGTCGAAGCCTGTATCAAGTATTGCAACGCGAATGCGTCTTGAAACCTTGAAGTTGCGCCTTTGGAGCTCAACCATCTGTCCGATTATCTCCATATCTCGTAGCCACATGCTGGAGCTAATGTTTCTCTCGTCATAAAAAGATGCCATGAATCGGGTGAAGGTATCAGTAAAATTGTCATTGGACAGCCGGGTCCTAGCTTTATGAAGGTATATCGTATTTCCCTCATGATGTCCGAATCCTCTTTCAGCAAGCCATTGGAGCGGGACAACCACTTTGTCATAAAATGCATTTTTTCGCCCCTGTTTTCCGATTGTGTCTGGCCTTATTGAAGACTGTTCCCGGGCGCCACCGTTTTGGATTGATCCACTAGAGTTCTCGCCTCTCCTCACTTCCTGAATACAGTATTCGATCACGTTCTCATAAAACGACTTGTGTTGAAAGTTATCCCATGGCATATCTTTTAGTTCTTTCAGATGCATTTTTGCAATTTGATAAGACCAATTTATTTGTGAAGTTCGAACTGGCGAGGGGTTTTGTGGTAAAGGTTTGGCTAGACCGATCTCAAGTAGGAGTATTCCTATGGCAAGTATCCGCGGATGGCGATGAAGAGAGCGCTCGTCTTGGATGAAATCCTCATTTGGGTAACTTGTAGTGCCAAATGGAAAAGCCAAATAAGGTCTCAATGGAAGTCCATCTCTTTTATTCACCAGAGGCATGAGCCAGATGTTGTCACTCGTCCATCTTGAGCGCAATAGTTCTGAGTCGTAGAATTGGTGGTAGGCCTTAGCAATAGTATAGCCTAATATGATTTTATCTCTAGGGGTGAGTTGATATTGACCAAGTATAGTTGTAAGTTTTTCTCCTTCTCCCGAGGCGGATAAGAAGTCGATATCTCGACTTCTGCGTAAATCCGAAAGTCCATTAGATGGCGTATATTGAATGTCAACTCTGGCAAATTGCTGCGGTTCTATAAGTTTACAGAATTCCATTTCGGTTGACGACACGTGTCCCATGTTTATATCTTCTAATTGTCTATTGAATGTTAATTAGAAAATTAATGCTGGACTGTGATGAAGATCGTACAGGCTCAGGTGAAATTCTTGCCAATACGGCATTTCCATAGGAGAGACGATAATATTGAAAGAAGGGTCGGTTTGACACTCTTCACTCAAGCAGAGTCTCGCTGGGTGCCAGGAGTCTGTTTTGTGATACGCTGGAGCGCAATGTTCACTGGCAGTGCATCGCGTGTGAAATTCAAGCGCTTCAAACAAATCATCATTGAAGTCAGCGTGGCATCTTTTTGTTAGAGTGTGATGGACATCAGGCGGTAGACGGTTCGTGTTATCGATAACACCCTGGAGTAGGAGTCCAAAGAGATGGTCGCAAGTAGCTATGATAGTAGTCATGAGACGTTCGCATTTGGAATTGATGAATATATCCTTCACTGGATCCAAGTTATATTCACCACCTTTTTTATATTCTCTTCTAAGGAGAGTATCGGCATCATAAATAGAGCGGGTTTCCGAGAAGACAGTTGGCCACTATCACATTTAGTAATGTGAGTTAAAACTATATTAATGATTATATAAATAAGAGGTACTTACAGAGTAAATACTCGCGAGTTCAGAAAGCATTTTTTGGCATAGTTGCTCAATTTCGGGCTCAATGAGCCAAGGCGAGATTGATTCAAGCGAGGCACTAATTATTCGCAGCTGGAGAGCAATCCGGGACGCATCAACTCGACGGGTTAAAATCAGCCTTTTGTCAGATTTAATATCGCTTATGGACGTAAAAATGTTTGAGAGGATTGTTGCCCAATCCTTCAATACAAGATGAGGGACGTTCAGTGGCATCTTGATGTTACTGAGAAAAGAGAACACAGCTGATCTGAACAGCGAGGCTGAAGCGATACAGCATCCAGTTCTAGGTAGATATTGGTACCCAACCTACCCCGCCCGTTCGCCCAATTATATCAAGATGCATTTGCTTATTAACAGGCAGGTTGCACATGACAGTAAATCACCAAGGCCCAAAGGGCCTCGAGCAAGTTTCCCAGATATTGGTTTGATTTCACTGCTACATCCATCATGTCGTCGTTTCATAAAGAATCCATTGCTGACCTTGCTGAAAAATGCTTGTCAAAGTTTAAAGCTGCAGTCGAAGGCGGAACCCTCGTTGACCATGAAGCCCTACGAAGTAGACTAGCTGACTTTTCCCTCTGGGATGATACCGTTGGCGCCAGGGCAAAGACTGGCTTGTCTTTAGACTCGAGATTTAGGAACAGACTAGATGATCTAACCTTAATCAAAACCGTCTTAGGTCTGCTTATCGATTGTTTGGGGGACTACATTGAGCTCAAGTCCAAGGGTAGCTCTACTATAGAGGCTCTTGGAAATATTGAGCAGCTGATCAGAAATCTGGCTTTAATCGGAGTTGCTATTCGTCAGACGGGGAAAGCATCGCGAAACCGTAGGGCTGATGAAACATTTCATCCCGAGGAGCATCAACAGTTTAGAGAACATTTGGAATGTATCATTCTATTACGACCTAATGAAAATCAGCCTGAGGTCGATGGCCTCAACTCTGTGGAGATCAATAAGCTCATCGAATCTACGCAAAACAAACCCGACCAACATAGACATGTTGCAGAAAAAGCAGAATATTTATTTTCATCTAGATTGAGCGAGCTGGATTCTTCTAGACTGAGTTCAATGCAGAAAAGGCTGATTGAAGCTAACTTGCGGCGGAGACACCGATTTTTACAGGCCCATAAGCGATACATGCACGCAAAGAAGAAAGAGCTGCCAGTGAATGTTTCATCATTTGATGAAGAGGCTGTACTGGAGTTGCAACCATTTGATCTGGTCGCCACTCCAGCGGCAAGGGGCAGTGTTACGACTTCGTCAGAAGATCCCGAAATTGGACTCGGAATAGCAGTACCGGAAACTACCAATATCTCTTTAGCATCAACAGCAGAGGGAGCATTGCGATACATACCACCATCAACGATTGCAAGGTCTCAGATCACATTGCTAGCAGCTGATACGGAGTTTCCTAAGCCTCCATCGCTATCATCAGATCTCTTAGTATCAATGTGTCCCTGTTGTTGTCAGTCATTACCATCGAAATATTTCCAAAGTTCCACAAAATGGATGTGAGTTTTACTCCAATTATTCATTTATTATGAAAGAATATATAATAATTTATTTAAATAGGCAACATATAATTGAGGATGTATATCCATACACCTGTGTTGCGGAGAACTGCCCTACCCCTTATCTCCTCTTTGCTACTACTAAGGCTTGGGAGACTCATGTTGAAAACGATCACCCTCCTTCTTGGAAATGCCCCTTCTGTGATGAAGATGATGTTATATTTCCTGTTAAGCAGCACCTCGAAAATCATCTCGAAATCTTGCACCAAGACGCGTTAGGCGCTCATTCTTTTGCGGATATTCTATCTTGGTCCTCTATTCAATATATGGGCATCAGTTCATGTCCGCTATGTTCCTCTTACGGGCCACGAGATACACCAGATATCGTTGACCACGTGGTTCGTCACGCATATGAGTTTGCGCTCCGAGCTCTCCCCTGGCCAAGACTTGAAACGCAAAAAGATATCGAGAAACAAATTGGAACTTATTCATTGCCAGAAGACCAATATATCGCTGGTCGACTTGGAGACTGGATTGCAAAATTATCTTCTACTTCTAAACCGAAACTCCAGATATCACAGTACGACAAAAATGAACATGGCCTCTTGGACATCGAATCTGTGAACAGGGATGATAACTTCTTCGCTCATCACGAATATTTCGAGGTTGAAGATCTTGATTCTATCACAATGCAAACAGCTTCATCCTGTGAGATGTCAAGCCGAACATCACAAATAGAATCGCATATCAAACATGACACATATGATAATGACACTAATTGGCAATCACTATTGACAACAGCTATAAAGGATGATAATGAAGATATAGTTGACCGCTTGCTTGAAAGTGGAGTAGACATCGATGTAAACTCCAAAGATTTTGAAGGACGATCACCGCTATCGATAGCTATCAGCCTGCAGCACAAAAGTATCATTGATATATTGATCGCACACGGATGCAAAGTTGACGACACTGCGTCATCATTGGGAACAGAAAAAGGCACCAGCGCCATTATCCCCAAAAACCCGATCAACTATAATACAATGATCTTTAGCCGAGCTAGCAGCCCTGCTATATCTTTGGAGTCGGATAACGCAAATTTGGAACTGCCAAAACTTACGTGAGTACACTTGCTTCATGCCATATGGCAGTCTACTTGAGGAAAAAGCTAATGGGGCTTTGATCCCAAGACCTGATGATACTGTTATTGCGGTGATGGGAATTACAGGCGCTGGAAAGAGTACATTTATTTCTTACTTTGCGCCAGACGCCAAGATCGGACATGAACTCCAGTCGTGTATGTTATTAACCATAGGCAGAATATGAGTGGATTCGTGTGGCTAACTTCATCTACTCTACTATGATCTAGGCACCTCTGAAATCGGTATCTACGCTGCTACTATTGGCGATAAGAGATGTTACTTAATTGATACCCCTGGCTTCGATGACACCAACAGATCTGACACTGAAGTTCTTCGTCAAGTGGCTGACTGGCTGAACCGTTTATACAAAGCCCAGATTCGGCTGACTGGCATCGTCTACCTTCACCGTATTACAGACAACCGTATGGGTGGAACGGCTTTGAAGAACCTGAGTATCTTCAAGAAACTCTGTGGTGATGAAGGCCTTTCTTGTGTCGTGCTAGCAACAACGATGTGGGGGTTTGTGTCGCGAGAAGAGGGCGAGAGACGTGAGCGCGACCTCTCGACAAAGCCAGAATACTGGGCCGGTATGGTAAATAGGGGAAGCAAGGTCCTCCGACTGGACAAGGGTGCCATATCGGCATTAGCCGTAATGGAGCACATTTTCGCTCAAAGACGGCGCATCACCCTGGATATCCAGCAAGAGATGGCCAGCGGCAAGACGCTGGACGAGACAAGTGCGGGGCAGGAAGTGCAAGCAGATCTGGCGGCCCTACGAAAGAAGCACAAACGAGATTTGGCAATACTTCGCAAGGAAATGGAGCAGGAGTTTAATAAGCGTGACGCGCGTGCCAGAGAAGATTTTAATCAAGTTCGTGCCGACCTAGAGAAGAAAATTCAGCTTGCCGCCCAGGATGGTGAACGCTTGCGTGTCGACATGAAGCAACTACAGACCCAACGGAACGAGGAGCTACAACGACTGCGCGATGAAGCACACAAGAAAGAGATGGAAGCTCGAAAACAGTTGATGGATACCAGGATTCAGCTGGATCTAGCCAGACAACGGAATGATTTTGAAGCTCAAATGATGCATATGAAGGAGCAGTGGGCAAAAAGGGAAGCTGAAATTGCGAGGCAAGAGAGGGAAGACGTGGACAAGAAGAGGAAAAAAGAAGACGTTTGTGTGATTATGTAGTGAAGGAGAGTCTGTCGTAATTCACATACTTTTTAGTATTCGTCTCTGGTATTTATCACCGTATTGGAAGTGTGCAACTATCAGTACATATTATCGCTAAATTGGAGAAAAATTATCATCACCAAGCCAGTCCCTAATGGACATATGTACCAACATGTTTCTGTACACATTTTAGCACTTCAAGGAAATAAAATTTCTGGATCCCAATTAAACAGGTCAACCAGGATAATTGTACCGGGGACATAAGTGGCAGGATTGATCTTATAGCCCATTTCGCTTATTTCTTAATTTACAATCAATCACCTGTTTACCTTCTGACAGTGGCGCCCATCAACACGATATTGTTCGTGATACTCTGCTAGGCGAGGCTATTCCGAAATTACGTATATGTGCTTTGGTAGCAAGATATGTTGATTGGGAAATATCTATAGAAGGAAACCCGGCTATAGAGAATATGATATAGAGGTATTATTGGCTACGCTTAAGATGGGCTGAACATCATAACGGGGGTAGGATTGCTGAGTAGCATTAAGCGGCACTAATTGTAAATGCACTTACATGTATGCCGCAATCGCATCCACGAATGTCCCTTCATCTTATAATTTATATGACTGAATTATCTCATTAATTACTTTGAATAAAGATGTCAAATTGCATCCATGAGAATACGCATGCATAGCTACCTAGTTTTGCCATGGAACTCATTCTCGAGCTGTATGGTAATGTAAGGTATCTTGCAAAATATTTCGTTGCCTGAAGTTCGATTTTTTCTTCTTTGAGGCTTAGGTTGGGCCGAGGAAAAGAAGGCATAAATTGTTACTGATAACGACTGGGCATCAGTACATACTCATGACCAATATATAGATGCCACGTAGTTGGTGGCCCTCAGCCTTGCCAATTATAAAAGAGCATACGTGCAGGTGCATGCAAGATACCTGCAAGACGCTGTAATTTGTACATATCTGGCCTAACAGGAGGTTGCATCCAAGCTCCCCCCATTGTATGTGGCTCCGTCCTATTTGCCCCGTTAATCCTGGCGCAGTTGGAAGCTGTTCACGTATATGGACGACGAGCCTGACTTCGACGTAGGCAATATTTATTTGGGAAAACAAATGGGAGCCACAAAGTTTTACCAAAGTTTTACATCATCGAGACAGCCGTTCTCGGCTATTGCATTGTGTTAACAAGAGTGAACCATGTTGTCAACCAACAAAGCCTTCCTGCGCATCATCCTGGCAGCCTGTTTGCCAACAGCCGTAACAGCATCTTGGTGGGATGATTTTACCAATAATTTGGCAACGGATCTTACACCGCTTATTGCCTTATTTGGCGAACAAGCGACCAAACAATTCCTCAGCGAATCAACAACCTTCTTAGACAATTTCCTTTTTGCTATGGCGCCTCTTGGGATCTTAACGGGAGTCGTGTCTGCTATTCGGGTCTGCGGAGGACCATCTCTGCGAGCATTCATCGGCCGTGCACAAGAGGGAGGAGGAATTGCTGAGGCAGAGTTGTGCTCCTCTACTAGTCGCGACGTGTGTGAGCTCTATCACAACGGTGCCATCGTCAGGGTTTTCGGGCGACCTAAGATCCTGGAAATTGTCTATGACCCCGAGTTGGAAAAGAAAAACGACAACGAAAGTAAAAGCACGGCTGGGATCAAGATTTCTCGAGAGTATTTCCAAATGGCTAAACAAAACGGCGCCGGCTGGGAAGAACAAGGAGAAGAGAAGCCGTCCCATGACGCGGAAAATAGGCCATCGCCAACCAAAAATACCTTAGACAATTTTGCACCGAATCCTAATCTTTCCCTCAACATTGGGATAGTAAAGCGGTCATCCTTTGTGTACATTGGGGCTGCTATCGTGGGATTCCTCGCGCAAACCTCGGTGCTGGTGCTAAGCGCTATTATTACTTATAAACTACACTGGAAAAAGAACGGAAATTCCATAGACCCTTGGGCTTTCCCATTTATATTCGTGGGTACAGTGTGTGTTTGCTTTGGAATGTTTCTCTGTGCCACTTTGGTAAACGATAGCACCAAAGAGAGAGTGTTCGAATGGAAACATGAACCAAAAAAACCGAGCTCTACCCTTTACGTGGTCCAGCCAGGAAACCAGGTGGTTGGGGATCAGACTTTTGATCCTTTTTTTTTCTCTAAACCGATAAAGCGTTACATGACATCTTGGAAGGTTGCTCAGACTTCCGATTCAAGTTCCGGAACACGAAAAGATAAACCTTCTTTCAACAACTTTACAAATCCCTCCGAGGAAACTTCAGTACTAGTCGCTACTGTTATAACGATACTTGGGTTTGCCTTGCAGTTTGTTGGTTTGCGAGCAATGCACTCGGTGGTTTCTCTTTTACAGCTTGGCGTCACCCTATTAATGAGCGTGATCCGGGCCTTGTTGAGGACGCAACGTTTAAGTATAGATGAAAATATCCTTCGTGATCGCCCGGATGAAGTGAGCGGCCATGAGCTCGATTGGATGGCTCTGCAGATGGCTAGAGATGCGAGTGATTCAAGATATTTCTGGAGTGTTACTGCACAAGTTCCAACACAACATTTACAACGAAGCGCTGAAAACATGACCAACAAAGCATGGGAATATAGGGCCAGGCTTGCTGAACTTACTGGGCGGTCAGACAATGCTAAATCAAATCTCTCCAATGCATGGGATAATGATCTTGTGAGTGGACGATTGCAAGCTCAACAGCTCAAAAAGGCAATCGAAGGTAGTCTTGCCATTCTCGAAAATCACGCCAAAGTTGGTACTGATCTCGCAAGCCTGTCTTGGATTTTAAACGTTGCGATAGGGGAATATGAAGAAACATCGTATCAAGCCCAAAGTATAAAAATCGATCTCCAGCGGTTAGGTTCAGTCTGGACTGTGGACCCAAATGATCTTGAAGCCATTATTGGATTATGGTCTTGGTCCATTATTTCAGACCCACGCACGGAAGAAGTATCCTTTGGACTCAAAACATCGACTGCAGCAGACAACCCGATGCACTGGGCTATAACTGCCGGAACAGAAGATGAAATAGAACGATCGTGGAGAGATATACAATTCTGGATGGAGAGGCCTAACACGCAGTTATCAAAATTTAGTACCAAGAGACCTCGATCCCTGGATGATTTGGAGACAGATACAACGACGACATTAGACCAAAATGAACAAATATTGGTTGGTGAATTTGATTTATATACGCCAGCGTCTATGTCAAACCCGTATCAACGACTATTTGGTTTGCATGGCATTGATATTCGCAATGGACCCCCGGCAATTGCTGCGACCAGGCTTGAGTCGAAGCACATCCCTACGTTCTGTTCTCAAGACATTTATCAATCGTTCCTACGCACCATTTCGGCTTATTTAGACTTTAAAAGAGAAACGACGGTAGTTACCGGAAATACCATGAGCTTAGAGCACCAGCTTGTAACCAAGCTCATCGACTGCTTCGAAGCGAGTGGTCTAGGGTCAAGGCAAGATGCATCCCTAGTCATTATTCCGACGCTACAGAACTATTCACTATTACCACGTACCATAAAGGCCATCCCAGAGGCTTGCCGAGTAGCCGAAAACTTCAGGAAAAGCGATAGCTTTAAGGAAGCTGAAGGAGTTTTTCGATGGGTATGGGGAGTCATGACCGAGTTTGGTGAACCTCGAGATATGGTGTTACTCGAGCTGGGTGAGCTTTATCGTCATGCCCTATTTTCGGATCGATGGCAAGGATTTGGGAAAGCGGGAATAAATTGGATGGATTTGCAACAAAGAACCTCGGTACTGAGCCCAGAAAGCGAGGTCATAGCTCGTTACGTGGAACTAGAAAAGCGACCAAGAGAACCTCGAACTGGACAACACGTCCTTGAAGCAATATCAAGGAATAACAGAACTGAGACGCTTTGGTCGATTAGCCAGCTTCATGACGGTAACGACAGTCTCCCTATCGACAAAGAAAGCGGCCGATCTGTTCTTTCTTTCTTAAGTGAGAAAGGATGGCTTGAGCTTGTGAAAATCACACTGGAGATTGGATCCGTTGTTGACTCTATTGACAAAAAAGGACGCACGCCATTAAGTTATGCTGCAGAGCAAGGCAATGCTTTAATCGTGAACATCCTAATGGAGGCAAATGCACTTCCCATTATTGAAGATTCATTCAGACGGTCCCCTTTATCATACGCTGCCGGTAAAGGCCAGATGGCCATAATAGAAAAGTTACTGAGCGATCCACGTGTTAACATATATACTATGGACGCAGAAGGCCGCTCGCCACTACACTGGGCCGCAACTAACGGTCATCATGATGCTATAAAATGTCTTGTGGACCATGGTGCTTCAGTGCATAACGTGGATAGCAACGAAATTACACCACTGGTAGCTGCACTGCTGAATACCGGTCGAAGTAGACTGGATCGAAGGCGAACTGCGGATCTACTACTACAGATGAAGTCGAAACTTGACTATGTAATCCAAGGCAAAGAGCTATTGCAATGGGCACTTCAAAACAACGAATTTCTATGTGCTGAATACATTCTGGAAAACCATTCAAGAAATGACTTCGCAGTCGCTGTGCACATAGTAACACCAATGAAACAACCACCTGGAACGGGTGAATTTGCACCCAAATATCAAGATAGACATACAATGTTCTCCTTACCACTAGATTTTCATTCTGGTTTCAAAATCAGATTTTTTCATGATGAAATTGAAGAGACAAGGATCAAATTGGAGACTCTATTGAGCGTTGCGGAAGGACATTTCGCTATAGAAATTGCTCATGTCAATGGCGGCTCTCACAATTGGACCACGACCCGCCGGAGAGGACCCAAAATCATCGATATGCTACTGGATGAATTCCAAGAACTGGACGCAATCAAGAAGTTGGTCAAAGCCGCAGCTACAAACCGCATTAATGGATCGGAGACCATGTCAATACTTTTCAATCGATATGAATCCCAGATTCAACTTACAGAAGATTTGGTTAAAGCCGCGGCTAGCAACCTAGACCATGGTCCGGAAATAATAGAACTATTCCTTAACCGACGAGGAGATCAGGTCCCGATTACAGAAGATGTGGTTAAAGCTGCAGCTGATAACGAATACGTAGGTGGGCAAATAGTTAAACTCTTTCTTGACCAACGGGGAGATCAAGTCCCAATGACACAAAATACGGTCAAAGCTGCTGCAGCTAATAAAGGTTGGCAAGGCAAGCAAATAATTGAACTCCTTCTTGACCGGTGGGGAGATCAAGTTCCGATTACAGAAGATGTGGTCAAAGCTGCAGCTGGTAACATAAACCAAGGCATAGAAATCATCAGACTCCTTCTTGAACGGCGGGGAGACCAAGTCCCGATTACAGAAGATGTGGTTAAAGCTGCAGCTAATAACGAATTCGAAGGCAAGCGAATAGTCGAATTCTTTCTTGACCGGCGGGGAGATCAAGTCCCGATTACAGAAGATGTAGTTAAAGCTGCGGCCGCTAATAGGAGATATGGCAAGCATATAATCGAACTCTTTCTTAAAAGGCAGCAAGATCTAGGGCCGATGATCAAAGAAATACAAGGTTAGATCGAGAGTTGAATATAATTATTCATTAAGCTTTCCATCACAGGTTTTTGACCCAAGTGCACATACTCAGGATGCACTCGTTGAGGCCATTAGTGAAGATAAGTGTTGGGTGGTAAGTCATAGCTATGGACACAGCGATCAAGCACGAGAGCTTCTAATTACATAAATCTATGTATATAGTAGTCCAACTCCCATTATCTAATACGATATCCCTATTTCAGTTATTTGCTTTAAAATGTCTTAACAAACTATCAAATAATGTTGTTATCTTTTCGTCCGCTTTATCTTTCTTCCAAGTCTCTTCCATCTGCTTCTCTCTCTCTCCTGGTTCTCCTTTAACAATTTTGAGTGCCACAGTCGGTTCAACGGTAACCATTCGCAATCCGGTTAGGATTTCGCGTAGATGGGGTTCAGCTTTAACACCGCCTCTAAATCCATATGTCACAATCGCAGCAGGCTTCCCATTCCACTCATGGAATATGTAGTCCAAAGCATTCTTCAAGCTCGCCGGGATAGACCAGTTATACTGCGGCGTAACAAAGATGAATCCGTCATATTTGCGAACAAGAGCTGACCAAGCGCGGGTGTATTCGTAATGATAATGAGGCGTGGGATCATCAGCCGGAACCTCGCCTGGAACTAATGGCTCATTGAAGAGAGGAAGGTTGAGTGTTGCCAAATCGAGTAATTCTACCTTTGCGGTAGTCTGGGGGATAGAGTTAATGACAGAGGCGACATAACCAGCAACGAAAGGGTTAATGCGCTGAGGGCGAGTACTGCTGATGACAACAGCGATAGACTTGGCAGAAGCCATGGTGATTGTATAATAAAGTGAAGAGAGAAAAGAGCGTCAATTCAGAGCAATTTTCTGGAGGCCCTGTCCAGTATATATATACCAGAACCCGAAGGCTACCAACAGGAGCTTTAATATCATTGGACAAATGACTTACAAAAGGGCAACCGCCGCTTACTAAAACGAGTTTCGCGGCGACTAGACATTTGACTCGGCGGTCTTTCGCTCGGCCTTCGCGTATTGCCTAATGGCCGCTGCCTGATAGCGGCTATTGCGGAACGCAGGATGAAAACTCTTGTAATTATGCTCTATACGGAGATATTTATGGAGTAATGACACAATACTTTATTTAGACTAAGGACTTAATTTAAGAGTCATACTCTTACTGTTTATTTATATCGAATTGTGCTTGCATGCAAGCCAATGTGCAATGCCAGTGGCTTTCGGCAGATGGCGTGAGCGCTTTACAACTAACACAACTGCCGATCGCTGACAAGAATCTCTAGTATAATCCTTCACATAGCGTCAACGTTCTAAATCGTTTTAATCCCTCTCTTAACACATCTCTGATAATAAGTCTCTTGGCATTCCTCCTTACGCCAGCCCCAGCAAACCATGGCGGAAACACTATCACCGCAAGAGCTAAGCCAGCTATCTCCACTCGAGTGGGTGATGCCGCGGTCATTCATTAGCCAAATCCTCTGCTTCCCGTCAACAAATCCTCGAATATACGAAGTCCTCCGAGATGGCCTCGCAGGTACTTTGACAGATGTTCCATATCTCGCCTCTAGGATCGTGGCCAGGACCCATCCTAAAGGTTCCGTTGCGTTGAGCTCACCGTGTGACTCATTGGGCGATTTATTTCGTGTCCAGGATATCGCCACGACGGTCGACTACAATGACCTGAAGGCGGGAGGTTTTCGACCTTCGCTATTCGATGGACTGGATCTTTTTTCTGCTGACCTTAATCCCGCGAATACGTCGCCAAGTCCGGTTTTTCGCGCCGTCTTATCTCTGGTGAAGGGAGGCTGTCTTCTCAGTGTCAGTCTGAATCACTCAACAGCCGACATTACCGCCTTTGGCTCGCTGTTGAAGATATGGGCATCACATTGCAAGACTGGTTCTTCCGAAGAAATTCAGTTTAGTCAACACTGGCTGGATCGCACAGCGATTGTCAACAGCTCTCGTCATGCTCCAGCTAATGCGCCGCTTCTCCTTCACAAAGAAAACAGTAGCCCGTCTAGCCAGCCATCAAAGCCCGTGGAGATTGAAACAACTTTTTTCAGATACTCTGCAGAATCTTTAAAAAGTCTAAAGGTCGAAGTTAGCAAGCACTTGCCCGATGGGACCTCTTGGGTGTCAACCAGCGATATATTAACCGCTCTCCTTTGGGGCTCTGCTACTTTTTCCGAATTTCCAGATGATGACAACAATACTGCCAGCGATTTTTGCTCTATGCGTATTGCAGTTAACTGTCGAAGTCGCTACAGCCCACCTTTACCAAAGAACTATCTTGGGGCCGCTTTTGGAGTCTCGCTGGTGACCGCTAAGAAAGTCGATCTCGTAGATATCGGAAGATCAAGTGGAGAGACATATTCTATATCGGCAATCGCAAATGTTGCAGCTGCCATACGCCAAAGCGTCAATGTGATAGATGAAGACAAGATGAATACCATTGTCAATCACCTATCTGCTCAAGAGGACGTCACAGGCCTCAAACTCTGCGAGCAGCCGGCAAGCGTCTCCATTGTCTCTTGGGCTGATGAAGGTGTCTATGAGCTCGACTGGGGCACTGAACTAGGACACTGTGAAGTTGTAAGACTGCCGACTTTCAAGACTAAGCGATATCCGGTTGTGTTTCCTAGACTTCCCAACGGCGATCTTGAGGTTCTTGTCAGTTTTGACCGGGAGTTGTTGGATAGATGGAGAGCAGTATACAGCGTAAGCCCATGGAAAGCATAGAAAGGCAGACTACGGCAACTTTTGAGCGCTTTTTTCTTGCGAATACTGGGAATACTAGAGCATAAATATGATTCAAAGTGTTAGATAAGAATGCAGTTATTAAATGAAACTACCATTATATCATGTACACAGAACCAAAACGACGCTATTCATAGCCTGATACCAGATCTCCAAAAACATTTTAATCCTCAGAAAACTTTTGTGCAACACGCCCGCTGTTATCCTGTCTCTGCATAGACTTAATAATGCCGTCAATTGCAGGGTTCAGATCAGCCAACTTAATAGTCCTCGCTGATGGCGTCCATCCAAATTCCGTAGGAAATCTTTCCTGCTCAAACCATGATCGAATACGATCTTTTGGTCCTTGATATGCCGATAGAGGAGGGTTCAACTCAGCATCAGGACTGTGGTCTGACATCATGACAAGGACCATTGCGGCTTCAAAGAGCGCCGCATTCATCTGGTTTTTTGAAAGCGCGTTTGGTATTGACTCTGATTCCACTCGTAGTCGAGTTTTGGCAATAGAATCAACGTTGATGAATGATGTAGGGCTATCAGACATGAGGCGCTCAATTCGGAGGAAGTTTGGCTTCAAATGAGGATTACGAGACGTGTAATCATCTCGAGTGAGAGATGCAATGTGTTGCAGTATGTCTGGTGTGTTGAGGTCATCAAGGTCGAAAGTATCATTGCCCCATGCTTTGGCAAAGTCCTTGGCGGCCGCTGCAAATCCTGCTTCGATATTGAGGAAGTTTGTGAAGGCGTCTTCTATTTGTGAAGGCGAAATATGGCGGCCGCTATGAGGACTTTAAGATAGTGAGTTAGTCATTAGACTATCCTTGGATCAAGCAATAGAGGGCCTTACAGATAGCCATGGTTTGCCAAAGTATTCAGCATTGGGCACGGCCCTCGCGAATCATCTGGTCCAGGCGGCATCCACTGCTGAACTTGGACGGTGGCATGTGCAGCCGTAGCAAAAACTGCAAACGAAAAAACATTGGATAGAAGCATCGTGACAATTATAGATATAGATATTGTACGAGACCGAAGTCAACGGTAAAAGTGACGATCTGTATGAGAAAAAATAAATCCAAATTCGAGCGGGAGATCGTCCTCTTTAAGCTTCAATTAGAACTCAACAATAATATCGAAAGCAAAACAGTGCTATTGCTAGTGCCAGAAGATCCCATGTCTCTCCGCCTCTTTGCAGCTCGCGGCAAAGTCGGCCCTCAGTCTAAGACATCTCGTATGAAGGACGTAATTTACTTTTCTCTACGGATCACGTCTCCACACGCTCAAGTCTCAAGGGTGTAGGTGCAGTAGCGCGGTCTGCGCGGTCCAAGCACCTGTATAGCCAATGCCGTTGTTTCGCGGAGTCTGAGATTGTCTTTCCTTCTCCTCTGTAGTTGGGCTGATTCGCCTTTTACCGATCTAAGTGGACCGCCCAGAGATTCGGGATCCTGAATTTGTCATTCTGCGGGCCGTGGTTGGCCCCTCAGCCGTTCTGTCTAAGGCGGCATCTATCATATGCGTGCTGATGATTTGGAATTCGAGAGAGACACGAGAAGAAGGCTGGACCAATGTGAATAAGGAGGTCTTAATGTAATATGGAAGTGTATACCAGACCCTGTGAATTGCTCAACCCATGGTGATGGACTGGGTTGTAATTCTCAGGATGTAGCCAATAAGCAGCGGTTATGATTGGCCGTAGCTCGATCTTTTTGATCTTGGCACATCTACAAAGAGAACTATCCTATTTAAAAGGTGGATCGATCGTCATCAGCCTCGCCTGAGCTGTCGTATGAGATTATCTTAATTACGATCCCGGGAGTAGCACCAACGGGGTTGTTAGCATTTGGCCCCATTTGGATCGCTTTAGCTCTGAATAGGTGGATTTCTTTAGCTCTCGTGATGTCCATTGGGGTCCAAAGGCGCCAGCAGATAACAGAAAATCGGCATCGGAGATCAGGGACCTGACTCAAAGGGTCATTCGGAGCAGATGTACCGCTGATTAGTGCAAGCTAAAACATTAGGGGGCGGAAGTCAAATCAGTCTTGGTCTGAGAAACGGCCGCCAAGGGTATGAGTAAGTCAAAGATAAGTCCGACAGCCAAGACGGCAGTCTACGCAGTGATGCCAGGTTTAAAAAGAGCTTCAAGCAAGATCTCAACGAAGCTTGACCGTTTGCCCCCAATATTGTACGTTGGTTGACTCTGATTAGCAACGTCGACTCCACAATAGGATTCTGTATTCCGTACTCCGCTCGTTACTCACTCAATCAGCTCTCCGTCATTGCCCTGGGCGCGAGAGACATGATGCGGCTAAGCAGTGGATGATCATTTGAACACATTTTCATCCCTGATTATCCCCAGTTCGGACGCAATCCCTCGCGAATAGATAGGATCGACGTATAGGATGCGATCCGAAATGCAAGCCGTGTTGCACCCTTGCAGATTTATAGCTCTAGCTCTCGCTTACCGAAGGGGTTAACAAGGGCTGCAAAGTTTCTGAGCTAATAACGGATTTCAGGGATGGTTGACACATTGTTTTGCTTTGGCTCAGTTTGAGAAAGAAACAAACTCTATTCTAAGAAGGCTGGCCGTTGCCATAGGAGGTTTTTTTTGTCTTTAAAGTATGAGGGGCTTTGTGCGCAACGGTGCTGACAAGATCACAAGTGTAAAAGACCAATTGCGTTGGCTGGCAGAGGCAAGAGAGGAAACTTCGCTTAGCAGCGTAGCTATTCGTATTGTTAAACAAATTTATAATGCCGAGTGCACGATGTCACCTCCAAACCTCAAGGGGGAAATAGTCGCGTAAATTCAGCTCCCAGCCGTATTCTCTCACATCGCATCGCTTTAGCCCCCACAAAGCTGGAACTAACTTGTCTTATGTTTCGGCGATCGGTAAGTGTCTCAGTTGCGATAGCAACTTCTTTCTCACCCCGGGACTTGGGTCAGCCGCTCTTCCGAAACCAGAATCTAAAAACGGTGAACAGCAAAGACAGCGAGAGGAGGGCCAGATACGGAGGATGAGCCGTTGGCGAGACAGTAATTAGGGCCGAGCCGTTGGAAAGTGTCCGTATCGATGCCCTTCTTTTATAAAAAAAGATTTAGACGTTCGATTACGTATGTGAAGGTAGTGTATTATTTGCATAGCCTACCTCGGAGGGGGCAAAGGGCATATTATAATACACTCGCGATCTGAACTATTACCCTAATGTGGATGGTAATGTCTTCACCTCTAGGACAGAGATCGTAGTGGCAGCCTGTAACAGTATAAAATTAGAACTGACAATCAATGATCTGGCTGTGTTAGTGCTATGTATGGGAACTGAGGCAAAGTAAATGTGGTCATGGCAGGCATAAACATTGAGGAATGAGATTAAGTTGATAATGGCACTTCTCATGATCTTTCAAAGTAAGTATAGAGACAATTTTGTCCAGTACTGGCCAACTTTTATACTGGGAATTAAATGAGCCTATAACTTGTGTATCTAAAACTCATAATTGCTGTATATTTCACTATTGAGATGAAATTGTGAGACGGGAGGGTCTCTCCAAGATGTGTTACTGGCTTGCAATCTCAAAGAATACTCATACGGATGCAAGTATTACAAATCAAGATATGAACCAAAGTGAGACTATTGTTAGACGAGTAAAAAGTTATTTTGTAATTAGATCCGTTGATGTTCTTGAAAAGTCATTCCAAGCAAGATATTGGCTCTCACTGCAGAATCTGGCCGCTGATGCGTCACTGGCTTGATCCATCCACTCTAGGCAGTTAATAGTTTGTGCTAGCTTGCAATTGATGACATACGATAGAACAGTAACATTCAATTGATGCGAATACATTTGTGTTACAACAAGGGAGCTGTTATGCTAAGAATAAACTAGTAGATGCCGGGTACACACATAAGTTGGTGCTAGAGGCAACTGTAATAGACGGTCAGCGATATCGCAACTCTAGAGGCTCCACAACAGCCGATTTCAATGTCAGAACAATTGATTTATGATAATAAAAAGAAATATAAAGATATCTACATTGTCTAGAGTCGTTTATCAATCGGGTGTTAACCGGATTTGACACCGTCGAGGTGTTCAACCCAGACCGCCGGATAATGTGAGCGCTCCATTTGCTGCAGGTCAGCGGCTGGCACGTGCTACCATCAACTCCAACAAGTGGCTCGCAGATCGTTGGCGCTTCCGAAATACCGAACACTTACAGCAGTCGAGGGGGATTTTTGTCAAGAATCCGCGAGGAGGCAGGCGATTTCGAAGCAAAATTAGGTGCTGACGAGGCTGCTAATTTGATCAATAAACGCCTAGAAGCATTCTAACTAACGTGCTTCGAGAATAGGTGGCTGCAGCTGAAGACGTGCAATTGATCTATCCATTCCTGTATCGTCACCATCAATTTACCCGTGCTGGTTCTGGCGTGTTCCTGCATGAGATGAAGCTCAAGCACAGCCACGTGGTTGCGGTACCGTTGCAGGCCATCGGGGTTATATCTTCTGACGTGCCCCAGGAAGTCCTCCAAGGTAACATTGAACCCAGGCCTCTTCACTCACTGACCCTTCAATCCATCGCCATCATGCTGACTCGCGCCATGGCAGCGGGCGTCTTGGCCCAGGGCTTCGTTGTTGCCGGATCGCATTTGTCGCCTGTCGACACTTTCTATCCCTCTGGACTCAATGACACGTCGTACATCAGCAATAGCGCGCTGGGGACCAATGGAGGCATCTACAGCGCTCCCGCCAACAGGGCCTCGCAGGGCTCTCCGTTTGGCGTCTACGACTACTGCTCCATGCCCCATCCCCGTGTGAACGAGTATGAGCTGCCCAATGACCGCCATGCCAAGCTGGTGTATCTGGAGTATCTCCAGCGACACCAGAGGCGCACCATGTACAACCTGGCCCCAGGTGGAGAGGTAAGAGACCATAAGAGGCGCGGCGATATTGGTCTGCTAACACAACTGCCTCGTAATAGAACCAACCATTTGACTGCTCCAGCTTTGAAGCCTTCTTGTATGGAGGCGAAGTGCGCGGCACCTCTGGTGCTCAGGTCTTTGCCGACGTCTACACGGACCCGAGCAACCCATTCGTGGATGCTCTGCCGTACATCAACTCGACCTGCTTCTTCCCTCAGCTGACCACTGGCGGTTTCCTTGATGGTATCCAGCACGGCAAGGACCTCTGGGCTCTGTACGGTGGGAAGCTTGGCCTGATCCCATCCAGTCCCAACAACAAAGTCTGGCTGCGATCCAGCTCCTCGGCTCTCACCCAGCAGAGTGCTGGAGGTGTCCTGCGTGGACTCTGGCCGCATTACTCTGGCGCTGTGCCTCTTCATCAGCAGCCCGGTCCCGACACCGTCAACAATGGCTATGGCTGCAATGCCAGAAACTCCATTCTGTCGTCCATCCAGTCCACCACCGAATGGAACCAGCATCTCAGCGTGACGGCTGACCTCAGGCAGTCTCTGGGAGACATTCTCGGCGCCACCAGCAGTGCGTGGCAGAGCACCTTTGACCACTTCTCCGACAACTTCCAGGCCCGCCTCTGCAACGGATACGAGCTTCCCTGCAGCTTCACCGACTCCTCCAAGTGCGTGTCCAAGATCCAGGCCGAGGAAGTCTTCCGTGCTGGTGACTGGGAGTGGAACTACTACTGGCGCAACAACCCTCAGGCCGTCAAGTATATCCAGGCCACCGAGGGCCTCTTCATTGGCGAGATTGTCAACCGCCTTGAGGCCGTCTTGGGCAAGAAGCAAAAGTATGTCTACGCACACACTTTCATCCACGACGGCGACATTGGTCCCGTTTTGGGTGCTTTGGGTATCAACCAGCTGAGATGGCCTGCCATGGGCTCCAATGTTGCCATCGAGGTTTGGGAGACGACTGAAAAGTCGAAGAAGGCTTACTATGCTCGCGTTCTTTACTCTGGCCACACGCTGCAGAGCATTCACGGCAGCCTCGACTGGATCCCGCTGAACCAGCTGATTGACATTCTTCAGGTGTATGTTCCGGAGGACATTATCGCTCTTTGCAACTCGTAGAGGAATAGACACTGTCTTACTTAGCTACCTCAATAATACACAGTTAATAGGCTGATATTTCCATTACCTTCAATTCCTACATCCACCAGAATTAGTCGACAAAAATCCCCAGCGGAATACTTGCAGACACGGTGTAAACGCCAAGCCCAATCTCATGCATCATTTTGAGATTGCCAACAATGCTAAACAACATGTAACCCTCCACCTGCGTCAGTCCCTTTTCTTCTTCCAGCCACCTCATCATTTCCCTCACAGCCTGCTTAACAACCGTGTCGCGATCGGTCCCTGTTATGAGTGCGCCATGTTCTCCCTTGCTAGCTACGCTCACCATCTGTTTCACCCTCTCAGGATCTGTCTCATAGTGAGGACCGGCCAACTTCCCTTTGCCCTTGATAACACTTAATCGCATTCGTGATCGCATGGTCGTCTCCAACGCAGTGCAGCAAATTTCGCCGTCTCCTTGGCAGAAATGCGCATCCCCAACGGAGAATAAGGCTCCAGGGACGTTGACAGGGAGAAACAATGTTGACCCTTGGCCCAGGTAGCGGCAGTCAAAATTTCCGCCGATATCGTTGCGCGGATACAGAGCAAACTGCTCGCCTTCGGCTGGGGCCACGCCCATGGTGCCGTAAAATGGCTGGCACGGGATGTGAATGCCAGGCTTGAACACTGCGTAATCTTGGCTTTCGGGAAGATCAAAGGTCATGATATGCGGTCCGGGTATTTCGTCTTGCAACAAGCCCATTCCGGGAATGACAGCAGTCCATCCCCAGCTGCCAGTCTGCAATTCGAGGATCTCAACTTTGAGAATGTCGCCGGGTTCAGCGCCATTTACATATACTGGGCCGTTCACATAGAGTTGTCCTATGAGCTTCTCCAAGTCTTTTGGGGATTGTATATTTAATGCAACGGCATCAGCCGTGGTTGAGTCTCTGGTGAGGTTCACGAAGCCAGCATGGGTATTGTCAAAGCTCACTTCAGTACCTGAATCGACTGTGAGCGATGGCTTGTGTTCTTTAGAAAATGTATAGAACGTATTATCTGTCTCATAGTGGACATGATGGATTGTTTTGGCGAGAGGTTTCCAGGTCATAGTAGCCAATTCGGTGTTGTTGGAGGGGCTTTGATGTGTGTGTCGTCTATTGGTATAGCAACCGTTTAAGGATCCAGCCTGTCTTTATACCTTCGAACCAGCATCCGTCTGTTCCGACCAAGTGTCACTTTCGTATTCTATCATTCCTTCTGGGCCTCTATCCAATGTGTCGTTTCTTAGTGCTGACAGGGGAATAAGCATTCGACCTCTGTGGCGGTGGTGTAAGCAGTATGGTGAGAAATTGGTCAGAAATTTTACTTAATCTGTTCAACCAACACGCAACACATGAATGACCACATACGCGAGGTAGCTTCCTATTATGCCATGCCTTGGAGGTCACTAATACTGCCAATTGTACATGGAGCTTATGAGGTGAAAGGGGGACTTACATGTTAGGGCACTCTGGAACGAACTTCAATATAGTATTTCGATGGCTCATTAGCATAATATTTACAGAACATCAGATATAGCTTCAGTTAAAATCGTATTATAAAACAAAGGAGGGGTAACAACATAGCAAAACCTAACTCCTTGGCACCCCATGATAGCGCCTAACTCGACGCCCATCGCCAGGCCAGCCAACTCGGATGCAGATACGAGCGCAACTCAATCATATGACATGTCTGGCTTATTAATTATATGAGTTTTTCATCATTATTGAAACTAATTCATTCATTTATTCATGCAAAACTAACATATTCTCTCCACATTTGCGTTACAGTTGTGGGAAAACCCAGTGGGAAAACCACAACCAAGAGGTAAAATCGCGAAACAACCAAAACCCAAGTCCAATAATTCAGAAGATTACAAATTGGATGACATTACAACTCAAGTTATTGTAAACATAGCGGAAATGCTGCGATGAGAAAACGGACTGCGCCTATCACGGCATCACAATGAGCTCTTTTGCAAATCTCGCAGGCTCTTCTTCAAGCCCTGGACCTGCAAAGCCAGCTTCTCCCGTCTGGCGATCTGTTTCTCGGACTCTGAACCGATTCGGAGCAAGTCTTCTTCGGATAGCTGAGAAACAGAATTGGGAGAGAAGGCATTTGGCAAGGGTGCTATAACGTGACGCTCGATGACTTGTCTCGCGACGTTATCGACAAAAGTCTTCATTGTTACCTAAAAGACACCCATGTCAGCATCTTATATAACTGGTTAATCGGAATCGAGGCTTGGTGGGCCCTTACCTTATAGTATGCGTCCAACTCTGTGATCGCCTCGTGGCATGCCTGCTCATCCATATCCACAGTAATGCGAGACCCAATTGCAGCGATGAACTTTTGGATATCCACATGAACGTTAGTAACATGTATCTTTCCGTTAACATCTCTTTCAGCAGAAACGGCGTTTTCCACCGCTTTCTTCTGCGCATCTAGCCGAGCTTTTTGGACATTGTCCGTATAATAGTGGTTATACGTCAATGGACTGCGTCGTTCGTCTTCAATGAGCTTTTCTAGCTCACCGAGTGCATTCTTCTCAGTCTCTTCAAGCCATTGCTCCAGTATTGAGTGGACTTGAGCTCGCATGCTCTCTTCGGGGATGAGTTTTTCGACAGCCAGCTGAATCCACTCCGATACTATCTTGAGAATCGTATCGATATGGGATTCTGCAATAGTAGGCCAGCGACGCGATTGCTCGTGAAACAGCTCGGCCAAAAGTGCTGAGTTGTAGTTCCCAGGTAACTCTTTTCCTTTTGTACGCGCATATGCCTGTGATGAGCATTAGAACAATGTTCCTTGAAATGAGTAAATGTATATGCACTGACCTCTTTCACCCATCGCATCATTTCCGCTTTGTTTACGATAAGTTGAGTGGTAATGTCATCCAATTTGTTATCTTCCGAGTCATCAGACTCCGGCTCCGTATTGTCACGATTGACTTCAATTTTTAGTTTCCGTCTCTTCCCAGACTCTCGCATGTAGGTTGCAAACTTTGTGTTTGACTCTTGCACGCGTGCTCGTAGCCTCGATATGTCGCTCTCTGAGAAAAACCTAGTATCGATACTGTGATAGTTTCCATCAAGTGCGGCTTGCAAGAGCTCATAAAACCTCATGCTAAGGGCTGTGAGGAAATTCCTAATGAGATCAGTTGTAGGCCTGGCCTCTCCAAGAGATCTGAGCTCAGCATCCCTCTCAGCAAGCAGCTTCTTGATCTCTTCTCTCACTTTAGGCAATTCTTTCTCTATATGAGTATCGAGAAGGTCTTGAAGGAAAATCCGGAGATTCTCTACGCCTACCCGATTCGTATCGAGACCTTGATTAGCCCAGGCAGGACCAGAGAAGAACCGCCGCTCTAGGTTCGAGCGTGCAGCCATAGTGACGCATTCTTTAAGCTCAGCAGGACTGGGGTTCTTTAGGAGAAAGAATCCTAATTTGAGCTTAATGTTGTCTTTGTTATTCGCCACCAGTGCAATTTTGGCCTCGCTGCCACTATTTATTAAATCAGGCTTTGTGATGATCCCAACGGTCCTTTGGCCAAGGGGATCATGAGTTCTCGCCAGCTTAATAATAGTTTGATTGGCCATGTCATTGCTTGCTTGTACCACGGCCAGAATTATCGTTCGTGAACTCTCAAGGTATGATGCTACCATGTTGTGTACGGCTTCAACATCCTCTTCGGTTTGCTCTTCGTTGGGAACAGATATGAGTCCTGGCAAATCCACCACGCTGAGATGCAATCCAGTTGGGCCGACGACCTCTATTCGAAGAACGTCAACAGAGAAGGCGCTGGCATTTTCATTGTCGCAGTATCCACGAATATTCATCAACCGTGACACCTCTTCGATAACACCAGGCAACTCCGATATATCCTTCAGTGGTTTGCGATAGGCAGACAGAGTCTGTTGAACTTCTGCAGGCCGCGAGATGTGCGGCCTGATGCTGGCGGTATACGTGACCGACTCGCATTCTGTATGCCGAAGATTGATCTCAGTAGGGAACCTAGTACAGAGTCCTTCTTGTCGAGGAAAGGGTATTCCGGTAACACCCTCCAACACCGAGCTTTTACCAGTTGACTGGTCTCCACAGACGACCAATGCTGGTAATGAGATCAGGTCGCCTACACCATGCGCTCTGATCTTCTCGACCTGGTTCAATCGTTGACTGGATTTGGAAGTCCGGAGGTGACTGAACTTCCCATCTGGAGGTCCGCCATCGCTCTGTGCGGTCATGGTATTGGATGAAATAATTGATTGAGATTTCTGATTCGTTTCAAGTTTTCGTGCGAGGTATAACTTTTACTGAGTAGATTACAATGCGAGGAGATTTTGTCTTTATGCGTTGTGATCAGTAAGGTTATGAAGCACGGTTTGAAGGCATTAGTGTGGCCGACCGTTTTGAGACATTATTCCATTCCGAAATCAACACCGTTAGATGTTTCAGTACTACTAAGATATGAATATGGGATGCAAACAGACGTCTTTCTAACATTCCATAAATGTCTCACCGTTTTCATTCAATGGAAGTATGGCCAATCAGCAGATAGATGATTGCCAACCATTCAGTCCGCAAACGCCCATGATCATAATTTACCCATTGTGAATCCAAGATCGTAACCTACGTGTAGAGGACCAGAAGAAGATTTATGAAGCTCAAACACCCAGGATTCGATATTTCATCACATCGCAATATGTGAGCGTAAAAAGTGTCATGTTAGATTCATTCATCTATCAACAATGTCTCGTCCTTTCCGATCCGTCGAATCCGTCGTTAATTTCCACTTTGTGTCTTTCATTGGACTTATCTGCCCCAGCCAGCCTGATTGTTCGTAGGGTCAACATTTGTACCACGTCTTCCCCAACCTGCCTGGTTGTTGGTAGGGTCAACTGCGGTCCCTCGCTTGCCCCAGCCGGCTTGGTTATTCGTGGGATCAACGGCAGTGTCGCGTTTCCCCCAACCAGCTTCGTTATCAGCGAGGTCTACAGAAGTGTCACCTCGTTTACCCCAGCCGGCTTCATTGTCAGCGAGGTCCACGGAAGTATCGCCTCGTCTTCCCCAGCCTGCCTGGTTGTTCGTGGGGTCAACGGCGGTACCTCGTCTACCCCAGCCAGCTTGGTTGTTTGTAGGATCAACCGCAGTGCCGCGTTTGCCCCAGCCAGCTTCGTTATCGGCCAGGTCGACACTAGTATCACCTCGTCTTCCCCATCCAGCTTGATTGTTCGTAGGGTCAACAGCAGTACCACGCTGTTCAACTGGAGCAGCGTCGACAGCGCCCAGAAGGACCAGGCCCAAAGATAGAAGCTGGGAGATCTTCATATTGTAGAAGGGGTAGAGTAATGCAAGGCAGACTCTTCAAGTGGAAAATTGGCTTTTCGTGTAGAAAACTTGTAGGAGAGATGTCCAAGGTTAAACCCAAGTTATGGAAGATACATGAGTAGCTATATTAAATTCAAGTTGCCTGTCTTTTTAGTACCTTTGTATGCGGACCTGTTTGCCCTCGCTTATCTTTTACTTAGGGCATGGGTGAGTGTGAATGAGAGCCCACCTTGTATCTCATAGCATCTCTCTACGGATAACTTCCATCAATTTCCATTTAGTAAGAGTATCTATTTCAGTATCATATACTGACCAATACTGCCTCAAAGATGGAAATTCTTTCCGGACCAAGCAGGTGTATTGTTATGATACGTTGCATCGTTCCCACACCGATCTCTTCCTCCGCATGAAAACTTGCCTCTCCTCAGTCATTCTCTTAAGCCTTTTGGGCCAATAATTACCAAAACTTGTAAGAAGATATGCAGATGAGCTCAGTATACGGGGTTTCCGGGATAGATGATATCGTATACCAAAAGTAACCTTGCATGATTAGCGCCCACCTCGAATCCTTCGCTTGGATGGACATGGGGGCATTGGGGGCTAGTTCAACTTCTCCGCGTCACCAAATCTGGGTGAGACTCAGTTATGCAAGTACAAGGATGATCAAAATGTTGTCTATCAAGTAAACGAGGGCAATTACTCTCATAGCAAGAATTTAGTATCTTGCTTCCAATCCAATGTAACCTAGATCCTTGCCACCCGCTATCTTTGGCTGTCTATCCTGAAAACGGCTGTCATTCAAGTCATGAGAACATGACGAGCTGCTCACTTCTTTTCAAAGGGCCAGTAAATGAAATCTACAGACGGTGGAGTTCAAGTGTTTCCCACCTATTCACTTCTCACCCAGTCGCCAAGTGATATTACGCACAGGACACACAACCAATATGGCGTCCAAGAGCTCTGAAGAGTTTCATGATGAGGAACATTTACTACGTGATGATGAGAAAGACGGAAGCCACAATGAGCGACCTTCAAAAAGCATATCACGAGCGAAACTACTACCATATTCCGTTGCGTTCAACGTTGTGCTACTCTTCGCACTAATATCAACATGGGCAATCTCATATCGAAAATTTGCACAACTAAAAATATTAAATGCAGTTTACTGTGAGTAACGAACTCCAGTGTGAAAGTTGGCAGATGGAGATTCTGACTTTACAAATAGCTCCAGCTGAATCTGCAATCGAGTACAAGACAGTAGTCTTCACAGGGGGTCTACATGGTGATAGATCTGCCTACCAGGGATACTCTGAGGAAGTCAACGAGAGGTGGAACAGTCTTTTCAATGGTAAGCTAACACCCATGATGAAACCATCTGAACGAGGAAAACTTGTTAACCCATTGCAACTTGAAGAGATTGGCATATCCCAGATTCCAGCGGCTATGGCAGCCCGACTACCCAATGCTACAACGCCAACCGCTCACGACCCAAAGCAATACATGGTTGAACTAGACGTCTTCCACCAACTTCACTGCCTGAACTTCATGCGCAAGATTGTCTATCCGGACGTTTTCAAAATTGATCTAACGCCTGGCTCAGAAGAAGGCGAGGACAACATCTATCATCTGGAACACTGCTACGATCAGCTTAGGCAATCAATTCAGTGCGCATCAGACGTAGGCACTATCTACTGGGAGTGGAGTGAACCAAAGCAGAAGATGTTTGGTAATCTACGAACAACGCATACATGCAAGAACTTTGAGAAAATAAGAGAATGGGCCGCTCAGCACAAATTGGACGAGACTTTCGACCAGTTTCATAAGGTTGAGGGAGCTCCAATTCGGCAATCAAATTAGACGTATGGCTAGAATCACATAGTACGGTCATTTGCGTAGTTTCTGCATGCAGATGCACGATAAATGAATAAATTACAGATCTATTATATGCATCCTGACGAACAGTTTTACAAAGCGCAACACTATAAACATAACCATTTTCCCACCAATGTACTTTAACTTGGACACACCAAGTGGCAATATTACAGGAGACCAATAGCCAATCCTCAACTCTAACTGGACGTCATTTGAACGCCCTTGGTATATCATATCCCATCTCATAACTCCGTGGGGAAGGTACGAAGAGACTCTCTTATTATTGCATCATGTTCAATTTGATCTACACGCTTCTAACTTCCTTTTCACCGACTAAACGGATACTTGGGGGCGCAGGATTGGATCTGCATGCCCGGCTTGATAGAAGCAACGCAATTTGAGTCTCGTGAACAGGTTTTCGGACGTGTAACGTAGCTCATCCGCGTCTTTCGCCTTCTCAAAAGTACCGGTATATAGGAACGATTGCTAAGCTTAAGAGATAACATCCCTAGCGTAATGTTATATGCATCACTAGTCTTTGCCCCATACCCTTGTCAGCACGCAAATCCGTCTAGCCTTACGGCAATTCAGCTTTCACCTACCGGAAAAGGAATGAATCTCGGGTATCTCAACGGTCCCGAACTGCCCGTCTGTTGAAGGATTCAACCCCACGTAACGATATGCGAATACACAACTGGGCTCAATTCATGTAGCCAAGGGTCGATATCTCCGGTTGAAGCATATCCTAAACTTATCATCTTGGCGAGCGTGCTTGACAAAGAGCCTACGCCTTTATGTCTCGGCGTAGGTCCGAAGTTCTATGAGAACTCTGGGGTTAAACTCCATTTCCATCATCCATTTCCTCAGTTGCACATGCGTTTGCCGCCGCAACGACTTGATCATGATGGATCGACTTCGCGAGAGTTCTCTATTCACCAAGACAAAGTCATCCAAGCAAGAATATGCCCAAATTGAAGGCAATGACAGTGAAGAAGCCTTGTTATACCAAGCTACTTCAGTTGCACGGCCTCGTTGGCGCCTGATTCCTTTCCTTTCATCATTTTTGCTCGGTGCATTGACCGTAGTGCTGGCACTTGGTCTATGGCAAATGATTATCGCCAATAACCACCACACGAGGACGAATCGACCTTTTCCCGAAATGCGCGAAGGCGCTGATGAAAAAACCGGTCTTCCATTAAGTTGGTCTCACGGCGACTGTGGCAACTCTCCCGCCGACGCGCAGGCCCTCGGCTGCCGATACAGCATCGTGTTGCATTCTTGGCTTCCCCAGGACTGCCTTACGGATGATGACATGGAGGACGAAAAGCTCATGTATGATGGTCGCAACTGGCCGTATGAAATAAACGGCAAAAACCTCACCATGGATGAGCTTCACCTTGGTGATTATGGTCACTTTACTACGACATTTGACTGGCATGTTGTCCACTGCATGTACGTGTGGAAGAGAATTCACAGGGCAGCTTTAGATGCGAGCCGAAAGATAGACTCGTATACGGCAAATTTCCATCATACAAATCACTGTGTTAAGATGATTGGTGGTGATCCGGGTGGCATGAAGGACTCTGGAACCAAGATTTTTGTCAAATATCCCATCTGTGCTTAAGAGCGTACGAATTAAAGTATATGGCTTAACAAGATCCGATAACGCAAACTTGTATCATGTATGACTTCCACTCTAACTAGACACTGAGCATTGTATCGAGCAAGCCGGATACATGCATGTCAACTTACTAGGCCTACCGCAGATCCCCCTCCTTCGTTAACTCGCCTCCACAGGATTCACACCAAGATCTTATATGCAGAATCCGGCTAGGCTATTTCAGAATATTATGCCTCGCTTGGCCTAGTCATGAATCATGCATTCCTTCCTGGTACGTTGCATTCAGTAGGCTGATGCAGTGTGGTATCATTCAATCTCCACCTTTCTTGGAGCTCGATAGACGCCATCTGATCAAGCTTCTCCTCAGACTTAGATATTTTCATAAAGTTTCGAGAGCATTCGGAAATATGAGGTGATTCATGAGATGAAAGCAACATGTTTACGTCCAAGACACCAGATGCTGAATACAAGCGACTTACCGAAGGCGATGATTCAGATGCTGGAGAAAACGTGCAATCGCAGACAAGCAAACGTCTAAGTCTTCTAGAACAGTCGTTCAGAAGATCTAGCATCATACATGCCTCAATACTTCTCCTAGAAGTGATACTATGTGCTCTACTTATCTCAGGCTTCATGGTGTTAAATCAGACGAGACGGGCAGTAGGGTCAAAAATCTCTCTCGATGGATTATCACAGCTCGGATCATATAATACTTCTATGAAATTTCAGGATGGCTCCAAACATATGGCCGATTCGCACGATGCTGATAACTATTGGAGAGACCTTCTTGATAGCGGAGGCGTGATATCTCTGAATACAGAATGGGCTCGGAAACAAGGATTGAGACCATCAGCGCAATCACCAACAGATCCTTCTCAGAGTATCTATCAAGTGGACGTATTCCATGCCCTCCACTGTTTAGTATGTTTTCAGTTCTCACAATTTTCTTTCATGTACTCTGATCTAACTGGGTATCTTAGAACGCAATTCGCCAAAACCTCATGTCTGAGACACCTCCTCCGTGGGACGAGACGCACATGCTTCACTGCCTTGACTACGTTCGCTCCCAACTACTTTGCCATCCAGACTTGACACTTGTTCCAACCAACGACTTGGAGGAATTTGTTCTCGACGAAGTCCATACATGTCGCGATTATAATGCAATGGCCGATTGGGTATATAGACATCGGTGGGTTGAATTTCCGGAATGGCTAAAGACAAAAGCCGCGAAGAACAAGGGCCACGAGGCGACTCACAATCACACGATGGCTGAGCCATCAGGCCACGATCACTCATAATTACGGCTAGCAGAATAGATCTGATTTACTATGGTCACTGAAAGTGGACGGAACATGATACACAACTGTCCTCGTCTGCACAAAACATCGCTCATTGCTGCTTCCGTGGCTAATGAACTCGCACAATAACTTCTAAAGGCATCTCTCAAGGGTATGGAATCAAACAATAGAAATCGTACGTTCAACGGCGGCCAGCAATTTAATCATCCTGAGTAAACTTCTCTATCTGGCAGTAATCGTACGAAGAATGTGCCCAGACCTACACGGCCTACGGTCTAAGCCCGAAACTCCGCAAGACCGCAAACCTGATTTAAACACCGCAAACACCGTGAAACACCGTGAAACACCGCACGGCTACTTCACGATGATGTACCATGATGGATAAGTTGAACATCGTAAGAGAAGCTCAGCACCTAGTGTAAACCTTGTAGTGACATTGAGATTGGTTATGAAATAAGACATCAAACATTATACCTGATTAATTTACCGCATAATTCCTGAACCTATAAATAACCCAAAGTTTCCCTATGTAGCCGCATCCAATCTTGCCGTACAAGCTATGACGCCCAGCAGCACATCTTACTCCATCACCAGCAGAATCTCTTGCTTCTCTAAAAGTGAGAGGTATGTGGCTATAAAAGCTGTTAGTAGGAACAGTCTACTAATCTTCAGTCAGCCACCTACAAGTGCAAAGCCATCGACTTCCGACGAGTTTCATGCTTTTTCTCAAAATCTCAACTTTCTCTCGATCGCCCCTTGACTGAGACTTATGTGCTATCCTCAAGTGCATTGAGGCTACCTTGTATATCAAATGAACAAGAAAAGGGCTGGCAACATCACAGAGCTGATCTGAATCCCCATGGATCAAGGTCAAAGCCATGTCTAATGTTGCTTGTGAAATGACAGCACTCTCGGAGGAGAGCTTTTGACCAGAATCACTTATGCACATACCCTTGCTAAACGACGAGTAGTCGAGCGCGAGAATGCCACTATTAACACATTAGTCAAATATGTATTGGTATAAGGAGGTTGAGTATGGCCCTACGCGTAACAGACCGCCGATTGGCTGCAGTATTCTAATCGCCTCATAGATGCCTCGATATTGGAGACGTTGACTAGCGCAAATATTGTGCGCCGCAACTGGGCAGTCTCGTTGGACTCATCAGAGACATGATGTAGAACCTGGCTGAGGAGATGTGCGGCTTGCGCAAATCGCGCAAAGAGCCCCAGGTGGTAGCTATTGGCTGTTGCTAAAGTATAAATACGATCAGGATTGAGTACCTGTGGCATAATGTTAGAAGTTCCACTAAGAGATGACGCGGGAAAAGTTCACAGTTTACTCACTCCAGATTCCCACACTTCATCATCTACAGGCAAATAGCTCTCTAAGCCCGCATCTGTAGTAATCAGATGCCGTTTAGGATTACTCAAGTTGAGATATCTAGAAAAAACATCAATATCCTGCTGTTTCCCTTATAGGTATAGCAAATTCCAGGAACTGGACAAACGACGCAACTCTTACGTGTGAATGTCACATACCTATCAAGAACCAGAATTGCCCACCACATTCGGCGGCATTCTTCTTCTTCAATCCACCGACCCTGTGCAGCGCTTGATGAAAGAATAGACTTTTCGATGCCCAGAGCCGTTGCGTACCGAGCGCAGGATCCCACCGAAAGATAAGCCGCCGGGTATATGCCATGTCCCAGTTCGTAGAGTGAGATGAGAATAGAAGCCTGGAGAACTAGAGTTGATAACACCCCTGAAGCTTCAATTTTAAACTGAAATAGCTTCACCGTTTCGTACAATGGCGTATTCCAGGTTTTGACTCGTGTGTAGCTTAGCTTCATAGATAGCACGAGCAGAAACAACTCAGCTCTCTTATAGGTCAACCGATTGAGCAGGTTCGCGCAAAAGTGAGGCTTCGATATGATCGGCATCCACATGTGAACCGACTTAAAGAACTTGGCAGAGATGGTCTGGATATCCAGCACGCTCCCGACCAACTCGGCTATGTCATCCGTCACCTCCACATCGGCGTTTACCACTTTCAATTGCGCCTTGGAAAAGACCTCGGGATCTAGAAAACTCTCGGCAATGAAGCTGGAAGTGGCAGAAGGAAACGATAGCTGGCGCACGTCGTGCTTTTTCTCAGCCAATACAACGGGAGGCGGGTCGACGATGGATTTTCCCACTGGCAGAATCGCCTTTATGCGGTTCTTCAGCTTCTCTCTTTTCCGACGGCCCGGATAGTTACATGGAGTATTCTTCCTAGAAAGGTGTTACTAAACACTGGTTTGCTACATCATCGCATCATCCACCGCAGCGGAGTTGACAGGCAGAACTCACTGGACGCAGAGAGTGCATTTCGGATATATTTTATCGCAGCGGCGTTTCGATTGGCGGCATGTCGCGCAAGACCACCGCAAAGCCAAAACACCGAGAGTGCTGTGATTTGCCACGGCTCGAGGCCGTGGTGACGGGCTTTCATTGGAAGTGGACATTGTGCATGTGCGAGGATGTAAGGTGAGCGGACTTATAACCGGCGGCGTGGGGACATGCGGGCTTATAAGACAAAGATTCACTGGAGCGGTGATTACTATTCAGCTAAGATTCCACAAAGACAATCCGTCACGCCGTCGCTTTCTATTGGCACAAGTTATGACATGACTAGCTAGTGGACAATTACTAACATGAAAGAGTTGAAGAATACATATTAAGTTGGTATAGTCAATCTTGTTGCAAAGCTATTAACACAATGTCGAATCTGCAAATACCCCCATCTTCCTAGTAGTGAAGTCAGCGGCACTAGTAGTGGCTGCTCATGTCGCTAATCTGTTGGCCAGCACCTGGTCTCTTCTTCATCTTGATCATAATCTCAGACGCCCTGGGAATCAAGCTGTTGTGGACCTTCCATTCCTTCTTGGGGTCTTCCAATTCAAAGTCGAAGAGGGTAATGAGCGTTGCCACCGTCTTGCTAACCTCCATCTTTCCAAGGTTCATGCCGATGCACTTTCGCGAGCCAGCGCCGAAAGACAAGTCCACATTGTTCAATTGCTGGATGCGGTTCTTGTATTCCTCTTCGGTCTCATTGTCGGCTTGTAACCAGCGCTCGGGGCGGAACTCTTCGGCATCATCGCCCCAGACCTCCTTATTTCTGTGAAGCACGTAGGCATTGAATCCAAGGGCAGTACCGGCGGGCAAGACAGAGCCATCAGGAAGCGCCAAACCGCCAGATGGAACGTAGCGCTCCTGAGCGAAGCAGTTGCCGGGCATGTATCGGAAACACTCTCGGGAGACAGCCTCCAGGTACGGAAGCTGTCGGGACTCGGCATAGGGAACTGGCAGCTGCGAAAACTTGGCATTGACAATCTCGTCTCTCAGACGGCGGAAGACGGCAGGGTGCTTCAGCGAGAGGTAAAAGATGGAGCGCAAGCTCGCCGCGGTGGTGTCGGCGCCGGCGGCAACATTGACGAGCATGTAGGAGAGGATACGGTAGATGTCGACAACTTCGGGGTTCTGCTGCTGGGCCTCGAGATAGCGGTCCAAGAAGTCGGGCTTGGATTGGTCGTGGCCGTCTTCGCCCTTCATGCGCGCCATCAGATGTCCAAGGCAAATTCCGGTGACGGTTCCAAACGACGGCGGGCCGAATCGCATAATCGGGTTCTTGTCGAGAAACTTGTCAAAAATGGGGTTCATGCCGACCGTGACGAGATAGTCGTAGGCTCTATCCGAGACGTTGAGGGTGCCATCGAAATCATGTCCTTTCTCGAGATATCCGACCGCTTCACTCCATGTAGTCTTGGCGACCGCATCCATACCAACTGGACAAGTTAGCTTGATTCCAATAACATAGTATAGTCAGTATCTTACAGAACAGCATCCATTCAGCAAAGTCGAAAGTTTTTCCAAAGGCCTCGTCGCCAGCGAACCGTTGATCAAGTGCTCGGCACAGTGTAGAGATCACAGAATCAACGTGGGGCTCCATTGGCGCGACACCTGGAGCAGACCAATACTTTGCAATTGGCTTCTTAATCCGAGCATGCTCTTCGGGGTTACATTCTGAAAAGATGTTGTAGTAGAGCTTGCCTTCAACCATTGCTCCACTGACGCCATGCCAATCAGTCTGTGATATGACAACTAAACGTTAACCAATGTCCACTCTAATAGAATGCAATGTCGAGACTCACCTTTCTCCAAACCCCCCCAAAGTCAAAGCACGTCTTAATCAATGAGGGGTAGTCAACGTCGATGTAGTTGGGGCCCATGCGAACAACTGGACCGTACTTGTCATGGAGTTTCTTGGTCAAGAGGTGCATGTTTCCTCGATAGGCATAATACATTCGGTAGAAGTTGGTATAAGCTTAATGCGGCATTGCGTGTTATTGATGTGGCTCTCTTTCAGCTCAAGAGACTCTCATTTTCACTTACATGCTAAGAATGGCCCAGGATACTTCCTCAATGGCGAGATTAGGTACGACACAAAGCTCCAGAAGACATAAGTCGCGACTGGAAGGAGCATGAAGATCACCGCTGGCTTAACAAACATGGCCGGGCCATTTTGCAGGAATCCAGCACCTTGGGCCGAGATGGGAACAGAGTTATTGTCCATGATGGCTGGCTCCCACAAGAACTTGGACTGTTCTCGTAGTACCAAGACAATCTACAACTTCGGTGTAGTTATTCTGGAAAAAAAAACTTCCAAGAAGATAAACGGGGAACCCCTCTTAGTAGTTCACATGCAAACAACAAGAAGGATTGCTCTCTAACTTGTCTATAGGGGCCGAGACCCCTCAGGCATATCGTATCATTAGGCGGAATTCTACGTCCAATGTGATCCACAAGTCGACGGATAGTCAACAGCAATTAGTTAGCACCAACAAAAGGGTTCAGGGATGCCGTTATCCTTGACTCTACTCGAAATGACAAAATATCTGATTTGTTACAACCTTTTTCTCATCAGTGGGGTGGGTCAACCTCAACCAAGTTTTCAACTCGGTCTCCACAACGCACGTTTCACCCTTTGGCAAACGGGGGAAGCACTTAAACCCCGTGGTCCGGACGAGTTCTTCACGTCGATGATCTCAATAATGGAAAAGATCCTGGAGATTTCCTTTTCTGACGACTTTATTCATGCAAACCTTATCGACTGCTTCTCTCTGGGGAAAGTGACAAGTTGAGGTCGTATTATGATGATTACGGAGCAAGCACTGTAAGAGCAAATAAGGAGACTGCTGTTGGTTCAAACATCCTTGCTAAATGCAAGCGTAGTGTAGTGCTTCTCCGCAGCCAGGGGATGATCAACCTGTGCAGTAGGAACTGAAAGGAGACAGTGACCCATCGATTCCCAGTTTCTGGCGTTACATTTACCCGTCGAAAGGGGAAGAGAACACAGCCAACAACAAACTTGCGTGCTTTGATTGGGGTGTTTTGGGTATGGACATCCACCCGGCTTTATCTCTCCACGCGTGTCCTGTTCTCCGTGCTCTCAGCGTGGAGATCACCCGGTGCCTTTTGTCCGTCACTCGGCCGAGTCCCCTCTCCGCGGGCTTTCCCGTTGCGGGTTCCCGAAGATGTACGGAGTATATCCGCCTCTTTGCCCACTATTTGAGCAAAGCCTATTTATAGGGCTATACACTACTCCGTGTACAATAATGCCATTCGGATAGAACTCGGGAGTCGGCTATCGCTAAATAGTGGCCTGGTATACTGGAGAAATTCCCTCCTCGTATATCTCGTACCACGCTGTGGAAAAGGCCAAATAATCTTGCAAATTACAGGTCGGCATCTCCTAGTGGCCCCCACGAGCCCCTAACCACCGCAGCCATTTCCCCCTCCCCGCGGATATCGAGGCTATATTCAGCCTAGGTCTTGGCAGGGTTTGGAAAGGTTTTGGCAGCTGTAGCGTGCAGTCTATCCTCCCAACCTCCGTAGGCGATTTCAACCAAGGATGATAACTAAACAAAGTTGATTTTCGCTTACGTTGCAACCTGGAAGTCTTAGCATGCTCGTGGTTCCTCGCTTGACCCCGACCCTGGTCCAAGTAAGATATTTGCCGGGGTCTAACGGCTCGGTTTCCTGTTTGCCGCGGTTATCTATACTAAACTGGGCAATGAACACTGACTTGGTGCAGAGATCACAGACAAACCCCTGATCACATTGCTACCCCAGCACATGTAGTGAGGAAACCCATGTTCAGCCAGAAGACAGCAAAAAAGGAATTATGAAGAGTAAAATTTTTATGAAATTTTTTCAACTACCGCTCCCTTCTTGCCACTAAGCAACTGCAGGTACTGGTAATATTTCCCAGAACAGGTATCTTTGCTGATCTTTCCTCTTTATATTACCCGTATCCATCCGCAATGCTGTCCGTGATTCTGGTAACGGGCGTAACCCCAGGTCCAACCGACAACTCGGTGCCAGGGTGAGTCTTACTCCAGAGATTCAAAAACGTGCTCCCCTTTCCCTGTTAGAATGTTCTGCAACACACGAGCCATCCTTCTGCATCAACTTTGTTGGAACAGGCTGTAAGCCACCAACAGCAGCCATGGCAAACCAATATCAGACGGGACTGGGCGGAGATGCGCCCAAGATGTTGGCTGTGCTGTGGTCACTTACCGCGCTGGCGCTGGTCTTTGTCATTCTTCGTTTGTATACCCGTGTGAGAGTAATTCGCGCGTATGGATTGGACGACTACTTCTATAATGCCTCATTTGTATGTGCATTGGCTTTCAGGGGAGAAGATGGGATTAGTCGTATGTGTTGCCTTGGAACTAACAAATTAACAGGTTACCCTTTTAACCTACGACATTATGATGACGATTGCGTCGATGTATGGATTCGGCCGAAATATTGACGATGTTATCGCCCTGAAAGGCCCCGTCGTGGGAATGGAATCTGTCACGAGGGCAATTCTCTACTCTGCCATCGGTCAGACCATCCTCGTCTTCGGAACGATCCTTTGCAAGACTTCCATGGCTCTCTTCTTGGTACGACTCGTTCCGGACAAGCGCAATCAAATCATCATTTGGATTCCCAACTTCTTCCTCGCCACCGGCATCGTAGCCTCCCTTTTCGTCTTCTGGTTTGCGTGCCACCCCACAGCCTTCTTGTGGGATCGTCGAATCCCTGACGGAAAATGCCCCATCGATCCAGGCCCAATCTCAACTTACGCAGGCGCCTGGTCTGTCATAACGGACTTTTGGTATGCAGCCTTTCCGTGGTATCTTCTATGGAATATTCAAATGCCGAAGCGGGAGAAACGAGTCATTGCTGCTTCTTTAAGCCTGGGTGTTATTGCCGGGGCATGCGGCATTGAGAGAGCCATACAATTGAAGTTCTTGGGCAGCCCGAATTACCTCAAAGATGTTGTTGGCATTATTATATGGCATGCTGCGGAATTCTGTACCACCATGGTTTGTATCGGCATTCCTGTCTGTCGACCGCTTTACCGAGGCTGGTTGGAGGGTTTGTCCAGCGCAAAGGGAAGCAGCGGTACTGGAGGTGGCAGCGGATGGATTAGAAATAGGGACCAGTCAGGGGATAACATGTTTTCGTTGCAGACCATCGGTGGATCTGGGCCTCGAGGCAAATCGGCAAATGCAACGATAGATGATACCATGGCTGCCAGGCACAGCACTACCAGAGCGCGGGTCACTTCAGATAACACCAGTGAAGAGTCGATCCTTGACTCTGAGGCAAAAGATCATGCGAGGAGCAATGGGAAAGATTTGGGGATCAGGGTCAAGACGGAGTATAAGGTGGATTACGACAGGAATTAGGAACAAGTTGGTTGAGAACTAGCTATATCCAGGGAAAGGAAGTGATGATAGACTAGAATTAAGCAGGACTTCAGTAAATAAATTATTAATTATCCATTATAATAGATTACTTTATTGAGTAATGATGCGCCACTGCACATATGGTTGACTCTAGTCTTCTATTCACGATGTATCATGTGGTATTTCTACGGGAACTGGATGTCCGTAGCCGATGGTCTTTAACTTGTTCAAATAGTAATCAGAGAGGATCAAATTGCAACCGGAAAATTACTTGCATCTCTAGGAGAAAATTAAATTAGCGTTGAAGTATATACGAAGAAGCCGATGAGTTTATTTTATGGAGTTCATGATGACTTGTATTTAGCTATGTACGCAAGCAGAGCAGACGGCATGCGAATAACTGCATTCTCACTGTGCATCTTCAGTCTTTCCATACATCTTGAGTGAAGCTTCATGAAGATGACGTCCCATATCTTTCTCCACAGGACCGACCTGCTGGATGCCCATCTCGAAGAGAGTCTTCATTCGCTTCGTAGTCTCAGGCCAAGTACAAGCTCGTACAAAGTCCTGCATAGACGAAAGAAGATCCGTCAATCGAGGCAGCCCAGCACGATCATTAACAGCACGCTTAGTTTCCAGCAAAGGCTTGCGATCAAACCCAGCTATCCGGCGCGCGAAATTGTCCACAAAGGCAGACAACTCCGAGTCTTTGATGGCACGGTTGATGTACCCGTACTGAGCAGCAGTCGAAGCGTCGAAATCCTCGCCCCCAAGAAGAATCTCCAAGGCTCGCGAGCGGTTAACCAAGCGAGGCAGCCACTCGATTCCTCCACCGCCACAATGAACGCCAGCAGCGGCCTCGGGCTGCGCAAAGATTGCCTTTTCGATGCTGCCAAAGCGCATGTCGCACGCCAGAACGAATTCGCTGCCATGGCCACGAGTGCGTCCGCGAACTTCGGCAATGCTGACTACGGGAAGACGTGCGAGACGAAGCACAAAGTTGGCCCAGTCAAAGATGGGGGCAGTCTCTTCGTCTTCCGGCTTGTCTTCACCTGCCGTCAAGTCCCAATGGGCGATGAAATAATCTTCGACCGAGCTATCAAAGACGATAACCTTGACAGCTCTGTCGTTTTCGAGGAGCTCGACGAGCGTGCGCAATGCAGCATAGGTTCGCGGTGTAAAGAGGTTCAATGGCGGAGCATTGAACGTAGCTCTCCAGTAGGCCGAGCTGACTTTGGTGAGTTTTAAAACGTCGTCAAACGACCACGGCTCAGCGACGTAAGGCATATTGTCTTTAATGAAGAGTATTGAAGAGATTTATTATACAAAAATGGATAGTTTGGATTGAGGATCTTTGTTATTCACTTGATTGATGCTGCATTGTCTATATTTCAGCGCGACCCTTACATCCTTTTATAATCGCTTCCAATACCAGCCATAACTTTAAAATACTTACAAAAGTTAAAAATAATTGCCTTACACATAACATTTGATAGCAAGTTTTGAGATGTTTGGAATTATGTTGCTTGTCGGTAACTCCCGAAGTGAAGTCAATATTGCTGCGGTGTCTCGGCCTTGACTGCGGGGAATTTGCGGTCTTTCGGTGTTATAGACGGCATTTGGAGTTACCTCAGCTGACCAAACTTAAGATTGGTCTATCAGAAACCCTTCTATCACACTATTTCCGATCAGTCCAGCCATTGCCGTCATTCTTATTCATTTACAATAATGAACAAGTGTTGCTAATTGTAGGATTAATTTATCTCATGTAAACAAAGGCGCACAAGCTGAAGCTACCTTACGCGTAAACGATGGTGCATTAACCCTGTACTCGTCCTGTACAAACAGGTAAGGGTATAACGCTGACTCCTACACAATTACAATACAGCGAACAGAACAATGAGCGCCTCAACAAACCCCAGACCCTATTTCATCTTGTGGATTGCGACCAGCAGTGGCCGAATATTGTCTTGGAATATTTTGTTTGTCATGTTGTCACCGTCTTTGTCGCTCCATAACCACATGGCCGAACAATAGAATCTCCGCACGGGCGCTCTCTGCAGTTAGCCTAGTTGTATTTTACTCCAGCCATTGAAGGAGCTACAAGTCATTGAGGCCATTGCAAATAAACAAATATTGCAGATAATCTCGTTGTTAATTATGATGACTGGTTCTTGTCTGACTGAGTCAGACCAACACTCACTTTTGTCTCAGGAATGTGCCTTAATAAGCCGGCCTTGTGCCGCACAACGGCAGCAAACATGTAGCTGTGAGTCACCAATTGCTGCGATGTTTGCTCGGCCGCCGTTTTAAACGCCCCTCGCGCGCCTGTCACCTTTCCTTTGTTCAAGATTCTCTCCCAAACATTAGCAATGGCTACCAACAGCGCACGAGAAAGTCCAAGTAAGTTCAGCCACCAATAGCTCAATAGAGCCCGAGAGCGAAGATCTTGCTAACAAGACAATCTTCGCGGGGCAGTCGTCGCAACCGACCCGCAGCCGAAGGGCACACCGGCTCCGGTGGCTGACGGCACCAAGGCCGGCATTCAGCCCAATTCCTCGGACACAGCACCCACCCCAGCCAAAGTAAAGACCGAGAAGGAGCTTGAACGGGAGCGCAAAAAGGCAGAAAAGCTCGCGGCTTACGAGCAGAAGAAGGCCGCCAAGGCTGCAGCGGCCACCACCGCTGCGAAAAAGACCAAGGACAAGGAGAAAGAGAAAAAGGCCGCGGCCGAAGTGCTGCCTCCGTTCGTTGAAGATACCCCAGAAGGAGAGAAGAAGCGGCTTAAGCCTTTTGACGACCCTCACTATTCTTCGTATCATCCTGTTGCCGTTGAGTCGGCTTGGTATGCTTGGTGGGAGAAAGAGGGCTACTTCAAGCCCCAGTTCACCCCGAAAGGCGATGTCAAGCCCGAGGGCAAGTTTGTCATTGTTGTGCCTCCTCCTAATGTCACGGGAGCTCTTCAGTAAGTCTCCCTATACCTCTGTTTCTAACACTCATAACTAGGGGTTATTGACAATGGGACAGTATGGGCCACGCCTTGGGCAACTCGCTGCAAGATCTGATGATCCGCTACAACCGGCAAAAGGGAAAGACTACATTATGGCTACCCGGTTGTGATCATGCTGGTAAGATTTCTGCTAATATGTCTCGGTTGATTGACATGATCTGATGGCTCTCAAGGCATTGCGACACAAAGCGTTGTAGAAAAGACTCTCTGGAAGAGGAAACAACAGACCAGGCATGATCTGGGCAGAACACAGTTCGTTGAACTCGTACAGGATTGGAAGGAGGAGTATCACCAAAAGATCAACAATGCCTTTAGAAAAATGGGAAGCAGTCTTGATTGGAGCAGAGAGGCGTTTACAATGGTGCGCTCCTAACATCGCATTGCGAGTACAACATTCATGCTAAAACTCAATAGGACGAGCACTTTTCATCAGCTGTCGCGGATGTTTTCATCAAATTCCACGAAGAGGGCATCATCTATCGAGCCAACCGCCTCGTCAATTGGGATTCTACATTAACGACCGCCCTCAGCAACATCGAGGTAGACAACGAAGAATTGTCAGGAAGAACGCTTCTTGACGTACCAGGATACGACAAAAAGGTCGAGTTTGGAATCATTGTTCACTTCAAATATCCGATCGAGAATTCGGAGGAGACTATTGAAGTTGCTACAACGCGTCCCGAGACCATGCTAGGCGACAGCGGCATCGCTGTACATCCCGATGATCCTCGATACACACATCTCGTGGGCAAATTTGCTACTCATCCCTTCATCAAGGGCCGCAGGCTTCCAATCGTTGCCGATACATATGTAGACCGCGACTTCGGTACCGGTGCCGTCAAATTAACCCCAGCACACGATGTCAACGATTTTAAGCTGGGCATGGCCCACAAGCTCGAGTTTATCAACATCTTGACGGACAACGGATTAATCAACGAGAACGGTGGCCCGTACCAAGGCCAAAAGCGATTCGACGTCCGATACTCAATCCAGGAAGACCTGAAGAAACTTGGACTCTACGTGGATAAGAAGGACAACCCCATGACTGTACCTCGTTCGGAGAGAACCAAGGACGTCGTCGAGCCTATGATGAAGCCACAGTGGTGGGTGAAGATGGATGACCTCGCAGGACCAGCAGTAAGCCTCACATTCTTTAGACTGTCCTTTGTGCTTTGTCTTATTTACTCATACCTATCCAATAGATTAAAGCAGTTCAGGAGGGACAAATCAAGATCAAGCCCGAGTCGGCAGAAAAGAACTATCTTCAATGGATGGCCAACATCAACGACTGGTGCATCTCAAGACAGCTGTGGTGGGGACACCAGTGCCCCGTGTACCGTGTTCGCTTTGAAGGAGAAGATGACCAGGATACTGATGACAGATGGTTCGCGGGACGAACTCAAGAAGAAGGTATTGCACTCGTATTTCAACTATTACTCCAGGCGCGGGTACTAATTAGAATACAGCCTTCGTCAAGGCCAGGAAGGCCTGGCCGGACAAGAAGTTTGAACTGGTTAGTTAATATCCTTTCCTTGATCTACTTGAGTCAGAGTGGCCAGAGATTGTATTTCTCAGTGATCTCTTCATCTCTTGGTCCGCCAAAAGCCAGCGTCTCAGAGACTTACATATGAGATAATAGGTTCGAGACGAGGACGTCCTTGATACATGGTTCAGCTCTGGTCTCTGGCCTTTCGCCACTCTCGGCTGGCCCAGAGAAACTCCCGATATGTCTCGTCTATTCCCTACCAGTGTCCTAGAGACCGGTTGGGATATCATGTAAGCTCACTTTCAGGAGTGAACATCCCATCTCACATGTAAAGCACATGCTAACTTGGAGCTTTGCAGTCCTTTCTGGGTCGCTCGTATGATCTTCCTCGGAATAAAGCTTACTGTAAGTATCATGTCGCCCCCTCTTTACGACAAGCAATATTGACCCAATGAACAGGGCACTGTACCATTCTCCGAGGTATTCTGTCATTCTTTGAGTAAGTTCATAGCCTCTGTTGGTGTATCTCACGCTGAGCTAACCTTTGTACAGTTCGTGACTCCGAAGGTCGAAAAATGAGCAAGTCGCTCGGTAATGTTATTGATCCTTTGGACGTCATTCGCGGCATCGAACTCCAAGCTCTGCATGACAAGCTACTCACCGGCAACCTCGCTGCCTCCGAAGTCAAGAAGGCCACCGCGTACCAGAAGACTTCGTTCCCGCAAGGCATTCCAGAATGCGGAGCAGACGCTCTTCGCTTCGCTCTCATCGCCTACAGCACGGGCGGTGGCGACATTAATCTCGATGTCAAGGTCATTCACCTTTACAGGCGCTTTTGCAACAAGATCTGGAATGCCTGCAAGTATGTCCTTGGCAAGCTGGATGCTGTCAAAGACTTTGTCCCCGCGAAGCAGTTGGCTCTTAATGGAAATGAGTCGCTCGCAGAGCTCTGGATTCTCGGGAAGATGAACCATGCCACCAAGGCAATTAATGAAGCTGTCGAGCAGAGAGATTTCATGAGGAGCGCCAACCTTGTATACTCATACTGGTATTTCCAGCTGTATGTGGTCCCGGCGCAGCCTTCCTAAAGCTCGACTAACTGTTTACTATCTAGATGCGATGTTTTTATCGAGAACTCCAAGGCTTTGATCCAGGAGGGTTCGGAAGCCCAGATAAATTCTGCGCTTCAGACACTCTACTCTGTTCTTGAAACTGCTCTCGTCCTCTCTCATCCCTTCCTTCCCTTTATCACAGAAGAATTGTGGCAGAGATTGCCCAGAAGACCGGATGATGCGACACAGAGTATTATGATAGCGAAGTATCCCGAATGGGACCAACAATTTGAGAATCCCAAAGCTGAGGCTGCCTACGACATTGTTTTGGGCTGCTCAAAGGGTATTCGGTCTCTGGTAGCCGAGTACTCGCCCAAAGAAGATGCGAAGATCTTCATCCATGCCTACGACGCAGCGTCACACAAGACCGTATCCGAGGAGAAGTCTTCCATCCGCTCTCTCAGCGGCAAGAGCGCCATGGAAATCGAGATCCTCTCACCAGATCATGCTCGTCCTACCGGCTGCGTTGCTTTCCCCGTGTCCAGCGCCGTTTCCGTCTTCATCTACGTCAAGGATCGCGTAGACTTGGACGAGGAGATTGCCAAAGCGGCAAAGAAGCTGGAAAAGGCCCGTGCCGCTGTTCAGAAGCAGACTAAGCTTCTTCAAGATCCGGTGTACATCGAAAAGGTTGCCGTCGCAACGCAGAATGCCGACAAGAAGAAGTTGGCTGATTTAGAGAGCGAGGCGAATGGCTTTGAAACAACTATTGAACAGTTTAAGCAGCTAAAACTCGAGTAAGAAAGGGGTCAATCCCGCAGATTATTGGGACGGCAGAAAGATTGATCTCAAATCCCGATTTATGTCCTGTAATTTTGCCATACGCGGCAGGCCCGCGCCGGTCCGAATAGGCATATCACACCCCAATCCATCTTATCTTTTGCGTCAGGAAGCCGCAGATGAGGGCGGTTTCGCTTGCCCTGTCCATGCACTCTTAATACACACATTAAAAACACGCCAAATGGTTCGATTTTGCATTTGCTCATGTGTCTCCACCTATGAAAATCTTCGTTTTTAAGTCGAATTTTGTTGGATAACCAGAAGCTAAACCGTTAACTTAATCTCGCTGTATTCTATCTAGCGTGACATGTCTAGTGAGAGGCAGCCGAAGCTATTTCTACTGTAACGACACTGAATATTCTCTGGATAGAGGCTACATTTCCCCAGAAAAACTGAATGAGACTCGACTATCACTCATTGCCCTAGGCTGTGATGGTTTAACGTATGGAAAATGCGGTACAACAGCCTCACGTTGGAATCGATTACAGTTCTTGTGGTAGAGAGGGGTGAGAATATCTTTGTTCATTCGTTCTGGAGCAGTGAAATCGCGGATATGTTTTTGAATTTGTGCTGAAATATGTACATAAACTGACTCTTCAGGTGAAATATGCAATCCAAATCTGGAAGCATTCAAGGGTTGGCTGCCACAATTATTCAACCACCGCACATAGTGTCAATAGGATAGAATGACGGAGCAAGATCAGTGGACGGCTCTGGTGTGTTCCTCTCTGGCCTCCGCTTCGTAAGACGACATACTGTAAGGAGATCTGCGGCTAGTCTTACTTGCATAAGGTAGCACTAGCACTCGGCTGAATATCACACCGGATCTCATTATACGTGGAACCATTAAGATTAGCGATGCATATGATAGATCCAGGCAATGAGATATCAATATCAAGCTATCTGCGTGAATCAGTACGAATCAATTTCAGCATCACTATTCGTCGTATACCTCAACTTAGCTTCACAGAATAGCGTCTAAGGAACCGAACGAATGTGCTGAGCTGAACACCAGCCATTCGTAATACATCCCCGCCGCAACCTGAATCTTACTCCATGTATCACAAGAAGCGCCTCATAATTATTCTTCTTATCTTTAATTGGTAGCCAATAACTGCTGCATTGATGGGTGGTATTGAATAGCCTATATGTCAACTCCTTGCAGTGCCCGGTGAAGGTTGATTGGGAACACGTTGCCAATCATCGGTCGCACATGGTGCTGTTGCATTGCCTTGCATGTTTGCTCCATCGTTGGGCACGAAGCCTCGATGCACCATGCCTCGCCGAAAAAGTAGAGATTCAGAATATTCTATCCTGGGCAAGAATTAGGGCTATAAGGCGTACCATTCAACGCTTTGACAGTGACAGCAGGAATTTCTATCATCAATAACAGCTGAAATTTTCAGCATACAGTTTGGAGATGTTCTTTGCAGCTTGCCTCTTCAGCCTTCTCACACTCCCAGGCGTCCATGCAGATGGCTGGGATGACTTTTCGAATAATCTCGCGACAGATCTCGCACCATTTCTATCCCTATTTGGGGAGCAGATCACCAAGCAATACCTCAGCGAAAGCGTTGCCATGATCGATTATTTCATTTTCGCAATGGCACCCATGGGCATCCTGACTGCGATCGTTTCGGCGATTCGCGTATGCGGGAGCCCATCACTACGTGCATTTATTGGCAGATCACAAGAAGGCGGAGGGAACGCCGAAGCAGAACTGTGCTCTTCTACGAGTCGAGATGTGTGCGAGCTCTACAACAATGGCGGCATCGCGCGAGTCTTTGGACGTCCAAAAATTCTCGAGGTTGTGTACGACCCGGAGCATAGCTTCGCAGATGAGAAAGCGGGCATACATACATTTCAGGAATTTATTGAAAAAAATCCTAAGAAATGGACACGGATCCAACCCCCCGAGTCCCCAGACAGCAATGAGACTATATCTGACGCCTTTGCTCAAAATTTCTCTCCAAATCTTTCTCTCAACGTTGGCATCAAGAGAAAACCTCCTGCTATTTTCTGGGCAGTTGCCATAATTGGCATGGTATTGCAGGCCGGCGTTTTGGTCTTCGCAGTCCTTGTGGCATACTACTTTCACTGGGAGAAAGATGGCAGTCATCCAGAATCGTATGCGTGTCCACTCACCATCACTGGAACACTTCTTCTGTGTGGCGGCATTTTTCTTTGCGCGTTTCTCGTGGGGGAAAGCACAAAAGAACAAATATTTCGCCGGAATCCAGACAAGGGTGACCAGCATTCACCGAGAGAAACTCTATATTGGGTTCAGCCTGGAGGACAAGTGCTTGGGGACCAAGTCTTTGATGCCTTCTGCTGCAGTGACCGCGGCGAGCCTCTGAAGGAGTACATCACTTCGTGGAAGAACCAGTCAAAAATTTCCCAGATTGTGGTATGGGCTGCTGTTAGTATCTCTGTCATCGGCTTTGTGATGCAGTTTGTCGGGCTACGCGCTATCCATTCTGCTGTATCTGTAGCCCAACTTGGAGCCATTATGCTGATGAGCGCTGCGCGAGCCGCCCTTCGCATGCAGCGCTTAAAACCGGAGGACAACTTTCTTGCTCAGTGTCCCGACGAGGTTGTTGGACACGAGCTGGACTGGCTTGCTTTACGCATTGGCCGGCAGGACATTCGCCGCAGATTAAGTTCTTCGTCACCGGTGCAATCATTGGACTCTCTACGTCTTCTCTGGAGGTTCTGTGGTACTCTTGGTATTACGACTGAAAACGTGGACCCATTGTCACCCAAGGCTTCCGAAAAACTAAACGCTGCTGCAAAACTGTTAGCCTATCGAACTCGCCTCGCGCAGCTCACCCAGTCGCATAATACTCAAAATAAGAGCACAAATTCTGCAGAGTACTTTGACGTTGGAATGGTCGAAGTCCGAGAATATTCTCGTCGGCTTGCCTTCGCCATTGAGGCAGCAGCCAATACCATATTCCCTAAGAACCCTAATTGGAGAGACACTTCATCCATATTCTGGAATTTTGCGTGCGATGTTGCATCCGTGGAACCATATGGTGCTTCTGAAGATCGACCAATCCCACATACGACATATTTAGAACTAACACGCGAAGAATTGACCACTTCTTGGAAGCTTCAAAACAGATTGCAGCTAGAAGGACTTCTGGGACTGTGGGTCTGGTCATTGAAGTCTGACCCGGCTGTTGAAACATCAGACTCACAGAGTCATTTCACGATATCCCGAGCTACTGAAATCCCAAGGGAACGCATCGTTTCAACCAACAAAAATATAGAGACTGACCTGAAGTTGTGGCTCGGTGACAAGACCCCAATTGTTACAGAATACGAACTTGACCCTACTTACGCCAAACAAGGCAACCCAAGTATTACCAGATGGAAACCGGGTGATGCGCAGGGCAAGGAAAAACGATTCTTTGGTTGGCACGCAACGGAGACGTCACAGATTCCTGATTCTACTCCCTTCACAATTATGTCGGCTCAAACAGACGGTTCTCTTTTATCGCTATGTGCGCAGGAAGTGTTTGGGTCATTCATCGCGAGCATCCTCAAGATTACGGATGATATCGGTGATATCAACATCCAAGAAACTCCTCATTTCCGCTTGGAGAGTAGCTTGGTGACTGAGATGATAAAGACGTTCACCGAAGAGCGGTTAGGCTCGAATGAAGATGCACTATTATGTATCTTGCCTACCATGATACCTCGGCTGAGGCTTTCCTTCACGGAAAACGCCGTAGTAGCAGCAAAGAGAATGGCAAACCAGCATCGAAGGGCCGGAGAGTGGATACAGGCAGAAACGGTGCTCCAATGGGCATGGGAAGTTTGCAACAAGTCTCAGCCTCACGCAAGTAAGGATGGCTGCCAAAATGACCAGCCGCTTCACGCGGACAAACCCATACAACAAGCAGCAATCGCATTAGGAGAGCTATACCGGTGGGCAATGCGAGATAATGAGACGAAAGGGTTCGGCTTGAGTGGTATTGAGTGGCTCTCTCGTCAGGTGCCCAGCCGCCAGGGACCAAGCCCTTCAGCTCATGACGCAATTATTGCTCGTTACGATCATATTGTAAAAGACATTATACGGCAGGGAAATAACGTCAATGGCATCGCCTTACATGTTCTCCCTAAGATTAAAGATAAATTAACCACACGGCGCAAACGTGTGTATAAAGGTTCTACATTTTACCGAAACGATGTTAAATTAAGGGAATCCCCTGAGATTAAATACGATGATGAAATAAGCGAAATCCCTAAGGTTGAAGACGATTTGAATGAAGTCTTGATCTATATCACCCTGCCAATCCCAATGACAAATGAAGACAAAGGAAAGGTACTTGGTTTGGCTGCGAAGCGCGGCTGGGCAGAGGTGGTTCTTGCGTTGCTTGAATCAGGCGCAGAGCCGGACTTTAAAGACCCAGCCCAAAATTCAAGAACAGCATTATCACAAGCAGCGGGAATTGGAAGCATCAACACTATGAAAGAATTGATAGATTGGGGGGCATTTCCAAACTCAACAGACGCGCATCACCGGACGCCTCTGTCGTACGCTTCGGAAATGGGACATAGTTCTGCGGTCCAGATATTGCTAGGAGATCAACGGGTCGACCCAAACGCTGAAGATGGGAAAGGATTGGCGCCGCTGTTATGGGCAGCCAAGAATTGGCATGAAGCAGTTATGAAGCTGTTAGTTCAAAAAAAAAGGTGTAGATCTAAACGCCAAAGATGATGGAGGGAAAACGCCACTGATTTTGGCGACTATACATAGGAGAGTGGCTGAAGAAGGGGATGAAGAAATCGTAAAGCTACTGATTCAAAACGGCGCAGACCTAAACATGAAAGACGAGAGGGGGTGGACGGCACTAATATACGCAGCCAAGGAAGGGCATGAAGAAATTGTGACGCTGCTGATTCAAAACGGCGCAGACCTCAATACACAAGATTGGGAAGGAGAGACGGCACTACAATACGCAATCTCCGAAGGGCATGAAGAAATCGTAAAGCTGCTGATTCAAAACGGCGTAGACTTAAGCATGAAAGTCGGGAGGGCACTACAATACGCAGTCTTGAAAGGGCATGAAGAAATCGTGAAGCTTCTGATTCAAAACGGCGTAGACCTCAACATACAAGATTCGAAAGGAGAGACGGCACTACACCACGCAGCCCAGGAATTTTCTAAGAAACCCACGATGTTCCTGATTCAAAACGGCGCAGACCTCAACATACAAGATTGGGAAGGATGGACGGCACTAATGCGCGCGGCCTCGGGAGGGCGTTGGGAAGTTGTACAATTGCTGATTCAAAGCGGTGCAGACTTAAACGGGGAAGATAAACATGGAATGACGGCACGAGATCATGCGAAATCGAGATGGCATGGGGAATTTATGGAGCTGCTGGGTAGCATTTCTCAATCATCTCCGGCACCCTCATAATGCGTGTCAAGTGGAAGGCGATGGGAGGCGGTAGAGTACAGGTATTCTGGTTTGTGCTGTGAAAGAAAAGGGACTCTACACAGCAGCCGGAATATCATAGTTTTGCCTCCAACTTCGAGTATTTATCTGTTTACAGAAAATCGCCGATAATTGGAGAAATAAAGGGTTTCCTGTGTCATATATTTCTTTGATTGTAGGAGTTCATAATGAAAGACTAGCATATTATAAGTTATACCATTTACGAAAGGATCTATCTCACCATTTCTCATACATTCGAAGTCCTCATAAACAACCTAGTCATGCATGATAAAGACACAACTTTCCTACTGCATTTAACAACTCCAAAGCGTTTAGTATAAATAGGTACTTTAATGTTCCCTGCCAAACATCGTTAGCTACACCAATGTCGGCTCAGATGCGTATGATTAGCAGAAGCGAATAGCTGGTCTAATAACTGGTCGCCTCGGATAGGCAGCGGAGCGTACTGGTAGGCTTATTATCAACTTTGCTATCTTGAAGAACATTTACAAACGTAGATCTTATTTCAAGATAAGACACTGTCATAGACGTCTAAAAAAACCAGTCATGGCGACAGGTGTAGACACTCTTCGCATATTCATGATACCAGATTAATTGAGTGGGTATATTAGGATGAGAAATATGCAGATTCTGGCTTATATGGACGCGTGAATAATGAATACATAGTTTCATTCATCGAAATATAAGCCATTTTGAGGTTCGCCTTGCTTTATGCTAAGATCAGCTCAAGATCAGATCTTTTCCCGACGCAATCCATGACCAAGTTTTACTGCGAGTTCCTCCTATATATGTAATGTGTATGAAAAAAAAAAAATAGGTAACAAGGTGCATCATTGACAGTTTTAAATGAAATGAATGATCTAACCGACTCTTCTGTAATAGTGTTGTAAGTCAACTATCGCTGCTTAGTTTCACGATTAGACAGCAGATCTGAATCCTTGAAATGTACTGGATAAGCATTTCAGATGACTGCTAAGCTACCAGTTGAAGCTATACATAATGGATGGTATATACTACAAGCAACTATGCCCTAGTGCTGCTTTCTTCATACCATCGCTAGCTGGAGATACATAGGTCTAGGCACGACTACTCGTGCGTCTTTCGTAGGTTAGCTGGGTTCGCAATAAAGGCAGCACACACCCCAATGGCGGCTACCAGAGTCGTTGCCCCGAAAGCGAGCCTCAGTCCATCGTAGTACACCAGCCGGGCACTGAGCTGGATATCAGGCGGAAGCGTACGCAAGGCTTCGACCGAGTGCCGGATCTCGTCGATAATCTAAGTCGAAATCTACGTCAGTTGCCGATTTCCCTACCAGTTATGCGCTTTTAAAATGACCAAGAAAAAGGGGCGTACTCTCCATTTATCTGGTACCTCGCTCAATACCTGTGGTAAGCGTACACTGAGCGTATTCTGGACGATGGCTGAAGTTATGGACACTCCCCAGACAGTTCCTAATGACCGAACGAGATAGGTTGTTGAAGCGGATACGGCGTGGTCTGTAGAAGCATGTGAGTACAAGAATCTTTGTGTATCAGTAAGCCGTATAAGCACGTACCTGAATGAGCATGGGACGCAATCGAGATAAAGAGAGTTGCCGGGTACACGATTCCTGTTCCTAAGTGAGAAGGAAAGATATACAAGACATACTTCCACGAGGCATCCGAAAACGCCCACGATGTAACCAAAGCCTGGCCGATTGTCATGAGGACGAGCCCCGTGCGCATGAGCGGAATCAGCTTCCCCCAGCGAGACATGACTGTACCAGCAACCAAGCCACCCAAGGGCATGGCCAGCGAAGGGATAGCCAGACGAGCGCCGGCTTTGGTGGCTGAGTCTTGAAGGACGGCCTGAAAGAAGAGCGGAAGCATGAAGAGATACTAAATGGCGTAGCATGTCAGCAAAGATTTTAGTCTCGGGCGATCATCCGTGTAGATAGACGAACCCCGTATGTAGACATGCCGGCGCAGATGTTGGCAATCTGTGTGGCAATGGGCATTGCTCCCTGAAGCATCCTCAATGGAATAATCGGCAAGGCTGTCGTTTTCCCCTCGACGGCAACAAAAGCAACAAACAGCACGACACTGATCGAAAGCGATCCAATTACCCAGGGACTTCCCCAAGGCAACTCGTTGCCACCTAAACTCATACCCAACAACTGCGTCGAAACAGCCGCCACGAGGAGAAGAGCACCAGAGAAGTCGACTCGTTTCCACACAGCACCAAGTCCGCCTTCAGAGACAATTCCACGATGCTGGTTCTTGAGGACAAAGTATCCTGCACCAAACGCAAAGATGGAAAAAGGTATTTGGAAGAGGAAACACCAGCGCCAACCAACCAAGTCGGCAATGGTACCGCCAAAGGAAGCGCCGCAAATTGCACCCATTCCCACAATTCCATTCTGCATAGCCTGATACATGCCTCTCTTTTTAAACGGTATCATGTCCGAGTTGATAATAGTAGCTATAACCAACGTCAGTCAGTCAGCATGTAAGACGTGTAAAAAGCAAGCAACTTGTTTTTCGCCTCACTCACCCATAGTCATAAGTCCCGCTCCCCCAATCCCCGTCACAGCTCTCATACAATTCAGCGCCAACATGCTTTTCGCCACTCCACACCCAAGACACCCCAGCGCAAAAAACGTCGTGGCCACGAAGAAGCAAGCCCGTCGACCAAAGATGTCAGACACCCGCCCGTACAGCGGCTGGAACGCAGCAGAGGTAACGAGGTAAGACGTAGTCAGCCAGGAGGCGCTGTTAGCGGCATCGAACTCGGAGCTGATGACGGCGTAAGTGGCGGCGGTGATTGTGCTGTCGAAGCCGTAGAGGAAGACGTTTGTCATGATGGCCAGCTGGATGGAGAAGAAGCCCGAGGGGGGAGACCAGGATTCATCGGGGGCGGAGAGGAGAGGTGTGTCTTCTTGGGCTGGGGGACGCTGGCTTTCGATGTCGTCGACTTGGGGTTGAGTGATGTTGTTATCAGATGGTTGTGAGGTTAAGGGAGACTTTGATATAGGCGGCGGTGTGAATATTTGCGTTGATGAAGCCATGGTGGAGTGTGTAGTTGCTTGTCAGTTGTGTACGAGTTGAGAGCAGTCTCTTCACAATAGTGTTAAAAAGAAGATGATGAAAGAGAAAGAGTTGCAGAGATTTTTTTATTCTTACGGCAACGATATATATAAGTTGCAACCTCAAATCACATAATTGCCATCCACCAACCCCCGACAAGGATCTCATGCCGTGCATCCACCCCCCGTGATTCGACAGAATGCCCACACCAAGCGCATTGCACCATCGCCTCCGGCCGCTTCGTGATGCAGCACCCCCCTGCACCATTTTCCGATTCGGCTCACTTTCATTAGCTGGGGTTAATAAGATAATAGAGTGAAAAATTAGACAGATTGAGCTGGTTTGGAGATCGGCAAGTGAGTCAGAGCCGATGGGCCGCTTATTCGGATGTCGTGGTTTTGGTGTGTAAGTTCGTTTACTCGTATGCATGGCTGTGTGTGGCTGTTGAGCACGCAATGATTGGCATTGCAACCCCTTGAATACAGTATTCCATAGTATCCTTAATTGGATCTGCAATTCTCACTGCGTAACGAAACAAATGAAATCCCCTTCAAGTACATCATACTTTCCCATCGTCATCAGACTGGATCATTCTGTCCAAGGCTGCATGTCTCACACCAGACCTCATGCAAACCCTCAATCTCATCCCCAACACTCCACACCGCTCCATATCATCAAACAATGACTCAAAAAATAAAACATCAATTCTAATTCATTGCATCATCTCACATTTGGTATCTTAGATAGAAACATCTCATTTCTTCGCATCGGCCTGCATCCCGCTCTGCACCCAGTTCCTCGTCTCCTCCGCCTTCTTATCCATCTCCTCAGGACTCAACTTTGCCAAATCAAACGCAGTGTGCGGCTTGGGCACATGTCGACCCTTTTCGAAGCCGGGCCGCTCGAGAAGGGTGTGCAGCCACTTGTCCAGGGCAGGGAACTCGTCCAGCGAGACACCAGCCCAGGCTATATACATTTATCCCCAATTAGCGTCAACTTAAACAAGACAAGATGAAACATCAAGTTGAAGATAGTGACAACTTACCGTGAGAAGCTACCCATCCCCAGGAGGCAATGTCGGCAATGGTGACGCGGTCGCCGACGAGGAAGCCAGAGGTGGACTTGGCCAGCTGGTTGTTCAAGACGGAGTAGAGGCGGCGCGTCTCGTTGGTGTAGCGGTTGATGCCATACTGGATCTTCTCAGGGGCATATCCTACACTCACCATGTAAGCAACAACCCATTAATGATACTCATTGTTGTTACAAGAACTCACGGTTAAAGTGGTTTGCCTGTCCCTGCATAGGACCTAGACCACCCATCTGGAAGTGTAGCTACATCGTAACAGTCAGTCCCATAACATCTCAAAAAGTCTACAGCCAGAACTCACCCAGCTGTTCACCTCCCAGGTCTCCTTAGAGTCCTTGGGATACGAAACCTTGTGGTCCTTGTCATAGCGGTCCACGAGGTACTGCAGAATGGCGCCGCTCTCAAAGATGCGAATCTCCGACCCGTCGGTCCACTTGTCCGTGAGAGCGGGGATGCGGCCATTGGGGTTGATTTCAAGAAACCAGTCCTCCTTCTGCTCATTGGCGGTCATATCGATGGCGTGGACCTGTAGAATGTTAATCGTGATCAAGCTGCAATGCAATACTCTGTGACATGTCTCACCTTGTACTCCAGGCCCAGCTCCTCAAGCAGGATGGAAGCCTTGATGCCATTGGGCGTGGCGGCCGTGTAGAGCGTAATGTCAGTAGGGATACCCATGTTGTTGAATAATTGCCGTCCTAGCTGTGATATGCGAGCAGACATGTACTGTCAATCGTATTGGAGTCGAGATGAAGCTTGCCTCGGCGGATAGTGGTTATATATACTCCACGTATTTCTCCAGGACTTTTTGTTAGATCCAACCCTGACTAAACCAGCAATGAGGTAATATCCTCGCAATAAGACGGACAGATGTCTTCGCCCACTGGGCCCAAGTTGACCCGAACCCAGATTCGCTGTCCCTCAGTTTTTGCTTAGAAATCCTGCGTGTACATACAAGCAACCCCACCTCAGAAGCCCCGGATATAGTCGCCAAAAAGCGGAGATGTGTATTTCGGGACAGCCCACATTGCCAGCCATTGTCTCGTTTGGGTGTTATTTTCTGTTTGCAAAAAGAGGAGTGTTGCTGAGAAAGCAGCGCATTGCTTATCAAAGTGAGGTGGTTTGTCATGGTGGTGATGCTTGGACGAGTTGGGAGCGAGATAATAGGCGTATAGGATTCAATGTGTAAGAGCTTACTATCCGATTCCCGTGCCGGCCGTCTTACTGCGTATCCACCTGCGTATGTTCTTAATATGAGGAGACAATACGGATGTCCACGGATTTCCAAGCGTAGTCACAGATATCCCTGAATGCACATAAACCTAATCTTGAGGAATCATTTCTTCAAGGGTGTTGTAATACACGTATAGACTTCTTCGGATGCATCAACGGCAGTTAAAATAGTTGCCGCAAGATGGCCGCCCATAGAGAATGATACTTAGTCGTATATACCTCATACCAACGAGTCAGTCCCTTTGGAATCTTCATCTCCGGTTACCTCCACAAGAAAAGACATCGAGAGCAACGCTTCGAACTACATAGTCCCTAAATTATATCAGCAGCATACTCTCACCCTTGCGAGAGTTCGCCGAAAATGGTAAATTCCTCGGATCTATCCGAATCACTCAAAGTAATCAACCCGAATAAAGTTGACGCCACAAAACTCCATGCAATGTTAGATACCCATATCACTTCATCGGGCTGAAACAAGCAAAGAATAGTAATCATTGATGAATTAGCAAATGTGGACACAGGCACAGTAAGCAGTCAATTCCCATCTCAATCACTACATCACATATCTTCATACCCAGTTTAGTAGACAAGCAGTATACCTAGAAGAGATAGTCGTAATACAAAGAGTACAAAACCTCTCAGCTCCATCCTTATGTCACAATCTCACCACCACCGTCGTATTCACTCTCCAAGCCCACACCGTGACACACCTCGCCACACAAATTGCCGCTGCAGAACAATCTTGTGATGCGTGAGGGGTAACGTGGTATTTTACTTAAACAATCACACACAACTCGTAAACCAAAAAGGGGAGACCAGTTCGTTCCATTCACACACAACTCGTACCAAAAGGGGGAGACCAGTTTGTTCCATTCTTATGTTCATATTCATATTCAAATTTCTGCCTATGTTTGCAGAGTGCTGGGGTAGCTAAATATTTGTCTCCATCTCAAAAGTTTCCAGTAGCGAAAACCCCCTCAAAAAAAGAAATAACAAATAAACAACAAACACACATCCTTGGCCAGTAAAAAAATGACGTAGAAACATCAACTAAGTGTCATCAAGTCATGCCGCGTCCCTGCGCGCAGTTCCGTCGCGGCTCTATCCAAATGCTTTGGTAGTAGTACTGCTCTCTCCGCCGCTATTCAATCAATCTTCTTCCTCCGAAATCGTGCCCATAGTCTATAAAAGAGCGAATTGGTATCCCTGGGCTTGGTCATAACAGTGTAGTAGTCCTCCAGAAAACGCCTTGTGGCACACTTCAAGGGACTGGGTCCCCAGCTTCATGTGCGCATGCAGATCAAACAAATCTCCCTCTCCACGCCAAGGTACAATGAGTGATAAGCTTCACTTCTAGTATCCTCGAGCATCCAATCTCGATAATTGTGGGAAATATAGAAACGTCGTTTCTTCCAAATAAGGAGTCTCCAAAAGAAAAAAAAGGAAAAAGTAAACAAATTGATTGCCAATATCCGGCATACACGCTTGTAAATAAGGAAAAAATTGGGGGAAAGGCCATCATCCCGTATCATGGAAGCACACCAGTGCACTCCGCGTAATTGTTGTAGTAGTCATAAGATAGATCGTCTCATCTCGTCGTATAGTGAAACCAGGAATAGAAACAAAAAGTAAAACGAAAGGTGATTTCTGGCATAGATTGCAAATAAGGAAAATGGTGCATGTAAACAATTCTGTTAATAGAAATCAGGGAAGTACTCGGGGAAGTACCAGGATCCCTGCGGTTGAGTTTTGTTGTTGTCAACAAGATATCGTTCTGCTAAAACCGAGAGGAGGTCGAACACAGGGAGGCACAGTAAGAAAAATATGAAATGAAGTATAAGAATGGAAATCCAACGCCGTCATGCATAAGTATATTCTTCGCGTGGCTTCTGGCTGTGGTGGTAGTTGGTGTACTGGATGTCGTCGTATCCGTAAGCCTTGGACGTCTTGACCTTGGCAAAGTGAGCAGCTCCTGCAGAGGCGGAATAGCTGCTGTCGCGGACTGGCATTGAAGGTCGGGCATCATTGTAACCGGAAGAGTGGTAGGCATATCGGTCAGATTCCGGGTCAGCAGCGCGACGGCTGTACGACGGCTGTCGGCTGCTCTCGTATCCAGAGGGGTATCGAGAAGTTTCGCCATATCCTTGATCGACGGATTGCTCCCTCCTGCTGCCGCGGTGCCTGCGGTCTCTGGCACGTTGGTCACGGACGTCGTCTGAATCGGCGTCTTCTTCGTCGATTTGCGACTGGTAGCGCGTACGGTTGCGGCCACGAGGGTCGGTTGCCTCTCCGTAGTTGTAGGTTTGGGAGCGTGTGATGGGCACAGCTCGTGGGTAGCTTTGTGCGTCGGCAGGCATGGTGTGTGTCCTGGACAAGTGAGGGGGGGAACCGGACATGGCGGGGTGAGCGGCATGGCGGTTGTTGGGAGAGGCGCTCATGACGACGGGCTCGTTGAGGGGCTCCCTCGACGACTTGCTATATCTGTCTCTCGGGCGGTTGCTCTCCGTGGAGCCACGGCGAGGTCGCGCCGCTGAGCGACGAACATCATCGTCATCGGGAGCAGCAAATGGAGACGTCTGGTTAGGAGCGGGAGGGGGGGTAGGAGCAGCGGGAGGCTGGTTCATGCGCGGCGCATAAGTCATAGATCGCTTAAGGCCACCAGGGCCAGCTACACCCTCTTTGGCTCGAGCCGCCTCGATATAAGAGGCAGCATCCTTGAGCTTGCTGTGGGTGTCTTCCCAAGAAGACGATGGTTCTGGGGCAGCCGGCACAGTTCGTGGAGGCTGCTCCACATACTTGCTAGTCACATACTCTGGAAAGGAGCGGACGGCTGGGGGCTGGGGAGACACGATGTGAATGTCTTCGCGCTGAGAAGAGCGATCGCGCTTCTCGTCATATTTTTTGCTCGACGACTTCTTTTTGTCAGGTTTAGGAGCGGGAGCGGGAGCATCATCGCTGAAATCATCAACCACGTAGGCCGTAGCCTTGGTGTGCTTCTTCTTGTCTTCAGACTCGCGCTTGATGTCCTTGTCGCGCTGCTTCTCCCTGGACTTCTTTTCCCGGCGGGCCTCCTTGGCCTCCTTGGCCTCCTTCTCGCGACGAGCAGCGTCTTCCTTTTCGGCCTTCTTCCGGCGTTCTCGGTCCTTTTCCTTTTCCCTGGCTTCGCGATCCCGCTCGCTCTCGCGCTTGGAGCGGCTGTCGACGTAGGTGGTTTCCCGTCTTGTGGTGCGAGATGAGCCAGTCTGGTATACTCGAGGGCTAAAGGTCACATCATCTTCATAAGATCGCGGATACGTGTATCCCTTGGCGGCGGGTGGGGGGACGTTGGTGGACGGCTTGTAAGACGAGGCGCGAGGCTCGGCAGTGCGAATTTCATACTCGGCATACTTTGAACTTGATCGCGGGGTGCCGCTAACATTTGTCTTGCGCAGCTGTTCCTTGAGCTCGGCCAGCTTCACCTGGTCGTCGTACTTTCGGCGTTCATCCTCGTCCGTCAACAGCTCGTAGGCCTGCTGGACCTTTTGGAATTCCTCCTGCTTCTGCGCCTTGAGAGCAGGGTCTTGCACCTTGTCGGGGTGACACTTGAGGACAAGCTTGCGATAGGCCAGACGAATTTCCGCTACTTGCGCATCCTTGGCGACACCGAGAACCTTGTAGTGATCCGGAGGGGGCGTAGAGCTCATGGTGGAGGAGGATCGAGGGGGGGTTGGAGGCGGATGAGGCTATTTCAAGTCTGGCTGTGCGAGCTTTGCCTTAGGCAGCTTGCATCGAATTCCGAGCAGGGGCGATTGAGGCTGCGGCAAGATCCTCAACGTCTGCTGAATGCAACTGCGCAGGTGTAGTAGAGAGTTAAGAAATAGGCCTGAGGGGAGGCGAGCTGTGAGTTGAGTTGGGTTGGGTTGAGTTGTTCTTGTTCTTGTATTGTATAGAGATGGGCGGCAGAGAGGCGGCGAATAACAAAAGCCCAGGCGCCGCAATGGAATGCCAGCCGCCGCTGATTTAAAAAGGAATGACAGCTTTCCAAGGACCAAAGCAATGCAAGCAGAATCAGAAGGAAAGTGAAAGGAAATCAGACGAGCGACGGGGTAAAACCGGGGGGCAGATGGTGGACAGATGCAACGAAGCACACACGGCTTGCAAAAAGAATCAAGATCTGGGCCAGGTCCCTTTTTGGATTTCTTGCGGCCTGGAGGGGGACGGGGATCGCTGTACCTTGTACCTGAAGGCGAGCAAAGTCGTGAGGTCACGGGCCTGAGGAGCGGTGCACGCGGTGATTCGTTATGGGCGGGAAAAGGTGGGCCAGGGGGGGAGGAGCTGCTGTGGGAGGGACGAGCACGTTGGCATGTACATGTAGCGAGTACAAGCGACGGCACAGGTACTGGTACTGCTGGTACAGGGGCGGGCAACAGGTACGGGTACAGTGCAGGTTCGGGGGGGCCTCGTACAGGTAGAGACTAGCGGGCGAGGGAAAAAAAAAAGGAGGGGGCGAGTCGAGTCAAGCGGCCTTTTTTCTTGGTGCCTCAACTAGCCCAAGCAGGATCCGTTTCTGCTAGCCGTGGACGAACGCTTGGCCTGAGGGAGAGAGAGAGGGTGGGGAGGTCGAGTGGGCTGTGGATGGTGAGATATGTCGAGTCTCTTTTTGCAGGCGAGGGGTCAAGTCAGGTCTGGTGTTGGTTCTGGTTCTGGTCCGGTGGCGGGACGGGAAGAAGAGAGGACGGACGGACGACAGGTTGGGTTTAAAGGCGGCGAATCGAGCTGTGGCTGAGTTGAAGCCGGACGACGACGACGATGATGCTGGCTGGTTAACTAATGCGAATTGATGACTGACGGCGGAATTGGCGAGAATCTGTGCTCTCAAATCCTCGGGCTCGGGATCTTGCTCATGCTCATGCTCCTGTAATGGACTGTAATAATGCTAGCAACATCCAGATTCAGATTCCGGCGTCCTCGGTTTCGGAGAAGGCGAGAGAAGAAGCTGGACGGACGCACGGGATTGGTGGAGTTGCGCCAGTGAATGCGTCAGCCAAAAGGTGCGAGCGCGTGACAAAGCCAAGCAAGACAAGAGAGCCAGGATGAGCGAGCAGTGAGTAAGTAGAGCGAGGTGGAATGAGATGAGTTTGCCGGTTCGTTCTCGTTCTCTCTCTCTTTCTCTCTTCTGTTCTCTAATTCTCTTTTCTCATCGATGTAATAATACCTAGTATGCTCGGACGGCGCAAGTACACGCAACACAAGCTCACAACCTGATGACCACACAGACTCTGGGAACTCCTCAATCCGTACACAATGCGCGAGAAAAAATGACACGGACGGATCAGCAAGGCCCTGCACCGGTACTTTATGCTCTAAACCAAAGGGGACAAAAAAGACGCGGGCGGTACCCAGGTCGTGAGACGAAACGAGGGGCCAGTTGCGCAGGTGCAGCTATCGGCTGATGTACACTCCGCGTAGCGGACGGGCCCCAACGGAGCTTGTCGAACGGTACTGGTGCAAGGGCCGAAGAGACAATGACGATGACTGTGTACGAGTATTAAGGTAAGGTATGTGGATGACGAAGGCACGAGTGAGTGAGCAATGGATTCTTTCGTCTTATAGCGGATGAGTCAATTGTTAGGCCGGACAGAGGCAATGAACCGGGAAAGCGAGGCAAGCAAGGCTGATGAGTTAATTGGCGTTTGATTTGCTGTGATTCCAATTGCGCTGTAAGATGACCTCGGGATGACAGATTGATGCTGGCGTGGCCGGGCGCAGGCAGCTGTGAGTCGCTGTAATTGTGCGCTGTAGTGGCGACTGCTTCAGGCGCTTATAGGAGCCGCGTGTAAAATGCGGATATTCGTGACAGGTAGATCAATTCGAACAAGGCAGACAAATTGCGGCCAACAAAGCAATGCAGCAAGAACGAGATACCAAGAAAAAAGATGTGTAATAAAACAAAAGGAAAAATCAAGGAAGCAGAACAATGACAACAAACGATGATTTCAATGTCAACAGTCGAAAAGACGATCTCTTGCAATTGACCCGGCGACGGAATACTGGCGGTGAAGGTGTTTGAGACGGTGCTAGCAATGGGCCAAGCGTATAAGTCGTCTGGAGTCAAAAAGAGCTGTCGAGGCTATTATTGGATCAAAATGCAAGCAATTGGGCTTCCTCCTCCCTTGTCGGCGGAGCAGGGCTTTTCGAAATCCCCACCGCAGCTATCGATGGAAGGAAGACAAGGAAAAAGACTAGAATGAAAGATTTCAATTGATTAGGAATAGCGAGAGGGAGCCTGTGAGATCAAGCGAACGGAGAGTCAGATTGTGGAGTTTGATGGAGGGAACGAAGATGCAACAGCGGGCTGCAGCTCAAGCATCTCCCAAACGAGATGGAGCCGGATGGTAGTAATGTATTATGTGTGGCGAGATCAATGAGTCGTCTCAACTGTTGCTCGCTTGCCGCGTGCAGGCCGCGAATAGTTGGACAGGACCAGCGGGAGGCTCGCAAACCATTCATGCGTGCCCGTGTCGAGGTTATTATAAGTTGAGGCCTGACTACACGTACGCACGGGCAATCAGAGCAACGATGAAGATGATGACCAGATACGGATTAAAGGGACACGCAGCTGCATCAAGATCTACTACAGGTAACTCCAAAAGAAGGAACAGCTCCTAGCTCGAGGTAGCCTCAGGTACTCGTGCGGAGGCCAAGAGTATCGCGACGAGCCTCGATATCAGCATCGCCGACCACCTCACTAGAGCAGTTTTAGGAGCAGCCCATCACCATCGCCAGCCTGTCGCCTCTGCAGTCACGAGAAGGGTCCCGGCCTACCACTCGGCTACCTCCCCTTGCCTTTGGCCCAACGTCATTCGCTGTGCGCAATCACATCGCATGAGCGTCTGTTCTCTCCTCCCCCCCGGATGCCCCGAATCTCTGTCGACCTGCGTCTTCGCCTCTCGCCCAATGAAGTGGCGGCTCCGCGCCCTCCCTCCTTCGCCCGAATCCTTGCTCAACTACCTACTAGCAGTAGCAAGTCGCTGCCAGTCAGCAGCATATGCGAGGCACCAGGTCTCCAAAAGATGCGTCGCGGAACAGGTACGAGCACGCCAAAAGCGTGTGCGCGTCCCTGACTTGACTGGGGGTGGCGAGACGCCTTTTTACGAGGTCGCGAACAAAACAGACGGGAGACGAGACTGAGATGCCAAAACAATGGCCAGCCCCTCTCTCCCGTCGCTCTGGGCGACCATCTGTGAATGCTGCACTCGGAATCAATCAATCCCAGCTGCAACGGGCTGACCCGCTTCGTAGACTGGAGTTTTCTGGTCTCCAGTTCAGTGCCCATGGATCTTCTTATCCTGTCTCTCCTCCCCGCTTTGGGGGAGCATAGGCTACATGTACGAGAAGGCAATTCGTACATACAACATGCATGTATCATGTATGATGGGAACATGCAACCGATGCACGGAGCAGAGACGCTCCTTGCTTCACAGGGCATGCGAGGACTCATGTACTCCGTAATGTACGACGCACAGAAGCACTGTAGCCCGCATCACGAGCCGCCATTCATGACCAGCTCCATGGGGTAGGATAAGGCAACACTGACACTGGAGAAGTGAGATCCGGGTCATGGCTGTATCGTATCGCATCAAATTGATTGACTCGCTTGTACCTGTACCTTGCGTTCTGCCTCCTGATCCGCGACAGGCTCGTGTATTCGATACACGCAACTCGCGGTAAAGCGCCCCTTGTAAATCCAGAGCCCATTATCGCATATCACCGACAGGCGTCCTTGGCTGCGCGTCTGGCTTGCGGCTTGCATGAGTCCGCGAGTCGCAATTCGTTGCCGCCAGCGTCACTGCATGACACCATCTGGGGCTCCTTTTTTTCTCCTTCTTCCCTCTTCCACCATCACAGCATCACTCACCTATCACGCAGACAGGCGCGCCTCACTGCTCCCTTGTCCATGTCGCCAGCGCTGGCTCCCCCCACACCCATTCACTCTCGTCCATTCGAGGGGTTGCAAAGTGCCAGCCAGCGTGGAGAAAGAATTCAAGTCAGGAGGATGGGAGGGGGTGGAAGGGACAGACACTAAGAACTAAGGGACGCCAGCTTGTGTGGCTTCTGGTTGGCAGAAAAAGGGAATCTAAACAACATGCCACTTAAGCCCGTCAAACCACCACTAGATCCAGGAACAGGTGTCGTCGACTCAGGCGGGCCAGCGAGGCTGTGGGAATGGGCCATGAGGTCTCCATGAGGCCTGGGGTGATTGGACGGGGCCGGCCTGTCAGATGAGACGGCCAAAATGGACAAGAGTGGCCTTCCAAGGGATTCCATTCGACGCCGCCGATGCGCCAACCAGGTGACGACGGGCAGCCCCAGTGAAAAGCCGTGCCAGAGGACCCAAGCCACGCTCTCCTGACTGGATGATGGGCAGCCACTTTGGAGCCAGAGCTTGTCAGTCACCTTGGTAAGTTGCGAGTACATGCAACGGAGTGCTGAGCTGAAGCTGGGTCTCGTCTGTCCCCTCCGCTTCTCTATATCCACAGGCGGAGGAGAGGCTTCAACCATTGCCACTGTCCCATGCCCAATTCGCTCAGCTATACGACTCAGGATGGAAAACTACGATAAGCCGTCTCCCAAGGATCTAGACGGTCCGCCGGGCGGAAGAAGCTCGTCAGCAGAAGCGGGCAACTCCAGCGGACGGAAAGCTGAACGTGACCTTGGAAAAAAAAGCGCTGGAGCCAGAGGATGAAGCTCTCCATGGCTAACACGCCAAAATGTGACGGACCACTCACAGAAGCAAACGGCACGGGTAACGGTGCGGTGCGAGCGGAGCGTTTCCACATGGCTTGGGGCTTGGGAAGAGAGGATGATGCCGCAAGACACCGGCGCCACTTACATAGCTGCCCGTTTACAGTAATCAGCTTGCACAGTAACCTCGTACGGAGTCCCATGGAGAACGGAGGAGTTGCAAGGCAAGGGACCAGGGCGAGAGATGCTACATGCAGGCATCGAATCGTCTGCGTGACATTGCAAAAGCCGATGGAAGAAGCCCAGAAAAGAGTTGAGCCCCATATTCCGCATGAAAAAGAAACCCGTACCGGCCACAGACCCATGAACAAGAGCGGATGATCCGCTGGCGGCCGTCTCTTAGCCCGTCGCTCGCACTAACAAGCCCATCTCAGACGCTATCACGAAGCCAAAAGGGTACTTGTGGTGAGCGCTTTTCGCCGTGCTAAGCTCCATGTACCCTCTCTCTCAACTACTAACTTAGTAGCATTGTACTGCTATCGCGGCAAGAGAAAACTAGAAAACGTTGAAGCTTGCAAGGGTTCTCTTTTTTTTTCGAGCTCATGTGAGAAATCAGTTTAAAGCTTCAACCCGCTTTGGGTCCCTTCGTTAGCTGAGTTTCTAGCTCGGGGCACTACTGCTCCCGTACAAGTACATGTACAAGAATCACGGCGGCTAAGCCCAATCGTTTGCTGAAGATCCAATGTTCTTTGAGGGGAGCTTCGGTTGCAAGGGTAGCTTGGGGGGAAGCTATCGATCGACGGTTTGAGCTACGAGCTGTTTTGAGGGGAAAATGTCAGTTGACGGTGCTGCGCCGAGAGAGCTGATGCCGCAGCCCGTTCATGACGGAGGGGGAATCGTCTGCGTCATTCAGCCGTGATCATCGTCCAAGCTATATTTAATCGTTTCCGTAAATTGCAACAACCACAAAAAGAAAAAAGCAGGGACAAGACAGGGTCACAGCTCATGCTATAATATGTGAGCTATTAATTCAAGCACATCATCATATCACAGCGCCATCCCACTTTACCGTATCCAAAAAAAACATAAGTGCCCCTCCCTTGTCGGATCGCATCTGACTTGCTTTTTTTCGTTCGAAAAAAGAGAATCCCAAGTCCTGTGACTGGCCACGTGGAGAACGAGAGCCGGCTTTTGCCACTGTGGGAAAGAGTCTTCGTTCCGTCTTAGATACCAGCATGTACTAAGTTAGATGGGCCATGTGGTTGACCGAAGCCAAAAGCTGGCACGTTTTTTTGGGCGTGCGACGATATGCCGGGCGCTTGCTGCCGCGGTGTCATTGGGCGCCCAGCGAACAAAAACAAGGTCGAAGCTTCGTTCGCCGGACGGGAAGGAAAAATCGTCTGACTGCTGATCTTGACATTGTTCTTTTTACTACCAGACTTGATTTGGGATGGAGCGATGCTACGCCAAACGGAGGATATCGGTGCCGTTTGGTGAGAAAGAGCCAAGGCTTGTTGGACCTGATGAGCATCATACGGCGTGTTGGTCACGAACGTTTTTTTATGACTTGGATATGCACCTTGAATGAGTAAAAAAAGAAAAAGAATACGTTGCTTTGTGATTGCATTCCACGTTTCACGAGCCGGACTGGCCGGGCGATGAGTGAGAGAGGTGCGGTTATAGCACAAAAAGAAGAGTGAATCTAGCCAATACAGAGTACATGACGTTTTTCAGCCGTAAGATGGATGGATGGCAAGGAATTCCGCCAAATGAAGATGGAGGTCATCTTTTCGAGCTCGTGATGGGAAACCGTGGCTCAGCTTCTACAGCTGCTTCTATTACTTCGTTCTTTTTCTTTTTCCTTGATTTCTCTGTCCGATTGTTCCGCAATTCCGGCGGCGGCAGACACACTCCATTTCGCCCTATCGAAGCCTCGCAGTTGTTTCTCTTCCTCAGGCAGTGTGATGATGGCTTGACTGCTATTAGCATAGGCGCGCCAAACGCGGGCAGACAAACCTCGAAAAGGGAATCTTTGCTCTTCCCAAACCCGCCATCATCTATCACTTTTTTTTTGGTCTTCATCTCCTTCTCTTTCTAGATTCTTTGACAAGATTGACTCGCTACAATGTTCTCTCCCCCAGGCCTTTGCCAGTCCCTCTTGATAGGACAAATTCCGCTGCAAGTCCCCCCCATACTAACGAAGCCCATTCCCATTCCTCACACATGCATGCACCAGTAAGAAAAGAAGCTTGAAAGGCGTATCCTCTTTCCACCCAATGATATCGATCCGCGAATGAGAAGCGTGGCGGTGAGCACATACATGTCCACGAGACGATAATCCACACACACACACACATGCAGGACAGTAACCCACGCTTCTCTCTGCTTTTTTTCTTTTTGGTGCGGCTTCCTGGGCAACCTGACCAAACAAAGCACTGGGTTGGCCATGGGCTAGTGTTTTGTGGTAGAACATGCCCCCCTCAAGCGAGTTTTGCTACTCCGTACTGTAGAAATGAATGATTCCCATTCGTTAAAATTCCAGGGATCCAATGATTCCTCTTTCTGTGTTGCTATAGTTTTTACTCCATGTATCCACACATCTGAAGCTCTCAAAGCTTCAAAATCGCAACAGTTCATGTTGCTACCCTACACCTCTCAACGAGAAAAAAAAAACCACACCTCTCACAAACCCAGCAAATCAAACCATCATTCACCCAGCCACCCCCAGCACACCGTCTCTTCAACCTACCCAAGGCATCAATCAATCAAAACCCCAATCCCAGAAAAGAGGCGCCGCCACAGCGCAATCCCCGCGTTCCAATCAAGCTCCCCAAACAGCTCTTCTCCTCACATTCTCTAGCTACCTGTATCTGCCTTGTAAGCCTACGAAAATGAAAACCCCCAAGCAAGGGGCCGGGGAAAATAGCAGCCCGCATGCATATGTATGTATGGTACAGTACAGTAGTATATGTATTGTTCCGATGATCGGAAACCTGCCCTTCTCCATGAGGGGAAGTTTCGATACAATGTCCGCTGGTGTAAATACATTTCTACCCCAGGAAAAAAAGACAGTATCATGTCGTTCTCATTGGATGGTAGAAGCCATGCCAACACTGCCGGGTCTGCTTGATCCTTGCCGCAAAACTTACACGTAGGCAACCCTCCCCCAGAATCATGTAGCAGTAACGGTAGTTAGTACTGTTGCCTTTTTACTTGTCCCTTTATTAGCGTTTTACTAGAGCCGTGTGATGGGCCAGTTCAGGGCGTGACGCAGGGGTGTTGGAGAGGCCATGTTCGACGGCCCAGGAGGAGGATGGGATGAGGGGGGGATCAATGCGCTGGCCCTGCGTCGGAGCTACGATGGTTGGGATGGGATGTGCTGGCCGATTGTGCTTATCGTCAACTACTTTTGAGGCTGGCTAGCTTCAAGTGCCGGGACAGTCTACATGGCTGTTATCGATCATGGGACGCTGGCTTATGCCGAGCGTTTCGTCAATGGCTGTTTGGCAGATGAGCGAGGTACCGGCAAGTAGATCAGGTACTTGGGGAGTATTCCAGCTGGATTTGATAACAATGCTGTAATAGAGAGGCTGCTGCTATGAATGCTACACGTGCTTTGATGAAGCTTGCCTGGTGTAAGTGTGTAAGTGAGTAAGCTACTTTGTACCTATTACCCCATCATCGCCTCAACGACCCCAAGCTTTATGCCCTCCCCTTTTCGACTTGTGTTTTCGATCGTCTCGTCTGGTCCAGTTTTGCCCATTCGGCTCCTTTTGTTATTAGATTTTGAGCGTCCATCGTCCACTTTCATTCTTCAAGCTTCATCGTCCTCCTGCCACACTGGCAAGAAGACGTCGACCACAATGGGCTTGCTAAACAGCTTCCCCTCAGTATGCGGATAACTGCCCTTCATAATCGCAGCATTCACGACACACGTCTCCTTGCGGCCGGCTCTCCCCGCCAATGCCTCATAATCGCAATCCTCAGACTCATCCGGATTGCCCCCATAGCCCACGCCGTCATCATTGCTGTCGTTACCGCCTCTCTTTTGGGCAGCGACGCTAGAGCCTTGCTCTGATGATTCATCCGAACATGTCCCCGCGGGCGCCGATGTCGTGGTGGCCGTTTGTTGGTCGTCTTCATAGCTGGGCCTGCCTGGATGTGAGCCGTCGTTTGCGAGGGCCGGCATCTTGCCTGCCTTGCCGGTGAGGTCGACCAAGCTGATCTTGTTGTTGCCTTTGCCGGGATCCTCCCATGCCATGGCGGCCCTCTCTGCGTAGGGCGTGGTTTTGTTTTTGAGGTCCCAGAGCACTCGCTCCGCTCCTCGCCCGTCATGGATATGACCGCAGACTGCTAGCTTGGGTCTGACTCTCCAGAGAGCCTGTCGCAGGGCCTCGCAACCAGCAGATCGCTGCCCTTCTGGCTGATCGCAATGCGTACGTGGCGGCGTGTGCGTCACCACAATGTCCGTCTCGAGCGGGATGAGCTCCCACAAGGAGGTGAGGTCAGCACGGCCCTCGATATGGTCTTTTGGGGCTTCATAGTAGAAGGCCCATAGTCCGTTGCGAGGAGAGTACGGAGAGCCAAAGATGGTAAACTCGGTGTGCGGCCCTGTGGGTGACTTGAGACGGATCGTTGCCGAGTCGTGGCAGAGATACGTGAGGGATGGCGACGAAGTGAGCAGGTTGATGCAATCTGCTGGATTCTGCTTGATCTTATTGTGAAAGGAGTCGCCATGATGAAAGTAAAAGTCTTCATCCAAGGTGACATCGTGGTTGCCTAATTCCTCATCAGCATCGAACAATTTGTCAAGCTCACTCATAATGATCAACACTTACCTGCCACGATGATTTTGGCTTCAAAGTCAGCCTCTTCGAGCCATTTCACTGCCCTCGAGAGCTTCACGATTTCAAACATAGTCAGTTGAGTCGTTGTAGAGAAGCGTGACGTCAAGGGCGTTGGAGATGGAAAATCAACGAGGCACCCGCCAAAAATGGAAGCGAGGACAGCTTACCTCTGAGATGCTTCCCTTGTTGGTGAGGTCTCCGGCATGGATCAAAACATCACCGGCTGGAAGCTTGATGTTGCAATTGTGGGTGTCGGAAATGCAGACAATTCGTGTCTTGCGCAGCTTTGGAGTCGCCATTGTGATGTTGATGGGGATGATGTCTGTTGGAGCAATTGACTGGTCTTGATTTACCCGAAGAATTGCAAGAAACAGGCAGGCTCTGGTATCCCCGCAGAACAATGATTCTCCAGCCAGCAACAGACGTGATGAGATGAGTTTTATATGCCTCCCGCCCCCCGGGAAATTATGTGTCGTCCCAGAGGGAAGAGCATTGACTGCAAGGCCGTTGTGATTCGGCCAGCTAACTTCCAACTTGGTGTACCACAGCATATAAGCCGTGGCTGTTGATTGGCTGACCGGCAGGCCTGTGTAGCTCCATCTACACCGATTTCTCTCGTAACGTGTAATTGGTATGCAGGCATGGCCTTGAATTGTTTGCTCGATGTCATTTTCACCAATTCAGCCCGCCAATGCCAGCCAGCCCTGTCCAAAAATAGGCTCGGGATTTTGTCTGTGCAGGCGATGAGGTCATCTTCCATGTGTGTAACCTCTACCAATTTCTCGTGTATGTCGCCCGAGATTATGGCCCATGCTGTCCTCCCGCAGAATGTCGACGAAGCATCTGGAGACGCGGTGTGATTTGCACATGTAGACGCTGCTTTTTGAAGTCTCCGCGATGCTCGAGCCCAGCAGTCAAAGCTCTGCTTGGATTGACCGGATTGACCTTGAGAGTACATGCACTCCGCATCGGCACAGGACAGCATGTCCCGGCGAGGATCGGGATCCTGGATATATTGTATCAAGTGAGCCAGCCACCCTGCACGGCCATCACGCTGGTTTTCAGCTTCACCGTCCGTGTGCTCGCGTGTGCATTTTCAACCCGTCTTCCCCGTCTTCCCCGTCCACTGCGTGCCTGCGGTGAAGTGCGTTGAGCAATATTCCCCACCGGTGGCTGAAAGAATAGTTTCAGGGTACACCAGCCATCAAATAGGGATTGGATGACGCTGGAGGTGATTGGGAAAAGCTTTGCCAACTACTAGGTAGTGTTGACGATGGTCACAATCATCGTATGATTGATTCAACTGAGCACACCGACGTACTCGCATGCATGTAGGCTTGTCGCCTGTTGGTGTCTCATGGCACATGTATACTTGATGCCCGTAGAAAGATGCCATTGCGCCTCTTGCGATTCTGCTGGGGTCAACTTATTGATATAGATTGACTCTGCTGTAGTTGCATCGTCAGCAGATGCTCATGCGAGGACATTTGTAGAAAGGCAGCGCAGACCATGACAATGAGAGTCGAGCACGAGCATTCGATGCTTACCACACGGAACAGATCGACAGTCGCACAGACGTGTGTCTTGCACATGCATCGCATCAGAAGGCATTCTTTCGTTTCCCGCTCGCTAGAGCTGGTACAAATTGTTGTCTGCAGCCTCTTTTCTCATCTCGTCAGACTAAACGAGTAGGGCAGTGAAGACGGCAAGACGCAAGCCGCTGCGAGTCGTCTTTGCCATGGCCACCCCTTTCATCACACTTTCCCTCAGCAATGCATCATGCATTGGAATAGCTGAGTGTCGAAGCATGCTGTGAGAGCGAACATTCACATGAGAGGTATGATGAAAGTGAGGCAGAAGGCCGTGGACACATGGATCTAAATCTGACGGTACATGTTCATGTCCATGCCACAACGGGATGTGCCCCCCTTTCTCCTCGCCTCATATTGATGTGAGCTGTCTTTTCTTCTGCCCGCGTCCAGGGAGGTACTCATACACACTCGGAACACAACAAGAATTCCTCGTACGGTAACTGCACGCACATGTACCAACACGCAGCCACTCGAGTTACTGGCTCATGCCGGTAGTATCAGTTACTTCGTAGGTGCGCCCATGTAAGCACAGCCATGCAGGTATGCTCGAGTATTCCCTGGCTGCAGGTGACCATGGCATGGCCAGGGTTGACCTGGTCGTCTGGGGCAATACGGTAGCCGCCACACGTACGTACTTGTACATGCAGTGCTGGGCTGATGCTGCCACTTAAGCATTTGCCGGGGGAAAGCGGTACGATTGGATTCCATTGAAGTCTTCGCTGTTGGTGAATGGCATGATGGTGATGGTAGATATCGCGGGTCGTTAATGTGATTGGGGCTTTGAGGAGGAGTTGAGGTTGCAATGTCGCAGAATGGCTCCAGCTTGTTGCTACAAGAACGAGTACCGCCCGTCAAGTAACCAACGCTGATGTGCTCCAGTAACAAGAGTCCCAGCAGGGGTCCTTGCCCACTGGAAACAGGCGACAGGGCCCTGTAGCCAAGCCATCAACTGGGTCCAGCCCAGCCATTCAATTCTGATGGCTGTGTGATGTTCGACTTACACCACACCGTGAAGAATCCTCTTCTCAGCTTGATGCCCTCAACCCTTCACCACATGCACATGACAAGGCCGGGGGAGAAACAAGGTTTGGACGAGGTTAGAAGGACAAAAATTAACATTGGAAGAACCCCCCACCAACGAGAAAGCTTCTGCATCATGGTAATCAAAAGACAGTCGACGGCAATCACCTTTGAGTTCCACTGATGATATCAACCCATGTCGCCAAATAGCCCGAATCGACCTGGCGCCTCCTGGCAAATGAGCGGGTGGGCCACAGGCCTGGAGCCAACGGCGGGTGAGTCGCTCCAAAGCTGCGGCTTGGCCGGGTTTTGCAGCAGGAAAAATACATCAAACCCTTGAACGCATTGAAGGCATCCATGATCAAATTTGCGTGGGTTGACCAGTACGAGTTACGAGTTACTTGATAATGGACGTGTGTTGCTGAGCAGGCAGAGGTACCGGTACTCGATGTGCGTGCAAGCAAGCTCAAGAGCTCCTACAATTCACTCCAATTCATCACGGCACTGCGTTTCCCCTTTCAATGTTAGCAGCACCGCCCGTAGCGCACCTCGCTAGCCGTTAGCTGCCCCCAACCAGCCAACCACACCACCCGCATCGCCAACTTGTGCCTCTAGCCCGCCTTCTTCCCCCTTCTCCGAGATTACTTGAGTGTACTACTACGAGTACTACTATCGACCACTGCGACGACGGCTGCAGACTCCAACTTCTCGTCATCTTCTTCTTCGGTTGAAGCTCATTGTCTGGCCATTTGCGGCGACTGCGGCCAGCCAGCTTGACTGCCATTGCGTTGTCAAGAGAGCTTCCGTCCGCCTGAGCTTTGACCTTGTTCGTTTCCGTTTCCGTTTCCAGCCCTTTCACTCGTTTTAGACAAAGCAAGAAAATTCCAAAAAAAGAAAAGAAAAAAAGAAAAAAAGAAAAATACCCCATGTCTCAGGGGAGCATCGCGACAAACCGACTCCACGAGGCTTGGTGAATTTAGTCGACGCGACAATCGACCACTTTGACCGCCACTACCAACCACATTTCCATTTTTTTTTCTCATTCTCAACTTGTCATTCGATCCATCATTTTTTATTCTTGTCTTTTTCACATCTACCGCACCGCTTCCGCTTCACTGACTCGATCCCGCATTCGATTTTGCCATCACTAAGAAAAAGGGGGGAAACGTTACTGGTACACTCTTCAGCTCGGCTACCACTATGGCTGCCATTTCAGCGGCTCGGGGCGCTCCCACAGCACTGACGCCACCGAGCAGCAGCCATGGCGACGAACCATCGTGGAGGTACCGGGACCATCATGAAGTAAGTTGACGACGAACAATAACTGCTGGGGTTTCTACTGTAGGAGCGCCACATGTCGATCTTGTGAGGCGCTGCATGGCCGCATGACTTGATGGTTTGCTGGGACTTGACTCTATTGGAATGCTTGCCGACTAACCTGCAACCCTTTCAGGAGGCGTATGGTGAGACCGGCGCTGGATACTACGACGACGACGCAGCACCCCGAACAAACGGAAACTCGAACCACTTCGACTCACGAAAGATGGCCGACGAGGTGTCCACCCCACGATGGGACGCACACGCAGAGAGCGGCGTGCAGTCGCCCGAGTTCGACAACATCCGGTCAAATTGGTCCACCGGTGAGCCGGAGACGGACGACGTCCTGGTCGAGCGTGGGCGCGCGGATTCCACCGTTGGCTCGGAGGTGGAATCGAAATGGATACACCGCGACAAGCTGGCGCAGATAGAAAACGAGGAGCTGCAGGCAGCTGGCTTCGTCCCCAGGTCACGGGCCCCCAGCAAGCAGCGGCGGGACAAGAGTGCTCGGAGAGGCACCGACGCCTCGGAGCACATCCGGTCCAAGCAGGACCAGACACCCGAGTCTGCAGATACCCCGACATCGCCTTGGGATCTCAAGGTTCCGGACGAGGCGATCGAGGAGGGAAATGCCTCGGCTGCGGCAAACGCCAAGGCTGGTTCAAGGATACCGGTCTTCAAGGTCAGTCTGACATACGCCGACATGATGATACTGAAACATGTACTAACGATATCTACAGACACGCTCTAGGAGTGGTAGTGCCACCCTCAGAGAGTTGGCTCCTAGTGCCCCGATTGAAAAGGCTGAGAAGCCCAAGCCGGTGCAGCGCTCCACCACGGAATCCTCGCCCAAGAAGCCGACGGCTGCGAGCCGAAAGAACTCGGAGCCTGTCAACTCGAAGCCGAACAAGGCAGCCGGACGACCCAAGACTCGATCAGGCCCTAGCAAGGATTCGACGAACAGCAACGCTCGACCCAGCACCCGCTCTGGAGAGGCCACTCTCAAGAAGCAGCCCGAGGGCAACCCGCCGTGGATGGTGGACAGCTACAGACCCGACCCTCGCCTCCCTCCCGATCAGCAAATCATCCCCACCGTCGCCAAGAGACTTATGCAAGAGAAGTGGGAGCAGGAGGGCAAGTTTGGCGATGCTTACGACAAGGACTTCCGGCCCTTGAACGACAACGTGCTGCCGGTTTTCCGAGAGAACTCTGCGCCGCTGGAAGAGGCGGCCAAGCAGGAAACCCCGGCCGAGGAAGACATGCAGATTCACGACGCGCCAGGCCAGACGGACGAGTGGCCGCTCAAAGCAGAGGCCCCCAAGAGCCCGCCCCAGGCGCGACTGGGCTCATCCTATTCCACCATGCCCAAGATTTCAGACATTCAGCCGCCAAAGAGCCCTCTGCCTGGCCAGCGGCCCCCCATGACGCCACAAGGAACACAAGGAACGGCGCAGTCCCAAAGCCAGCTCAGCGAAAAGGCCCAGAGCACCCAGAGGATCCCCGATGTTCCAGACGACCAGGACCAGAAAGGAGGCTGTGGCTGCTGCGTCATCATGTAAACCAGGACATTCGCAAAAACCACATACAACAAATGCAGGCATTCTTCTGCTTTATTAGCAACTTACTACATGTTATTATAAACTAGACAACTATCAGAGAGCACAAACCAACTAATCCGTACATATCGAGAGAACACTCTTTTTTTATTCTTTCTCAACCCGCTTTCTCTTCCCCCTTTACGACGTTACGAAACTACCCCCCAAAAGCTGTTTGACTTAGCCGGCAACATTTATTCTTTTTCTTGTTAAACAGCAGCAACAACTTGTCGACCAACTGATTACCTAGCGACTTGATCGATTTTTTCCTTTCCTTGTCTTTTTATTTGTCCTTGCGAACAACCAATCCCCGGTCGAGCCCCGAGTTGGAGCCTAGACGAAAGCTGGAACATACGTGGCAAAGAGGTGGAAGAAAAACACGTCATCTATCGTTATACGCAAGAGAGTGAGCCTTATCCAGGGCTGCTGACACCTTGTGTACTTGTGGAATCCTACAGATTCTAGTTTCTGTTCCCTACTGTTCGACCCGTCAATCTTTGTTAATTCCTCTCCTTTTTTTTTTTATCTGTATTGCGTTGCTTTTTTTGTGTGTTTTTTTAACTGTTTGCGAGAAGAGGTGGCTTTCTTCAACTTGACCCCATCTTGAAATTTGTTTTTTTATTACTACCATTCGAACAAGAGAAGGGTGTTCTTGGCGCCGGAGCGGAAAGGGGGAGTGGCTTTTTTTTTTTCTTTGTTTTTTTTTCTTCGCGTTTTTAGGTATCTTTGAGAAGAAACTTGAATCCCCTCAAACTTTGGAGAAAAGCAAGTTGCCGATGTGCTGTCTCTTCCCTACCTATGGTGATGTGTGCAAGGATGTCTCGAGATGATGTGATTTTTTTGTAGATTGGTTGAGTATAGATTGATTTTTGTGTTTTTGTTGTTTATTTGCGTTGTTTTTTGTTTTTGTTGTTAGCGGGCGGGACTGATAGACGAGGTACCGATACATTATATCCAATTTGAATTTTTATACTGCGGGATTGAAGCATCACGGTGCGGTGTGGACGAGCTTCGCCCCCCATTCTACTGTATTACAAGTTGTAGATCTCGTCAAGCGTTGGTTTCGTTGGTGACGGATGAAAACTTTGTTTAATTAACGATTTCCATACTAAGCAGCTTACGAAAGACGTGAATCTGACGAGTGTCAAGTATGTTCATGTGGTTGCGTTTTACACTTTGTCTACGCTCTCAACTTAGCCCGCTATCAAACTCTAAGCTAAGTTCCAAATCTTGAAAAGCTCATCCACGTGGCACTCAGACAAATGGGAAATCCTCTAGGGGAGTGAGACGAGACACGGGTATTGGAGTGTGTTTTGTCTTGATGGGATAGGATTTCCAGGGCTGCCCTACGCGTCCTCCCTTTTGACTCAAGGCGAATATGCGGCTGAATTGAGGCTTGTAGGAAGTCATGAGTAAGAAGAAGAATGAGGCTACTGCACTTGATAGGATATCTATTTGTTTTGTTGTCTGATCACAAGGACGGTTAGTAGGGAGGGATGCCTGGAGCGCGGATCGTTGTCGTGGCTGCTAGGCAGTATTTTGCCATCCGGATGCTCTGCCGTCTTCCTTTCGCTTCACCGACGAAATGATGTCGCATTGGATGACTGCAAAGAGGCTGAGCAGAGATGCACTCAAGCTGAAGAAGTAACTAGAAATGCAGAATGGAGAATTTGGGGGGGCTTCTGTTAGCGGATTGGACGTTTGGGACTGGGCAAGCTGGGGTTAGTGCATGCAGTGGGTTACAGCGCATTCGCAACCCCTGCCAGGCACACGGCACTTGCTGAGACGCTGTTTCTCCAGCGATTTCTCTCCCTGGCCCAACCTGGCGCGTGTCTTGTTTTTTTTCTTCTTCTTGCATTGCATTGCATTGCGTTTGATCTTGGTGACTTTGGAGCACGCAATTGTGAGTTCTGGCCCTGCAGCTACGAGGATTCTTATTTGGGATTTCTACTGGGATTTGCTAACGGAGGCTGTTTTGCGGTTTGGGTAGGGGTACTGTAGGCATTGATACCAGATCCAACACTCAACGAAGCACTCTTCCAAGAAGCTGTGGAGGCGTGAATATAGAATTACCGACCACGATTTGCGAAAACGATTCGAGCTGAAGCGATAGAATACGAGGCTTGGGAACGAAGCGGGTAACACTATAATAACACGGACAAGGTTACACATACTCTTGCTGCTGCGGAGAGGTCAAGTGGAGGCGGGTTACTCGAAGCTCGGGCTGAGCTTGGATTGAAGAGGGGGCCGAGTTCTGTGCTGGAGCTTAGTGTCTTGATTACATTGCTCTAGACGGGAGGCACTCGAAAGAATAGCTGGAGCAGCAAATAGCCAGCGGTATACGCTACAGCATCGACGATAGCATACACGACAGCGGATATACCCACGATTGCTGTTAACGACAGGCACCAGGAGACGGATCGAGCAGAATATGCGGTCGCGGGATTGCTCCCTTTGGCTGAGACGACCTGGGATCGGGACATGGACGTCGTATACGTGCGGCAATCGAGTCGCCCCAACGAGGTAGCAGGACTCGACGGCAGGCGGTCATGGGACGCCACCATTCAGGTCAACAAACAACTAGAGAGTACCATCACCATTACAGATCCGTTCCTCGAGGCGGAGTATAAAGACATCTTTGAGGACTATCTCCGTAACTCGGACCGTCAGCATTGGAGCCTGCAGAGTCTGGAACTCGAAGACAGCGACACGGATGGCGTTTCGCTGGCTGAGAATCGCATACATGCATATGGAGAGCTACTGCTCGCACAGCTGGGCCTCTTGCGGCCGGGAGTGCTTCGTACGGGTAGTACCGAGGTCCAGCTCGTCGTTGTTGAACATTATGATTCTCACGAAGATGAAAAGTCCCTTAACAAGGCCGGAGGCATCCACTGCCTTGCTTGGGAGCTCCTTGAATCTGTCAGGACCCCGCGGATGCGGAATCTGCGGTTGAGAGTGACTCGGGTGAGTGACTTTGCTAGCCAGCCAGCTCGACCACTGGGACCGCCACGGTCGTTGTCGAGTATACAGGTCAACCCCAACGGCTCATTTTACGTGCTGCTGGTAATTGCCCGCGACTTCAGCCGGTCGGGAGCCGACCGTGACCCGGAGCCCGATTTGGCTCAGTGGCCGTTGATGAATGTGCAGAAGAAGCTGAGGAGCCGATTGCTGCTGGAGGTGGTGCGGCCGGGTAGTATTGAGGAGCTGGATGAGCATCTGAAGGTGAGGGCTGGGCATGGAGTGCAGTTCAACTTGGTTCATTTTGACCTTCACGGAAGGATCATGGATGATGAGTAAGTCATTCCGTCTTGACGTTTCAAAAGGGGTTCAATGATTTAACCAGTGGCACATAGGTACGGCCGGCAAGTGCCTTGGCTTCTGTTTGCCAAGAAACCTCTAGGCCTCAGCTCGCACGTAAACCAAGTTCCACAAACTCACCTCGCCAAGGCATCAGATGTAGCCAAGGTGCTGGCTGACTATCATGTCGAGAATGTTGTTCTGAATGCGTGCCTCTCGGCGTACAACCGATCGGGCCCGTCAACAAACCTGGCCCACATCTTTCTCGAGCGTGGCGTCCACAACGTGTCTGCCATGTGGTTCTACGTGCACTGGCAGACCGTGGCGACTTACCTCGAAGCCTTCTACAACGAGCTACTGATTAAAGGCACCGATTTTCACGTGGCGGCGCAGCGAGGCCGGGACGCCATTCAGCGGAATCCCACGAAACGGACGGGGCAGCCGTACCAGGACTTTTTTCTGTGCGTCAACTACACCAGGGATATTAAGAGACCAGCTACGATTCACAGGGAGCCGAGCCCAACGCCGTCGGCGCACTCGGCCGAGTCATCCACGTCGAATAATTCGATGAAGAGCTTCATGAGCGGCAAGTGGAGGCCGTCGACGCCTCGGCTCAGCGACAGCTTCCTGGTTGGAGACGAGCCCATCATGCGGCTGCAGCTCCACCTGCTGGAGTTGGAGTACAAGCTCATGACGTCCCGGGTGGTGTATGCCAGCGACCTGCGGAGAAGCGGATCGGACCTCAACGCGACGATTGAGAAGATGGTGACCATGTGGCTCAACACAAACCTGGTGGACGACGTGTACTACTACAAGGCCAAGGACTTTGCTAGACGCAAGACGCTGACGGGCTCGGTGCCGTACCGCGAGAAGCGCTCGCGAGCATCGTCCGGAGGTTACCTGCAACTGCTGTTCCCGCGGCCCGTTCGGGCGCTCCGGCAGACGCTGCACATTGTGCGGGATGTGGACGCCGTTGTGGACCCCGGATGGCAGGCCGACGACGTGGAAAACCAGCGGAGCGAGGAGCGGCGCTCGCAAGTTCAGGATGGACTAGTGAAGTTCGTGGAGAAACTGGAGAGACACAGCTATCTGCTCTTCATTGGCAGCCAAGACGCGCAGTGGTACCGCACGTATCTGCAGTATCTGCAGGGCGAGTGGTGGCTGCACATGCCATGGACGTTTACGGTGCATAGTCGGTACGTCAGGGATGTGATGACGGAGAAGCGGAAGCAAATTCCGCGGACTATCATGTAGTGAAGGGACATCCGAATCGGGTGACTTACACTTTTTTTCCCTTTTGACTCAGCGGAAGTTTTTGGGCCGGGGAAGCTCGGTGAGCCGAGGCTTTTGCTGTTTTCGTTTGATCGGGAGGTTCGGCGAAAGTGGGCTGTTTTACGGACCTTGTCTGACCGGAGGAGGATGCCGGACAGCCCGGTTCTTTCATTGAGGGGACTTACTCTATTTTTTCATGTGATTGATGGTGTTTGCATTTGCATCAAGGATACATGGGAGAAAGAGGGAGCGCTTTGCGAAGCTATTACATGGATTTGCGCATTGGACGGGAGCATTTACATGGTTTACTTGGGGTAGTGCCTTTCTTTTTCTTCGTTTCTTTTCTTTTTAGCGTTATAGCATTGGGGTGATGGGAGTTTTAGTTATGTTATAGATGAGCGTGCATTGCAGGGACGTTATTTACATGAGAGTCATTCTTATAATACGTATATATATATGCCATTTGAAGATTACTATTAGGACCTGATTTGTTTGGTGATTATAAGAGAAATATGCTGTGAATCGGGTAGAATCTGGTGGAATAAGCAACATGCATGTCGTACATGATGCGCGTAAGACGACACGGACCCTGAAGGAGTCCGAAAGAGCACGCACGGCCAGGCAGGCAGCTGTATTACATTACATGATCATCGCCGACTCGCATACATAGGTAGTCTAGAATCCACGAGGAGGGATGGATGCACACCATGGTTATTATTTAGTAAGAGTATGTAAGCGTGATTTCATGATGGTGCGATGGGGCTTAACTTGGTCCGGGGAACTGCGTGTTGCCGAGCTCGAAGAAAATAAAAGTGGTGTGTATGGGCAAGAGAAAGAAAATAAAGTGGTGTATGGGAATCGAGAGAAGAAAGTGGTGTACGGAGTATGAGAAGAGAGAAGAAAGTGGTGTATGCCTCGGGAGGTCGGAAGAGTCGGGTGGCGATGGGACGGAGGAAACGGAGTGCCGGGTACCGGTACGCGGAAAGGGGGGGATGGGATTGGAGAAGGTGATGTTGCGGTACCTTGATGATGATGGATGGATTGTCCGTGATTATTACATTAGGAACGGGGGGAGGATTGAGTCCGTTGTCCGAGTTAATTGATTGATTGACTGAATGATTGTATTCTATTGTATTGTATTTGATGGTGTTTGAATAGAAGAGAAGCCACTGTATTATAGCGGCCGTTTTGATTCGAGAACAATGCGACATTGATTGATTGATGCTTATTCCCATGACAGGCTTGACAGTAGACTGTTCTAGTGCCAGCCAGCTCCCTAATCAACTAACCACTAACCTTATATCATCCAATGCAATGCACCCTCTTTATTTCCTCTTTCAAAGCAACCTCCATTTCGTCGGCGTCAGAAAGTGGGGGCAGCGAGGGGCCCAGTGACGTACTGTATGCGGTACCTCGTTTTTTGCCTCTTTGCCTTGTTCTTGTGTCCTCAGTGGTTCTATTTATGCTTCATCTAATTTCTCATCCAACAATCACCGCCCATCGTATCGTATATTTTAGCGAGCTCTGCAGTTGTACAGTCGCGCTTCTCTTTGCTCGTTCTTGTTATTACTATTCTTATTATTATTATTGCTGCGCTGAAACGAAACCCCCATTTCTTCGAATCCAACCCCGGTCCGCATTGACGCAAGCGATATAATCTCCAGGCCCGGAAAGCTGGTACTACCTCCTATATCTGTTTTAACCTGCGACTTTGCGACTCTGCCTTGTCTCCATATCCACCAAACGCAAACGATTTCGGTGCTGCCGCGCCTCCTGAAGGATTTGGCGAATTTGCGACAAAAAAAGAAGGAAATAATAATACGAGGTTCCTTTTCTTTCTTTAACCGCTTGCATCTTTGCAACTACAGCTACCGAACGAATCCTTTGTCGAGAAAATAGAAACCGCCGAATGAGGACATCACAGCTCCTGGTTGGCGCATCATGACATCAATAGACGTCCTGGCCAATGGCCATAGCCATTTTGACAGCTACGCCGACAACGTGCTGCGGGCGAGAATCCACAAGCCGCTGCATGCTCAAGTGTCGCGCGCATCGTCGACTGATGGCGACAATCATCTCCTAGGTTTACCCACGGGCGACAGCAATGGCGGCGTAGGCAGTGCCACGACGAGGTGAGTTGATGCTGGTGTTCCTCCTCTTCACCATCTTTACTCTCTTCTTACAAGAATACACTGACTGACGCAATTAAAACAGCGGCCGCTCAACGCCCGTCTCAGACAACGCTCCCCCCTCGACCAAATCCCTCTCCTCCGTCCGCAAGCTCGTCCGCGCCGAGCAGCGCCGTCGCATCTTCCCTACCATCGAATTCGCCTCGCGCGTCTCCCACTTCGACCCTTCCAGCGACTACCGCGACTTCCATGGCTTCTTCAACCTCTTCTGGATCGGCCTGGCCATCATGGGCATCACCACCATGCTGCGCAACTGGAAGGACACCGGATACCCCCTGCGCGTCCAGATCTGGGGCCTCTTCGCCGACAAGCTGTGGCACCTGGCCATTGCCGACTTCCTCATGGTCGCCACCACCGCCGTCAGCTTGCCGCTGCATCTCTGGGTGCGCAAGAACCCCATGGGAGGCGTCTGGGGCTGGAGCAGAGGAGGAATGGCGATCCAGAGCATCTATCAGGTCGTGTGGCTGGCGTTTTGGGTCATTGTGCCGTTCTGGCTGGACTGGGCGTGGACCGCTCAAGTCTGTCTGCTGCTGCACACCATGGTGCTGCTCATGAAGATGCACTCGTACGCCTTTTACAACGGCCATCTGTCAGAAACGGAGAAGCGATTGCGCAGCCTGGACGAGCCGAACCCGTCGAGAGCAGACCGCAGGCCGGCCTACCTCTACCCCAGCGCCGACCACCGGAAGGGCAGTGTGTCAGGAATCCCCATGCCTCGCCCCGTCGAGGAGGACAAGGACACCTCCAAGCCCAAGAAGAAGCATCATCGCCAGCAGGAAAGCGTCAGCAAGGGCATCAATGGCGTCAACGGCACCAACGGCCATGCTGCTGTTGCTGCTGCTCCCTCTATTGCCCCTGAAACCGAAACAGAGCCCGAGCCCACCAGCGCCGACGAAATCGACACCCTACGTGAAGACCTCGCCCGCGAGCTTACCAGCCCCATGGGCAACGTCACGTACCCGCGCAACGTCACCTGGGCCAACTACCTCGACTACCTCTGCTGCCCGACGCTCTGCTACGAGATCGAGTACCCGCGCACCCCGGCCATCAACTGGACCTCCCTCGTCTCCAAGATCATCGCCACCTTTGGCTGCATCTTCCTCCTCACCGTCATCTCCGAAGAGTACATCTTCCCCGTCCTCGTCGACGCCTCCCGCCGCCTCGACCTCGTCGCCTCCGTGGCCCTCGAGTCGGGACTCATCCTCGCCGAGACAATCTCCTGGCTGCTCTTCCCCTTCATGCTTACTTTCTTACTCGTCTTCCTCGTCATCTTCGAGTACGTCCTCGGCGCCTTTGCCGAAATCACCTGCTTCGCCGACCGCCACTTCTACGCCGACTGGTGGAACTCGACCGACTGGATGGAGTTTTCGCGCGAGTGGAATGTTCCCGTCTACTCCTTCTTGCGCCGCCACGTCTATAGCGCCTCGCGCCCGCATACCGGCAAGGCTTTCGCCACCTTTATTACTTTCCTCATCTCCGCTGTCGGCCATGAGATTGTCATGGCTTGCATTACAAAGAAGATTCGCGGTTACGGCTTCGTTTGTCAGATGCTGCAGCTTCCTATTGTTATGCTGCAGCGGACGCGCTGGGTCAGGGGCCGCAAGACGCTCAACAATGTCTGCTTCTGGTGCTCCATGATCCTAGGTCTTAGCCTGGTAAGTTACAGAAACAAAACAACATTCCCACTTATAACAACAATTAGATATCAAAGAAAGCTAACAAACAATGATGATAGATCTGCGCACTCTACGTCCTCCTCTAAACAACACAGCACAATACCCAACTCAACTCAAACCCATCAAACTCACCTACCTACTCAAACATACTCAACACACTCATTAGCATTTTACTTTTTCATCCTTTTTGCAGCAGTTACATAGGCAGGCATACCGTACATTAGTTCTCTCTCAGACTGGTTCTGTAGTTTTTATTTTCCTTTGTGTCCATAAACGGGGAGAGGCTGATTGCCCTTTTTTTCTTCTTCTGTATTTCCTTTGTTCATTGCGTTCTGGATATAAATGTATCATTGGCGGCGTGTTTTTCGTTACTCTACAGGCGTAAATACATACATCTCACGATGTTTTGCTGATACTACCTTTAGTACGTAGTATAAATATCACATGCTTCTTGTTTTGCTTCAATTGATCAAGCAGACATCACTCAATAGTTTAAGAATTTAATTGCGTCGTAGCTTGTGATACGCCGATGGATCAAGCTGAACAGGATAGAGTGCTGAATCACTGTTTTATAAGACATTTGCGTCATTCATCACTCATAGACAAAATGCACAATCATCACATCACATTACATCACATATTCAAGAAGTCAAGTCATTGTCCATTCCATTTATTCATTTCTCATAGACTGGGCTAAATTACGCCCTCCCTCGCCTCATATGAGGGGATATCAAGGGCACTATGGGGTAAAAGCATCGGTCCGTTAAACCTGGGACCACCTAAGATAGTAAACAAAGCATAAAAAAGAAAATCCACGTCCAGACCATGTTGCTCTAAAACCGTTCAACTCCATCGTGTAAAATCAAACTTTTTGTCCGTTTATCCCGATTCTTGGTGCACACAAAGAGGCAATTTAGTCAACCTCCTCCATGGCGCTGTCGCCAGTCTCGACAGCAGGGGTGTCGGCGGGAGCGGCAGCACCCTCGACGGGGGCGGAGTCGTCCTCCTCAATGTTGAGGCCGAGCTGGACGAGCTTGTGGATGCGCTCGGCGAAGCCAGCGGGCTCATCAATAGTGAAGCCGGAGACAAGCAGGGAGGTCTCGAACAGCAGCTGGACAATGGACTTGACGGTGCGGTCGTTCTCGCCGTCAGCCTCGACCTTCTTCTTGAGCTCCTGGATGATGGGAGACTTGGGAGAGATCTCGAAGGTCTTCTTGGAGGACATGTAGCTGCTCATAGAGGTGTCACGGAGAGCCTGGGCCTTCATGATACGCTCCATGTTGGCGGACCAACCGAACTGGCCGGTACGGATGGCGCAGGGGGAGAGACCGAGCTTGTCGCTGACGACAACCTTCTCGACCTTGTCGCCGAGGACAGTCTTAAGAGCCTTGGCAAGGGTCTCGTACTCCTTCTCCTCGGCCTCACGGGCAGCCTTCTCCTCGTCGGTCTCCTCGAGCTCAAAGTCCTTGGTGATGTCGACCAGCTTCTTGTCCTCGAACTCCTTGAGCTGAGTCATGGCGTACTCGTCAATGGGGTCGACGAGGAAGAGAACCTCGAAGCCCTTGGCCTTGAGAGCATCAAGGAAGGGAGACTTCTGGACAGCCTTGAGGGACTCGCCAGTGATGTAGTAGATGTTCTTCTGGTGCTCAGGCATGCGGGTGACGTAGTCAGTCAGGGAGGTCATCTCATCACCAGACTTGGTGGAGTTGAAGCGAAGGAGCTTGGCAAGGATGCCACGGTTCTGGGAGTCCTCGTGGATACCGAGCTTGAGGTTCTTGGAGAAGGCGCTGTAGAACTTGTCGAACTGCTCCTTGTCCTCGGCAATCTCCTGGAAGAGCTCCAGAGACTTCTTGACAATGTTCTTCTTGATGACCTTCATGATCTTGTTCTGTTGAAGAGTCTCACGAGACAGGTTGAGAGGGAGATCCTCAGAGTCGACAACACCCTTGACGAAGCTGAGCCACTCAGGGATGAGGTCGGTGGCGTCATCAGTGATGAAGACGCGGCGGACGTACAGCTTGATGTTGTTCTTGGTCTTCTTGGTCTCGAACAGATCAAAGGGAGCGCGCTTGGGAACGAAGAGGATGGCACGGAACTCGAGCTGACCCTCAACGGAGAAGTGCTTGACACCAAGGTGGTCCTCCCAGTCGTTGGAGAGGGACTTGTAGAAGGAAGCATACTCCTCCTGAGTGATGTCCTGGGGGTTGCGAGTCCAGATGGGCTTCTGCTTGTTGAGCTCCTCCTCTTCGATGGTGGTCTCCTTGATCTTCTTGGTCTTGGGCTTCTTCTCCTTCTCCTCCTCCTCGTCATCGATCTCCTCGACCTTGGGCTTCTTGTCATCACCCTCCTCGGTGACGGTCTCCTCAGTAGCATCCTCATCAGGGACCTCCTTCTCGGTCTCCTTCTGGACGTGGAGGTAGATGGGGTAGCTGATGAACTCGGAGTGCTTCTTGATGACCTCCTTGATGCGGCTCTCGTTCAGGTAGTCAGCCTGCTCGTCCTTGAGGTGGAGGACGATGGCGGTACCACGACCGAGCTGCTCGCCCTCGGTGTCGGCGGTGATGTTGAAGGTACCACCAGCGCTGGACTCCCAGATGTACTGCTCGTCATCGTTGTGCTTGGAGACGACGCTGACGCGGTCGGCAACGAGGTAGGCAGAGTAGAAACCAACACCGAACTGACCAATCATGGACACGTCGGCACCGGCGGTCAGGGCCTCCATGAACTGCTTGGTTCCGGAGCGGGCGATGGTTCCCAGGTTGTTGACAAGGTCCTGGAAATTTTATGTTAGCATTATGTTGGCGAGTAAAACAGTGGCATAGAATGCATCAACTTACAGCCTTGGTCATACCAATACCGGTATCACGGATGGTCAGGGTCTTGGCCTCCTTGTTGGGGATGATGTCAATGCGCAGGTCCTTGCCAGAGTCGAGCTGGCTGGGGTCGGACAGCGCCTTGTAGCGGATCTTGTCCAAGGCATCGGAGGCGTTGGAAACAAGTTCTCGCAGGAAGATCTCCTTGTTGGAGTAGACGGTGTTGATGATGAGGGAGAGAAGCTGAGAGATCTCAGCCTGGAACTCGAAAGTCTCAGCCATGGTGAAGGGTATCAACGGAAAATGTGTGAGTCTGGATTGGAAGAAGAAGAGTTAGCTGATTGAATCGAGGAGTTGTTGGGATGCAGCTGGAGAGGAAGAAGCAGGCGGGGGAGGGGTGAAGTGAGGAGGTAACACCAGAAATCAGTTGGAAAGAAAATCACCAGCACCAGCACTTGAAAGAGATTCCAATCCGATTCTGCACAATGCAATGCAAAGCTTGAAGAAAAGTCTTTGAAAGTGGCAGAGATTCGATCAAATCCAAGGCAAGGCTGAAATTCCTCCCAAGCAAAATGGCGGGGTGATAAAAAAGCACAGAGGCTAGAAGGGGAAAGTGGGATGATAAGATTGCTGCTGCTGGCCGATCGTTCAAAACTCACCTGTGGAAAAGAAAAAGAGAGGCTCCAATGAGAACAAGCGCAAAAACGTTGTTTGTATCTCGAGCTTGGGGGTATTTGATGAAGAAAGAAGAAGAATGAAGAATGCGAATGAGGAAGAAAAAAAAGAGAGGAGATGGAAGGAAGGGAAGAGGAGGAAGAGGCGTCTAAAAAAGGCTGGACGAGCTGCGATGGCCGTTTGGGCAAGAGATTCCATGGGATTCTATGGTCGGAGCGCGGCTGTGATTGGCTGAGTGGCTGGTTGACTGGGGGGGCAGCGCTGGAGCCTTCTAGCAGAAAAATTCACCTTCGCCGTGCTTCTGCCTCTGTCTGTCTGTTTCTGACTTTCAGGCGGCACAAGGCAGCCGCCAGCCCGCTTTTGGGGCGCTGTTTTAGTGAGGGGGAAGAGGCGAGACGGACGGATTTGGGCTGTGGCTATTGCTCAGGGTCCACATGCTTTGTTTCTTTATGCTTCTGTCTGATGGAGTTGCTGTTGCTGTTACTGTTGTCCAGTAGTGGCTTTTGGAGTAGAAACCATAGGATATTCTCATGCAGCTCTTCTTACAATAATAACCAACTCAGAGAAATACAAGACAATGAATTATTCTGCTTCTTCTTCTTTCATACAGTAACAGCATCACCACCAACAGCAACCAACCCTTGTCATTCATTGTCTTGCCCCTCCCCTTGTCCTCCCCCCCAAAGCTGCTGCTAGAAACTTCCACCTTGTCTCGTCTCCCCTTTGCCTCCCTCCTCCCCCATTCCCCTAAAACGAGGCTGACGATGAGGGGAAAGCAAATGCAGCGCCCCGTTTCGGCTTCCGATGGGCACTGGGCACTGCTGCAGCAACCATTGACAGGGGGCCCTCTCACTACGGAGGCCACCATACTATCAAGGTATCAATCTTATCGCCCGCTAAACATCCCACCTTTTGCGGAGCCGGTCGAAGGCAACAGAAGACAGCTGAAGAGCATCGACTATTCTCTTTGTCTGCCTTGACAACACAACAATCCTTGACCATTTTATTTTATTTGGTTTTACCATTTATTTCATCAAAGAAACCGCTTAGCGCCCGTCTGCCTCGTCTAGTAGGCAGCTGTAACCCCCGCTTGTCCCGAATCCCCCTTGCATGCCATCTAACCAACCCCCTTGTGAAACTATAGCTACCAGCATAATAATACCATGTAAGCTTCATACATCCGACGCCGTGCATCCGCCTCCTCACATATACTCGTACACAATCTATCTGTTTCTATAATGTTCCTTTCACATGCTTTCAGATTCCATGAAGCCCATCTCCGCGCTTAATCCTGCGAAATCACACTCCCAATCTGGCGATACTTTCGATCCGCATATGACAGCCCAAACTTGTTCGCGCAGCTTCCAGGTATCATTTCCACCACTTCTCCCACAACAATGACATGATCTCGGACTTTTAGCAGACCCCTCGTGGGTTCGTCGGGTAGCAGCCTGCACCTCAGAGCATACATGATTCCCTCGCCTCTCAGCAGAGGTGCTCCATCCGTCTTGTTCGTGTCGTATTCTAACCCGTCAAACACATCATCCGTGTTGCCCCTTGTAAATCTGGCTGCTACTTGCACGCCTAATTCATCCCCTGACATGATGTGTATGTTGAAGTGACGGCTCTCTATTATGGCGTCGAGGGTTCGACTCGGAGTGGCAATGTTGAAAGATATCAGTGGCGTTGGCGAGAGAGTGAGTGATGTAAACGACGACATGGTCATTGCTCTTGGAGTTTGTCCATGTGTTGAGGTGCAGACGACGACGGAGTGTGGGAGTAGTCGCATGACGGATCGTATTTGCTCTGAGAGGGCGGCGGGAGATGTCGGATCAGCGGTAGGTGGTATGGGAAACGAAGTATGCCATGAACTGGGTGTATGGCTCGATTGACTAGATTGAGTTGATTGTTGAAAGGATATAGGCTTTTCAGCTATTGCTTGATTCATTGTCAGCAAGAATCAAGCAAAAACAGTATCCAGGCGCTCTCACAAGTAGCATCCCGAGAAGCTATACTGGAACTCGCAGCTACTCGAGAAGATCGCACACCAGTCGCGTTCTCTCCAAGAGTCAGCGCATGGCCCACAACATCATGAACACCTCTCATCAGCCGCAACGCCCAAAATCCTCTCTTCTGCACCATCACCATCCGCGCATCTCCCAAACACCCAGCCGTGACCCGACTTGCGCCGCAGCACCCAAGCCGCGACAGCTGTCGCACCGCCCTAGCAGCCCTCATCGAATCATGCGGCTTTGATTCCTAAATTAGACCTGTAAAGAAGAAGGCCCAATTGGAAAAAGGGAATCGTAATAATAAAGACAGTAGCTGAGAGGTTGGCAAAGCTTCCCGCCGGCGGTTGCTTGGAACTTGCTTCGGCACAAATCTCTTATCGATAAGCTATCTACTCCCGCTGTGCCGCCACTTTACGGAACCACACCAACCAGCGGGCCGGAAATTTTGCGACAACTCCAAGGCTCTGGTCATCACCAAACATGCGACACTGACACCAAGCAACCCGCCTTGAATCCTCCTCAATTGAACCATATACTCAAACTATTCAATCTCTCAAAAAACAAACAAAACAGTCGCCCAAAATGGGGAAGCTCCCCCTCCCCTCAACGCTCCTCTCATCCTCCCCCCTCCGCCCATCAACAACATCCTCCTCTCTGCTCTCCATCCACAGCCTCTCCCTCACGCAAACCCGAAACGCGACATTCATCCCCCGCCCCAGGCGGCCATACACATTCACCCAACTCATCCAGCTCTCCGACGGCTCGACCTACACCGCACGCACCACCTCCCCACTGCCCTTATACCGCGCCCAAAAGGATACTCGCAACACGCTCCTGTGGCAGCCTAGCGAGAAGAGCTTGCGCAACGTCGAGTTGGACGAGGCTGGTAAATTGGCTGCTTTCAGAGAACGATTCGGAAGAGGGTATGATGCTACGGCTCAGGCTGTAGAGGAGGGTGAGAAGGCTGCTGCTGAGGAGGAGGTTGCTGCTGCTGCGAAGCCTGTTGAGGAGGATGCTGGGTTGAACTTTGAGGATTTGTTGGCGGAGTATACGCCGCAGGATACGAGTGCGATGAAGGATTCGGGTCCAAAGAGGGCTCCTACACGAAGAAAATAATGAGATGGATTGATATGATGTGTACATTACCTGTGCGAGTGGACGGATATCAAAAAGGGGAGATGGGCGGGGAGTATAGACAGAGGAGGAAAACGCATGGATTAGAGGATCGACTCTGTTCAAATATGTACAGCACTTTGAGCCTAGCGGCCTGTATGATATAACAAAAGGGATGCATCTCCGAGTTTTGAAACGAATACGAATAGTAGTAGCACACTGCAGCCCCCCTTCGCTCTCATTCAATTGCCTCTTCGCCTAACCGTAAAACTCCACCTTGTAATGAAAGGGTTACAGCTTCAAAGCATTCCATTAGTCTGAATCCTCATCTATAGTTGCCCTAGCGCGATCAACGACGGTGTTGCCTGGAGGCTTTGGCTGGTAAACGGGTGGCCTGTAGAAAGCCGACTCGTCGTCTTGGGCATCCAGCTGCATCAGGAACGTCTCCCACTTCTCAATCAACTATTTGCATGTTAGTCAGGCTGATAATGTCATTCTGATGAGAGATAGTAATGCTTACCTCCTTCTGAGCCTCGACAGCACCTTCAAGGAACGTCTCAACACCGCTCTTGAAGTCCTCCACCTTTTCCTTTTCGAAACGATCCAACTCGGCCCTCATTGAGCGGCCCATGTCCTCAAACAGGAGCCGAGCTTGGTGGACTTTTCTCTCCGCCTCCTGAACCTCGGCATTCATCTGGTTAAGTCGGTCTTGCTGGCTCTTACCCTGTCGCAGCAGCTTGTCTTGCGTCGTCTTCTTCTTCTGCAGCTCAGACTCGGCCGAATGCCAGGCATAGAAGCCCTTTTGGCGCTGGCTGAATGCCTGCTTAATCGAACCAATGAGGCGAATGTACTCGTCAATGATGATGCCAAAGGTGAGGACATCTTGCATAGCTTGGCGCTCATACACATCGCGAATCGTGAGTTGAAGATCGGAGAGAGCGTCGAGGGGACCGGATAGTGAGGGCGAGAGCTCAACAGTAGAGAGTGCGTGGAGAGAGGCAGAAAAGTCGGCCGCAGCCTCTGCCATCATCTTTCTCTGGCTGACCATTGCCTCCATTGCCTTGAGAAGCCCCTTGAGTTGGTTCTCCAAGGCATCAAGGTACACCTTGCGATCGTGGAACCAATCGTCCTGCTCGACAAATTTGCTTCCTCCTCCGACATTGATACCTAGAGATCCGAAGACTCCTTTACTCTCAGTGGGCAATGGCTCCCGTCTCTCCTTGTGCTTAATGTCAACGTTAAACGCCTCACTCTCAAGGAATAGTTTTAGGTCAGCGTCATGCTGAAGGACGGGATGCGCGGCAGTCTTGTTGAGCATTTTCTCCAGCGCCGCTCTTCTGCTCTCCACAAAGTTGCTGTCGAAGCGGCCAACAGCCTGCTTCTCGGGCGGCGGAGGCACCACGTATCCGGGGTTGTTGCCATGCAGGGTGTTGTAAAGCCAGAGGAAGTCTCGGTATCGACGCTTGACCTCGAATTCGGGCTGCTTGTAGGCTCTGGATGTGGTCTGATAAGGAGAGCTTGCTTTAGCCAGGGAATCTTGATATATGAGAGAGGCAATCAAAGTTGATAAAGACTAACCTTGGTCCGCACCGAGTACACAATGTGCGAACTTGTCAGGTCTCCAATCTTGACCGGGTCTCCAACAGTGATGTAGAATGTGGGCTTGGATGCCTCCTCGACGCTGACGCTTGGCTGCGTGCTGCTCTTCACACTGCTGGGTCTCGCAGCGTCAACAGGCGGCGGCATTCTCGGGCCCCTCGGACTGTCCAGGTCATCGTCATCCTCGACCAGATGCGGATCGGCAGACCGTCTCTGCTGCTGGAGCGGCGCCATCGTCGTGCGGATGACCATCTGCTCCTTCTGGGGCGGCACGGGCGGGGCATCCAGCGCAGCATTCGGGGTTGATCCGGCGCTCAGAGGCCCGAGAGGATCGTCAACGGCTTCTAGCTTCGTAGGTTGAGCAACGATGCGACGGGGCGTGCGCGAGGGTCGGGGCGCCGACGAGGTTGAGGCCTGTGATGTCGCTGGCGGGGAAGCAACGGGCTCGCTGTCGGCGACAGGCTCAGGGGGGGTCTGGCTGGAATCAGCCCATGGCGACTCTTCGACGTCCATTGCGGAATGCGGGAATCCGGTGGCTGTGGGTGGGATATTGGAGGAGGAGGAGGAGGAATTGGATTGGCCTGGAAGCAGAGCTGCGAGGTTAAGGCAAGGCAGCTTGTCCGGTTGAGAGTGGCATACGTACCGGGTTGGTTGGAGACAAGACACCGGTACCCGCTAGCGCCTGCTCAACGTCAGCGGTTGCGTAGGTACCTACCTGTACCTGGGCGCGAGGCTGCACCCCCACCTGATCGTCAGCCTTTCAGGATGGTAAGAAGGGGAATCAATATGAGAGACAAGACGAGCTTAGTGATATTAAATGTATTACTCTCAATTGAGCAACTCAATAGAAGAAGCAGTGATAGATGAGAGAAGTAGAAGTCATCTTTTCTTTGATTAACTTTATACGGGTATAAACACAGCCTTTATTCGCTACCTAACCATAAGTCGACTGATTGACTGCCTCTCCAGCTCCAGCGTTCCATTATTCCCTACCCAGGCAGATTTGTGCCTCATTCGATGCCCTGGCAGCAACCAACTGCCATCATGACGCATTGAGTTTTGTTCTAAATAATTATCCCTGTAACCAAGTGGTACCTATAGCTGTATTACACCCATTCCGAGTCCGTCGTTATCCTGCTGCCTTCTGTCAGGCTCTTTGCGGCACTTGTACCTCGTGCAATTCACTCGCCAATGCCGCCATTTGGATCTCCACGTTGTGGCTTGGATGCGCAGTTTGCGTTCAGTTGCAATACCGCCTCAATAATTGCAGCACAATTCCACATCACATCCACCTGCTTCAGTCACGCCCTGCCCTGCTCTACCGGTCAGGGTCGTAGCATCCGCCTGCTATAACCAGATTCATTCGAGTAAACTTGACATTAATCACAGGCGTCTTCTTCGTGGGGAAGGCAGAGATTTGATCTGGAGTAATCATCACCTCTTTGCTCTTCTTCTTGGTGCCCGTGGTGGCTCCAGTGTTGGCTGGTTGGCCTGAAGGCCCAGCGTTGATTCTTGATGCTTCTCCGTTGGAACCACCAATCGCTAAATCGGCACCGGCAGTAGCAGCCTCGAGGCCGGCCTGTTGAGCGGCTTTGTGAGGGTCTGCTGGTGACTCGACGTCCCACAACCGAACAGTACCATCTTGGCCACCAGAGGCAAGTATGTTGGACTCGACGCTGAAGCTGAGAGACCAGACGCCGCCTTTGCCGTGGCCGCGAGAGCGCTTGATGCGAGTACCCTTGACTAGATCCCAGAAGAAAATATTGCCCGCAACGTCTGCGCTGGCTAGAATCTTGCCGTTGGGTGCACATTCTAGAGAGCTGACGTGCTCAGTGTGCCCAGTAAATACTCTCACGCAGGCTCCTGTCACCACCGACCACATGCGGACAGACTTGTCCGTTTCGTCCGACGCCGAAAAGACATACATGCCGTTGGGATGCCATGCTATAGCTGAGACGGCGGTATCGTGCCCAACAAGCAGACGCTGGGGCGATGCATGATCCTGCATCCACACTCGAACGACCTTGTCGTAGCCACCGGTTAGAAAGTAGTGTCCGTGTGGACCCCATTGCGCTCTATAAACAGGTCCGTCGTGTGACTTGTAAACGCATAAGCAGGTCCAAGATTCTAGAGACCACAGCCGGATTTGTCCGTCCGCTGAACATGAGAGTAGTAACTTCGGCCGCCCGTCAATTGCCGCGTTCTGTCGTCCTTCATCACCAAATAGCTTTTGGGGAGGCCCCGAAGCAGAGTCGGAGAACGAAATGTCGAATACAGGGCCAAAGTGTCCAATCAGCTTCCGGCTGTTGAACTTTGCACCCTTCTCATGAGCATTTGAGCTGGGGAGAGCTTTTCCATCCAAGGACCAAACGCGAATATAGGATTCGCTGGTACCCACAGCTGCGAGCTGTCCATCGTCGGAAAACTCCATACATGATACGCTATCTCAAAGGTCAGTCTCCTTCGTCCTTATTTGTCAATTGAAGTGTAAAACAACTTGCCTTCCAAATGTGTTGTGGAATGTAAACATGCAAGCGCTGACCGGGACGCCTACACCACCTGTTCGACCCTCGATTTTGAATCTGTCTCTATTTTCTCGCAGCTTTTGCATCTCAAGCATAATATCTCGCGGGCGAGACGGGGGTAGCGGTAGATCGGCTCGGCTCGGGGCATCTGCACTCTCTTCTCGCTTTATCTTTTGGTCAAGCTCTTCTATCAGGCTAGTTGCGCCAGGGGCCGGGGGATTTCGCCGTTCCTCGTCTTCGATTTCGGCTCGGATATCATCGCGAAGATCAGTATCCATCGGTAGAGGTCCAAGACTCAGAGGTGCCGCCGGATCTAGAATATCCTTGTTGGACAGCCCGATGTTGACACCCGGAATACCTTCCTTGGTATCCACCTCCTCGATTTCCAGATTCTTCGTCTTCCTAAACACCGCTTCAAAGCTAAATGGGGTGATAGGTCCGCGAGCTGTTGAATCAATCTGGCAATATGTGACGAGTAGTTGTCGAATCACAGATCCACCTTGATCAGATTCGCGCTCAAGAAAGTTGAAAAGGTCGCCAGTCGCATGCTGGTTCAAGGGGATGCGATACTTGTTCTCCTTATATAATTTGGTAATGGGGTTCTCGTTTGTATGCTGCGGAAGCGTAATGGTCGAAAACGTCTTCAAATCATCTGCATGGGACGCTTGGAAATGCTGTCCAATTTCTTTAAGGAACAGCTTGCCCTCTTCTGTGTATCCATTCCCGACCAGCTCGATGAATGAGTAAACAAACGTCGGCCAGAGAAGCTTTGATAGCTCAAACTAACGCAAAACTCTATTCAGCACGCGGACATGTAGTGCAAGCCATTAGAGGAGGAACCTACCTTGTAGATTTCGAGATTGTTTTCGACCCAGTCTCTCAAAAGTCGAAACGCTCTGGAGTACTTCTTTGGACCTAGATTTGCTAGTTGTTGGACTGGTTTCCCATCATTGCCTAGATGCTTTGACTCCTGTCTGAAAACCTCTTCAGTCCGGTTGAAGCCTCGCTTAAGCAAATAATCCGTAACCTAGTGATGTCATTAGCCGAGATGATGCTGAGTATTGGACACGTTTTGATGTGTAGTTGCAATTGAGTGTCTTCTGTGAGGGTAAAGGGAGAGACATGAAAGAGAGAAAACCAAGCTCTCGAGTATGGGGTAGTGGATGAAAACGGATGGCACATGAGACTTGTTTTAGGATGCCGCTGCTCATCGAATGCTACAGAGTGGTTGAGGCAATGTAGCACAAGAAGGACAGCAGCATACCATAGCAAGTGTCTCATCAAGTTTCTGTGGAGGACAAGAACTTTTTGATTTGAGATGGCGACCCCCGCGGAAAGGACCACGGCCCCCGGAAGAAGGACCACGGTGAGAACAGGCATAATTCCAAATGCTACCACGTACTATCTGGTTCAGATTTTGGTTTGACATGGCACCTCCAGTGGTGCTAGTTGCAGCCGTAGTCGCGGCGGGAGGGCCAGCTGGTGATGTTGCTGGTTGCCCTGCATAGGAGTTGGCCGTGCCAGCGCCCTGGGTTGGCGCTTGAGTAGCCATGGTAGAGGGAGAGTGAACACCGTCTTTGAGGAGAGAGGTGGATTCGAAGATTGGTAGTGCTAGGTAGATGTGCTTCCAATATTCCTAGACTTGGAAGCTATGTCATAATAGATCCTTGTCCTGCTTGGCGTGAGGCGCAATGCAACTCGTGCCAGCGTGGTTCAGTGAGCTCAAGTTGCGCCTGGATCTCACGCCCAGGTCGTGTAGCGGTATGCGGGAGGCAAAACGTGCCAGTCGTGAGCTCCACAAAGTGTAATCAAATCCAGTGAATCCAACTGTGATGCCTGTGTGCGATATTCGGAGGAAAGAGGGCGTTGCAGAGGATAGAAGGCGACTGTGATTTGATGGTTAAGGCACCAGGTTGATGTTGAGAGTAAACTTAGAGGACTGAAGACCGCGAGACATCAGAGCCGTTAGTATAGCCGAAGTTTAAGCGGCGCCTCTCAGCTGCTCAGTCTCGGCAACAGTCAAACCAAATATGCTGCTGTACGTCGTTATGGTCACCGAGTATGAAATATGATACAATAGAATGACTCTTTAATAGTGATTTTGCTAGATTCCGAGCTTATAGAATATTCCAACAGAGAGACTGCACTTACAAAGCATGCCATCCAGGCGTCTTGGTGTCTTATCAGATTCGCGGCGCGTTACCGGGACCCACAATTGTTCAATGTTCCTTGGCCATGCTTTAACAGCACAATTCAACCACCTACACTCATTCATACCCACATGCTTGACATCCTCCATAGCGCCTCAATCACTCGAGTGGCCTTCAAAAACAGATCTGCAATCTCCAAAGTATCAGCTGGGAATCACACAATCCGACATAGCAGGACCACACAAGCTTAGCAATATCTCGTCCAATCTCACTGCCATGGCTTCACCAGAGGACATCGTCATGGGAGACGAAAAGGAAGACTCTCAACCCCAGGAGCCCTTTGTCCCTTTCACCCTGGAAGAAAATATCCACCAGCTCAACTCCATCGACCGGTCCATTGTCCAGCTGATGAACCACACGGCCACTGCGCTTGGCGCCCTCACTACTCCAGCATCATCCGACAGCAATCCTTCAGCATCAGTAGAGTCAACAGCGCAAAAGGACGCATTTAGAGAAGCTACAGATACTTTTCTTGATACGCTCCACAGTATCGATGTACGAATGAAGCGCCAAATTCTCGCACTAGAAGAAGCGGGCATCGTCAATCTATCCAGCGGGCCTCGGCAGGGTCACAACACTACTGTCAAGCCATCTCTGAAGCCTAATGGCATGGGAGCCATCGGAAATCTGGATGTTGGGTGGTTAAACAGTCGGAGTACTAAAGTTGAACGAGATATGGAGTTAGAGTTATGGAGAAGGGCACGGGAGCTTCTTGAAAAGGACGAGGGGAGTGTCAAGAAGGAGTAACAAATGAAAGGGTTGGCGTTTCGGCAATAATGTACAATGGGTTTATTAATTCGGTCTGCTTCAAGGTACGCTAATCATTATTTTGTTCCTGGACATTACATTACTGACAACTTTTTGTTGAAGGCTTTGCCTCTCATGCATATAATCTCCCGCAATCCCATCCACATACACAGGGCTGCTATTGAGGCACTGTCACCCTATGCTTAGATCTCAGTATCATTCTCGCAGAGCCTGTTAAATGCATGCGTAAGTTTGAAAGGTTCGTCTGGTGCGCGCGGCACAATATTTTCGGGTTGAATGCTAACGGGGCGTCAGCTAGAATGAATTCATTTCAAACGGCACACTTACAGGGCGTCAAAGAAATAGCAAGAGAATTCTCCTTGTTCGGGCGTCGAGTGCTTAGCTAGATAAACGAAGTTAGTTTATATGATGGTGATAGAGGTAAACCAGAACGTATTACTTTGATACCCAACCCAAGAGACGCATTTCTTTCTCGCGTTGCAGGTGTACTGGCACCTATTTTCAGCCCACGGGACCCAGGTAGTGCCCAAAGAGAAATGCTGCATTTGTTAGATTGAAGCCTTTGGAGATGTATACGAGCACAGGTAAAACTAAAACTTACATCTGCATCTCCGACGTTTTGGTGGCGCGCTACCCATGCTGGATCGAGAACAAACCGCATCGGGAACTGGGATGGCGGCTTCACCTCGTGATAGTGAATAGTCCAGTGGTCATACTTTTTCGGGGCCCCGTAAACGCACGCCCTATGTTGCGCTTCGGTGATGACCTCTTGGTTCAGGAGAGGAGCTGCCGTGGTAGCAGCGATTAATGAGGCAGCTAATAGAAGCTGGACGAGATGCATGGCTATTCAGCTGCAGTATTGCTCGAGAATAGAGGTCTGGCAGTTGGAATAGACGGAGGCAAATGTCGGGATGGTTCAATCTTCAATTGATATGTTTTCAATACTGTGAGTGACCCCTCAAGGTGCGGCATTGATTTCGTGTCATAGCATCATCATATCTACGTTTTCTCCCGCTTCTCCAAATACACAACATATGGAAGCGGCTAATTGAGCCACTGCCGTTTGATTGCAATTTCATTTGAAGGAGGCGCGCTAATCGCCGAGATTCTAGACGAATGGATTCCTTCATGGAAGGCGCTGGGTTGTGGCACAGGCATCATGCATTCCATTTCGTGGAGCATATGGATACCGGGTATGTAAATTGAGAGGTGTGTTCAATTTGACGGTAACAATGTCAGAATACTGGCAACGAAATACTTGTAGGGTAGTAGAGTAATAGGGTAACGTATAACGTCAAGATTCTCTGCGATATGCATGCTCTTAATCAGATCAACTGCATTTCTTGGCAGATAAGCCCTGAACATGGTTGGCTCGTCTAAGAGAAGGAATCTGTGGATCAGTACGCATTGGTGGATTATTAGATGAACAATACATATCATATTTACAGCAACACTACGGAGTACCTAGGTAGTAATAGATTCAAGTACAATGTAATGAGCACTCCTTTTGTCAACATCGAGGTCACCTTCAATGAAATGACCGGGCTCGTCCTCAATAAGCCGCGACTCTTTCACGAGCATCGCGCCGCGTTAGCCGCTTCGAGATGACATGCAGGAAGTGGAGAATCTGGAATCTCGTACTATCGAATTATAGAGTGAGTCGCTTTGCTTGCGAATGTTGTTTTCAACGTGATCATGACCGTTGGATGCGGAATAATTCACTTGCACATATATAGGTATATTTTACAATATACGGCACCTAATGGTATGGACTGCGGACCTTATCAAGAGGCCATCTCTGCCTCATCTGTGGTTACTATTTCTCCGTCCATCAAACCCACCATCCATGAATGGATATCACAACGCTCAGACCACTGGAGCTCCAGCGCTCTTTGCGGGGCATATCCCAGCAATCGCCCCCCAGTCTTACTGCAATTGTAGCTGGTACTTCGTATCTGGCGTGTGTAATCGCCTATTGCAAGTCTCTTGGTTCGCCCGGCAGAACGTCGGTGCCAGGGCCCTCCCTGCGCGTTTCGATGCAAGTCGTGGCATTTCATCTCCGATCAAGCCGCTCAAAAATGTTTCAATGCCCTTGATAAACACCTGGCCGAGGTTTTTCTGGCGTTCGTTCTCTACGGCTGCAAGGACTGGAAGCGCGATACGATTCGGCTCTAGGAGGTGAAGAGAAGGGATTCTTTTCTATATTGCTTGATCCTTTATCTTCTACTTTATCACATCAAACCACAATCAAGATGATGCAGCTGTCTCGGCCAGCGGCGACGGCGCTGCTGCTGTCGATCGCTTCGTTTGGGACGCTTGTCCACGGCCACGATCACCATGAGGGCGGCGAAAGCCACATCCCCGAGGGCGAAGCGATATCACTCGAACCGGTCGTGAGTCGCCGCTTGGGAATACAATAATAGACAAGAAAAGAAAACAGGCAATTAACACGAATCACAGGACACGATTCTCTGGATCCACATCCTCATCCAGATGCTCGCATACGGCGTCATCTTCCCAATCGGCATGGTCTTTGGTGTAAGAACCACCGTCTCTGCTGCAAATTGTGCTTCGCGGGAGCACAGCGACTGATCTTATGCAATCACAGATGACCAAATCTCGATGGCACGTTCCGACGCAAATCCTAGGCTCCATCCTCGCAGTCGTCGGCTTCTTTCTCGGCCATGCGCACAAAGGAAGGGAGTTTGTCAGCCACAATGTGCACTCGGTGTTCGCCAACATCCTGCAATTCCTTCTTATCGGCCAGGTAGTCTTGGGCCTATACTTGAAGCTTCACTGGGAGAAGGGCGCTCTCGGCATGATTCGCAAGTTTGTCCGACCCTTCCACTCCGTCATTGGCAAAGCGATGCCTCTTCTCGCATGGGTGCAGATGATCTTTGGAGGTATCACCACCCTTGGCTTCTGCCAAGGCGATCACGTTGGTCAATGCGCAGCCCACTTTATCATGGGAGGCGCATTCATTGCCTACGGTATCCTTTTGACCATTATTCTGCTCGCGGGACAAGTCTGGATTCGTCGTACGGGAAGATCGCAAGAGTTCTACGACAGCGCCGTCATTGCCGCTTGGGGCTGCGTCAACACCTTCACGGAGCACCGCTGGGGTACCGCTTGGGTCAAGAATGATTGGCAACACACTACAATGGGCGTCATCTGGTGGTGCGCGGGTCTGGCTGGTATTTGGCTGAGCCGAGATCGCGATGGTAACCCGAAGCGCAACTTCATCCCTGGATTCGTCATCCTCATCACTGGTTGGGGCATGTCTGCGCACCCTCAAGAGCTGATGGTCAGCGCCATGACACACACAATGTTTGGTTACACCCTGATGGCAGCTGGTCTTACACGTATCATCGAGATTGCCTTTGTTCTCAAGGATGCTCAATCTCTGTCTGATGATGGCCGCACCTGGAGCAGCTTCCAGTACATTCCTGTTTTCGTAAGTTGACACGGCATCTGTTACGCCAAGTTAGATGGTAACTAACACTCGCTAGCTCTTGTATGCCGCCGGCTTCCTCTTTATGGGTGCGACTGAACAGCAGATGTCTCTCATCGATGGCTCTAGTATGGATGTTATCTCTTACATCCTGATCCTCTACTCTCTCGCCTTTTTAGTCTTTTTGTTCGCCAATATGCTCATCCACCTTTACGATCGTCTGTCAAACCCACCCTTGGACACCAAAGGGTTCACCAATGGTCACACTCACCTGAACGGACGAGCTGTAGAGGACGGCCAAATCCGAGCGGCAGAGGAATTCGAGCTCGACGGGCTGTCAACCGATGACGAGGACGATGAGAGGCAGGGAATGCTGGCAGGTGAGGGATCCAACGCTCCCAAGAGACCTGCTGCAGCTCAGTCATGAAAAACAAATGGGATATGAAAGTTATGTTTACGGGGAAAACACATGCTATGGGAAGACCTCTATATAAAGTTAAGCGTGTTTGGGAGTTTTGTCTTCGAATAATGTCTGTATACAATACTTGGTAGTAAGATGACGGGTAATTTTGGCTGTAATAATGACACCAAAAAATAAATTGAAATAAGAATTCTATTGAGAGTCATCAATCTGCATCTCAATATTCATCTGCATAATAGTTGCGATTGGCACTGGACTGTCCGTACCTGCGTCCAGGGTCCAACCAAAAAAAGCTAGCTGCACTGTTGCACTTTTTGGTGGGGCTTATCTTTTTTTTTCTTGGGCGATATCACCACCCATCTCTCTACGTACATTTACCATCCAAATCTGCGATTCATTCAGAATATATACACATAAACACCAGCGTCGTCGATTTACTTCCTCACAATGCCTTCAGTCAAGAACCCCAACCGCCTCTCCAAGAACCGGCTCGCCGCCCGCGCCGCAAAGGCCAAGAAGGCGAACCAGAAGCGCGCCGACCCTGCCATGCAGAACAAGATCACAAAGGCCGACAAGACCAGGGGCGCACGACCGGGCCTGTTGCCGACGAGCGGACCGAGAGCTGCGATTAGCGCCAAGAAGGCGAGGAAGCTGGAGAAGAAGATGGGGTATGCGCTGAAGAGGAAGATGGAGGCGGAGGGAGAGGCTGTGATGAAAGGTGCGTTTGGACTGGGACTTTCGAGTCCCAACTGATATTGGGTGAAGAGATGGAAGAAGGGAGTGCTAACTTGGGAATAGATGCGCCTGTTGTTGAGGGGAAGGCTGCGCAGGAGGAGCAGGATATGGAAATTCAGTGATTGGTTTGTCTGGAGAATGGGATATCATACATAAGTACGAAGGATCTTTTGCAATTCGAGGTGAGATTGCGGGCTAATATGATGGTACAGATTAAAAGTCGGTTGTTTGCTTGATTGGCATTTTCTGTGGTACAATGGGACACATTACACGGCGCAGGATGGGGACTTGTATTTGCAACGATTAATAGACTGGATGAGCATCTTCAACGGCTATGTGATACGTTAAGCTATCGAATATGACTTCTTTTTTTCGCCACTATGAGTTACCGAGTTGTTGCTGAGGTTGCTGGAAAGACTTTGCGGGTCCTGAACAGAGGGTCGCATCTCTTGTTGTCTTTTATATCCGTCACTGTGCCTATGCCTATGCGTGTGTATAGTTTCGACATCGCTTGTTTGACTCTGAGAGGATCTAGTCTCTGTTTCGCCATAGGAATACGAATTCGAGGAGTACGAATTCGAGGAGATTGAAGAAGGATAGGTCGTTGATGACCAATCGCTTGTTCGAATCGATGGGGGAGGGCTGTCGCAGATGTAGCAGCAGATTTCGGCGCATGCCTCTACCGTTGACTCGAGGAACGTTGGCTCAGGTGGCTGAGAGTCGTAAGAGAGTGGTTCAATGGTGCCGTATGCAGAGGCATTGGCTGATTTGCCGTCGGGTGGGTTGCATATAGGGCAGTCGGGGCAATATGAAGACGAGGAGCCGGTGCTGGAAGTGGCAGTGGCAGTTTGAGAGCCTTCAATTGTCTCGTTAGACGAAGACGATGGATTAGTTGGTTGAGTTGTGCTCGTGTTGTCCATTGCAGATATGTTGTCCCAGGGGGTTTCTTGATAATAGGTAGAACGGTGTAGAAATGGTAGGTAGAGTATCACAATCGTACTGCATTGGCATCTGCATGAAAACCAGGAAAGGAGAAGGTTTATATAGGTTAGGCGTATCGTGATTGATATGAGATTTTGAGAGACACACGTGTATTGGTCAAGTGCTTTATCGCAGAGCGGATGCATATGGCTTGCGTCACTCGATTAGGCATGTGCGTTTGTGGTGTAACTGCGCATTCATCACTGTCAGTGAATCACGGAGTGGTACGTGATAAGATGTTTCTATGTGTTGGGGTTGAGGATTCGGATGCTATTGAGGCCGGCAAACAAAGCATCATAGTTTCATAAAGGGAACTGCTATCTAATATCCCCTGCCAGAGGTAAAGCTACGTATCTGGTAATAAGTGGCAATACAAGAAACTAGAGAAATACGGATATAGCAACAGATATCAGTAAAATATAGCGATAGTAGCAGATACTGGATTAAAATATCGACAGTAGCAGAAAGTAGTGACAGTAACAGGCACTTAAAGAGTTGGATATCTATTATTTGTTAGACAAGTAAGGTAAGTAGTAGGTTTGCCTCCATATCTTGTTCCGACGCTTGAACCTCACGCATGCAGTCCATGTGGTGGTGGCTAACATTCCTATTATAAAGCCATCGTGCAAATAAGGGTGTATGCGAGTTACCGGTCTGACAGCGGATATTGACAGCTGTTGAAGCCAAAGAACAATAAGAGAAGCGGAGTGTTTGAAGTGGGGATTCTCTGCATTTTACTGTCAAAGTGAATCCAGAGCGAGATGTTCTGCACATCGACAATACAAGCGCATCATAATTGTCCACGAGTTTCAATGGCAGAGCGCGGGCCGATGGAGAGAGTAATTTCGTTTGCCGCCAGGATGCGTTCAATTCCTTGTTGTTGCTCGCACTCTCGATTTTGGCTGTTCTCAGCATTTCTTTGGCCAAGTTTTTTCTCACCTCACCGACTAGAGTGCTAAGGTGCAGCTGGGTTAACCTCATCTCCTCCTCTCAACTCTCTTTCTCCCCCCTTCTCTCATTTTCTCTCCCTTTTACGATCCTCTACTGTTTTCTTCTCTCTTCCAAACTCGAACCGACTCGTCACTCACCTCTGCATTATTTCTCGATCGTTATCCTTATCACAGCCACCTCCAGTCATGACTTCCACCAAGCGAACAGTCATCGAAATATCCTCTGGCAGTGATGACGATAACCCTCTCGTAGCGCGTCGCAAGATCCGCCGACGATCCAAGATACCAGAGCCACAGCGTTCGTAACACTGAGATAACCTAAGAAGCCTGACTCAACATCGGTACTGACGTCTTTCGAGGGGACGAAGCAGACACAGAGACCACCCAAGGCCAACCGACATTTGCAGAGTTTCTCTCCCGAACCCTACCAAGCAGGTTGATCTCGGGTGATGTCGCAAAATACATCCAGCGAGAGTCCAACGTTCGTCTCGAGACTGCAAGGCAAGAGGGGATTACTCTGGATACCGTTTTCATCGGCATGGACTGTTTGCCGGCTTGGATCGGTATGCACTGGGATCCGCAAAGGGAGTCTCTGCATTGTGCTATCCAAGATCGACTGATGGATGTCGAGGTTTCGAGTACACTGGGCGATGTTCTTCGGAAAGACCTCATCGAAAAGGGGAACCGGAAACTCGAGGAGGCTCGTCAACTCGGACTGGGCATTGAGGACATCACAATTGGGAAAGGGCTCCTAGCGACATGGGATGGCTTGGCGTCTACCCAAGAGACGACTTACGGGCTGGAAACCCCTCCAGAAGAAACACGAGCTCAATCGATATACGATGACGTGGGACAATCGAGCATTGGAACCACTGTTCAAGATTCGTCAGTCATCGGTCAAGCAGAGACACCCGAGTCCGAGATCATCACAATATCCTCGGCAAGTGAGGCTCCGAATTCGCCCGAAATCGTATACGACTCCTCAAGCACATACGATAGCTGCTCTGACTTTAGCAGCAGCAGCGGGGGCAACAGTAGCAGCACTGAAGACGACGAGGAAGTTGACGACATCATCCACATGAACAATGTCGTCAATACCCAGCCGGAATATTCGGAGAGCGATGACGAAGCTCCGCACATCCTTCACGACGTTGAGGTTGTGGGCGGCTTTGAGGGCCACCCGGATGTCGATTTGGAAGTATACTTGGTGGAGGACGATGAAGAAGTAGAGGGCCTTCCGGAACTTGAGCTGGCGATTGACGGAGATGCATTTATACATTATTTCGGCGATGATGATCTTATGGAGGTTGAGATTCCTGGGATGGATCTACAGTGCTCGCTTGATGTTCCTCCTGACCAGAATGATGAAGGGGACTATAATACGGAAGGTGGGCCGCCCTTGGAGGAAATCGAAGACGCCTCTGACGATCAAGCTATGGATGAAGACGAGGATGAGGATGAGGGTGGAGAGCAAAATACGATCATTCAAATCACGGAGGATGGTTTCACTTGGTGAATTTCTTTAGTTCTTTCTTTCTTCCGGGTTACTGGTTTGCTCTTGGGAGGGAAACTCTGCGTCTACGATTTGCGTTTTGGGAGGATATCTTTGCAATGTTTTCGGCTGGAGAAATCTTCTTTCATACTCGGCAAGTTGCCTTGCTACTGGGATATTATGGGGGTTGATGAGTGCTCTTTTCGGTTTTGGAACTTTGGGATTTAAAAACACTGGCGTCAGATATTTTATGAGCATGGAAGACTTGGGACTTGGGACTTGGGATTTGAGATTTGGGATTCGGTATTTTATGCATTTGCAGCTCTTCGTAGAGTGGCTAGCGGTATTTGAAAGGGATAGATGCGGAGTTGAGTTACATACTTGCTGCCTTCAGAATTCGACGGTGTTGCTCTCTATGCAGCCGCGCTGTTCATTCGAAGCCTACTTGCGTTGATTAAAGTTTTAAGATGTTCTTGGTATGACTGACACCTGAGATATGCCATTAGTGGTGAGACTCTCGCTGTATAGTAAAAGTACGTCTTATGCATGGATGAGCCGCAACTTATGTCGTTTATCACACGCCGACATGCGGGTAGGTAGAAATAAAGTTATATGCATTAGGTGGTGTGATCCACCCACATCAGGAAACTTATAGTCCAGCCGTGGAATTGATCAAAGTCTATAGTTTTTAATACACTCCTTCATTAGTGGATGCTACGCTCTATATATTAAACCTTCAACAGTACTTTATTACGAGATGTTTCCATACCATCTCTTCACTGCCTTTGCTCAAGCTCAAGCTCCGGATTTACAGGCAAGATCTAGTAATCATTATCAATACGATCAATTGGTCATAGTCGGAGTGTTTACAACCCGACGGTTCTGCCGGTTACCACACTGCGAGCCAGTAAATAACTCTTCAGATAGTACCAGAGAAGGAATACGTAGAGCAAATGTGACGCGGCTGACACATGTTTCTTGGAGTTGATGGATATTTCCGATGAATTTTCCCTGTTTCGGATATATCAGTGCTCCGAATTTTACAGAAAGCCGAGAGTGGGTGTGCATCTCAATGAATATTAGTGAGAAAGACTGGGATGGCCACAAAGGGTAATCGGTGGGGGCTATTTTTTAATACTAGACTCCAGTCTCTATACAGACTTCCAGGTTCTAAATTACAGCGATAAGTTACAGCGACAACAGCGCAATATAGATGAATCAAGGACCTTTATCCAAGGCAATCCATAGGATGAGATAATGGCATGTAAGGTAACGTAGAAGCTGTAACTGTAGTGAAGATATTATCATGAAACGCATGAATTTAATGATTATCACATACTTGTTGAGTAAACGCCAAGTCTTGGGTCCTTTGTTTTGCCGTAATAGGAATATCTCCAACTTCTCCTATTGTATAATGCATACATGAGGCCAATGATCCTCAATGAACTAGGCTTAATTTATTTTTCATCAGTTACAACGTCACCTCCGGAATTAATTTGTATCGGCGTCGCGACCATCCTGGAAGCGAACTGGTCAACCCAACCCATCCCATGTTGATGCCGATGCACACCAAGCAACGGAGAGCGAAGTCCCGACAATACGACCCGGAGCCAGCAATGATTGTGTATTTAAAGCTTGACGTTACCCCTCAAAATGACTTAGAAGATTTTTCAGGCAAGAGTTTCTCTGTGACTCCAACGAAGTGTTTTAAGTATTAAAGACCAGAGTCTTGCTTGTTGACTATCTTGTCTCTCATAGTATATTATTGTATAGAGAAGAGCATCTTTCTCGACATCACAAGCATTCAATCGTCTTTTCAAACCGCTTACAAACACCACAACTCAATTCAACAGCACAAATAACATCATCAACCATGCCTTTCATCAACGATCCCAAAGGCAAAGAAGTTGTCCCCATCAGAATCAACGGTGTCAATGAACCTTTAGATGCAACTCGTCTCATCCCTGTCGAGTCCAGCAGTCAGGATAAAATCGTCCATTATGCCCAAAGCGCGACACCTGAGTTGGCCATCAAGGCCGCTGAGGAATCCTACAAGGCGTTCCGGAAGTGGAAGAACTCTACCCACACTGAGCGCCGAGACTTGCTCCTTCGAACGGCTGATGTGATTGATGCCTGGACTGATCGCTTCGTCGATTTGCAAGTTGCTGAGACTTCTTGCCCTGAAGGCTGGGCTCGGTTTAATGCGATTATCTTGATACGATGCCTACGTGAGATTGCCTCAAACATCTCGCATGCTACGACGGGTGAACTGCCGTCTTTGGAGACTCCCGGATCGCTTGTGTTGGTGTATAAAGAGCCGGTTGGCCCTGTTCTTGCCATCCCACCATGGAATGCCAGCATGGTCCTTTCCGGACGTGCACTGGCTGCTCCTATTGGCGCTGGGTGCTCCGTCGTACTCAAGGCATCGGAATTGTCTCCGGCAACGCACCAATTACTTGTTTTGGCCTTTGAAGAGGCTGGTATGCCAAAGGGTCTCATCAACATATTGCAAGCTTCCCGTGAGGATGGCCCAGTTGTGACGGAAGCGTTGATTGCTCATCGAGCAATCCGCAAAGTCGAATTCATTGGTAGCGATGCCGTGGGCCGCATTATTGGTCAACTGGCATCCAAGTACTTGAAGCCAGTGCTGATGGAGCTGGGAGGAAAAGCTCCTGCAGTTGTACTCAAGGACGCCGATGTAAAGCATGCGGCTGACAAGATTGTCGAGGGTGCACTTTTACACCACGGACAGATCTGCATGTCTACCGACCGCATTGTCGTGGTGCAGGAGGTTGCGGATGAGCTTCTCAAAGAGATCAAGACGATCCTGGAGACGAAGTACTCGAAGGGTGCTGGACATGCTGTCAGTAAGAGACTGGCTCAGAGGGCGCATGACCTTTTGCATCAAGCCCACGCTGCAGGAGCTCGTTTCCTCGTGGGAGACGCAAGTCTCAATGCAGCTGGAACCAGCCTCACGCCGACCATAATTACGGACGTGAAGCCTACAGACACAATATACAACGAGGAAATTTTCGCCCCTGCTGCCATTTTCATCACCGTCAAGGATGAAGATGAAGCCGTCGAAATCGCCAACGACACAGCATATGGCCTTAATGCGGCGGTTCATAGCCGAGATGTTTTCGCCGCCATTCGCGTCGCCAAGCAAATTGAGGCAGGACAAGTTCACATTGGAAACATCACGGAGTATGACGAGCCAAATATCCCGATTGGAGGTATGAAGGGCAGTGGTTGGGGACGGAATAATGGCAGGTATGCTCTGAATGAGTTTTTGGTGGAGAAGACTATTTCGATTCATGACCCTGCAACGTCTGGGATTAAATTTGGAAAATGAGTGATTTGAGAGAGTAAATGTAGATGACAAGATATTTGACAGGCATGTGTGTATTTCGTAGGTCTATGGCGTCATACGCTTTGAGATATAAATATTCATCTGACTTGTTTGTAACTACCTTATATAATAGTCTACTATAGTATCCAGTTGGTGTTTAAGTAGCTTAGGAATCAGAATGCTTAAACAGAACATCTCAAGGATATATCTTGTGTAGCTAAAGCCACAGTTGGTTCGTTTCATTTAAAGCTGTCAATATTGCGCCTTGTTACATAGTGTTTGCATACACACTATAGAGGAGAACTTCGCGAACGCGATGTCGCCAGGACCTTACCTAGTAACTAAAAGATATACTTAGTTATCAGGGAGTCAAGTGCTTTATAGTTCTTTAGATTTACTAAAGTTCTGGTAACTATATTGGATGCTACATAAGAAAATAGGGGGTTGGAATATGTCTATCGGAATATTGTGATAGTATGGACAGGGCTGCAGCCATGCGGCTCTTGTAATTCATCAGCGGATTTTTCCCACCGGAATGAAGCTGATCAGCTGTCGCCTTACTCTCCCTTAACTTGCTTGACACCATTGCCATATGACGAATCACCCCAGCTTTCCCGACGTCTCTTCCGTGTGTCTCCCCGTTTCTTACTCACCTCCAACTTGCCCTCAATTACCTGCAACAACGGCTCGGCAACATACTGGGGAAGACCCTCCGATATTGCCAATACCAGCCTTTTCAAGTCTTCTTCCTCGCCAGAGCAATGCACAATAAGCTTCTCAGTCACAGATGAAAGGAACCTCGCTCGTCCCGGATCAGCTGCCAACTTCGAAATGAGGCCCTTTAGTTCGGTACAGTAAGAAGCCAGCACTGATTCTTCCGGGCACGATCTCGCAAGGTTCCCAAACGCAGCCAATGCATCTGGGTCAACAGCTCCATTATGCGGAACGCCGAGACTGGCGCCGGCCCTAAAGAAGGCATCCAGCGTTCTAAGATAGCCATCGAAACACTCTTCACCGAGGAAACGCGACTTAGATATCTTCAAGAAGTGTGAGAATACGGTGTGAGCTCCTGGCCGGTCTAGCAGGGCTTGGTTGGGATATGCACCGTAAGACAACAACAGGTCGAAGAGGGCATTGTCCAGAGAATCGTTCCATCGCAGAGCGGGAAACATGAGGGGCCCTGATAGCATGTTGAAGACTGACATGGTACCGCGAGCGAACAGCACCCAAGGCGATGCCGCCTCCCCGAGGTATGGGCCTCTAACCTGGAGTAGCACGTTTGGATTCTCTCCGCGCTGGAGGAGGACGTCGAGGGTCTTGGCCACGGGAGCTGGGCTCTCGCCACTGTTGAGCGACATGGGAGTGAGCGCGGCGAAGAGTGGTGATTCGTCAAAGATGTTGAAGAAGTCAGGTTGCTCGCGCATTCTATTTTCAATGTAGGATGTCAAGTTGTGCTTGAGTAACTCCTCGCGGAAAGGTAAACCGGGGTGACAGGCGTCAGAGTTGACTCCTCTGATGATGACGTGCCCTACGCGCACCATGGCCTCAATGGCCTCTTCATACTTATCTAGCAATGTAGTAGTACGGTGGTAATGCTGAGAAGCGAAGTGGTCGGCTTTCATCGCCTCCGATGCGTAAAATAGGGCTTGGTTGAGATGCGAGATGAACGGTCCACTGTTCAGTCCCTTCCCATGCCTCATGATCCCAGAGACAAGCGGAGTATCATGGCTTGTGGTTTTGAGAAAGCCGAGATATGCAGTGGCGATGGATATAAAGCCGTTATGGTCATCTGGGAGCTTGCCACGCAAGTACTCTTCCAAGTCTTTAGTCAACACAAAGTCCTTGACTGTCCTATGGAGGAATTCAACCCGCAGATTTACAACCTTGAGTAAGCCCTTCGTCTTGTCATTTATGCTGCGAGTCATCTGCTCTCTCTGCTTCGCAATTTCTGCTAGTGGTCTGGATCCTATCGGACATCGATAAGCATAGTCGTATTCTTCAAATCCCCTTTCCAATTGCCAATAGAGGTCGATATGAAGAGGCTCCAGTGCGTGAGCAGCGGCTTGTAGAATGCCCGCCATCTTGGGGTGGTCAACTGGGTCCACGCTTTCTAACATGTGCTTGAACAATTGCTCCAGGTCAGTCGGTAACCCGCTGAGACGTTGGCTTAAATCCGTAATTCTGTCACCATTGGATAGCCCCTCTCGTAGCGATCTTGTCACGAAGAATGCCCAGAGAAACACGCCATCAGCCTTAGCAACGATCTGTTCTATAAGACTGGACTTCTCAGAGGCTGCCGTTTCAGACTCGATCATAGCCCACTTTGGATGCTCCCGGAGCTGATCACCTACAAATTCTCGGATGTCGTTTCGAGTCAGTTCGTGAATGTCCAGTCTCTCTTTGCCTTCACCGCCGAAGCTCCTTTCAAATACGGCCCATGGACGGCTAGATAGACACATTTTGATATGGGGAGAATTGGCCATATCACAGAGAACCTTGCAGAGCTCGGCATGATCGCTGTCGTACTCGTCGAGCCCATCAATGAAGAAGCATATTTTCAGCGGTATGCTGTCTGCTGAAGCCAACGATCGAAGCGCAGCCGTGAGCTCAGAAACGGACCATGGTTCAGCGGCAGTCTGCCAGCGTCCAGCCTTGGCAGCTTCCCAGCGACTAGGACAGATCAGCGGAACAACAGACGGATGTTTGTAGCAGACATCGAAGAGAAGGGACTGAAGCAATCCCTGCCATGACTTCTGGATCGGTGTTCCTGCAATCCAAAAGAAATGCACCGCTACAGCGAGAGTGTCTGCAGAGCCCGCCCATTGCGTGAGCAACTCTTTTGTCTGGGAGTGTTTTGCGATAAACTTCATGAAGGTGGATTTCCCAGAGCCGGGTTTGCCAGAAACCCAGAAAATGCCGCTTCCAGAGCTGAACCACTTGGAAAGCCGCGAGTCAAAGGCCCACTGAAATGTGTTCTTGTGTGCCTGCGGGACAGAATCGTGGCGGACCGGTCGACTAGAGTAGTTCAGGCTGGCGACGATTTTGTCTGCAAACATGTTGTCCTCAGCTTTGTTCAAGCTTGTCAATCGATCGCTGAATCGTCTGATATCGGTGTCCGTAAAAGCCAAAGAGTTCCCTCGACCCGGATCCACTGACCGCCTCTGAACCTCCAGTCGGAGATTCTCTACGTCTTGAGAAATAGAGTTGATTCGAGATTCCTGCTCCGGTCTAAACTGTTGTTTGACATTTTCCAACGATTCGATGGTCTTGTTGAGCTCAGAGATCCGGAAGCTAACATCATGTGTCAATTTAAATTATAAAAAGTATCTCAGGACCGCGTGGCTCACCTAAGGATAGAACTGGCATGACGTGTTATAACGTGAGAGAGCCGCTTTACATTCTCTGGGTCAAATCCGCCTCCTAGCTTGGAGCTAATATAGGCTGTTGCATCCTTCTTCCGTGACGAAAGCCTATCTCCTGAAACATCTTTGGGTGTGTTTCCAATAGTCTTGAGTAGCAGCTCGGAGTCTTCGAGAGAAGAAGTGGCTAGTTCCAACAGGGCCAGCTCATCCTTCAGCGGCGGCGATGGACTCGCCAGCAGTCGCCGTTGCAATGAAGCCTGCTTGCTGGAGAGCGCCAACCTTAATTTTTTGTAATCTTCGAGTGCGGAGTTTTCGTCTTCGTCTTTTTTTTCGATCGTCGACGAGACTTTGGCTGTATCGGAAGTTGAGAGTAGTTGTAAACCGAACTCCGTGAGAGTGACGATGTCGGCCGCGACACCAAGCGTTGTGATGGCGTCCATGAATGATTGGTACGTAGAATCGGGATCAACAAGACGCGGGAATTTTAGCCCTCAAAGGGGAAGCCTCAAAAAGCGGCGCTGGAATTGTTATTGAGGCTCATATATGTCGGGCCGACGAACAGAACAGGGTACTGTGGTGGGTTATCTGGCATTGTCTCCAAAACTATTTTTCACTCCGCTCCGTAAATATACAACTCAAAGGTAGATTCTCTCTATAACACTAGCGCTTATATTTAATATATTTTTCATCACCTTGAATAGTAAACAATGCACATAGCCGGTGATGGCAAGGGCAAGTTTGCAAGGGGAAAGGCTTGTCTTCTAGAACAAGTGTGCCGAAGCCCACTTTTGCTATCTCCTAGCTCACGCTTTTACGATGGAGATGTTTTCCCCGCGGCTAGCTATCCGTAAATAGCATGGGAATTAATTACACGACGGCCTTGAGCCGCTCCAAATTCGGGCTTTTCCCATCTCTTTAATTACATGTAATAGACAGCCGGCTTTATGATTGCTGCTGCCTCTATAAACGCCAACTTGGTGATCCGAACATTTTAGCTCGCCATAAACTGCAGCACGATGTTCATAGGGAACCCAGGCGCTGGCTAGAGATTTTAAAGTCATCAATGGCTTTCTATGTTCGTCTCTTGCCCCTTGCTAACTACAGTGCTCTCAAGTGTACATGGAAATCATCGGTTACTTAGCCTTTAGGCACCATACTCGAGAAGGACCCCAAAGCCAAAATTAAGAGAAAGCAGAGTGCATTTACAAAAGATTCAGCCTCAGGGTGTAAGAGTAGAAACCGAATCAGTTCTTTATAGATATCTTCACAACTCCTCCGAATTTCTGCTTGGGTGTCATCGCCAAACATTTAGATCTCTCCATGACGCATTTGTATACCCTCCTGGATATCGTTACGTAAGTGTTTAGATCTTCTCGTGCATTGTCTGGAACCCTTGTTCAGATTTAACGATGAGTGTTACGGAGAAATCTTATAGACATTTAGAACTTGTTTGTTGGTGACATATGAAGATATTGTGAAAAGGTAGGCAGTAGACACAGATAGAGACTCAGGAAAGTGATGGCGGGCACGAAGAGGAATAAAACAAAATGAAATGGAATATTAATAAGCGTTTGTAGGGAATGAGAATGTATAGGGGTAGATATTATTTTGGTTTGCCCAAATGTGCCAAGATGTCGACAATACAGAGACTTCTGCCCAAAGAAAACACGACCCTACCAAGAGGAAAAATTCCGTGGGCAGGGGTTTTGGTTGAAGCCTAGACCGGATTTGCATCGGCGGGTAAAGCCGATCCGAAGGGGGGTGGAGCCTGTACATGTTGGGAAGAGCCACATAATCTAGACCAGAGTGATGACGCTCTGCAGCTGGATATGCACGCAAGTCACAGGCGGTCGATGTGGCCCGGGTGTGAACAAGTCACAGGCGGCCGATGTGGGGTGTGAACAAGACATCGCCGATAGCAAGATCTTGCTACAATTCTTGCTACAAACTCTTGCTGTGCACTTCATTGGCCAGCTTGTGACTATATTCTCTCTTGTTATACAGCTTCATTGGCCAGCTTATGCGAGTGGATCATGCTATTGCGGCTTAGGGTACAAGGGTCAATTGGACCCGTGGGGCTGGGTCGACGCGCGAAAACGTTCGAAGACACAATGATCTTCATGGCCAAGACCAACCCCAGATTCGCAGTCTCTGTGGGATTTGGGCAAAGTTGGTTGATAGTAAATCCCTTTATATATACGCAGCCCTCGGCTTTCGAAGGAGTTCGATTTCCAGCGTCTCACACTGAGCTGCAACATTTATGACCAGAATATCTTTAATATAATAATGGACGCTGTAGGGGGTACAGCTAGCGTTCTTCACCTTTTACAGCAATGTTTCAGACATATCAAGCAGGCCTGCCGGTTCCAAACCGAATTCAGAATCTATGAGCTCCATCTCCAAATGCACCTCTCCCGTTGCGCTACCATTTCAAGAATCATCCACGATACGAGCCGCGTCGACAATTTTTTATACATGAACGCAATTGGGGACACAAATGGCATATCGCAAGATCGGGAACTAAACGTAGCGGAGATTCTCTCAGCTATTCAAGACGCCCTCCGCAAGGCCCAGCGTGAAGCTGCCCAGATCAGGGCTGATTGCAGCACGCAGGCTGGGATCAAAGGATTTGGCGACAAACGAAAAGCCCAAGCGGCGAAGACAATTGAAGCAGTCAAATGGGCTTTTTATAAGAGGGACGATTGTAACAAGTTGTTAGAAGAAATTTCTTCCATGATTCTACATCTTGAGCATCAAGTTGATAGGGAAAGGCGCACACTTGAGTCGTGGTAACTTGCACGAGGTGGACGACCGCGGGACAAAATGGCAACATTGATTACATAGGTACATAGGTTTTCTTGCATAGCGATGGTCTTTTGTTTACTTCAAGGAAGGGAATAAATCATTATTTCGGGATTTACTTTTGTCTGCGTAGCTTGAAATTGTTTAACGCGCTGTTCTCCTTTTCTGTTGCGAGCTTGCGGGCAAGCCCTTCAACCAACATTGATTGAAGCCAGACCATCCCAGTGTATGTAGGCAAGCTAGCATGTAGGGTGAACAAGACACCGCCGGTCTACTATATAAAATAATTTGCGACGGCCTGCATGCCCCCATCCCTAGGTAAGCTGAGCAATGCAAGTATCCACTTTTCACTTTGTCCCATCCATAGCTTGACGTACGCTGGAAAAAATTCCATGCTTTGGTTGGTGGATATTAGAGCGGACAAGCCACAGCAGGACAAGGTGCAGGGAGGGAGGGTGCGTGTGATACTGACTGAGGCTGCGGGCGAGAACACTTGCATGGGTGGACGTATAGTGTTGCAGCTAGGTGCAACTGAAAAAGCCCGTTGTTCTCAAATGCAGGTCGGCGTGCCCAACACTTGCTGGGTGTGTCAAGTGCTACCTCAGGCATAGAAGTCAGGTACATGACGTCGCTGATACCTTACACTGGATGGCGAAACTTGGAGAAGTACAGGATCTTTATACAAAATCTCCTATTATAAGGACTCTATAGAATTGTTAATGAATACCGATTCCATTGCAAAACGCATGTCTAGCACTTCTAATTTAATATTTACACTTCCCGCATGGGGAAATTTGTATTATCCCTGCTCTTCGCAGACACGCATCGCACACCATCTTTTATTAAAACGAGAGGTATTGTAGAAACCAGTAGTGTACTCTGGGACCCGGCATGGCCATTTGGCTGTGAACAAAAAGAGGACCCAACACCAGCCGATTTTTTTAGAGAGTCAGTATATGTTAGTCTTTTTGACTCCTGGATTGAGTTAGATGTCACAGGCGCATACATGCAAACTTTTCCTTCTGCTCGCCTCGCAGCTTGGAGTGGAAGCCAGTCCCTGCGCCTGTGCAAAGCAGGACCTTGTCCGCTGTGAGAGTATCGTCATTGGCAAGCCAAATATGTCCCCACGCACCGGTCGTCAGCGCTGAGATCGAGCGACTTCATCTCGTCAACCACGTACTAACACCTAAGTCAGCTGCAGCTGGCATGACGGCCTGCAATGCCCTGTCTGGCTCTGCATACCCCAACGTGGGGTTATAAAATAAATATCATCCCAGCGTCGCTTCGGAGGAGTCGGCTTCTGATCCGTGCTCGCCAAGACTAAAAACCGTCAACCTGTGTGGCCCACCCTCAGGAGATTAACGCCGCTAGGGATAGAAGACGTTTGGCAAAATTACTTCGGCCGCCGCGCTAATGGGGAATTTTTGTTAGGTTGCCCATCAGCCTTGTGAGGGTCTTTCGTACAACAGGAAAAAGGCCTTATCTAGGCTGCCGGAATTTGCTTTGGTATAGACGCCGTTCTAGCGTTTCCGCACCTCATCAACCGATGAAATTTCCGCGTCGTTAGCAATTCCAACGGCCATGTAGGAAGTAATACTCTTTTTACTGAAGTCAGATGCATCAGCTCTAATCGAGCGCGTGCTCACCGGTAGAGTAAAGGGAGAAGATCAGCTGACAGTCCGATACAAGATCAGATCAAAAGAGTTCACAGCCTTTATTAAAAAAAAACATAAAGGTGCAGCTAACATGCCTTGGCGAACCATACTATCATCGTAGAAGATAAACCGATGAGCCCAATAGAAGTAGGGCTTCCTGAGATGCTCGCCGGGGACTACCTCATGGCGAGGTTTGAAATGATGTTGAATGGTGCCGTGTACTGCCGATTATCACTGGCATCAACGGACGTAAGTAACATCAAATGACCACTCCGACAGCCCGCCCTTTGCAGCGATTTCCCGACCTCCGTCAAGGGACCGCTTGGGAAGTTCCTCAAGGAATGCCCTCAGTGCAATTTTTCGGATCTACTCCAAATGTTGAGGGCTCCGACTCTGGAGAGAGCGAGTTTGACTCAATAGAGACCGATGAATCCGGACTACCAGCCTTTCAGAGGCGGTAAGAGGCCCAGAAGGCAAGATCGAAACCAATTCCCGCTGCAGGGACAAAGGAGGTAGACCAAGTCGCCATGTTCGAGTCAACAGGTTGCCTTCAATAGAATTTCTACGACACGCGGCCAAAATCCCAAGTGTCTGAATGAACCAGGTTAAATATGTGTGTTTGGATTCGCATAAGTACATTTATACCGTGCATGATGATTACATCCCTTCAGCTTTCAGCGATCGAAGTAAAGTCCACAACGCCTAGCGCCTCGGCCGGCTTCATTCTGGGGTAGATCTAGGTATATATGGTAGGTCGAGTAAATGGAGTCGGTATAGCTAGGTCAAGTAGTTGTTCTGTCAAGTTAGCCCAATATCTCCACATCATTGATTCGTTATATAGTAACAGCAGAGGGGCTTGCAGAAAGCACAAGCAAAGAATGGGTTAGAAAATGCCAATGAGCTGCCACAAGATGCCTTCTCTATGAAGGAGATTCTGGCTCGTGCGCCTGGGACATTGAGCGAGGCCCTGTCGGTATCGTCGAAGTAGGGGAAGACCAAAATGGGTGGAACGACATCACGCATCCTCAGTCATTAGAGCGGCTACTTGCAGGTATCAAGTCTTGCAGCTTTGAAGATTTTCTGAATGAATTGGCTTAATCATTAAATGGCACTTTCGTAATTCACTTGCATAGGTATACACTGGTCAAGTAAGGTACTGGTATTTGATACAAGTTAATCAACCTCCCCAACGTAGCAGTTCCTACAAAGAGTTATTGGCTTATTGTGACTGAGTAGCGGATATTTGAAGACGCCAATGGGCTGCCGAGACCCAACGTTAACCCCATCTCGCTCCATGATTCCCACTACCAACCTTGGCTCATCAAAATGTCTAGAAGTTTGAGTCGGCTTCAAAATTTCCTCCATAGTAGCCAAGTCCTTCTGTATCCCAATACAGCCATCCGCAATAAGTATGTTTGGCGTGGTTAATCTCTTCAATCCGCACGCTCTCCGTTTATAAAAAGGCTGTCGAACGCGCTCGGTGTCCCCACGTAAGCCATGCTCTTGATCGAACAAAGAGGATCCTACTCAAGTTTAGATAATAGTTCAATCAATGTCAATTCCCTCAGTCGCTTGCTGCCACCGCTTTGGTCCGTAATACATGTAAATTCAGGCAAAAAAAAAGAAGCTGGCCAAATACGCCCTGGAAGGAGGGCCAACAATCGACTCCATGGCTCGTTCGAGAGTGGTTGCGCTCAATGTTCGAGTTGAAGACAGCTGAAAAGTGGCTGGCATTTCGGCAGTGTGCTCTGTATTGGACTCCGCGTTGGGCCTGCTGCAGCAATTACCAATGAACCATGGCAAGCTCTCGAATTTCGCACTCCACATCATCAATATTAAAAGATTCGAGGATCAATTTGCATGTTCGTGCAATAGCATATCCTTCACTCCATGATAGAAAACGCGGCTTAACAGTAACAATAAGGGTAATAGGAAAATCTTTGTTCACTCCATCATCGTATCCAATACCGAAAAAGTCGATGGAGATATATTGGGCCGCGCTGGCCGCGAGTTTGATCTGCATCTGTAGGGTATATATTGGGTTATTCCATATATGCATCACCGCATGTTCTGTGACAGTTTTAAGTGCTTTGGGAGCCATATTTTCGGTGCCTGCGAAAGCGATCCGGTTGGGCAGCTGTCGTTTTACCCAAATATGGCTGCTTGAGCGTGCGACGAGTCTAGGGCAATATGTAAGTCCGTAGTAGTAGAGCTCACACTCTTCCTCAGTTGGAGGTATCGGAAACGTCGGTTGCTGCATCGTGTTGGAAGTCGGAATCGACACTCAGCCGCATTAGCTGGGGGATAGATGAATGCGTGAGTGCTCGATCGGATCAGAAGAAATACTTCGGTGATAAGCAGATGTTGGATGAAGGGAGATTTGTTGGGGAGTATCTAGGATGTGCTGCCTTTAAATGGATGCTCAATGAGCAAACGCAAAGCTTAAGGTATTGCAAAAGTGCGAGGAAAGTAGCACGTACGATATAGGCAACTACTTTGCAAGCGACGTCGATTGCTAGTGACGATAATTCTCCAGCTGCCGAGTAAAATAATTCTTGATGGAATAGCTACCAAAAGATTGTAAACAACTCTATCTACATGAATCTACTCCCGCCAACCCAGAGCCACTATATCAGGTATCTAGAGCTGGCATGTCCATCTATTATGAAGTCTCGAGGACGCCTTCAGTAGGACCGGTCGCATTGGTCGCCGTGAGTTGTATTTTCACCTAGTTGCCGCCTCAACACATGTCATGCCATAATTTTTCTCCTTTGAATAATTAAATACGTTCATTCTATCGTATATTTTCTTTTCTTACGCTGTAAGTTCAGATAGCGGAGTTGGTTTAGAGCTACTAACTACCGATAGTTCGAGGTAGGTGGCGAGGGAGAAGGTAAAATGCACAGTTTGGCGTGATGTGTGGCGTGAGATACCACGAGTAATATAACTCGAAATATATAATCTGGTAATCCCGTCTCATAAATAGAATTGATAACTTTCATCAAATTAGATCACTCTTTTCATACTGTAGATAGAATTAAAAACGTCGCGGTAGACATCAAGACCACTTCATTGATCGTTTTCTCGGCTCCAAGCACTGGGCTAACTCAAACCCCACCAAAGCACCAAAAACCCGCATCTCCCAAGACTTTTCGCCACTCCAACAACACAACTCATCTCAACTCACTCTCTGGCATCAACCGCCGAGAACATTGAAATCAGCTCCAGTCATCATCATGGCCTCTCAGTCCCCTCTCCCCCCCTGGCTGCCCCCTCAGCTCACTCAATCCCCATCTCCAACTCTCCACGCTCTAAGCACTTCTCTTCTGCCGCATCTTCTCAGCGCAATTTCTCAAATCGGCGCCACCCTCCGAACTTCGCACCACGTCTCCCTCGTTGGATCCGCAAACTCTTTTGGCGATGATCAGCTCAACGTCGATGTCGCTTCGGAGAATCTCATGCGCGCTGCGCTTGCCAAGTGTCCGCTTGTCGTGAGAGCCAGCAGTGAGGAAGATCCTGAAGAAAAAGAAGTTCATCAAGGACAAGCTTCCAGTGCTGTTTCTTCGGATGAACGGTTTTCTGTGGCTTTTGATCCTCTCGATGGAAGCTCAATTATAGCTCCTAACTGGGCTGTGGGCACAATTGTGGGAATCTGGAAAGGCGAGACGGCGCTGGGGAAGAACCCGAGAGACCAGATTTGTTCCGTGTTGGGAGTTCATGGACCGCGTACAACTGTCATCGTGGCCATCAGGGAATCAGATGCACCCCAAGGTTCTGCTTCTGCTGAGGGTGTATGCTTTGAGCTGGGGCTTAGTGACAACGACAAGATTGAGCTCCTTAACCCCAACATTAAACTCTCTTCGCCACCCTACAAAACCAGATACTTTGCTCCTGCAAACCTGCGTTTTGCGGCAGATTCAGCGGCATACGCCAGTCTCATTTCATCTTTTATTACTAAAAAGTATACGCTTCGCTACTGTGGCGGTCTTGTCCCAGATCTGGGCCACATCCTCACCAAAGGCCACGGCGTCTACGTCAATCCCGTGGAGTCAGCCAGCAAAGCTAAGCTGAGGAGGTTGTACGAGGTTCTTCCTATAGGCTTGGTGGTGGAGTGTGCTGGAGGAAAGGCTGTGGATGAGAATGGAAAAGATGTGTTGGCCAGGGAGGTGCAAGGGTGTGATGAGAGAGGTGGTATCGTGTTTGGAAATACGGATGAGGTTGAAGAGGTGGTAAAAGTATTGATGGGATAATCTGGCTGCAAGAGGGGTTCTTTTCGCATTGTAATCACAAGGAATAGACTGGGTATGATAGAATAGACAAAAGCCATCAATGGATTGAGTACTAGGCCATCATCTACTTTCCAGGTCGCGACTCCTCTTCTCGGAGAATTTCACAACCATTGGCAAGTTCAACCTTCACTCAGCCCTGTATGTTCTGGGCGATTCTCGATTTTCTAGATCAAAGTAAGCTCTTGCTACTCCTCTTTCATCACCAACAGAGTTTGACATGGATAGCTCCGAAGTCCACCTAATATCGAGACAACTATATAAACACGCAATGGGCCACGAGTCACAAACCACGACATGGACTTCGCCATTCAAGAGAAAAATAGCAGACCATCGTAGGACCACAACTGATACAAACACACTACCACCGGATGTCCAGGAGACTTTAAGTGCGACAGTATCAGATCCCAAGAAACGCAGAACCAGATCCAGATCTTGCGGCTTTACAATAGCTCAGCCGGTGTATTTCGGAAAGCCGCCGTCTGAGGAGGAGGCACGCCTCTACTACTATGAGCTACCATCACGCCCTAGGCTCGTCGCTCGGTCAGGTATACGTATGTGGGTGAACCCACAAATGCCAGGGCCAACCACATTCCTGGGCATGCAAAACATGTATCCAAGAGTACCCCAGCCTGTTGGTAGGCACCCCTGATTACACATCACTGAGCTTACTCTTGTTCTCGGATTGGCTCTTCGGGCTGCACCGGTGAGATCATGAAGGTATAGCCCAGCATTGGGTCCCGGACAAATGACAAATATGTGAGTATGGCCGTTTCCTCACGTGAGAATATACGTATCTAATCTGCGAGTCAGCCTTCTCCGCCATTAATACTTGTGCCCTGGCACAAATCTTTTCGGAGAAGAAACACGGCAAACCGCTCACCCAACACGGGGAGAATTCTTTCGGAGAGGTAAGATATTCACATCATCACGCAATACTGCAAGCTGCTCACCCAACACTAGAAGCCGCTCAACCAAGACTGAGAGAACACACACTTTCTCTCAAAGTCTACTTCACTTCAACTATCTTCGGGAGCAATATCAGGAGGGGGTTTCTTTGCCGGTCACCTGGTGGAGACGCCATTTCTCCATCTACAATGTCTATGTCTATCTACAATGTTTATGTCCATCTACTGTAGCTATGTCCATCTACTACGTCTATCTCTATCTACTACGTCTATCTCCATCTACTATGCCTATCAGACCGTCTCGGAACGAAGATTGAGACAATGAATAAACAACATATGTGGCTTTGAGGTTTCTTTACTGTAAAATCTCCTTATGAGAAATAGTTTGATAAATAAAAATACAAATACGTTGACTCGCAAGCTTCGGGTCTTCCTAGAACAGCTGTTGGGGATGTTGAACCTATATCGGTTGGCGAATTACAAAGGCAAACCCCACGACAAACAGAAACTTTACAAAATCATTTCGAATTCGGGGTCGCGATCATCACCAGAGCTGGCGTACTGGTCGTATTTGCCCATCTTCTTGTCTCGGTTCATCTTGGCTAACCAAAGCAAATTGGCTAAGACACTGTTACTCACCGTCAGTCGTGCTCCTAGATGTTTAGCGAATTCATGGAAGAAGTCACTCACGCAAACCACGCATAACACAACAGCCCCAGAATGATGGAGTGTCCCTTGAGATAAATCGGCCCGTCCTTGTTTGGGTATACGAATGCTGTTAAAGTGACTTCTGCGTTAACTACTAATTTTCATAAAGAAAGGGTCAGAATATTGACATACTTGCAACAAACCCTCCGCAATTTGCCACGGCTAGCTGAAGAGCTGATGTCGTTGCTCTCTTATAATGCCCAGCTGAATTGTTCGCGTTCCATACCAACACACACGGTACAGAGCTGTACATTCCCATGGCCATGAGACAAGTCATTGCGAAACGGACGCTAGCAGATTGGACGTGGGCAATCGTTGCGTAGCCGGCGATGGAGATGGGCAGCATGATGAGCATGGGAAGGCCTCGTAACTTGATGCGGTCGGAAATCAGGGCGACGAACACTGTTTGCAATCATGGTCAGCAGACCAAAGTCTTAGGATATAACCATATGCAGGTACATACCAGTTGTAGGGGTTGCTACAGCGTAGGGAATGACAGTCCACAACTGTACTTTGTTGGCGTTGGATGTAATCTTTAGATCGTTGACAATCGTAGGCAGCTTTATCCAGTTAGCACAAAACTTGTAGCTCTATACAGGGGACTTGATCATGGGAATCTACTCACAAAAAGACCAAAAGAGTAGACACCCGAAAGGAGGGCGAAATACGTTGTGGATGTGAGCCAGATCTGGACATTGAAGAGGCCGCGGCGAACCTCTGACCACTTGAACGTCTCTTCAGCTTCAATCGCTGGACTAAAGAGTATACTTATTAGTCTAGTTCCTTGAATCACATGTAGAAGGGACTGTTATACTTGAAGCGACCTCCGTTGTCGCTTGCTAGTCGCTCAGCGGCAAAGTCTCGCTCTTCTGTTGAGAGGAATTTGGCGCTTGCCACTCCATTTGGCAACGCAACAAATGCAATCAGCCCCGAGACAACCGTCTTGCTTTTTTGTCAACAATTGGCCATAATTGTGATTGGTTGATCCGTTGAAAAGTCCAACTTACCAGCAAGCCCTCGATGATAAAGATCCATCTCCAACCCTCCAGCCCGCCTCTTGGCCCAATCGCCGACAATCCTCTGGCCAAAAGGCCACCGAATGCCCCCGAAAGACTCGCGCTAGTATAAAAGATCCCTATTCGAAGGGCTAATTCGCCTCGAGTGTACATGCTGGACAAATACAACACGATGCCCGGGAACAGGCCGCCCTCGGCGATGCCGAGCAGCGCTCTCACGGCAGCGAAACTGCCAAATGAGCGCACGAACCCCAAACACATGGTTATAATACCCCACGCGACAGTCAATGAGGGCAGCCAGATACGCGGTGAGACTTTCTTGAGGACGAGGTTACTTGGAAGCTCGCTATGATGGGGTGAATCAGCATTCGTGTCTTTGGTGACTGGAGAGAGAGATGGCAGACCAGGCAATGTATGTGGCGTAGAATACGGCAAGACCTTGTGAATACTGCTTGTCTGTGATGCCCAGATCAGCCTCGAGGCCGAGGATTTTGGCATTACCAACGTTGGTCCTGTCGAGGAACGAGCAGAGCAGCAGAAGAGCCAGAACAGGCATGACCCTGCGATATTGGTGAGCATTGATACGATTTTCAATTTTGAAGAGAACGCCATCAGTCGCAATGGTGGCAGCTCCTTCTTCTGATTTCACGAAATATGTCCGAGAGCCTACCTCGTGTCTATCTTAAACAGAACCCTCTTGGTCATGGCAGCTGTTCGCTGCGCGTCCTGTCCATACCCCTCCCCATGCTCAAGCTCAGTCTCCTCGTGCTTCTCATTGTCAAAGTCCGCCTTGTTATCTTGCGACGCCTTCATTGCGAAATAGATGGCCAGAATCAGACCGCCAGGACTGTTGTCGAAGAATAGAAAGAATTGGAATGGCGGGTGGGATTGAGCCTCGACTTTCCCCAGCTTACTTTTGCCTGCAGGGATTGATTATCCGCACCAATATTTGCCGGGGGTTCAAGGGCGGAGTAAGCATACCGAGATGGATGAGACATTGAGTCTGATGAGCTCGAATCATTTGGAGGCGGCAGTTCAGTCTCTCCGTAACCGACCTCTGCAATTATGCGGTCCTGCATTACCCCGCATTAACCCTGTCCGTCGCGTACAGGATTAGAAAAAGGGAGGAATGTGTCTTGAGTGCCGTTTGTTGGGGAACCTTGTCAGTATGTATGGATGGGGAGGATTTCATGTAGATCTGGGTCCAGCTTGTTCGGCCTAATTGGCTGTGCCAGGCCAAGTAAAAGGCAGGGATAGCGAGACGGTGAGGGGGAATATTCTGGAGAGAAGCTTGATGGTTGACTCTGTACATGTGCCAACCCAAAATGCGGAGTGCGCAACGTACTTATTATCCTTATATCATACCTATAGATAATTAATCACTCAAATAGACGCAACTAAGAAGATGAATCAACTTTCTTGCGAGAAGTTGATGGCAACTGTATGGAGGGTCACTGGTCAGGACCAATACTCAAACCAACAGGGATTGCGTTCTTGATTGGGTTGGTGGCCTATATAGAATTGAAGGTACTAAATATTAATATCAATGACGATGATAATTTTATTTTAAATATCAATTATTTACTTTAAAAAATAGATGCAATATAATATACTAACCCAACCTGAAATGCACGGAAGTTTGCAGGCAATTTGGACACGGCCGTTTGCCAACCTCCGGGGCTGTGGGTCCGGATCATTAGTGCCGGACATGACAGACCCACAAGATTTTACCGCCCGGCAAAAAGCCCGGGCGGTGGCCCGAAAACTGCTTGAACCTCCTCTTCCCATCTTCTTTCTCTTCTCTTTTCCCTCTTTCGTCTCTCCTTCGCTCCTTATCCTCATCGTGGCCGTTCTCTTCTTTGAAGATTCAGTGATTGACCTTTTCCCGCCTTCTAACAGCTAATCATAGAGTCCGCTTTCCGTCGAGTACGATCCAACGACTACTCAGAGACGCCGGTGCGAATTTTGACGCATTCCATCGCAAATTCTGGATTGTTAGCGGTATTTGCTTTCGACCCAATAGTCTTCCATAAAATCTGCTTTTGATCCAACGACTAACAAAGTCAGCAGCTCTGATGCTAATATATCTCATCGACAAGTCAACCTTGGACCATGGCCGACAACAAACGACCAGCTTCCTCACAAGGGGGCGAAAATGATCGGAAGCGAAGGAAACAAGACAAACTCCATGATACTCATGGGCAACCAGGCCCCTATCGCAAGCAAGAAGCCGTCTCTGTTGCCCGGAATAACCGGCTCCGTATCTGGTTCGAGAAGATGAAAGCCAAGAATGCCAAGAAGGCCGCGAGAAGGAAGAATGTCAGGGAAGCCAAGGGGAAGACAGAGGAATCAGAGGAGGCCAATACACTAGAGTCGATTGACGATGCAGAGATCAACAATAGCTCGGATGATGACGAAACCGCTGTTGACCCATACCTCGCTCAGATCGAGGAGGATCATGTTCACATGGCTGGTTCTGATGATTCATCATCATCAGATACGTCGACCGAGGTATCTATCAAGGTAAATTCAAGGAGAATTACCAAGGAACAGTGGCTATCCGGATACCCAGTGCCGAAATCGCAGCTTCCGGAAGGAATGGCAATCAACGACGATTTTCATGCTCCGAAAATGGCGGCTTTGAGCATAACAGAGCTTGCGAGTGCTGTGAAGAAATGGCAGGAGGGACACAAAAGCCGTCCTCAATATGCTCATTTATTGAGATTTGAGACTTTGCAGAGTAACAGACGACTTCTGGCGGGGTACCTTGGTTTCGATACCGTGCCAGAATTGTTACACTTTGCTGATTTCATAGGTATGTGTTTCTCCTCAAGCTGTTTTGCATCAGGCAGTCTCTAGGAACAGTTGTTTAGACATTTAAACGAACAGCTATCCACAGAGGTTGCATTTCATCAGCTCTAAGCTGCCACTAACATGAGTATAGTGCCTCAAACCATCCAGCCTTTGATTGAACTATATTCTCGACATCAAGAGAATAGCAGCCCACAACTTCCCTTCAAGACGAGTCTCTAGAACAGATTCAATGGCTTTGACAAGAATGGCCCGTGGCTAAAGCCGCTGCTGAACAACGGCTCCAAAAAATGCGTCATTTTAAGACCTGAGGGAACCAAGGCGCTCATTACCAATCCAAAAGAGGTCCAGCTCAAGGACATTGACGCTACCTTGACATTATTGTGCGCTGCATATAAGCTCATGATGGCAAACCCCAGGAGATTCTGTCAGAAGTCATCAGGGAACAGCGAAGAGTATACTTGGGACTTCCATCATGAAGACTGGTTCCGCGCGTACGTCGCCATTGTTTTCACCAAGGGTCGTCGAAGCAAATCAACAGGAGTTCCGGAGCAAGGTCCAATGCGCTATGTGGGCGTTCGGGGGATAAGCGAAAAGTCAGAAACATACGGTTATGTCACACCCGATGTGATTTCATTAGCCCAGACTTTGGAAGAAGGGCACTCTTTCAGCGCCGTAGAAATTGCGAAAGAGAAGGCTTTGTTGGACCCCCAACACGACAAAGAAGCGATGCGGAAACTGGACCAGCGTGCCTCGGATGAACAAATTGCGCGCGCCATAGAAGCCTTCGACAACATCCGAAAGAAACCCCAGTCCACACGACAATCGCTTATAGAAAATGATGATGGAACCCTAGAGGATATCATTTCTGACGGGGTTGTCAATACCCTGCATGTCATCGCCCCGGGTATCGATCTCCACCGAACTTTGATGTCTACTCTACCAAAGGCACACCAGAGAGGGGCGATAAATGAAATGGAGCGCCAGGCGCTCACCAAATTGTTTCGGCAAACATTACGCGAGTACAAGACATCGTTACCCCATCCGAACTTATCCCAAGGCAATCAGTATCAGCTGCGGACCATAACCACAGCTGCCGATGTCACTGGTCTTGTAGATGAGAGCGGGACTATGGGCAGCGACAAGGATTTAGACTCTCAAATAGACTCGCTTCGTGCTATGCGAGAGCTGCTGGGCGAAATATTCCTGAAAATCAGGACTTGGAGAAGATTTGTGAAAGCCGAGGGGTCGATCTCGCAACCTTGCAGGTAAACCCTCACAATCCAAGTGTCACTGCAAAACCCCCGCAGATTCCAGGTTCGTTTCCCCCTCTTCCCTCTTTTCGTATTATTTACGCTAATGACCATTCTACAGATGCCCATAGACTTGCAGAACTTCTCTCTGGCAAACTATGCTCTGCCATGCTACTCAGTGAATGCGGCACCGGGAAAACTTTTGTAACCCTCTTGACTCTGAAATTTCTGTTCGATGAACGCATGCAGGCTTATAAAAATGGCACTCTCGACCTTGTAGATGGTGATCGCGTATTCAAACCGAACATCATCTTCGTGCCCTCCGCCACTCTCAACCAGTTTTTCTCTGAGGTCAATTCTGACTGGGCAGGCATTTTTGACATTTACTCTTTCTACCAGTTGCGCTCGATTTGTGCAAATCCTGATCGTCAGAATAAGACCATTGATAGCCTCCACGACCTTCAAAAACATGTCGATCGATGGGCCAAACAGCATAGAGATCCAGAGGTAAGTGCAAAGATCATTTCTTCACTCTTAATCCTAACCCCTTGTGCCATAGACTGGTCGAATCATCCTCCTCATTGCATACTCGACCGCAACCAGGCGGATTCTCGGAGCACGCGCAAGCAAAAGCCTCACACACGATCAAATGGCTCTGCTATCCTCTGAGGGAGACACCGTCTATTATGACAGCCAAGACGAGGAGACAACGGCAGTTTTCGAGAATTCACCGGAGTTTAATGATGAAGAGGATGGAGTTCAACGGATTGGTAAATCGGCAGCAGCATATATTAGAAGAAGCAAGAAAATCCTGACCAACGACATGTGGAACGTTGTTGTTTGCGACGAATGCCACCAAATCAAAAATCCTGGGACCAGGGCCAACGAATTAGTTCGCCAGCTTGACCGAGAGGCTTTGCTTCTCGTATCAGCTACGCCGTTGCCCAACCATGTAAGAGATATCAGCGGCTATTTGCGAGTACTTTGGGACCCAGCTTGGCCGTTTGGCTACCAACAGAAAGGCGACGCTACGAATGCCAATATTTTCTTTGGAGATCTAGTATATGACAGCCTCTTTGATGAGCCTATCGAGCTTGAAGGTGGAGAGCCTCTGACACTGAATCGTGTTCTCCATGGCAGAATCAAACCGACATCCCAACTATCGCCAAGAGAACGCCGTAGAGCCATGGAGTACAAGTCGTTTGTCAAAGATCGCAATGGCGCAGCGTATCTTTTGAACCCCAATCTCTTCATGAAGTTCGCCAAGAACAACGAATATGGGACATGCGTCTCCACATTAGCTGTCCGCCCAATTCTTAAGCTCCTCTCAGTCCGACGGGGTATGCTTACAAGGATGACACTACCAAATGACGACGTAACGTTTATGGGCGAGGGTATCGCTGGACTCAAAACGGAAACTGTGGAATTGGAGCTCCCAGCAGACGTCAAGTCTAAGCTCGCTGAACATATCAACATCTTGGTGGACAAATTAATGAGTCCAATAGAAGCAGGCCCTCCTGAAATGCTTACGGGAGGTTACGTCCTTGAACGGCCTGGAATGATGTTGAACGGTGCGATATATCGCCGTTTATCATTGGCTTCTACTGACGTCCACAACATCGAGCTCACGATCCCCTCAGCCCGGCTCTTGCAACGGCTATCTGATCTTCGGCGAGGCACTGTTGGCGAGGTATCCCAGGGAATGTCGACTACCCGACTATTAAATACCGCCGGTGTTGCCCAAAATCGATTTGACGATTTAGAGCTGAAGATTAACACTATGGACATCGATGAGTCCGGACTTCCAGAATACCAGAGACGGAAGGAAGCTCGGAAGGCACGTTCAAAACCAATTGTTGCTGCAGGATGCAAAGAAGTTGATCAAGTTGCCCATTTTGATACTACAGGTGGCCTCCAGTGGTATTTTTACAACACCCGTGTGGATAAAAGTCTTGGTTTTCCACCAGATCGAGTCAATCAGGTGAGATATGTCGCTTGGGACTCTCCCAAGTATATATACACGGTTCTTGAGGCATGGGATGCACAAGCCAAAGGCGAGCGATTGTTGGTATACACAAATAACCCATTAACATCTCAGTAAGTCACCCATACAGTTATTGTCTCTATTGGTCCCATGTGTCTATGACAAAGTTTCGACAAATTGACTAACACTTGCAAAAATAGGATGGTGAATGCTATGCTCGTGGCTGCAGGTATCTCTACCCTTCACTACATGAGCCGGCATTCCCAAACAGAGCGCGACTACGCCGTTGAAGCTTTCAATAATCCAGCTACACCTTACGTCTGCTTAGTGACATCGCTGCAGCTCTCTGCCTTTGGCGTCAATCTCCACAATGCGTGTCATCGCGGCTTAATTCTAGAACAGCCAATCAACCAAGCAATCCTTCTCCAAGCCCAAGGTCGACTCTGGCGTATTGGACAAAAGCATGATGTCCATTGGAAAATTCTCTACTCCAGAGACTCCTTCGACTGCTACATCGAGTCGCACAATCTTGAAAAGTACGCTACAACTCTTGCGGCTGAGAGTGGCATTGATCCCAGGATCAAAGGCGAAGCAAGGATCATATGCGCCTTCGAAATCATGCGACAGCATTTGGGCCAGTCTTGCTCCCGGTATAGCAGGGCTCGTGTGGTGTGGAGTCAGATGGACAGCCCTCAGCTAGAGCGCGAAGGTTTCTTCTATTCTGCACTTGCACGGTACTTTTTCAAGCACCCTGGCAAGTCTGACTTGGTCGGGAAACACAATATCAAAGAGATTGCCAAAGCATGGGAAATCGGCCTTGAAATCACATCAGGAATGGTTGAATCTCCAATTCCTCTCGAGGATGGATTAGTTCTGGAAGGCTACGAAGAAGCAGACGATGAGGATATTGCTCCTGGAAAGACCACTTCGCGAAAGGAGGCACTCACCAAGAAAGCAAGGGAAGTAAAGCTATATTAGCAAGACGTTTGGGACTGAGATTGATGTATGAATTCGTGATTCGCTACGATGTTGTAGCACCAACGCATAAAAGGGGTGACTAGATTGGCGGGAGTTGGCGGGGGGGGGGAATCTGGCTTGGCCCGATATCAGCAAAAAAGCTCATCTGAGGCACGCCTAGTAGGATAACTGTTGCGTCGATAAGACGTCTTGATTTGTGATTTCGTTGTCTTATTTCATAGCTCTAACTAGAGTCGGCAACAAATGTAATAAGAATGTAATGTACAGAATATAAGGCTTGATGACTGCAGAGATAAAAGACTCATACTGGGTGCGTCGCGTCTCGTCAAACAACTTCGAACATCTCATCGCAAAATCTCCCCTCTTCAAGCATCTCTATAGCCTCCCCATTCATGAACCCATGTATATAACACTCTCCAACAAATAAATAACGGTGAGAGCCTAGACAAGGCCGCAGACAAAACGGCATCTTCCCGCCAAAGAGCACGCAGATAATGTCGCCCCCCTCCATGACTTGCGGTCCCATCACGTAGTATCCCCTGGTCGTTCGTGCAAATCTTCGATTGCTCGATGCGCCAGTCGCCGCACGACTCCATTTCAGCGCATCTCCCTTCTCAGCCAAGCGATGAAGCTCAGGAGAGGTAGCCTCCTTGTCGACCGCGCTGGTTAGATAGGCAGCGCTGTGTCCAAGCCATTCTTCATGTTGAATGGCGCTGTAGCTCTCAGCGGCGTGGTCTTGCCAGTAGATGGCCATGCAGCCGTTGCTCAGTGTCTGGACATAGGCGAAGAAGCTGCTGTCTTTGCTGTCGACGTATTTATCGTCGAGACCAAAGCCGTTTGTGTTGCCGCAGATATCTATCCAAAGAGACTCGATTGCGATCCGCCTGGTGCTTCCTTGATGGGTTTTCCTTTCATGAAACGCTCCCTTTTCTAGTGGAGCAGAGCAGTTCTGGATCGAATCGATTCTAATCCCACGGACGCTGAGCACTTCTGGGATTGATGCGCTGATGTGAAGATCGGGCTTCTTTGAGCCACAGGCGCGGTGCTGGCTAGTAGGTTCAGACATTATATGTCCATGACGAGCCCGCCAGTCCGGTGTCCAAGATGGTAGTGGTAGTTTGTGATCTTGCGTCCGTGAAGCTTCAGTTGAGGAGGGGAGGTTCATGTGCTGGACAGCCCCCAGAGTAATGAGAGATTCATTGTCTCCAGTTAGGGCTCTCACTGCAACATCGATATAAACTTCCTCGACTGATTTCATGTAGTCTGCCTTCATCTCCTTCAGTTTGCTGTTCTTCCCCTTGCGAATGGAATAGTGGCCTAGCATGGCAAATACTCGATCCCGAGGATCCGTTACTTGCAAGTGCCCTGCTCGATGAAGTTCATAGATGAAACTAAACCGATTGTCGTGCCGACTGGGAGCGTCGGGTTCGATGAAGCGGCGATAGAGATACTTGATGGTTGACGTCGCCACCTTGAATTTTACTCTTATGTGATGGTATTCTGCAAGTTCCTCACAGACTTCGTGTAGTGTTTTCCACTGCATTTCAGCCTCCCCCCAATGCAGTGTTGCGGGAGCTCTGGTGCCGATTTCTTGAACGATCCAGCCACGTCGGAACTAACCATGGCAATCTCAGCGCCGATATTCTCAACATGAAGTAAATGATTTCGGGCTAGAATGACTTACCCACGGGAGAGCTGTTATGTGCTTTAGGGGCATCCAGTAATCAACTGCTTGTTCGGACAAATTGTCGACATGACGAGCGGCATGTTCACTATTGTTAACAAGCAGCTCGGCTAGCCTTCGTACAAAGTCAAACGCCTCTTTCGCCAGATTCTGCTCATCAAGGCCAAGCCAGACCTGCACATGGCTCCCATTCCTGTAGATCTGATTCATAAACTGCACCTGCTGCGATCTCTCTTCGTTGTTGAGCTGATCAATGCAAATCTGATCGGCCCATAAGCGTCGGGACCCAGTCCACCTTCTGAGTCGTCTCAGGGCATTGTACAGACTAGCTGTAAGCCTGAGCCGTGCAGTAGGCAGAAATATCTCATGTGTGAGATGGCCGTCCCCCCAAACATACGAGAGAGGCTCATAAACACCGGCATCGTCAACGACAACAGACTCGAGGGAACCCCTAAGCGGGTCCTCAGGATTCCCACCGTATAGCGTCAACACCCTAATTGTCCTGTCGGGCAAGGGAGTGTAGCTGTAAGCACGTGGACCGGCTTCAGAGACTAGATCGCCCATCCTCCCGATGTCAAAAAGTCTGGGGGAGACAATGCTAGTCCAACCGGGAATAAAGATTTAAATTGCGTTGCAGAAGTCTTTTTAACTTGTGCCTAAAGTATTGATTGATCCATCTAATAGCATCTCGGTTCCCGCGTTTGTCGGCCCGGTCGGGCACCAACCGTTAGACTAATGCATGCATGTGCCTGTGGTTTGTCTCTATCATCAACACTAACGGCATGTCACAATCTGTTCCCCATTCTATCCAATTCGTGACGCAGCTGTCATGCATGTTGGCCCAATGGGACGGCGACAACAAGTCAAATATCATATCTTTTACCGATCCCCTCAATCATAGGCCACTCTCCTCGTGTCTCTTTGTCTTGTGACCCGTCTGGCATTTGTCAACAGCCATGTGTATCAGCCCAATGAGGAGGCAACGGCAAGCCTCATTATAACCGAGCCAAAAAGTGCTACATCTAACCACTAAGATGTGTTCAATTTATCATGTCCAGTCAATGGTTCTGCCGAGAGATCCGTACTACACAATAAGTGGGAAAACAACCGAATCAGAAACATATTTAAGAGTGTGACCTTCGAAAATTTTCATTAAAATCTGAGAAGGTACTCTATCTCTCAGTATATACCCCGTATCTATACGCCAATACCATCAGTCCAAGATCCAGACCAAACAACCTCCACCCATCAAAGTACTGTGACAAATGGGCCCCGCCATGTCCAAAGAGGACAAACTAGATGAGCTCCTCAAGGAACTCAACGGAGTCTACGATCGCGAAGTTAACCAGTACCGGCAATGTTTGAGTGCCGTGGCAGAGGACCTAAACCATGTCCTCGCCCAGGACAATATCCGTCATCTCCCAATAGCCGCTCGGGTGAAGAGTTGGGACTCCATCAACGGTACTGCGCGGCGCCGACAGAAAGATCGTCTAGCCGCCCAAGAGATTCAAGGCAAGATGATTGAGCAGAAGGAGAACTGGGAGGTTCAATTTGATAGATACAAGATGGACAAGGACGAGATTGGCTATTTCAAAACTGTGAATGAGCTCGAGCTTGGCTTCCACGACATGCTTGGCGCGCGGATCGTGCTCTATTTCCCCAGCGACACAAAGAGGGTCCTCAAACTTTTAAAGGACGCAGGCTATGAAAACGGCAAGGATCCTAAGAAAATGGGAGGTCCGGCAAATATGAGGATACTGCGAAAGCTTCACGCGAAATGGCTGGATGCGTCCGCGCCCGCGCCCGCGACTCCGAAAAAGAAGGAGCCGGACGACGACCTCGACACTGATGGCTTAGAGAAGCAGTTCTCAGGATACGGCGCTATACACCTGGCTCTCAAGATACCCAAGAGACTGCACCCGCGAGATCTGACAGAGACGGAGAAGGAAATCTGGGAAAAGAAGGTGGTTGAGATCCAAGTCGGCACTGTCATCATGCACGCTTGGGCCGAGGTCGAACACGACATCACCTACAAGACCCACGGACGCGAAGTGACACAGGATGAAAAGGCCGTTTTAGATATTCTCAATGGCCTCGCCATTGCCAGCGAGGTAGGCCTGCGTCGCTTCCGATCGCCGCCGTCGTCATCGTCTGCTGCTGCTGAGGACGTCGAGGAACTACAAGGTTGGATGCACCAGTTCTACATCACCAAGAACCGTGACATGCCAGACGAGTGGCTTGACCTGGATCAGCTTTGGGACTTTCTGATTAAGCGCAACCATAACCAGCGAGACAAGTTTCTGCACTACGCCGAGGTCGCCTGGAATATCCTACTGCTGCACGAGAAAAAAGAAGGCATCGACCTCGACCATGTTTTCCCCTTCATCATGATGCATCATCATGTGCCGGTTCTTGTACTTGAACAAGGCCGTCGCATCAAAGCAGAGAAGGAGGCTGCTGAGAAGAAAGCTGCAGAGGAGGAAGCTGCAGAGGAAGAGGCCGACTCGGAGCGTGGGGCGTCGAGCCCGACCAATGTGAAGAACAAGAGGGAGAAACACAAACACCCGTTGACAAGGGCAGATAATAGAAAAATAGTACACTTGCTCGAGAAAGCTAACGATCAAGATCTCGAAGAAATTGCGAAACTTTTGAGACAGTTCAAGATGGCAGCAGGTAGTCAGGGAGAGTCAGAAGGAGAAGTAAGTTTTCCTCTCTTCAAGTTGTACGAATGCGCATGGCTAACAGGTGTTGAAACAGGAGTATCTGGGAGTCATCAGCCTAAAGGAGTGTGAATCCCGTATTGCTTCTGATCCAAAGTGGCTGGACAAAGTCCGAAGACGTTACGACGAGTGGATTTTGGAGGAAATCCCGCCCCATGGTCGTTGGGCGACGTTTTATGCGGAATCAACCGAGCTTGGTTTTCCGATGAGGACTGTTCAGAGGATGAGTCAAGATGATTTGTCTAGGAAGAGTCGGGGTGAACAGTTCAGCGATTGGATCAATATGCGATGGGCTCGGTGTGGGCTTACGTTGGAATACATGGCTCCGGGTATTAGTATGATGTTGGTTTTGAAGCATTACGGGATGTTTTGATCAGTAGTGTTTGGGTTTCTCATCTGTAAGGGAGGACTAATAGGTGGCGATATACTAGTACAATAAGTAGCTCTAAAAAGGAGAAAGTCCTGCGATGAGAGTAAAATAGCTAATAAAATACTGAAATGATTGGTGTTACTAATGAACCGGAGCTGAACTGAAACAAGTAATTTCTTGATACTTGAGGAGCGCATCTTTGAAGTAACTCGACTAATACCAAACGCAACACCAGAGACCGACCAATGTAAGGACCACGGAGTCTGTGCTGAATAGACTTCAAGAAAATAAACTCGGATACAGTTGGGTTCGAAATATGAGTGTCCGCCTTTTCCATTGTAAAGTTTCTCTCCTCACGCACCAACGTTGTGGAACTGTGGCTAGTACAGTGCGATGTTCTTCTGCTGTTTCAGTACAATCTTGATTGCAAGTTTTTGGATAAGTGTATCCTGAGGTTTTAACCCTTGGCATGCCTGTATACTTTTAGCCTCTCAGGCCTACATTTTTTTTTTCCTTACCGTACTATTATGTATTGTAGCCGTTAGACACAGTTATTCTTTACTCCAGTTTGCCCTTGGTCGAGCGGCGGTTGCTCAACCAATCTGATTAGCTGCATTATAGAAACAGTCATTACGTGCCACCTTCGGCGATTATATGTCGACGAATGGTGACCAGAAAATGAGGACTACAAAATGAATAAGTGTATATATGGATCATAAGAGTATTTGCGAGGTGTGTAGCGTAGTGTAGTGCAGTAGAGCTATGCGTACTGTGTCTGTCTGTATGCTGATCAGTCCTTAGCACCCATTTTCTCTGATCACCTGTTGGCCGAGTCGTGGCAATATAAAAACATAACCGGTTTCATTCTTGATTGGTCCTAATCTATAGAAAACCGCATTATTAGTACTCGACCTGATACACACCCAATTGCAACTGTAGCCTCAAACACGTCCGATACCATTCGTCGATACTCGGGAGGCAACCAAATCAGGGGCTCATCATCTTTCATGATCCATGTTTCATCAGAGCTTATGCTATAGATATGAAAGCCTATATCTGCTGATAATACTTCAGGCGGTGTCTTTATAATAGATGCGCTAATTTTTAAGACTCCAATACCAGTGATAAGATGCGAGTCATTTGTTGCGTCGAACGCTATGGCTCCACCAGACCAACTATCATGAAAAGTCTGAAGACAACTGCCTGAACTTACATCCCAGATTTCAATTGTTCCATCGGATGAAACTGTAGCAAGCAGCTGACTACTGGGCGAGAAGACAGTTAAGCCCCCCTCTAAATGACCATAGCTCTCAAGGATCCGCAGACAGGCACCTGACTTTGTATCCCAAACCCTAACTGTACGACCATATGAGTTTGAGGCAAGCAGCTGGCCATTAGGCGAGAAGATAACTGAATGTACGTCATCCTCATAGCCTTCTTGAGTTTGCAGATGGTCGTCTGACTTGACATCCCAAATTCTGACTGTATTATCGTTTGAACCTGAGGCGAGCTGCTGGCCATTAAGTGAGAAGACAACTGAGTTTATCGAGAGATCATGGCCCTTAAATTTCCGCAGACAGGTGCTTGACTCTATATCCCAGACTCTGACTATACCATCATCTGAGCCGGCGGCGAGCTGACCATCAGGTGAAAAGACAACTGAGTTTATTGATTTTCCATAATCTGCAAGGGTCTGCAAACAGACGCCTGAATCTATATCCCAGACCCTAATTGTACTGTCAGATGAACCTGAGATAAGTCGATGGCCATTAGAGCAGAAGATAACTGAATTGATCGAGTTATCATGGCCCTCAAGAGTCTGCAGACAGGCGCTTGAATTTATATCCCAGACCTTAATTGTTTCATCAGATGAGCCTGAAGCAAGCAGTTGGTTATTAGGTGAGAAGACAACTGATAATACCGGCCCCCCATGGCCATGAAAAGTCTGCAGATAGGTAGACTTCATATCCCAAATTTTGACTATACCACCGAATAAACCAAAAGCAAGTCGTTGACCATTCATTGAGAAAATGACTGAATATATCTGGTAATCAAAGCTTTTAGAGGTCTGCAAATAAAAAGAGCTTTCCTTTATATCCCAGACTTTAATAACACCATCTGATAAACCTGAGGCAAGTTGCTGGCCATCAGGCGAGAAGACAATTGATAATACTGGGTTATAGCACTCAAGGGTCTGACAGGAACCTGAGTTTACATCCCAAATTTTAATTGTCCCGTCATCTGAACCTGAGGCAAGCCGTTGGCCATCAGGTGAGAAGACAACTGAGTTTACTGAGTCACTATGACCCTCAAGAGTCTGTAGACAGGCATCCCAGCCTGCTTCAACAGCTGGCTTTACTAGCATCCATGGCGGCTCTTCATCCTTGAATATGTTTCGTATTTCACTCTGTAGAGGGCTAAAGATAAGAGCAGACACGTATACTTGGAGGGGCGTCGATTCAATCCCCCGTTTATGCCGAAAAATAAATCGTCTGGCATCTTGTACCAGACTTAAAACTCGGCTTCGGGGCGTTTGATCCTGCTCTAGTTAGTATATGCATATAGTTCATTCGATTAGGTGGAAACTAACCTCAAGGAGGTCTTTAAGCCTTGCTATTGCAAGGGCGCCTTCTGACATGCAGTGTAGAAGACTTAACGCCTCTAGCCAGTGTAGAAAATGATGGCGCAGGAACATATCAACTAAGCCTCCTTCTTGAAGAGCATCCTTCATATTATGACCAATATTGCCGTCACAGAGGTGGTCAATCCAGTAGACGCATGAGTACCGCACCGAGATTAGGGGATCTGGGTTATATAGTTGGATTTGGTCGACATGATATCCAGGAGTGCCCAAGCAGTATATATCACGTCGTAACGTGTTATTCATAGGTTGGAGCGATTGAGAGAAAATAGTATAATGAATATCGCTCTGGCTAGAAGCAGAGATAGTAGACCAGACCTTGTCGGTAGTTAGGTATTCTTTCGCTGACTGATGCACAAAATAGATCGTATCGTTACGGATGGCGAGAAATGAACCGCAGAGACGTATTATTTCTGTAAATGACGAGATGTCTTCTGTAAACTCCTCAGGGCATCGAATAAGAGAACGAAGTTCATGTAAAGTAACTGGCCGGTAAACAGTCGACAATATAGTGAGGACTTGCTTGCAGAGAGACACATCTTTATCGTCCAACGATTTGGGTATCTGGTCTAGCATCCTCTCATAGAGAGAATCAAGTCCTTGTGGATAAGATTCAAGCTCCTTGAGTATCCTCCCGCTTCTGTAATTATTAAGATTCTGACACACTAAGGCAACCCAAAGAAATGTATTATCGGCTCGAGAAACTAATGTTTTTTCGATGGTTTCCCGTATGATATCATTATATCCGTGCTTTTGCGCCAAAAGATCTACCTTGTAATGGACATAATTTTGAACAGCGGCAGAGATGGAATGTTCATTCAACTCAAGGCAAAGTCCAATACTCTGCTTAAAATTTTGAAGTTCAACCTCGATGCTGGGCCAGTTGCGACTTGACACAATCCACTTAGCGTAAGAAGTCGAGGAAATCTCCCTGATAAGGTGAAGAAGGCTTAGAAGTCCCTCTGTGCACTCATCGAGAGCGTCGATAAGCAAGACCACATCTTTAAGACCAGGATCATCAAGTATCGACTTTAATATCTTGGACAGAGCTGTCCAGGCATTCCTATCTTCAAACAGCTGTTTGCCTGCGCGATCGTACTTCTCTCGCACGTGGGATAAGAGAGAGGTTTGTTGAATAACAAGGCTGTAGATGAGGCCCCGCAGCACAGCCGTCGCACTTCGCAGTCCTGTTTCAGTTGCCTGGCAAAAGAAGTATGATAGGCGATATGCTTTTAACTTGTCTAGTTCGTTGATAATACCACATAAAAGCATAGTCTTTCCTTTGCCAGGGTCTCCTTTAATCCAGAGTAGCCGACACTGTGGATCATTCAGCCACATCCGAAAGTCGGCATGTTCCAATATCCAGCAGTATGAGTCCCTAAGCAGATTGCCTTTGGTTTCCTCAATACGCGTTTTGTCATCGCGGGGATCGGTGGTTCGTAAATCTACTAGGCAAGGGTCCGCCTGACTAGGCGCGTGGCTGTCGTAATTGTGGATATCGCCTTGATGGATTCTAACATTATTGCCAAAAGTATTGTTCGTAATATCGTAGGAATGTGGCGTTGTTGAATTCATTATAGTTGGAAGACTCCGGAAGCTATAATGTCAAGTCGTTTGTGGCTTTAGTAGGGACGAGGCATTGAGTGCAGACTTGAGAAATATATAACGACAGCAGCGAGCTTAACCCCTCACCTTATAAAGATATGGTCATGTGACAGCCTCGATACTGTTTCTTCATAAAGAGATACTTGAATTAGGCAGGCAATCCGATTTTGTGTTTGATCAATTATACCAGAAGTAAGATGCAATTACACGATAATAACAGACTAATTTGAACATAATGACTGAAGATAAAATAAGCTGGTGACACTTGTTTTACCCGGCCGTGCTAGCGTGTATCGTGGCCCGTCCCTTTGTTTCAGGAATACTTCATTACTCCAGTATCATGAACTGAGTTTTACATGTTGACATAGTCACTGAGAGTGGCGTCTGTTTGCCAAACTTACTTCAAAATACTTGAATATCCTGTATCGATAATATTAGCTTGCTTAACCAGCTCCACGTGCAATCATCATATAATGACTTTGCTTCGGCCGAGTGAGAGACCCGGCTTCTCGTTGGTGCGGGACAGTGCTATGTTGATATATCTTTCTTAGGTGGGTTATTTTCTTCGAGTATCGTGTGGTCACTGCAGCTGCATAACGCCTGCTTGGAGTATTTCGGCGGGCAATTTTGTCGAATTCTACTACGAATGAGTTTTGCCGCAACGCCGCAGGTTACGGAGTCATTATACCCGTTGGTGACTTGAATGGCGACATATTGATGACAAGGTATCAGTTATTAATACCTAACGTCACAAGTAAAGATCAAATTCCGGCTCTTGATATCGGATAGCATTTATCCTGAGGGTACGACGGGATTAAAAGCTGCGCACGGTATCAACCACAGTACACCAGAGACATGGTCCATGCAGAGAGAAATCTCACATTGACAAACGTGGACACTCGACGCGGTTGCTACTATACTTATTTCGGTTTCAATTGTACTTGGAGAAAACCCCTGATTGTATTCAAGCCTGAGCCGGACTGTTTTAGCTAATGTAGTTTGCCTTTGCGATCTGCAAGCGACTGACTGACGCGATAGCATCTGTGCGCTGTTTAGGTTTCAAGGAGACTCACAACCAACATGGCGCAGCTCCTGAGTCGCCTTGTGCAGTCCAATTGCCACAAAGCTGAGACGAGGACTAGTAACTAGTAGCTAGTAAGTTAAGCACCATCATCTTCCGCGGATTTTCCATCCTATGCACGCATTCATGAGGTGGAGCCGTGCAGGACATCCGTGGAGATTGGACTGGTGAGCAGATAAGGAAGCTTACATACGCATGTCATGTTATTATGGGATACAAAGCAACACAGCTGTACTGGGCGAAAACACGGGGTCCCCGTGTTAATGCAAGTGTTTCTTCAAGACGAATGTGGAGATATGGGGCGGCATGGGGTGGCGATGTTTTGCGGCGAAAGGGTCAGGTACCCTAATTATGTACTTAGGGTTAAGGAGGACTTCGCCTAGGTATGAAAGTAAATAGAAAAAGTATGGCTGTCCAACGTGAAGCATGAAGATGGATGTTTGCTACAATAAAGACCGTCAACAATAGTATTGAGTCTCTGTCCAACCAACAATCGGCAACCAACAAAAACGACAGCAAACCAGCAACTACACAATGCCAGTGACATACAGCTTCTACGCCACAACTTCGCTCATGATTTCACACAACAAATTATTCTAGAATCCCAAAAGTAGACTCCGAATAGCGTTTCCATTTTCTCGCACATTCCAAATTTTAATTCGCCTCTTTTTTTGCTTAGGTACGTCATAAGCTCCGGCAACTCGCTCGGTCCACCACGGTAGCTTCCGGCTGGCCGGCCGACATGGGGCAAAATCCGAATGATTTCCGTTTTTGGAACCTTGACATTGCCGAACCGAACAAGATATAAAGAAATGCCGGCCACAAGAACTTTGTCGTTGGTTGTTGGATCGATGAGATTGTTTCTTAGCTAGTAATTAAATCACATTCTTTCTATTTCATTGTCTCTTTTTATCATCTATTAATCGAGACATCAGGAGCTCAAAACTCTCACTCGCTCCTCTCACAGTAACCGGAGTTTTTATTTTTATTTTTTTTCACTGTCCTGCCTTATTTTTAGCTCCCTGCACAATGGCGACGCTAATTCGGCCAATGCATCCGAAACTCTTCCTCCCTAGAGCCTCAACGAGACGATCCTTTATCAAGCCCGTCTCTGCGCAGCTCTTCCAAGCTTCAAGAACCGGCCCATCGACAAGGCGACTCCTTTCAACGACTGCGATCCGCCTGTCTCAGGCTCAGACGCAAGTTCGACCAAAGTCAAAGGTTTACGAGAATGCCGATGTCGCTGTGGCGGATGTGAAAAGTGGATCGACGGTTCTTAGCTCTGGATTCGGCTTGTGTGGTATTGCAGGTATGTGTTGTGTGACTTCAATTTGTATAAGCTCGTCCATTGAGATAATCTCGTGATTCCACGTGCCCACTCTATGGCGAGATAAATTGATTGAAATAACGTGATATGAGCATGGACTAACAAACTTCTTTTTTCGCAATCAGAAACCCTCATTCAAGCGCTGCATCGCCGAGGCCGCGAATCGCTGCACTCCCTCACAGCCGTCTCCAATAATGCCGGTCTCGAAGGACGTGGTGGACTCTCCAGCCTAACGGAGTCTGGGCAGATCAGCAACCTTATTCTGTCGTATACTGGAGGCAACAAGGTGCTCGAGAAGGGATACATTGATGGCCAGCTTGCTGTTGAGCTGTGTCCTCAGGGAACACTCGCAGAGCGCTTGAGAGCAGCTGGAGCAGGCATTCCCGCGTTTTACACTCCCACAGGAGCTCGTAAGTTTGTCCATTTGAGATAATATCCTTCCAAATGTATTTCAATCTAACTCACTACCAAACAGACACCCTTCTTCAAGATGGCGAGATCCCCGTCCGCAACAACCCCAACGGCGGCGCCCCCCTCGAAAAGGGCCACCGACGAGAAACCCGCGACTTCAACGGCAAGCTGTACCTGATGGAAACCGCCCTCCCCGGTGACGTCGCCATCATCCGCGCATGGAAGGCCGACACGGCCGGCAACTGCGTCTTCCGCCGCACGACCCGCGCATTCGGGCCCCTCATGGCCAAGGCCGCCAAACTCACCATCGTCGAAGCCGAGAACATCGTCCCCGTTGGTGAAATCGATCCTGATGACGTGCATCTGCCCGGAATCTTCGTGGACAGAGTCGTCAAGGCGACGGTTGAGAAGCAGGTCGAGACGCTCAAGCTGAGGGAGCCCGAGGGCGAGGCAGAGGCCCCTGGGAATGGCAAGCTGGAGCGCAAGAGACGCATTGCCAAGAGAGCTTCCAAGGAGCTCAAGGAGGGATACTATGTCAACTTGGGTGTTGGTATTCCGACCATGTCGGCCAACTTTATCCCCAAGGAGAGAACGGTGTGGCTGCAGAGCGAGAATGGACTGTTGGGCATGGGCCCTCATCCTACACTGGAGGAAGTTGATCCGTAAGTTTGCCTTTTCTCTACTTGGTGATGAGATGAAGAGTATCAGCTGCTAACGGTTCATGCTCATATAGTGATCTTGTCAATGCTGGCAAGCAGACCGTCACCTTTGTCCCCGGCGCCTCAACCTTTGACTCTTCCGAGTCCTTTGGCATGATCCGCGGCGGCCACGTCGATGTTTCAATCCTCGGCGTAAGTACACATACAATCCATTTCCACGACAATCACAAAAGCTAACAACTCTCCATAGGCCCTCCAAGTCAGTGCTGCCGGAGACCTCGCCAACTTCATGATCCCAGGCAAGCTCTTCAAGGGCATGGGCGGCGCAATGGACCTCGTCGCCAACCCCGAAGCCACAAAGGTCATTGTCGCGACGGAGCATCTCTGCAAGGACGGATCGTCCAAGATTGTGCAGCAGTGCAGCTTGCCGCTGACTGGCGCGCGATGCGTGAGCACCATCATTACAGATTTGGTATGCTTGTCCTCAAATGATAAATAATGTACAAAAAGCTAATATTTTGCGTGATAGTGTGTCTTCCAGGTAGACCGCGAAAAGGGCACCTTGACGCTCACTGAGCTGGCACCAGGTGTCACCGTCGACGAGGTCAAGAGCAAGACAGACGCGACTTTTGCCGTCGCAGATGAGATTGTGACTATGGAATAAGCTGTTGAAATGGGAAATAATTGGAGGGGGAAGGATATACCCGCGAGCACAAGCACGGAGTTTTTATTTTGGATGAATCGGGGTTCGACCGTTCTATGGATATAGGGCGCATGGTTGGGATATTACAGCATTTTGGCGTGAGTGATGCGAAGCTACAAGAGGAAGAGAGACGTATAGATGTTCTTTAGACATCAAGCATCAGCGTAAATGTATATAAAAAGACAAAGCAATTTTATATATTCCAGAAGGTATTGGAAAAATCACATCTAGCTTGCTTGTATATGATGGCATCAAGACTCCATTTGTCCGTCTATGCATACATGTATATACTCATCATAACAATTACAACCATATACTCTAATTCCCACAATCACCATAATCACAGCTTTGCCGCAAAGTTGCTTCCTCCCAATCCTTCGACGATTCTATCCACCGTCTTCAGCATCCATTCTCCTCCCTCATCCCCAGCCAACCACCTCACGCCCTCCTCACTCTCTCTCTCCTCCTCCCCTCCATCCTCCACCACCAAATCATCCCGAAACGAGCCATCGTCAACGGCCTTCCTCAAGCCAAACACATGCGAAAGCACCTGCGGCCCAACCCCCGTCTGCGCCCTCAAGCTCGCCACCGCCACAAGACTCGTCATGACCCTCCCTACGCCCCTCCTCCCATCAGGATCACTCAATAACGGTCCATAATGGCAGTTCAGAATCACTACAGGCAGATCCGGGTGCGACGTCCCCAATTTGTCGACCAGCTTATCTTCAAACGGCGCGTAAATCGAGTCCCACAGCCCTCTGCCTCTGGCTTTGACGGCTTCGACATTCTCTGCTTTTAGCGTCCGCGAAGGCTCTGTGGTTAGCTTGGAGGTTATGTCGCGAGGCAGCGACGCGTGGAAGGCGTTAAGGCAGTTGATGGTACGAGGGATGCCGTTGAAGGAGATACATTTGAGCCCGACCTCGCGGATGAACTCGGCGGTGCGCACTTGGGCCGTTTGAGAGCCTCCTCTCTCAGCTGCAGCAATGCCGTGAAGTATGGAGAGCGCATCGGGCGAGTTGAGGGTGAATGTCGCAGCAGCCTATTTCGATCATGAGCTTCTCACTCACTCATCCATGTGCATATAATACTAAAGATCAGACGCCCTCCTAATCCTCTCAACCCCAACACACGCATCCAAATAAATCCACCAATAAACATGATAAAAAGATGAGAAACTCACAGATATCGCCAACCAAGCCCTGTTCCCAACCCCCCTCCCCCTCGCTTCCTTCGCGATCCCCCGAAATAATTCCCCGACAACCGCCGCTCCCTTGACGACCTTGCAGGGCCCGGGCCTCGCAAACGGCGCGTTAATCAACGCCTTCAATCCCGGCGACAGCTTCGACATGTTGCGTCTCCTGCGCCTCTTATCGCCCGTCGAGGTTGATGTTGATGGTGATGATGCTGAGCTTTTCGTCGCGTCTGGTTTCTGTGATTGCTGCTGCTCTTGGTGCAACGGCAGCTTAGCCTCTTGCTTCATCACTCAACGTCCCTTCTTTCTGTCTTATATAAACCCTCCCAATTTAAAAGAAGGAAGTCCCGGAAATCGCCTTTCAATTCCCTCCCCGATCATAGGAAACATGACATAGTTTCGCCGGAGTAAAATGGAGGTTCTAAATTCCCCCCAAAAAATACCCACTCGCCGATCCGACTGCCGTTCCGCCGGGCCTCGGCTATTGGCTACAAAGAACTGGACATTGCCAAAGTTTCAGTTTTCCCAACCGCAAGACAAGATCAGCGTTATGCAAGCTCTGTAACCTTGCAACACAAGTCTCTAGTAGTGCACTATGTTAGTTTCATGATGCATCTAGCACAACCTAGCTTCAACGTCGATAACAAAAAACCATTGAAGACAACGAAAAGCCACAGCACGTCACCAACACCAAAAACTTAGTGTATAAGTGAACCCAACAATCACGGCATCACAGTTCCGAGACTCATTAAGTAGATCAAAAGATAAGAGAAAAATAAGCTGTCACGGCACTTAAGCGGAGCACACATCTGAGTACCGATCCGGCGCCCCACGAAAACTTGCTCGCATCCCCCATCTCAAGAAAGGTTGAACGGCTCGGGCATGTCCCGGGACAGCACGTGCAGTTTACGTCGGATTGCTTGTGGAATCGTATGATTTTTTTGCTCATCTACTAACCGTACCTATCAGATTATTTTGTCTGAAATTCTCCGTAAACTTCGGATCGCGCATCTTACATATATATTGCCCGCTGCCGTGAAATCGGCTGACGCGCTGCGACTATGTATTTGGTTTAATTCGCCAATCATTATTATTTATTTTTCCTAAGCCTCACAAAAGAGAGATGGCTGCCAAATCATTCCGCCCATCAACGCCTTTTTTTTCAATCATGATTTCTAACTACTAAATTTCACTTTCTACAGATCAATTGAAAAAAAATAAAAAAATAAAACCTACCCAATTTCGCTAAATTTCCAGACCAAAAAACAAATCCAAACCAAATCCATCCCTTGTCCCCCAGCCAGCCCTCGCCAATTGCTCCCCCAAGTTTCGCTAATTCGTGTTGAAAGCCGGCCAGTTCAGCCAGTCAAAGTTGTTCATGTCCTCCCACGACATGTTGCTGCCAAAGGATGGCTCAAACACGTTGCCTGGCTGGTTCAGCACCTGCGCAATCTGGTCGTCCGACATGGTGGAAAACTGAACCATGTCCGGCCACAGCATCTGTTGGTCCATGAAGCTGCTCGGCAGGGCCGGGGGCGTATCCTGCATGGGCTCCGATGACGACGGTGTTGTCCTCTGTGCCTTTGGCGGCCGGTTGCTCTTGGTCGGGCCCGATATCCGCAGCAAATGCCGAAGATGCTTCCCATACAGTACAGAGAGGCCATTCCTATGTGGAGTGACTGTTCCAATCCGGTCCAACACAGCAATGGCCTCTTCAATTAACCTTCTGATGCTCGGTGCAAGCCCAGAGCCGTCTGGGGCATACGCGCTGATATTCAAAGCAAAGCACGCGGCAAAGGAAATCATAATGGCCGTGTTGTTCGGCATCGACTGCAGCTGCGACTCTCCCTGGATCGCGGCCCTCATCACATTCAGAGCAGCTGACAACCCGGCCGTTCGGAAGAAAATGCGAACCTCCACAGGAGCTGTTGGGTGGTTGATGATGCGTCCGTACGTTGAAAGGCGGGTGTGGGCGACAAGAATATCGACATATGGAGGCAGGCGACGCTCTGCGATTCAAAGGTAAGTAGGTGGGCATTTCTTTGATTTCTTCCAACTCCTGGTCGACTTACCAGGACCTAAACCAATCATCAAACCCCATTCTGCAAGCCACTGGTCGAAGAATCTTTCTATGGCGCTTTGTATACTTTGCAAGACGTTAGAGAGACTATGCTTGTAATAAAGAGGGGGCAAGAGACATACGACCGAGCCACCAGTGATCCATCACTATTGCTAGTCTGGGAGCCATCGCAGAGCGCTCGAACTGTATTGAAAAGGCCATCCTACTAATAGTAAGCAAAATGACATAACGAGAAGAGGAAGATTTAAAAGCATTGTATCTCCTACCAAGTTTCGTCTCATCACGGCCATGGAGGCTACGGGGCCATCTTGCTCATCCGCGATAGGAGACCGATGCCAGGTGTCACAATCCTTGATATTTCGTGTAATCGGGATCATAAAAGGTCTACCACGGGCCAAAGCCATTCTAAGAAGAAAAAGAAAAATCAGTTGTTAAACAAACCCCAGGTAAAAGGCAGAAGCGGGTTGGGAGAAGAAATTACTCACCCTCTCTCAACGACAAACAGCGAGATGTAGCATCTCTCTCGTGCTCGCAGCAACAACTGCCCTTGCTCTGACCACGGATCTATATCCGGAAACCCATCGATTGCAAGGGCAATCCTCGGATCCAGACACTCGCCCTTTGACACCGTCGTCGAGGACTCGAGGGCGTCCATGGGCATGAGCACCTTGTGAAGAGACAAATCAAACGCAATGGTAGTCGCCATGGAAATGTACATGCAGGTTTCATCGTCCATGGTGTGATCGCCCGGGAAAATCCAAGGGATGTGGGTCATGAACGCCAAGACGATCTCGACCGATTTGTACTTGTCATTGACCACCTTTTGGGCCAGCATCTTGACATGGTTAAACAGCCTCTTGGAGAGGGGCCCTGCAGTAGGCATGAAGAGCGTAGAAGCGGCCATGACCGTGGTAAAGAGGAACGCAGATCGGCTACGCGCATAGGCGGCTGTGTGAACTCGGGGAGAGAGTCCCCACCGTGTGTGTACGAGTTTGGAATAAAAGCTGCAGAAATCATATCATGAGTTTCATAGTCTCTCTTTCTCTCTCTTTCTTTTTCTTCTTTCTTTCTTTCTGCACAACAATGCTCTCTCTGTCTCTCACCAAGGGGGGAAGGGGGTAACAAAATGTCTTACTAGTTAAACAACGACTCAGCCTCGTCCATAGTCACCAGTCCCAGATCCACAGGGTCCAAGTCCTCGCCAATGTCGAGCTTCACCTTGGCCTGGGAGAAGAACTGCTGGACTTTGGTCGACTCGGGATCCTGCTTGGCCGAGGACGAGTCGTGCTGCTTCGGGTTCGAATGGGGCGAGTTCCGGCTACGACGGTCACTGGGATGGAAGTAGGACGCGCGCGCCAGCAGCTGGAGCGGGTTCTCGGCGTCGTCAATGGCCAGGCTCTCCTCGGTGCGCTGGACAAAGTCGGCCATGGACCGGTCGTTGTCGTCGTCGTCGTCGTCGATGCCGCTGGACGTCGAGCCGCCCTCGCCCTCGCCGTCCTCCTCCTGGGTGTTGCTCCGCGAGCCCTGCCTGGACGAGTGCTCCGCCGCATCTGCATCTTCACTAGCGGCATCTACGTCCTCCAGCAGCTGTCTCAGGCTGGCCACGAGGTTTCGCTCCTCTGCGCCTCGCGCCTCTCCCGACTTGACGCGCTTGACGGCCTGCTGGAGCTGGTATAGGGCCTTGTCGAGGCCGACCCGCTTGCTTCACTAGGGGGTCAGTATTTCGGTGATTCATATATCTGATAGTGTTTTAGAGTGGGTTGGATTGGGAGAGCTTGCTTCTTGATGCCCTTTTGCCGGCCGGGATGGAACTCGGGGCGGATGCACTCGCAGTTGAGGTGAATGCAGCGTCTACACTTTGCCTCGTAGGGCATCCAATCGCACTTGATCTTGCTGCGCCTGCACACCAGGCATGCGGCCTGCTTCGGACGCGGCGGCTGCTCCGTCATGGTTGGTCTGAAACTACAGACTACAGGCTCGTTGGCATCGCGTCGAGGCGCACTAACATAACTCTAGCAAAGAACTGGAAAGGTTTGGGACTGGACTGGACAGCACCAGACTCAGACTCAAGACTTGCTAGGCTGGGATTCGGGGAGCGGCAGGTTTGATACTGTAGACGGGCCAGTGCCAGAACCATCACAGGGTTCAGTCATCCGATGAAGGCGGCAAGCAAGTTTCACAGTGCACAAATGTCTAAAATACACGTAACCTGGCTGGTGCTAACCCGCTTTGTCGTGGCCGAGCATCGTCGAAGATTTGTGACGGCCAAGGATTGGAGAAAGAGAAAAAAATCGGGATAGTCTAGCCTTACCGAATGCCGAATGCCGGTCTTCCGGCGGGCATTACGAAGTATGCCAGCCATAGTATCATTGATACCGGGCACCGTGTATGTACGAGTATGTATGTGTGTGTGTGTTGGTGTATGTGTTGGGATAGGTAAGTATCAAGGAACATATGCATTGGATGGCGCCATGGTTACATCCTCAGCTTCCTTGCTGCCCTTTGAGCGGTCCCTTTGGAGCAGGATTGCGTCGCAACTCAGAAGTTCTTTCGGCCACGACGCGCAAGTGCCGAATCCTAGGGCCGAGGAGCGAGGCTATCTCGACATTTGGCAAGATAGTCGTGGGATAGACACGGAAGGCCGATCTGTATAATTAGTCATACTGTACGACTATAAGGAGAAGCTGCGTGTCTGTTGTCCTGTCTCCGTCGGGACGTTTTGAGGCTATTATCTGCACGTAATGCGCACAGAGAGCACCTCCTGGTTGCTAAATTTATCGCCGGCTCTCCTGGGCCGAGTTTTCCGTCTCCCGTGCTGCATCTTGCCAATCGTCCTGCTCAATCCAAGCATCCCCCCTTGCCGCTGAGTCGTACCGTCGTCCAGTCATGTTCCTTGGTGATGTGACTCCCACGCGCATTGTGCATCTGAGACACGACTCCGGGCTCGAGCCTCAGTGCCGAATCCAGGAACTGTTAAGCAAGTTGCAGCTTCATCTCCTTTTGCCGCGGGCTTTTACCCCCAACCGGCGGAGAGCCGGGCTAGACTCGACAGGTTTGACAGGGCTCACACAACTTGTCAACGTTATCCCGCGCCGGCAGACATTGACATTGACACATTGAAAGAAGAAGCTAAGCCCTGTCTGTTTCCTGTCTGTTTCGACACTGTGCTGAGTGGCGTGGCGGTTGCTGAGCTGAGCGAAGTTGAGCCGCTCTCACGGTCAAGCGTCGAATCGAATCTCTCTTTGGGACTGACTCAAGTGGGATCTGATCTGACGATGTGACTAAACATTTGCTGCCAAAGTCAGGTGACGCCATCCTTGGGGTCGGATTCGGAAGCAGAATAGTTCAAAACGGCAGAGACATACTACCTCTTTCGACTTGGGCGGATTCGTCGGGAAATTCCACAGTATGGGACGTGAGTAAGTATGTGCGCGGGCTAGTCCGAGGAATATTGGAGATCCCACGCCGTTGTAAAAATAAGCTCAGCCATTGATGACACGAGCTGCATCTGCTAGTTTTTATTAATAAAGACCAGACAGACTGTTTGTATAATTGAAGTGAGCGGTGCGTGCATGTTATTCATATATCACTTGGTACAGCAGCATGGGACGGAGTAGCACTCGTATATACGAGCACATTCACATAATCGCAAATGCTGCATTGTCCTTGGTCAGCCATTCAACTCGGCATGGCCGCCCACACGGGCCCTAGTCATGACAAAGACCAACCCCAAACTGTCCAGACTAACCCGCCGAATGGAGATGGAGTCAGTACGGAGAAGATGGAGAAAGCTGGAGAGACGTCGCCACATGGCGTCCAAAACCACCCGCATTGCCCGTTTTGTGTCTCTCTTAAACTGCTGCCTAGCTACTACCAAGAGTCTGGATCCGTCTGTTGTTCTTTTTTTACTCGTATGGCCCACTGTCGTCTTTCCAGGCGTTGTACAATGTTGAACAACTTTCTCAGCATTCAGCCGTGTCTCAAACATCATAAGGGGGATCTTCCCATAAGCCTCGCTTCTGCTGTGCAAGTCAGCAACTCAGACGGGAAACTTGGGGTTACATGTGACACCCCACAGAACGCTAGCAGGCCTTGGCTGACCACGGCCTGCTGCTTGGTGACGAGATGTGAAGCCAATTGCGAGGCCATCACCAGGCCAAGATCGTCGCATCCGATTGCCGGTTCTGTCGTTGAATCGCCAAGTGGTTGCGCGCAAGGATCCGTATCTTGTTTGTCAAATTCTAATGCTCCTTGGAGTGGGCTCAATCTCCACCCGCCGGGCCAACAACTCAAGCTTTTTTTTCTCGTCTGACGGCCAACGGCGCCCCCAAAGCCAAGTTTTTCTTTCTAAGCTGAACAATACCCGAGTCAAAGCTCAATTTACTTGATTTTCCGTTTGTAAGACTGGATGGGACGAGGCCCACCGAATCAGCACCCGGGCCATGTAAGGGGTACAGCAGAGACGGAAAAGTCACTCCACTGCCAGCAGGAAGAGAGAGTGAAAAAAACGCTCTCCCCCGTCATATTGAGGTTGAGACCATCTCCATCTGGGGTGCACCACACATTAGCCTGTACGCACTACATGACAGATACGCTCGTAAATACCACCTTACATACATGTACATTATCACCCGTGTATGCTTAGTTCATTGAATTACTAACCTTGAAACCTTGAGTCCCTGTCGTTCAACACCGCTTACACCCAGCCTGTCCATGTTCATGTTGTTAGTCATGGCTTTCCGTCTGTTCCAAAGCAACACAACACAACCCGCTCAACGGCTTCTTTTCCGTCTTCCAGAAACCAAAACCGCTATTGAGCCCGGCCGCCACAGAAAACAAGCTCAACGCCTTCGTGCTCCGTTGCCCTGGCCATTTTTTATTCTGCTGCCTGAAACTAGCCTCATCTGTGCTCTTGGTTCGGAGCCAAGCGTCTCCCCATTCGACGCCTCGTGTGCGCCTTGCCCCTTCCTGGCCATTGCTGTGACATCGAAATCCTCCGGCTGTACATGCTAGCGTCGTCGTTGGCGGAATCGGGTGACTTGAAGCAGAGTCCCGGGGCTAACGGCAGCTTGTCCAACTGCCGCCCATGATCGCTGTGATTCCGTGATGCCTCGTGTTAGAGCCCTCGTGTGCGACTCGGTCGCTCGCACATCATCATGACTCTCTTTGCTTGTACCCAAACTAAACTTCTCTCCCTCCACAATGATCAGGTGCAGGGGGCCGCAACCGAAGCCACTCACTTCTCTCGCTCGCCTCCTCCACCGCCCGCAGCCAACTTTGACCCCAAGCTAATCCTCCAGATTTCTCCCCAAATCAGACCAACTATAACCTGCTGAGAGGAGGATCCATGTATTCTGGGGCCCCTCAAAATTTTTGCAAAATGGGGACCCCTCTCGAATGACATGGAGATGTACCTTTGCCATGGGGAGATTGGCATTGCCAATTGCTGATCCGGGCGTGTTCCCGTACGGCATTATATATATCGAGGGCCTCGCCCATCCACCGCCGATGAAACCTTCTAACGCATGCAGGGCTCAGCTTTGTTTCTTACCAGTCTCTTATTAAATGGGCAGCTGGCAGTAGCTCTAACTTTCATCTCAATCTTTGTTTCCCATCTCTTGTTTCAGTCTGTGTGAATCATTGACTTTGCCGGGCACACCACGTGGCTACAGCATAATGGCGGCAAACGACAAGATTGCCGCGGAGACGGAGGTGCCCTATCCGGAGCACAATGAGAAGATGTAAGTCAATCTGCAGCTTCACTTCACACTTGTGCCAGACATGCATTGTGTCATGTGTCTTGTTATTCACTGTGGTTGGGGTTGACTAACACGCCGCTTCTGCCATAGGGGCCGCGACTACTCTCCAGGAGAGACGGGCAAGCGACTGGCCGCTCTGACCGACAACCTCGAGGGTGAAATCCGTAACCCCCTCAAGGGAATTCCTCGAGACACTCTCTTCGCCAATGTTAGAGTTTCAGAGGACCAAGGGCCTGCCTGACGACATCCTCCCTCTTCTTGAGAAGGGTGCCCTCGTAGCACAGAACCCTGCTGGCTTTGAGAGCCTGGACCTCGAAGAGGACGAGAAGCAAGCTTTGAGAGAGGAGGTAACACATCGATGGAAGCACCCATGGGCTCTCTATTATACCATTGGTCTCAGCTCCATTGCAGCTGCCATCCAAGGTTGGGATCAGGTTAGTCGCCAACAAGCACTCAAGCGATGATACTTTTCTTTTATTCAATCTCTAACTCTCCTCATAGACTGGCTCAAACGGTGCCAACTTGTCTTTTCCCACTGCTCTCGGCATTCCCGACAATGCTGGCTCATCTTGTGGCCCCGATGCCAACGCTGGCGATTGCGCAAAGAACAGCTGGATTATCGGCTTCGTCAACTCGTTACCTTACATTACAATTTGCTTATTGTACGTTGACCGTGATGACCTGTTAACGGACAAATTGTTAATGGATCTCTAGCGCTGGATGGATTTCAGACCCCCTAAACGATTGGATCGGCCGTCGAGGTACCATTTTCGTTGCCGCCATCTTCTCTCTCCTCGCTCCCTTTGGTATGGCCGTCTCCCAGACTTGGGGACAGCTTGCGGCTTGTCGGTATGTAAAAAGATGTCGACTTATTATTCTTGGCCAGTTGCTCACATCTCCATCGCTAGTATGCTCCTCGGTATTGGTATGGGTTTGAAAGAAGTCACAGTCCCCGTCTTCTCCGCTGAGAATGCACCTCCTGCTATTCGAGGTGGTCTTGTCATGTCTTGGCAAGTATGGACGGCATTTGGTATCTTTTTGGGAACATGCGCCAACTTGGCTGTTGGTCAAGTCGGCGATATTGCCTGGCGACTTCAGCTTGGTTCTGCATTCATTCCCGCTGTCCCCTTGGTCATTGGTACATACTTTTGCCCCGAAAGTCCTCGATGGTATATGAAGAAGGGAAAGCACGAGAAGGCCTGGAAATCGCTCCTGAGACTTCGAAACACCCCCATCCAGGCCGCTAGAGATCTCTATTACATCCAATGTCTTTTGGACCAAGAGGTGCTTCTCGTGGAACAGGCCGGTCTCAAGGTGACCAACAACATGTTCACCCGCTTTATTGAGCTCTTCACCATTCCTCGCATCAGGCGCGCAACCTGGGCCTCTGGTATTGTCATGATTGCCCAGCAAATGTGCGGTATCAACATCATCTCTTTCTACTCGAGCACCATCTTCAAGCAGAGCGGTATTTCCGACTACACTGCTTTGTGGGCAAGTTTCGGTTTTGGCTTGATCAACTTTTTGTTTGCTTGGCCTGCCGTCTGGACCATTGACACCTTTGGTCGACGAGCCCTTTTGCTCTTTACCTTTCCCAACATGTTTTGGACTCTTCTCAGTATGTGCCGTGTTCCATGAAGTTGCGGGAGTTTTTCAGCTAACCATTCACACAGCCGCCGGTCTCTGCTACCTCATCCAGCCTGACATTGTCAACAGCACTCCCAGGATTGCGAGTGTCGCCACCTTTGTTTACCTCTTTGCGGCTTTCTACTCACCAGGAGAGGGTCCCGTCCCATTCATGTACTCTGCGGAAGTTTTCCCTCTATCCCATCGTGAGATTGGCATGTCATGGGCCGTCGCCACCAACAACTTCTGGGGCTCTGTCCTATCTCTTACATTCCCACGAATGTTGACCGCCTTGACTGCCACCGGAGCCTTCAGCTTCTACGCCGGCCTCAACCTGGTTGCTCTGGCACTCATCTTCCTCTTTGTCCCCGAGACGAAGCAGAAGACGCTCGAGGAACTCGACTACGTCTTTAGTGTTTCCGATCGCCGCCACGCACAATACCAACTCACCGAGGTGCTGCCGTGGTGGACCAAGAGATATGTGCTCTTCCAGAAGAATGGCCCCTGCCCTGAGCTTTATCACTATGAGAATGAGGAGCTGGCGGATAGCGGAAAGGTTTAATCACTAGACGTTAAATCTTTTCGTGGCGGGGTGTAACAGAAGGGGATGTGATAGATGGATGGTTCGAGTTATGATACCACTTTTTTTGTAGTTTGAAGACTCACGTGTTATGAAAGTAATGCAATGCGGTAATGATTATTGACAGAGATGAGAGCTGTGCTTAATATTCACCATGTGTCTTGTGCTTGCCATGTCCCGGGACACCGGAGCTTGTTATATACATAGCCATCCGGCTATACATTATCATTTTAAGAACTTGTGAGCTACATGCGTGTGTAATTATGTTATACCAAGTAGATGAGCCTAGGCATTGGGTAAAGCAACGTCATGAAGCTCCTCCCCAGGTGGCATATTGGATGCTCGAGTAATATGAACGTGTTGCGACGGCTGCTCCATGCTCAGAGCAATCAATTCATTGTTTACAATTCCGTTGGTATTTGTATCTCGTATTAGCCAGCTTTCAAGACCATTATAAGATCTTGGTTCGTTGGCTGAATGTTGGTGATGTTTTGCGTGTATCGCGCCTCTCGGTGAGGTGAAGCCGACAAGGCCTTAAATGCAGAAATGCTTTCTTCATCTCCGTCTGGTTACTGTTATTCATTGTGGCATAGAAATATGATTGGAGTCTTTTTATTAAATGACTTTTTGTGTATTGACCTGTTTCGGGTTGATATTTATTTTATATCTTGTGAGTTGGACCGCATGCGATGAATTTCACATACAACCTCCTCAACAGCTGTAATGATTCGATAAATGGTAACCGGAATACAAAATTCACCTACCTAAAGAAAGAAATATCAACTCTGGATGCGCATACTAGTATGTTACGTGGGTAATTGAGGGTCTTAATGAATCAACCCCGATATAGGGTATGCTAGCCACGGAGGCATGTCACCCGTAGAAGATAAATGAAACGGTCTTGATGAACAGTACAGTTCGACAATACCATTTTGAAGTTTGTCAAAGGAGAAGATTAAAAAGGAAAAGAGTTTATAACTGTTCAATTGAGGTGTTGTTAGCACATAGACTAATAGTGTAGAAACAATGACTCTGCTGAATGTATGAAGAAAGTGATTTGTCTTCCCAATGAAGAAACGCTTTACTTTATTCAAGGTGGCAATATAGCATCTAGAAGCATTTATGTTATAGTAAAATTGTAGATAATGAGCATTGTCTCCAAGCATCCATCACCTGAGTATATCCCAGGTTCGACTTCCCTCCTTGAATACCGCCAGATCAACGCATACCTTAACTCCAAGCTCATCAAAACCACTCACAAGCAACCTTCATCAACCAAAACAAAAGCATCATAAATCTCCCCATTCCATCAAGCAGCCAATTACATCAAGTCTCATCAATTCTCCTTCTCCAAAACCACCCTCACGTGAGCCCACCCAAAACCATCAAACAAAACTCTCATACAAAGAAATAACCTACGCGAGACAGCCCAACCAACTCCAACTCCAACTCAAACCCCTCCCAACCAAACATCAGAAACACACTACCCAAAAAGTCAATCAAGAAAAAGAACCCACACCAAGACAACGTGGGCAAGCTAAAACTAAAGCACCTCCCGTCAAACACACCCCGGTAAGACGTCAAAACTCTAATCTTGCGGCCGGGAACGCAAGGTCCCTGCATAAGCCCGACGATATCTCTCTTAACTGTCCTTCTTTAGGTATGAGACGCGCAGTGCAGGAAACTAAAAGGATGTGCTTTTTATGATATACTACGGTAAATTAATCTGCAGTACTAGCTTCAATTAACATTCTTTCATCGTTGGGGTTGGAGTTTCGTGCATTCTCTCGGTCTCCGAGTTTGTTCTCCCCGGTCAGGAATGGAATGGAAACCATAGCTCAGCTCATCAAAGACCCAAAATGGATCTGTAAGTATTACTACTATTTTACGATTCAGCCAGCGTTTACTCAGCCCGGCTCAACATCACAAACACACGCCCCCGGATTCCGAATCCATCAAGAAAAGCCACCGTGAAACCTTCTCAGCAAAACATATCAATCACGGGCACGCAAAAGAAAACAAACGAGTGGCAAAAACCCCACATCTATCTGCACGCTTTCACAGCCCGCCAAGTTCGCTCGCTCCGGGACCCTGCAGCCAAGAGAGTTCCTATCCCGAATGAGTCACCTCTTATCAAAAACATTGAAAAACGTGGTCAATCCAACAAAAACCCAAGACCTCGGGTATGTAGACCCTGGATGAACGGGATGAATGGCTCAAAGATCCCCAATGGACCCGGGTTCGCGAAGCTAGCTGAAACTCTGCGTATCTTACCGCCTGCAAGCGAAGTGCGTACCCGGGCTGAAGGGAGGGCTCCAAAAGAGAAAAAGCCGTTCTTAGTGGCCGCCTTATGAAGCTGACGGGTTTCCCATCCATGCTCTACTGCTTACACTGCCGCGATATGATACCGCCACTTTGGGTCTCTTTATTCCTTTCTGCCGTTCCGGCTTGACTTGCAAGGGCTAAACAGCCTGGCTACTTGCACTCAACAAAAAAACTGTGAGAAAAAAAAATCACATATCACGAAAAATAAACCAAAAAAGAACAGTCGTAGGATCAATTCGCATATAGCCGGGCAAGGCACAGAACAGGTCAGCTGTCTTGGCGGGGACTGCTCGGGCCGTTCGAAGCGTTGCACAGCAGCTCCCGGGCGAGCCGTAGGGCGTGTTGCGCATCTTTCATGCAACCACCAAAGAAAAGAGTTGCGAGCTTTGTTTTCTTCCCGCACGTCGATCGTCTGATGACGCTCCGTGTGAACCGACCCGAAAAGGCGCTTCGGAGGAAAAACCTACACCGAAAGTGTGCCGCTTCAAAAAAGTTAGGGCGTATCCAAACACCCGTCAAGTTCTTGAGGAATGGTGTTTTTTGTGTAGATGTATGCTTCAAACGGGAAGCGTATTCCCACTTGCTGCTGAGCCTCCCCTGGTTGTGCGGCTGGTTGCGCGGCTGGCCAAGCCCTAGCTGGAATTCAATTGCTTAGCTGTAAAGATTAATGTCAAATCAACTTCAAATCAAATACTGTAAAACAACCGCCATCATTATTATTAGTACGATGGCCAGCTCCACGATACCTTCGCCCAAGTAAGCCCATATCGCATATCTGAATAAACGGGCGTGGGAGTGTGTGCCGTGCCGTCGGACCAAGACGCCCGTCCCAGCAGAGCGTGGTTCTCGACCTTTTTTCTTTCTTTTTACTCTGACCAACGGAAATAAGCATTTGGGGCTAGAAGGTTGGCGAAAGTTTCTTTCCGGCCTTCTAGGGTTAGGAAGCGCCGGCACAAGCCAATGGCGGCGGCTTTTGAACTATTGGCACGTAACGAATTCGAGAGCTACGACGTTTCGGATCCTCAATAGAGCGCGGGAAAGCGGTATCACATCGCCTGACAACTCCAGCCCGTCTGGCCTAGAACTGCCACGACCGTTGAGACTACGGGCTCTCTGACCAGGGGGGAGGGTGGTTCAACGGTCGTCGCGAGTCGGCAGTGCATCGAGTCTCGAATCGTCGAGTCTTCCTCGTGATGGCTTTGATTGCAGTCCCTTGATGCAGGCTTGATAGCGCGGGATGGCTCTCAATAGTCGACGACCAAGGGAGTAAGCGTGCTTAGGGGTGGCTTTTTTTGGGTGCTGCCCTGTCGGTCTCGACCCTACGCGCAGAAACGACGTGCGTGGGCTGCAGCCGGTCGCAGCAGCATCAGCACGGACATCGATTGGCGGCGGCCGGGCTGAAAGGCAATTCAAAATTGGTGGCCTGTGAAATACGACGGGCTGGCTGTATGCGAAAGTGGAATATTGCATCTGCGTTTCATGGCAAATGATTGCGAGGGGCGGGATGGTGCAAGTGAGAGAAAGGCCTGGGCAAGTCTAGACCTGGAGCCTCGTCTCCGCGGCTTGGCCGGGCCCTCCAGTGACTATTAGCAGCCAGCCAACAAGAGCAGAGAGTCGGGGCCTAGCCCTCAAATCGCCGGCCGATGGTACGAAGTAGCATTGATCGTGGGGATGGCATGCACAGGCACAAGCGGTGGCGATGGCTTGGTAGCTGACAGCGGCCGACAGAAACTCTGGTGGTTTGGTTTGGTTTGGTTTGGTTTGCTACCCACGCGAGCTTCGATATCGGAGGCCAGCCGAAGCCGACCGGAAAGACGGCTTCGACTGTGGGTTTGAGGTTTGACAGACCCCCCCATCGGAGTCAACAACATTGTGCTCTGGAGGGAAATTGTTCCGGCAATATGCAGCTAAAGGTGCACAATGGGATGACGACTCGCCGTGTTTTTTCAATCTGATCACAAGGCCAAGCATCGAGTCGCATCGACGGTCCAACATGTCTGCATCTGCAGGCCATTGGATTGAAAGGTTCTGGCCCAAAGAGATTGCAGGGCCCAAAGGTTGCATTTTGCACGCACAATTTAGCACCCACGATGTCCGTCGATGTCCGTCGATGTGCCGCCTACCAGCCATTTCCAACGTACGCTTGCGATCGGTGCGATTGAAAGTGGCGAGGCGTGAAAGCTAGAGAGGGGCGGCTTGTTTTGCAGCAAGCATTGCGACCTGGTGATAGGCTGAAAGCCTATTTGCACATCGAGAGTATGGTAGGTGATCGGTAGGTGATCGAGAAAGGCAGCTGGCTCTGATCGACAGCTGCTGAATCCTCCACCTCGACATCTAGACGGGTGACGGGACGACTAATGGCGAGAGGCGAGACAGCTGTCGTCCTGCTAATTAGCTTTCGACCTGCAGCTCTACTACGGCGTATCATCTGAGACAATCGCGGGATCGAAGCACAGACAAGCCAGAAAGATTGGCTTGCAGCACCAAGGCTACACATTACACGCAGAGGCTTGCCTGACATGTCCCCATGAGGCATTAAGAGAGGAGCTTGCACAACAGCAACGCATCTCTTACGTCTTCTCAGACGTGTTTGACGTTCTTGTAGAATCATCAAAGACTGGGTCCTGTTCTGTCTGGAAACACAAGCACGAGAAAGTCGAAACAAGCCCCACAAGCTACCTTTCTCCCGGTAACTGGAAATCGACGATCAGTGCGGAGATGCTCAAGGGAGAGGGACGGCACTGTGCAGCTGATTTTTGGTGGAACGGGCCACGGTGTATCAGTATCACTGTATCAGGGACCAACAAGTCCCATAAGGCAGTTAGATTGAGCTTTTGATTTGATTTGGCGGTGACACTTTGGTTTGTGGTGCGCTGCCAGACGTGACAAGGCAGCAGCCATTTCTAATTACGACGGGTACGATGGGTGAGACATGAGCTAGAGGAGAATGAGAATGACTGCAGCCGAGGTGAGGGCAGTGTCATGAGCGAGCATGACTGACTTGGCGGATTGGTCACGGCACGCATAGTGGCTTGAGACTGAGCTGCAAAGGATGACCGAGAGGCTGCCTTGGATAAATGAAAACTGACGAGTCAAACGGTCGCATCAGCCAGGCCGACCAGCCACGTCGTACGAGTATGTACGACGGCCTGCCAGGAAACGGAAGGTTGTGTCCAGGGTGAAACCGTTTGTTAGATGAAAACTGGACTGGGTGAAGGGGGTTGTAAAGGGGGGCGGAGAAGCTGTGGCCGAAGCATCCATGGACGGAACAAAGACTTCGATTCAACGTAACAAACCGAGATAAGGAGACAAGACCCGCCCTAATCAATCAATTTCTTGGAACGGCGCTCTCACTCAGCGTGACGGCCTCTCATCCTGCTGCGAGCAAGGGCACAAAAACAGGCTTTGAGCTGGAAACTGGGAACCTCTTCCAAGGGGCTGGGGATCGGAGATTTGCAGGGCAATCAAGGAGCGGCCGATGGCGCTAACCGCGAGAGGAGAGCGAGCAAGAAGAACGATGCTGACTGATGAGTTCTCGCGGGAGACAAGTTTCTCCCTTTTTCACTGGCTGGCTAAAAAGACGAGCAGGAGGAGGAGGAGTCCGTCAAAGGAACCATGGCTCGCTGATGATGGGTCCCCCCGTGTCTGCAGGTACTGTGGCAGAAACGCACCCAGGACGCAATCATGGTGACGTGGAACCGACGCTTCCTGCATCGTCGACGGGCAAGCGGATTGGGCGATTGGGCCATAATGGTTCATTCCTTGCATCGGCTCATGCTCACCGTTTCGTTCGTTTCCCTGCTTTGCCTTGTTTGCCTGATGCTGATCCAGGGGAGTTTCCGAAAGATGTAACCAGTAGCCGGTGTCTTGTCTCGGACGCTCTCCATGGTGCTAATGCCTACAAGCTCAATACAATCAATACAAGTATTGTGCAGCACAGTCGGTCATATGTGCGTAAGCCTGCACCAGAATGCAAGCATGGGACGGGATTGCAGCCAGTCAGCGCGGCTTCGATGATTCAGACGCCTTGCGGGGATGTGTTGTGTTGGAGATGAGTCATCTGTCTTGCTGCTGTCTTTCTCCGTATTAGACACTGCATCAAATTCTGTTTGTGTCAGTGCAGCTGAGACACGCTGTAACCTGTTGTCGCACAGCGAATTGGCATGCACTAAAAAATCCACCTGGGTAGGAAATACAGTTCAATGCTTCTGACCCCCAAGCATCCATGCATCAATCCGAGCTTTTTCGTATGACTCCAGCCCCCGTAGGCCGATATTATTCACAAGAAGCAGAATGGATCAATGGATGACAGTTCCAAGCCTAGCGCCATCGCGGAAATCTGAAACACGCGGGCTTTGAGTTCCAATTTTCCCATTTGCCCAGATTTCGAGGAATTGCTCGAAACAGCGCACCTCTTTCAGCTGGGAACCACAAAACGGAGCCCGAAGCCACCGATTCGCTGCCTCATCTTGATGAGGATATCCATTCCATCAGGCCCTTTCATTTATCTCTGACCTTCTGGAACTTTTTTTTCTTGCTCCCTCCCTCCTTTGCCGTTGGGCGTACTTTTTGTTTCCATATGCACAAAATCTCTTCTCGCGTGGGTTTTCCGATAGCCGATGTGGGATGTGGATTTGCGGATGAGGAATACTCGTACATCTCTGCCCAATGTTTTGCAAGGGTCTGTCAACAAAGTTGGGAGTGGCAACACCGTGATGGATGATTGGCGATGGAATCTGCTGAGAAGACAAACTCCGGCCCATCGGACGGCTGTTCGACCCGAGATGCTGAGAACTGCTGCGCGTCAGCCTCCCTGTGGACGGGTCCAAGTCCTGCCCAGCTAAATTCCATGGACAAAATCCACCGTCCGAGCACCTCTCTGGATCATGCTATGTCTCTGGTGGCTTATTCTCTGGCGGAGCCTGCCAGTCTCCGTTGGCCGAGGCCCTTTTTCTAAGAGTCTTCGTGTATTGTGTAGAGTAAAAAACGCGTGGCTTTGGGCATTAATCTTCTCCATTACAGTTTTGACTACGCGGCACTATCCCACTATGGTGGCGTTTCGCGGCGCATTAACATTCAAAACGGCAAATGGGATGGATTGATTCTTGTTTGCCCGTGGAGTTGGGCAGCTTCAGCTTCAGCACGGAGCACGTTGGATGAATCACATCCATTCACCGTATTTTGGTTTCTGTTTTTCATGCTTTTAGGCTTTGCTCTAGGATGTCCCTGGCTTGCTTTTGCGTTGTAGCCACAGGGATGGCGAGCTTCACCGGCATGTCATCTTCGCATGTTGGAGCGTTTCAATCTGAGTCGGTTTCCGCATCGTGAATGAAATGCACGACTGGTCCGTCTAATTAGAGCGAGAGCGTCGCAAGCACGGAGCGGTTCTGCATGACACTTGGCATTCCTAGTTGGTCTGGCCACCGTCACATCTCGCATGCTGCGTGTTTTGTTTTCCGTGTTCTTATTTTGGCATCAACAGTCAACAGACATGAATGAGCCTGTAGTATTCGTAGCCGTCCACGCACACACACGCACACCTGACTGGACTGTACAGCCTCCAGGACGACGCAGCTTATTGCAGCCCAGACAGACAGGTCTCGGACCGGGCGGCTTAAAGGCTGGAGGCGTTTGCGAGACAGAAGCTTAACCGAGGACAAAGCTTCCCTAAACAGCCAGAATACCAAGACTCACATTAGACAGACACACACAACTTTGATGCATCTTTGCCAGTACAGTAAGCTCGTCGGAGCTTTGACCGGCCCTCGGGGTTGCACGCCTTGGCCTTGTTCCTCCAGAATCCTGCCGCCTTTGTCTGGCCAACGACGGCACACTCGGCTGACAGCTTTCTTAGCTTTTGGGCTTAGCGAGTGAGGCGAAGAACGGTGCCAGCAGAGCTGTGGTCAAGGTTCAGTTCCTTTGGCCCTCCAGGTTGCCGTTTTGTGTCCCCTGTCAGGTCCACCAACAGCGAAAACTCGATACGATGACAGTCGCGCATTATCCACAACATTGAAAAAAACGTGCACTTTGGGCATCCAGATATCGGATGGTTCCCTGGTCCTTTTACTCATACGTGTAAATTACCCGGGCAAAGGACGAGAAGAAAAAAAAAAAACTTCATAGTGGACCAGCGCTTGAAATGCCAGACAGGCCGGGTTCCAGCGCCCACGCACGCCCCTCTCAGAAAAGTGGCTTTGGAGCTTTTTAGCAGCGCCCTGAAGACTGGCGTCGCAAGCCAAGCAGAACAGAATAAGGAACTCGTATCCTGCATATGCAACATGTGTGGCCTATTGCTATAACCGCAAATGCACACCCCTGCCCTGTTTGCTGGCTGTGCTGCAGTTGCATACGCACGCCCTCCCTGGCCTGGCTCTGCTAAGCCCTCTCTAGCTTGCATGGTTCAAGTGCATATATCCCGTATTCCAGCAGGCTGAACAACGCACCCCCTTATCTTCATACCGTACCGTCCCAGCGCTCTCGTAACGGAAGTTGTTGCGTTGCCCTGCTTGGTTGGGACGGCGATCGGGCGAGAGCAGAGGAAGAAAAAAAAAAAAAGTTGGATGCCTGCTGGTAGGACATCAAATGATTACGGGCACACAACACAACACAGCACAACAACCCAACCGCCCATGTCATTTGAATCGCACAGCACAAGCACATCGGACGATATCGAGACCGCAGCAGCCGCCTATGCAGCCATGGCTCGCAACAGAAAGTCACATTGACACTCATTTACGACTGCATGCGACAAAGAGGCAAAAGGGTGAGTTGGCTCAAGAAACTGAAACGGCGCTGGACACATGCCGAATCCACACGCCCGCAGAACCCGCACCGGCCGCCTGTGACTTGCGCCGCTCCGTGCCCGAGATCCCTTGTCACTCGCAACTCCGACCATATCGTCGATCGTACCCTCCCTGTCGTGGATCCTCCTTGTTGCCTTGCTGGAGACCCTTTCTTTTTGCTTTTGCACCCAAGTACCTTTTTTTGCTTTCCACACGCCCCCTCGTCCCCATCTTGGCCCTACAGTCGTCAACCACACCCTCTAAGGATACTAAACCCACCTCCTTTCTACTTCTTAAAACAAGGCCCATCCCTCCGCTCTAGACGACTAGAACCGCTTGCATCCAAACTCTCTCTGACTACTCATACTCATTTCTCATTCTTTATTTTTCATTCTGGAATAAAGCATCCGAGAAATAACAAACAGCATACCATACAACCACAAGACAGTCATTGCCTGTCCCGTCCGTGCATACAACATTAGCCCGCTGGTTCACTCCATCAGCTTACCCTTTGCACCCAGTCACGTCACCCTGCAAAGCCGCGATTCAAGCCCACCCCGCCGATTCGGAAACACCAGGCGAACGCAAAAAGCAGATAAAACCCACGGCTTGCACTGCTTTTTCACAATCGACGCTTTCAGCTTTGTCTGAAATATCTCCAGAACTGAAAACAACCAAACATCACTCACGCCAAAAGATGCCCGCTGCCGCATTGATCGCCAGCCACAACTTCTCCTCCGCCTCATCTTCCGACTCCGACGTCCCTTCGTCTTCATCCAGGATGGACTCCAACCCTCGGCCCATTGCCTCAGTCCTCGTGCTGCGCTGCATGCGGTGCGCTCGATCCGCCGAGACGACGACGACGGACGACGCGAGCACAGCCGGCATGGTGCGCATCTCACACAACCTCTACTACTGCGAGCGTTGCGCCAAGCTCGTGGGATACAAGTAAAGAACTATCCCCAGCACCGTCTTTCTGACACACCGCACGCAGCCTTATACAACTGCGCTGTTGTATTATATCATCTTCATTTTTTCGGAAAAAGCGAGCATTACGGCATATTATAGACGACATCTCCTCAAATGGACCATAGACACGACACGAGACTCTTTTTGCATCTCTTCAACGCAGTGTCGACACCACCCGCATGGAAGCAATCCGTCATCAGCAGCACCCGTCGCTCCACCCATCTACACACGCTCTACTTGACAGATCGAAACATCCCATCACCTGTCAAAAAATACAAAAAAAGTCGAGCTCTCACTTGCATCTCCTTGCACGCTTAGGTCAGATGTCCGCAGGCACTTTAACCTGGCATCTGGCTCTCCTGGATCGACGACCAAAGCGGGCGCTGGCTGTTGAGAGTTGCTATCTTTATCCCCATCCCCCATGTCTTCCCGCGGGCAACCCCAGAAAATGATGGGATTCGTCACCCAGCGTGTCGGCTCAACGGTCAGCACTCTATGCGGCATAGCTTGGTTCGCGATTCCCGGGAACCGCAGCAGCCGTCGGCCACATGGATGGTGTGAGATCTGCAATGAGCTCTCGTCTTATCTTGTCTGTCTGTAATGCTATGTCCGAGCTCCAGCCGTTGCTTTCGAGCACAAGACGGCGAACCTCCACCGACTACACCGAGCTGTTGCCGGACATGGCCTTGCTGCCTCGCTTCTCTGTTTTGAGCCATGTGCATCGCCATCCAGCTCGAGACGAGCATATGCGGTGCTACCCGAGCAGTCCCTGGGTGCAGTGCAGGCCATGCACAAGGCGCAGGGCCCTTTTGGCCTGGCCTTGCCTCTCGCTTGCACCTCCATGTCCTTACTGCACGCAGCGCGCTCGCGACCTCGCCCGCAGGCAGGGCTTCCAATTGGAGGCTGCGGCATTTCGGCACATCTCGTCGGTGCGACGATGATTCGACAGCGCCTCGTCATTTTGTGACAGGTCGTTTCAGTCGACCCTTTCTGGGGAACTGGGAACCACGACTTCTCTCTTTTGCGTCTCCACCTTTTGCGAACAAGCCTTATGAATATGACGACCACGGCGATGAATTTTACATGCTTATTGATTTATTACTTTATTACCCTTTCACTTCTCTTGGCCGCCTTTTCGCAATCTCCTACCAGATACTCAGCATCGCTGCACCCATGCATGCACTGCCGACTCTTTTTTTTTTTTTACTGGGCCGCAAGACGGATACCGCTAGGCGGCGCCGAACCGCAGGCGACGAATGGCTTGGCCCAGAAGCGCTGTGTGCGACCAGTTCATCTGCGCGACAGGGGTCTGTGCCTTAGCCTTGGCTTCTCAAGAAAAAAAAAACATTGGCATGCCGAGCAGCGAGCGACAAAAAAAAAACGACGCCTTGGGAAGAAGTGGGTTCCTCGATGGGGGCCGTTGACAGACTAGCTAGCCTTGGTTTTATCGCCCTTTGGTCTTTTCCTTGGCACGGCATCGTGGCCTCTATTTTTTCTTGCTTCTCCCTTGGTCTTCCTTTGGGGGGCTTCTGGCACAGCCACTGACGTCTTTATTACTATCGTCTCATTTTCTCTCTCTCTTCTTCCTGCATTGGCGCTGAGCGTCGGGAGGTGCATATACGACGGGACGGGATAACGGATTATTTTCCTTCTTCACTTCTACTTGCGCGAGCGCAAGGTGTTGCATTACCTAGTATCACTTTTTTTTCCTTCTCATTTTTTCTTATGTTGGATTGCGAACATAGACGATGCGGGATCTTTTTTTTCTTTGGCTAGTATAGTGATACCACCTGGGCCAACGATGCCCGTGCTTTTATAGTTTATTAGAATGCAAGATTTTTTACATGACTACAAACAAACATTTTCTCTATCGCTTCGTGTGTTTTTTTCTTTCCGAACTTTCATACAAGCTGTGAAATATGCAGTGCATGATGTGCACAAGGTTTCGTTCGCGTGGGTCTGGATTTGCGTAGCCGCGGCTTTACTACTGTACGAGAGAGGTACCTACTCTAGCATGCGAGAGACAAGAGTCTGGACCCTTTCTTTTGTCTTTGATAGGTCTTGGCAATTTTGGCTCTGTCATTTTTCTTGTCTCTTCTTTTTATTAATTTTGTTATTGAAGGTGTGTACGGAGTTGAGTCCAGTAGTTTTGACTGGTTTTTTTACTGGGATTAGGACTGCGTCTGAATGAGTGTACGTGCAGCAAGCGGTGCAGTTGCATGCGGGCCTGGAATGTTCCCGTCTCTTTTTGCTAGGACTGGGACTGGGACATGTTAGGCGAGCGGCAGAGAGAGCATGTTTGATTCTGCGGTGTGACTTGATGTCGAGACCTACATGTACTGCGTAAGTACATAGGCGCGTAGGACTTTTCTTCTTCAATTTTGTTCTTGGCGGTTTTTCGGCTTGGTTTTTATTCGTAGGATGTAGGGTTTTCATTCGATTTTTGTATGCAGCATGCAGATGCGAGGCGATGCGATGCGAGTCTACGTGGATGGATGGGCTACGTTTGTGCTTTGTGCTGTGGGATGAAGAGCGTGTCTTTGGGGGTGTGGGGAGTATTAACATGCATGAAAAGTATAATGTAGGGCAATTCCAAGCGATTCGATGAAATTAGGGAGCCATCGTGAAGCCAGTGTGTGTGTTGAAAGAGGGCGGGCGTCGTGGTGAGACGAGGCTGGCTTGAGCCGTGAAGTATCAACAATGATACCCTACCGAGACGCGGTAAGAGCCGCCGATTTCTGATTAGTGAACCCAAATTGCTTAATTTTTTTCTCCCTGGTAATATCTCAAAAATATGGGAATTATCAGCGGGAATAACGAAAAAAGACTTGTTTAGATGCGAGTGTACTCTATCTGTGAAAGAAGGCCCAGCTCCAGCTGCGTACCGTCGTCGCCCATGCCGAGAGAGATGGAGGCGCGGCTTTTTGTCCAATTCTCACGCCCACGTGTCTGCAGCGTCCTGACGGAAACTTCCGATAAGGAATATGTTAGGATGAAGGGACTGATTAGCTGTAAATGACTCGGCAGCCAAAGGTCATGAGCGGTAAACAGTTTTAAGAACTTGATTGATGGTCTTATTGTGTGGGAGAAGGTGTTGTTATTGTTGAAGACACGCTGGGGCATGTTTAGAAAATGAAGGGGGAGGAGGAGGCTAAAGGTGCTGTGCCTGGGGCTAGCGGGAATAGATTGGCGGTTCCTGAGCACCAGCTGGAGGTGCTGTGTAGATCGGGTTTATAGCGACCGCACTCTGGGGAAGGGCATCAACACAATTTACGATTCATCTTTTACATTTCCTCTAAGCATTGAGTTGTAAACATATCGACCAAGTTGTGGGCAATTCCTCAATTGTTTTTTTTCTTCTTTTCTTCCCTAGAGACTGGCCATGGTGATCGGCTGAACTTTGGAGCGAGTATTACTTCAAGGCTGAATGGATTCTCACGACTTACACCGTGAAATGACCTCCAAGCCGCCCGCCCGATCGGGCCGCACGAACCGCCTAGAGTTGCCGCGGATCAGAACATTCCGTCTTAGCCGTCTGTTTGTCCACACGGCAGTTGTTCCCATCGTACCATTTTTTCCTGCAAAGAGGCATTTAACCTGTAACAAAATATAGTGCTCCGTGGTACATAGTCTCTTGGGGGGAAAAAGGCTCACGGACACAAGACGCCGCATTCTGCAGCCCGTTCCTTACGGTAATCAAAGCACAAGTTCCCTAGGGAGGCCGGGGGTCAGAGAGACAAAGAGTCAGCTGGCTCGATATTGGGCCACCCCTCGTGAAGTCTGTAGTTCTTTTTGTGTGAGGAATAATGAGAATAGTACGAGTAAAATGAATCATATCATGCATTCGCTTGCACACGGGAGAGATCACAATATGCACATAAGGAGGGCGTACGGGGTGCTGCTGAGACGCGTCCCTTTTTGGGGTAGCTCCGTGGTTGTACTGGGAATATCGCCGAGTTGAGCAGGTCCGCGCACACATGAGTAAGGGAACTGGGCTGGATGCTGGGATATTGACGCTCTCTCTGTCTCTCTCTCGCTTGAGGAGGAGGATATGCGAGGGCGGCTGTTCCTGAAACTAGGTAGATGGAGATTCGGATATCCGACCGCCATTGTCTGATCTTGGGGCAATCAGATGTTTCTCCAAACTAGTTCCCAAAGAGTGCCATCCTCGGACCTCCATGCCCAGGGCCTGGTCCAGTCGAACCAAGGCTGGGCATCGTTCAATTCATGCAATAAACCGCCTATCATTGTGGCATCAGTGAGGTGAGGGGGAACGCATTCTGGGGGCTACTGCGGTTGCATCTCCGAGGGAGCACTCTACTCTACTTGCCGCTGTCTCATTCACAACTTTCACCCCCAATGACCCCGAGCCGTGGCCGTTCCGTGCAGAAGCGCGGGTTGGAGAAGAGACGAGGCCAAAGAGGATTCGGGGGTTTGGTTCACATGACCTCTGCAGAGTGGCACTATCGCGCGAGCCCAGCCTCCCCTCTCGAGTCTAGACGCAGGGCAAAAGGCGCTGAAAAAGCTGCGTATACAACATGCGCGCGTGTACATCTTGCATGCGACTGTTCCATATGGAGAAGCATCCAGATTGGACGAATCGATATTTGCTCTTCTGGATTTAGCGGCCAGTGAGAGCCATGGGATTGTATTACATGTACATAGGACGTCTGGGTATGGGCAATGTACATGTATTTTCGCTGCGCTTTGCGCGGCAAACCAAACTCGCCAAACTGCAGGGAGTAAATCCGTGCCTGGGGGAGAGGGGAAAAGGGACTCGGAAGACGGATTTATTGTTTCTATTGGCCGAAGGAGTCACTGATTCTATTGGCTGGACTGCACCAGCTGAAGGAAGCAAACTTGGACAGGATAGGATGAAATCGAGAGAAAGATACAGACAGGCGAAGCAGATTGATACCGCTCTTGGACGGACTGGCGAGGATTGGAAGGAAAAAGATAAGGCATGGATGGGCACATGTGCATGTAATGTACATGTATGCAATCATCAAATAGCACCGCCAAGGGGAACAAATATTGGCTGGGCTTCGTATTGACTTTACCGCACGTTTTTCTGTCATATTTTTGTCCTGGTTCATGATTACACAGACGCTTCGTACATGTGATAGTAAAAGGGGAACCCAGAAAGAGCTGAGGCAGCGCAAGAGACACGGGAGAGGGACTGGGGGATCGTCCGCTACCGCCTTTTAGATCCCATTACGGAGCCTTCCCCGGCTTTCCCTTCTCCATGTACGTTTGTGGAAATCGGGGATCTGCGAGGGACGGTGGGGGTCGCTTTTAAAAGGGGAAGGGGGACTGGGTTCGTTCTTTTCAATAATAACTGCGGGGTGGCGCCTCTGTGTTCTCTTTCTCCTCCGGCTGTCGCCTTTCGTCGCAATTTTCGCTTCTGTTTTTGACTGAAAACTCGTGCGCTCTTGGGGGGTCGGACTTCCTTGGCGCGTGCCCCCCTTTTTTTTCTCGGTTCAATCGTCGTTTTCCTCGCCTCTGTCGGCGAAATTACTTAACGTGTTTCGGTTTCGTTGTTTGTGGTTTTTGGAAGTGTTGTCTTTTTCGTTCTCGTTTTCCTTCCGCCCTTTTCTCCTTTTTACTGGTGGGCGCGTGACGTGCTCCAATGCCCCCCCGTTTCTCGTGCGTGCTTCTTTGGCGGGGAGTCGTGTTTTTGTTTCTATTTTCTTCCTTTTTGTTTTTTTTTTCCTTACTTGGCGTTCGTTTTGAGTTCAAAAATTTCTTCCTCCTTTTCCGAACCTTCCTCTTACCTTTTTTTTTTCGCCTCTCTCCTGTGGTTCTTCCCGAACGCAACCCGCCGCTCGTGTTGTTTGCGTGCTGGCGTGTGACGGCGCTTCTGTAACGACTGAAAAAGTTTTTTGAGAGAGACCGACTCGTTTCTAAAAACGTGTTCTGTTCGCCTTCTTTCCTTCTGCTTTTAGTTCGTCTCCTCCGTTTCGCGGAATTTCCGTTTCTTGCGTGTGCGCCATTTTTCTCGCCTGCCCTCTTTCTTTCTTTCGTCCTTCTTTTTTGTTGGGCGAAACCCTTTCTTTGCTTTCCTTGTGCCTTCTGCGTCCCTCGTGTCTCGTAGATTTCGCTGAAGAGGTCTGCGCGCTTTTGTCGTCTTCCGTTCTTTCTGTGTCTCTTACTTTTCGCCTATCTTTTCCTTTGTTTTCTGTAGATGTAGACATAGCCATCATATATATGCAAGCCTTGTTCAAAAATAAAACATTGCAGCAAGCTATTTATTTTCTTGGTTTAATACTTACGCGACATAAGCATTAACACACACACACTTACCCTGGCTCATTTCTAGCCCCCTCGCTTGTAAAACAGATGCAACCGCAAATCTCCCCCAATTCAAGCGTCGGATGCAGCACTCACGATATTCACGAATCCAGGGAATCAAATGACATTCACTTATCCAGCACAATCTGAGACCCCTGCCCCCTCAACTCCAATTTAGCAACATGCTCCGTGTCGTCATCGTGCTCCTCAAACTAAAAGAGCGAGAGAGAGAGAAAACCGACCCTTGTTTGCTTTGGTCTCATTTCTGCTCGCCCGCACACGCCCTCCTCCGTATTTCTGATATCATCGTGCAGCAGATTGTTTTAGCTCGGATGCTACTACACCCTTGTCCCGCACTCATACCGTGAAAAAGCAGCATCTCCGTATCGCAATGGAAAAAAGACGGACGCTTTTTAGTACACGTATCGAATTTTTCTTACATGGGGGGGAGGAGGACACCCACTTCCGTGTTGTGTTGACGATAAGTCTATTTTAAGCCCGTTTTGGACCGTTTGATAGCAAAACGGAAGCACGTTGATGTTATAGCGCGCGTGAACATTGCGACTATTGATACCGGGAATGGAGGACTCTCGGGAATCTCACGGCACGGCTTAAAATTTTGCGTTTTTTTTGATGGATCCCTTTTCAAAAGATGAGCCCATTGCATGATTCCATCCATCAGCTCATTGTGATTGCCTCGGCATATTCGGGCGTCTTTCGCAATCGAAATACCTCAATGCCTCACTTCAATGTTCCCACGTGTCTGTAGTCAAAGATAAACAATGATAGACAAAATAACCTCCCATAACTACGAAATATCCCCGACTTTGATACGCTTTTCTCCCTCCACCCCCAGTTTATACAACTATCCAGCAATACCACCAAGAACCCACACATCCCCTCGACTGTCTTCTTAAAAACCGGGGCTTGTGAATCGTAACACATCTGGGCGTATGCCTAAAGGCGTTTTATCCCGAAAAACCCAAGGGTCCCTCCTCGTTCAGTCATGATGAGATGATGCATGGCCTCTGTATGTATGCACTACATCATTTCAGCAAAAAAACAAGGTGCATGAACCAAACGCCCTCGGTACCTACATCATTAGCATCATTGGCAACCGGGTCACTTGCCTTAGCTCGCGTAGGGGTCTGAGCCAGACGAGAGACGGACGTCAAGGGGAGGGGCGTTGGGCTATGAAAGCCCAGGTGGGTTTTGCGTTGGACAGGCTCAAGATGAGAATGATGCGATGATCTTGATGACGCTGGTGAAATGCCGTGTTTGATGTAACCCGGCTCGGTTGGCATTAATGGTGTTGAGAGATACCACCTCATCATGATACATACAGTCTTGACGCAAATGTTGCCCAATATCTCATATCCTAATACAGTTTGACAAAACGCCCAGTTGCTTCATCCCTCCCAAATGCTTCCCTCTATCTTGTAGCCCATGACAACATGGCGCTGCCATCTGTGTCACTCCCTTATGTAAAACGCGTAGCCAACGTGTAGACAATGTGTAAACAATGTTTAGCCCTCCATCTTGACATCCGTCTCCTTGCCGAGGTTTTTCAGCAGGTAGCTTCGTTTAAAGTACTCGTTGGGATGCACAATTGTCTCGAGCTGGTTAGATGTCATGACGCCTTCATCCTTTGCCTTTTTAATCTCGGCCTTGTGTAAGTGTTCAAACACGCTGTGTAGTTGAATTAGCCTCGCCGTAATAATTGCAGATCGTGCTCTTGGAATGTAAATCCCAACGACGGGAACAGGGGACAACTTACCGGTTACATGCCATGTGAAACTTTTGATTATCCTTGTCTTCCTTGACACCCTGTAGCACCGATCTGTCAGATACCCCCATGGATTGTACCAAAGAGGTCAGGTTCTCCAGATTAAAGTGCCGGTACGGGCAGCCGTGAGCTTCGCCAGGTCCCGGAGGATGCTCAGTGAGAATCTTCTGACAGCTAAACGGGCTATAACCGCCGCCTCGTCGATTCGTGTCGCCACCAACGTCTCCGTAAGCGTGGCGAATGTTATATCGATATTCCTTGTTGAATGTGTCATCCGTCACCTTGTGAAAGGCGCCCCGCCAAAACGCGAGGCACTCTTCCAGGTTCAAGCCGATACCCTTGAGGAACAGCGTGTATTGAAGACGACCGTAGTGTTTAAGGTGAGCGTCGCGACGCAACGACCGATGCAGGTTGGACATGCATGCTGGGAAATGTTGTGAAAGATTGTCAACGTTGGCAGCCGAGATTTGCGCCCCAGTGGGCGCCGTCGATCCAGACATGTAAGCCGAGTCGGGAGTAATGAAGTTTTTGGAGAGGTGGTTAAGGATGGGTGTCAACCGGTCATCTTCGTCAAGCCGCGGCAGAGCTCGAGCTGTGAGCTAATCATTGATGATGTCATGTTAGTTTACTGAAGAGCTGTGGTAGATATGGCCGTCGACTCACCTCTAATTGCCTCTCTAGCCGGCTCGTGAATTCTGCGACAACCATGCTCGATTGCTCTCTCCCAGGGACGTATGCCTTTCCAGCTTTCAAGAACACACGTCGACTCTCCACCAAGTCGGGCACTCGCTCCCAGTCCACTTTGAACCATGTCCCATCCTCGCTGCTACCCTTCTTTCCGCTGACCATGGATGCCAGCTCAGCGCCATACCGTATCTTCTCATCCTCTGTTACGGGCTCCCACCAGTCGAGATCCAAGCTGGATACGAATGTAGATCGCTCGCTCAAGTCGTCACTGTTAAATCGCATTCGGAACAGCATCGTCTCAACACGAGCAAATCTCCGGCGCAGGTCTTCGGTGGAGGAGAAGGCGAGCCTCAAGATGAAATGACTGTAGTGGTCTTTTTGTCGTTGCGAAAGCAGCTTTGTGTTGCTAGAGCTGTTGGAGTCGAGAGGGAGGTATTTGTCGAGGATGGGCTTCATGTGGGTTGCTGTCTCGGTAGGCGATCGGTTGCGAAAGGAGCATGCCTCAAGCTCGGCCAGGACTGTGCAGTGTCAGACTCTGAATATTGCATTATAATAGTGAGTAGCCTTGAGTTACCTCGTAGTCGATCAATGGCCCATTGCTCAAACTGCTCGAGTGTGATATCTGCTGTTGGGGCATCTGCGTAAAAGTTCAGGCGGTGGGGGTACTGCGTGTCCTGGAATTGCGGCGTCGCAAACTGCTTCTTTCGGTAATCGACGACATTCCGCCTCTTGGGGTCGATTCTGTTGTAATCCTGTCGCATCATGATTGCTGGTTGCGCGTGAAGCTGAAGCTGAATCTGATGCTGTCGAGATGGATTTTTGGTGGTTGAGTGGCAGAAGTGTGGAGGGACGCGACTTGACGCGTCTCGACGTGGGGCACGGCTCGAATCAATTAAAACCCATGGTGCCCGGTACTTGTCTGGCACTACGATTGGCGCTACGGCCTAGGTACCGGTACCTTGCATTATCAACACCAAAAGTTTGGGCATCTCCATCTTGTCAATAGCTCAGAGCTCAGCTACCTCTAACTCGTCGATGCAGCACATTAAAAAATTGAATTGCCAAGGAGTATAATTCAATATACACCAGCATTGTCTGTCCTAGTACCCATTCGGCTGCTTACATATTGTAAACTTGCGTGTGCTTGGGAACAAGACCATTAACTCCAAGTCTCTTTCAAAAGGTCATGCGTCACATTTACAGGACCAAGTTCCCAATACTTTCTCATACCGAATCTCACGTTCAAGCCCTTGTTCATCACAGCCAAGTGCTAGGATTCACTGTAACTCCATAGCACAGACAGCTGCTGATAACATGGATGCTGGCAGCTCGCTAATTGGACCCCGAAGCACTTTCACCTTGACGGTAATATCGCTTGGCTATCACAACTTGGCAATTTGGCATTGACCTTTTGATCGAATGACCAAAAAGCATCAACGCAGAGAGTCACGGGCACGCATTCGCTTACCCAAACAGGGAAGCCGGATAGAAATCCCACAGAGGCAAAAAGAAGACGAAACAAAAAAGAAATTGATTCCCCTTGCGTGGAATTGAAATCGATCTCGTGACCGAGACAGGGGTCGAACCTGCAACCTCCTGATATACTTGATCGTAGTCAGACGCTCTGCCATTGAGCCACACGGCCATTGAACTGTGGCTGAGGAGCAGGGGTAAGTGGTTCAAGAATGCTTCGAGCATCGAAATTGAGAAAAGTAAAACAAAAGTCGACATTTTCAAAAAGAAATTCCCATTCCAATTCAATGGCGAATTGAAACAGGATGACTTGTATCATTGACCGAGACAGGGGTCGAACCTGCAACCTCCTGATGTACTTAATCGTAGTCAGACGCTCTGCCATTGAGCCACACGGCCGGGATCTTGTCACGTGGAGATAGCCTGCTAAAGCGACCCATGAATTGAGATGAGATGAGATGAGCGACTAACTTCAAGGATTCCAGCAAAGTATTGAAAGTTATTGGCGCTAGCTCAGCCAATTTGTACTTTATAATTCAGCCCCCGCTTTTCCAACGAGTCCACTTGTTCGCCAAAGCCGATGCACGTTGCGGCCCTTCGGAGCGGATGACGTTATGGTGATAAGCTGGGGATTTCCATTGGAGCAGCACATGCCCCATGATTCGACAGCGGTGTTTCTTTTTTCTCTTTTAATCTTTCTGGGCGTTGTTTGCCCGCCGATCTGAGTTTTCAGTTGTCCCGGCTGTGGCATGGAAGTACCCGCTAGTAGGACAAGTACAGTACCGAGGACAGTACCGAGTACCTCCCGAGAAAAGCACCTACCACACTGGACACAGACTGGACACAAACATCAAATGGAACCAAATTTCGTGGAATGGGCCTTCAGGTTGCAGCAACTCTGTCTGTTAGGCCTCTTAGCAACGCCGTAGTCCCTCTCTAGTCGTGCCCAGTACTTTATGTAACGTACCGCCCGGCCTAATTCGGGCTAGCGCGGGCCTTGTAGCCCCCGGTATCTCCCACCTGGTGGTCGCCCTACGGCTGCGGGTGGGGCCCGAGTCGCTGTTGTACCTGCTACATGCTTCTGTACATGAACAGGGAGCAGACCCGCAGGCATGTCATGCGCTTCGCTTGTACCCGGAACGTCGTCCTTTGGATCGGACACCACCAACGTCGTTTCGTTGCACTGACTCCTTCGCGACAAGACAAATCTCGACTCGCAAAACGCTCTGTCTTCTGCCTTTTTCACTCTCTCGGCCCGTCATCCGCCAATCCTCCGCCGCAGAGGCACCGCGCAGAAGCCCTAGATGTCACCGTTATAGGAGAGCGCCGCTCTGGTTTTGGTTTTGCCCTGCCAAACCCCTCACTTTCTCGACTTGTTCCTCCGCGACGGTCCCTCCCTCGCGACGCCCTTGCTTGGAACGACCGCGTGCCTCTTTTTCGTCCTTCTGACGCTGCTCCCTGCACAAATCAACGCCTCGCCGCCTCCAGCCGTCGAAACCGAAGCCTTCGGGGCGACATTGACCATCGACGCGGCGTCCGCAGCCGCCTAGCCGTACGTGACAGCCCTGGCCATGCCGGTGGCTATGAGTCGCATTGATGGATGCTCATGTTCGACAGGCTTCTGACCGGGACGCTTCTTGTCCAGCCATGAGCAATTCTCCTTTTCACCCGCCAACCTCGATACCCCACGATGGCTTCAAACCCCCCTCGACGGCAAGATCTGAGAATCTGAACTTTACCCCAAGCTCAAGCTGTCCGTCCGAGATTCGACCTGACGCCCAACGCGCTTTTGTTCCAGATGACGAGTTAGCCTTGGCAGCCAATCCTCCGCCGCCTCCTGTCAGCTTCCAGGCTACAACCATTGCTCCATCGCCTCCAATTCAGTCTACTCCATTTGAAGATGCCGGCCATCGAGGTAGATCGTTTCTAGACTCTAACACTTCTCATCACGATGCAACTTCATCCCTCCGCATTTCCACAAACGTTGCACCTTCTTCCTCCTCTACAGCTTCTCCTTCGATCTATCACCGCGAGTCTCCCACTGGCCATACCAGCCTCTCGCCCATTCGCATCCCCACGCCCTTGAATCACAAATCGTCTTCCAGCAGCATACGCCTTCTGACGCGAACCCCGAGTCTCAAAGCCGCTCTCGCGCATTCAATTGGATCTGCTAGCGGTACTAGCAGTGTTATTTCAAGTCCCATGATTACGGCAATGGGCGACGTGACGCCATTGCCGAGTCCACTCTTATCAGGAGAATCCCCTGGACCGTGGAGGAGGCTGGCGGTGGGCTCTGTGTCCCCGCCTCAACACCGAAGTCTATTGAGCAGTGTTGGAGAGGATTTACCTACAATGGGAGCTCCAGTGGGCCCAATGAAGAACCAGAATGCCTCAGCCTCTTCCTCAAGGCGCAAGGCATATGCCAGCCTAACAGAAAGCAACGAGGCTAGCCAAACTTTACCTAAACCTGCTCAACAACATCAGTCTCAATCTGAATCTCAACCTCACACAAGAAACCGGAGCCTCAGCGAATATACCCAGCCGGATCCCACAGCCATTCCAAAGAGAATTGTCTCCGTGTCTGGGCCTCATGCCAAGCCTGATTCTCAAGGTCCCCAGATGAGGAGAGAACAAAATCTGGCAGAGTCCCGCGGCCTGTCTCCCAACGTTGCGAAGCCGCCGACGCCCCCTCCCAGCGAGAGCTCGAGAGACTCTACCGACGCCGCCGCAACCTCACGATACGAGTATTTTGAAGCCTTTGACCGGCATGATCGAAAACGAAGGCGCTGGCGCTCAGTGCGAACTGTGGGTCAAGGCACATTTAGCAGAGTCGTATTGGCTACCAGTCAGATGGATCAGCCTAAGCATCTCTCTGCCGATTTAGGAAGTACAACCATGACCGATCCCCCACTTGATCGAAAGACATTGGTTGCCATCAAGGTGTGCGAGCATGGTCCTCAGGGGGGAGCCAGTGAAGAGCGTGTTGAGATGAGTCTCAAGCGAGAGTTGGAAATCATGCAGAGCATTCGACATCCTAGCCTGGTCAACCTCATGGCATGGAGCATAGAACCCACGAGGGCCATTCTTGTCCTGACCTACTGCCCTGGAGGAGACCTGTTTGACGTTGCTACTGCCCACCGAAAGCTCTTGACACCGCCTTTGATGAGACGAATCTTTGCCGAATTGGTCGGTGCTGTGAAATATCTCCATGAGCAAATGATTGTTCATCGCGATATCAAGCTAGAGAGTAAGCTCTTTGAATCGATGAGGGGGAACGGTAGACCTTGCTAACAATCTTTTCAGACGTTCTTGTCAATCTTACGCCCAACGAACTCGCAGATCCATCAGTCGACTGGACCACATACACACATTCAGTAATAGCATTGGCCGACCTAGGCCTATCAAGACGGATTGCAGAGGACGAGAAGCTCGAGACACGCTGCGGATCTGAAGATTACGCTGCTCCAGAGGTTATCATGGGTCAACCTTACGACGGTCGTGCTACCGACGCATGGTCGCTTGGTGTGCTGCTCTATGCCCTCCTCGAATCTCGACTCCCATTTGATCCTCCTCCGGGGATGAACGACTCTCATAGAATGCGTAGTCGAAAGAGCCACCGGATTGCAAGAGGCGAATGGCGTTGGATCGAGTATGGCGGTGATGACGGCGATCATGAGGCTAACGAAGCCCGTTTCAAGGAGAGAGGTCTACTGGACGCCATGAACATCACAGAGGGTCTTCTCAAGCGTGCACGAAGCCGCTGGACATTACAGCAAGTATTGGCCACGCCGTGGGTGCAAGGCGGCATTGCCGTTGATGGTGGCATCCGCTTCAGAGAAGAAGTTGGAGGGGCTGAAGTGTGCTAAGTGTAAACCATATCAGTGGTTGCTTTATGTCCTCATGTATGCTGGGGACCTCCTTTTTTCTTATTTCTTTTTCGACAAGACACAGCGAGATGAACAACCACCTTTCGTTCTCTTTCACGCTGCCAAAGTCGTTTTCTTGGTTCTTTTGGGCTCACCCACACGTCAGCCTTTCTTTTTATTATTCTTCTCATCAAATTTTTCAACTTATCTGTCTTTCTTTCTTTTTTCTTTTCAAAACATCAGGACTAAACTGGCGCTAACATTCAATTTACGCGCTATTGCAAAATCAACCACGGAAATGGACAGAAAGCCCATATGATCAGGAGTTATAGGGGCGGTAGAAGGAAGAAAAACACTATCGCATGAAACACACACTTTTGAAGCTCTAAGGCAATGGAGCAATTTGGATGGGAGGACGGGACGAGTTTCAAGTAAGGAGAGACTTATGCGGGACATGTATCACATCACGTATGACTCTTTAACAACAAAGGGGGAGCAGATTGGGGTGTTTGGTTGGAATTATGGCTGTCTTTTTTATGTACTTCGGACTCTTTTTTTGCTGTTGACAATAAACATTACGTGACGTGTCGCTTGTTGTTTGGTAGTTCTGCTTCGACCTGGCCGGAGGGTTTGGTAGGTTGGTTGTATTAGTAGCTTTTTTTTTCTTGTATAGTAGGATTTTTAATTAGGGACGAGGTGTATGTGTAATGGGGGATGCTGGTAGTTTGCATTACTTTTTACTTTTTAATATAATATATTTAATTGTTGAGGTTTGAAGGATGAGTGTTGCTGCTTAATATGGGTGCAACGTGATGTTTTCGGACATGGACGGATGCCTCTCTTTGATCTGGTTGTCGAAACAGCGGACGAAATTCGTACAAACTTGGGTGAAGAGCTATGATATTCGTGTCTCATCGGAGGGTGATTCAAATAATTTGTCAATTTAAGTGAGCAATTGCTCAAGGCACTGCTAGCTATAGTCATGCCGTGGGATCATTAAGGTCAACGAATTATCGACAAATAAACAAGGCAACGCAACCATAGGACCCAAGCTTCTATCGTCAAACCATGTCAAGTATGTGCATGTATTTTGCTTTGGACTTCATCCAGACAATACTTTCTTTACTCACATATGTTCAGGTTGTTCACCTGTGGTCTCACTGACCAATGGCTTCATCAAGTGAAAGCCACATTCCAGGGAAGCTGTCAGCTCGACTAGTTTTCAATTCTTATTGGAAAGCTTAATACAACCCAGTATATAATGTTTATGAGAGAAGCATACAGTATATACAGCTGAAACAGCTGAAGGACGTTTCAACTGAGTTTAAGCCAATTGTCGCCCACTTGTGAAGCTGAGGAAAGGGAGCCCCCCAACGCGAGGCTATCGTTTTGCCAAGATTTATGTTATAACTCAGGGTGGCATACCTTTATTTACCACGAAAGAAGTAATTTCCACTCTTTAGCAACTAAAGGTAATGAAATGTAGCAATAGCCATCTGTCTTTGACATCATTACATAAGAATTGTGACTCTGGCTAATCATCTGTTACCACTACTTTGTGCATTACGCTTCCAATACAGACATGTCTCTGGAATGCTTCAAAAGTTAATTTTTGTATAAACTGTTCGATGTGACAGGGTTATCAAAAATGCATATAATTATAAAAGACATTAACAGCCTACAACTTCTGCCAAAGAGGCTTACTATAATAGCTACTCACCATGAGGCTACTTTCGAGACTATCCTCTAACACGCCATTATAGTCGAGTATCATATGATGGATCGTTGGCATAATCACAACAACTTCCTCGAAGACTCCGGGAGGATGCGAACAGCTACATCTCATAACAAACGCCAATATTTAGAAAACTATAATACCTATATTGCCCCGAGACTCCATACACTCGAAGGCAACTTTCAAATCTGGGCAAATATCCTAGCAGCTCTTCATCTTCCCGGAACAAACGGCACCCAACACGCAGACATCAACCTAAATCTCAACCCACAACATCCCGAATACGATACCACGTATAGAATCACAGACACGCAAGTATCCGTCCTCGCCGCCGGTTGTGTATGGCATTACCTCGAGCCCGTGAATAATCCCGCCGCCAGAGCAATACTGCTCTTCCGAGGGACCGCAACTCATCCAGCCGAATACCGTGATCGAAAGGGCCGTCTGAATGTTGAACCAGCCGGCGCTTGGGCTGATGGAAACTTTAAAAGCGTCGCATCGTTTAGCTACAGGGTGATCAAGGACAGAGTCTTCAATTGGATGAACGAACAGACTGCCAAAGGAAGGGATATCACTGCGGTAGGATACAGTCTTGGAGGATGTTTAGCGATGCGCGCACTTAAGCATTACGCTGAAGAGAAACGACCTCGATGGGAGAATTCCGAGTTATATGCATTTAGCGCTCCTGGTCTAGACACAACAGCCGCAGAAGAGTTCACAAACCTATTTCAAGGTCACTACACCCAGCTGCATACATACTGGCACGTCGACGATCTAGTCCCAGTCACCGGACATTACCCTACAACAACACCAAAAGCATACAGTCGCATTGGTCCAGATGGTGTTGTTCTTTCCAGAATTGGCGTTTTGCACACACATCTGCTTCTTTATATATCCGTTCAAGAGGGCTGGGATGTGGCTCTTGCGTATCCTACGGCAGAAACTCCTCACGAACCAAACGCTCCGAATATAAAGCGCAAAGTCATTGGTTTTATGAGACGACTTCCGTGGGGATTTTTCGGAACAAGTCTGTTGTCTCCTATTGGAGGGGCTATAGTACTCGTGAGAAAGTATTTTACACGCCGCAATGTAGATGATTGGTGTGGTCATGTACATTAAATATACTCTCATTGAGATCATTTTCGTTCTATAGTTTGAAGCCATGTACATTAGTAAACTCGATCCAAGTAACCACTTTTCGTGATGTCTATATATATATTTTCACCACAAGACGTTTGCTTCCCTAAACACCACGTTCTTGAACTGTGAAGACATTCTTTCTCCGGAATTCTAGTAGGGTAATAGTTATGTCATCGCTGAAAACCCCACAGCAAAACCTCCAAAGTCGTCAACATATCAAGCTTTATAGACTCATCTGTATTTGACTAAGAAATCTCGACTCTCAATCCCATCTTTCATCAATATTTACAGACTACAGTCCACCTTATATCCGTCTACTCACTCATTTCTTCAACCCTCACTCATAAACTTCTTGTCCTGTTCCAATCGAGTCATATTCCATCAAATTGCAAATGCATGGTAAAGTCTACATAACAATCTACAGCTCTAGAAGAGTCATTTCTACTATTTGATGTTACCTTGAGCCAACACATTTAGTCATAGAATAGTTTCCAATTTGACACGCCCACCTCCACGGCACTTCAAGTCACTCACTTCAATGTAACCCTCCTTCTCTCCAATCTCTGCCGTCCCATCAAAACCATGTTCAGAAACAACCCCCAAGTTCCCATCAATCCAACTCAAACAGAAACCCCCATCAACAATCCAACCAGAAAATTTCTCTACATGTCGCCATCGTTATCACCATTGACACAATACTAAATCCCTCGGCCCACTAAACCAACTTCCCATGACAACAAAAACACAAATCTCTCAAAAACACAAATCATTCACTATTTCACATCTTTCGAATAAACATTATGCTAGTCATACATCAATACCACAAAAGCGCCTCACATTCGCCACTCCCCATGTCATTCATTCATTCACTGTAAAAATAGTCCAAACCACCAGCATAATGACTCGCAACTCCCAACGCGGAATTGCATCCGCCGCTTATCGTCAGCAAGGTGTCTCATCCTACCACCAAAAGGCAAAAGGCAAAAAGACTACCTAGATGGGACTCGACCGACCCAAAACAAAAAGAGGCTGTGCTGGTGGCATATACGAAATACCCATTGAAGGATGAAACTAATTAATGCAGCTGTGCGTCCTGTTTCCACTTGCCACGATAGTCTAACAGAGCCCGTGCGCGTTTTGCTATGCAGAAATAAAATGAACATCACATGTCAACGCCATCGTATGTCTTTTTTCCCTCTTCTTTCAGGCTGACTTGTGGTCCATCTTTTAGCATGACACATAGCTTCTCTCTCCTTTTGCTCCTTTATCTAACTGAGCCTCCAAATTGAGCCCGCAGTTGCAAGGGATACACCAGTCACTCGGGCGACTCCGACCAGGTGCTTTGTGCAATAGTGCTCGTCCAAACATCACGATAGCGTATTGGGAAAGGTAACACAGGCCGGCGTTTAGAGACACAGGGCTGAACAACAAACAGAATTGCGTGACACAGGCATACTGCAAGGCAACTGCATGTCCCTGCCGAGGACTCTGCTCAGGGGCATGTGACTTCTTCTCTCGTGAGGAGCAGCAAGTTGCTTCTCCTGACTCGAAATCCTGCATACGGCCGCCATTTGCAGCCCAGGCGGCGGCAGCTAACGACCGGATGCTTTAGAGCGGATGGAAGCCGTGACATCTAGAATTTTCCTTGCGAATACGGTTCTGAGACAAGCGCCGTGTTAAGAGACATGTCTTTGCCTCAGCTCAAGAGTCTTCCCGCCCTCTACGAGATTCGGTTCGTCGCCGCCGTGTAACACATGACGCCTTCATTCCAGATCAGCAAGGCATGTCACTTGGGTTCGACGGCGTGGCACCCGCTCGCGCCGTAGCGTCACCGTTCGCCCCCTGAATGAGATTAGAACGATACCAGACGCGGAGAAGAAGGAAAGTCTGCTGCTCATTGGGGAATATGTCCTGGATGGACGGAAACTTTACTGCCTCTCCCACTTTCGAGGCTTTCTATTGCCATTGCAGGATTAAGCGAGCGCCCGCCGCTGGTAAAAGACACGACCTGGGCCCATTGATGGCACGTTGAGCTTCTCCGCACGTTTTTTCGTGTTAGGTAGATTGGCTCTGGGATGGGAATCCCAACATATCGACGCCAAGTTTGGGGAAAGACATTCGACTTTTTGACAGCGACAATAGTTCCTCTCACTCCCATGCTCGTTATCCTTGGCTCCCATGCTTAACGCATCCTTCAGAAACGATGCATGCGGCCCATCTCATCGATCTTGAACGAGGCTGGCCAGCCTTACCCCAGAAAAGGAGGTCGAAAGAATCCCCAGAAACCGCCACAGCGGACCGGCGGCTATCGTCGGGAAGCAGCATGCACTGTCTGGCGTCTGATGGCATGGCATTTCCTGGGGAAATGTCCACTCCGGAGGGCCTCTCCGGAAAATCACTACTAATAGAAATCAAAACCCCGTGTTCTTGGCTGCGGGTGTATTTGAAAGCGGCCTAGGATACGATGCAGCCATGCGTCTTGGGCCTCATCCTTTGGAATATCGTGATATCGTAGTTGGCCGCAAGAGTAGAAAGTAGTGTAGGAGACTGACACCCGCGAGCTCCAAACAGTAGTCGTTATCGGCCAAGCGCAAAGTCAAGCTGGCACCACAGAGCAACCCGACAAAGCCCGAGCCGTCCCCGAAAATTTTTGCGCAGCACGCTGGGCCTCGGCCTCCAAAAAAGGCGTTACGCGCACTTCAAAGTGCTCCAGATTTCTCTTTAGTCATGAGCAACGCACAAACTAACACTTGCCGCAAGGGTCTCCGACAGCCGGTACATGGCTGTTTCAACATCGGTTGATGAACCGGACAACCTTGCGGAAGAGGGAGCTGGAAACACAGCTCGCATTGACACGCTGTCGGCTCGCTCGCGCAACAAAAAGCAACAGGTGGATCGCTCCCAGGCCATCTCGGCAAGGTTCCAGCTTTCGGCGGCAACTTTGAGCTCCGCTTGTCAGTCCCCGCATCCAATATTGGCCATTTGGGCACGAATAGCACGCGCTCCTTTTATGTAATTCGGCAGCCTTCCGGTTAGATCCAAATCTCGACAGCTCTCCTCATCTCCAGGGTCATCTCCATCATACGGCGACGAAGAGACATGGGCTGTCTGAGAGCGTTGAATTCTAGACGTAGTTGTCGAATTTTTCCATTTTAGCAGCTGGCTTGGTTTTCAGGGGAATGTGATGCATGCGGCTTCCTCCCGAACTTAATAAGAGCGCCTCCCCCCGTCAAATCGGGATAACATCCCGGCATCCAGTCAAGGCCATGCGATTCGTAATGCTAAAACAAGCCACTTCGAGCAGCTGGCCTTCGCTTGCCCACCACTCAACGTCATTGGTCTCGGCCTGGAAAGGGCCCTGGCAAACTCGGCTGACAGTACGAGGGACTAGCAGTACGGGCCAGGAGTGTTGCATGCCTCGGAAATCAGCCACGAAATTCATCAGACCTGCTCATAATGGCTATTTGTCGCGTTGCCTGCTCCCGTGGTGCTCCGTACTTGCAGTTGCCGCCCACTTTGACTGGCGCCCTGCCCGCCCGCTCGCTGCCTCAGACAAGAGTAAAAGACTTGCAGATTTTCACAAGCTGAAAATGCTGGACAGACATGACGTCTCTGCTGCAGGACTGTTATGCGAGTGATGAATCCTTTTTTGTCGCTCAAATTAGCTCATCATCTTTAAATGAGCTCCTTATCAGCAGCCGCCCGCGGACAAGGCTCGGTCAGTCATATTTGATGGTCAACCTGGTCAGTGATAAACTAAGGCACGGGAGGATTCTCGTGCTCCGTTGCTCGTACGAAAGAGTTACCTAGGCACATGTATTTCTCCGTCATGTGAAAGTAGCTCGAGTACCGCCTCTAGAGGTACTTGGACCATGTGGCTCGGCGACTGCCGCCATCTCATCGACGCCAAACACGTCGCATTAAAAGTCAATGCTTTGCATGCTAGTACAGTACTGTATGTGCTCTGGAAATTGTCCCCGTCCGGCAGATATTAGCATCATGCTGGTCTAGCTGATTTGGAATTTTCCCTCCGAGAATTTCGCCCTGTCCTCTGCATCAGGGCGACCGACATATCAAGGGAGAAAAAAAAAATTGAAAATGGCGTAAACCGCCGGGGCTCTTGCGCTAGGTGGACGCCGCCAGAAGAGATAACGCCAGCTGGATGTAGCACGCACTTCGTAATTGCACGCGATTTTTTTGCCGCAAGCCTTTTTTGCCGCAAAGTCGTTTTTCCCTCGTAGGCAGCGGGTCTGCGATGCTTGGTCAGAGAGGCTCTGCCCACTTGGGGGCAAACCGTTGGCCACTGAAGATACGGCCTCGCTGCTAGCTCCATTCCAGACAGGTTGAAAAAGAGGGCTCTATAATATATGATGTAGGATTTCAAGCGTGCTTATCGACGATAAGGTTCTTTGACGACGGGCCATGGGCGCGAATTGCAGCAGATACGGGAACGCTTTTTGGCACAGGTTGGTGCTGTGAGATCTCGTGAGATGCCACCCACACGAGCAAGCACAGTGCCCAGGGAAACGGATTCAAGGTTGTATCTCGACACCAATCAACCCTTGCTAGTCCCGCAGAAGCTGCTGACACCAAGGTCTCGGCGCGGGTCAGCCCCAGACCCTCGATAGGCTTCGGTTTCGACCCACGGCGGTGGCCGAAGGCGCCAGCAACATGTTGCGCCGTACTCCGTGTTGTACCACCGCTGCTGAATCGTGTTGCGCCCCACAGTGTCGTCTCCTCACATCCCACGTCCCCCAGCTTGTTCCTTGAATGCGATCCGTCTTTGTCACATACAACAAGCCATCATGGACAAGACATTGTCGGCCCGGCTCCAGTGCTTGGTCACGCCCACCGCCCATGACAGAACGCACGGATAAGGAAGAATGCGATCCGACGGATTTGCGACACGCTTTGGGCGATCCTTTCAGCACAAGGCAGGTCGCGGCAGTGCCGCCAACGGAGCAGTATACCATAAACTGTTCAGAGAGTCGCCGCCGGCTGGCGAATGGCTGGCTCATGTTGCCAAATCTTGGAAGAGCGTGTGCCCTCCGCTTGGACGTGCTGTACGGATCCTGTTTGGCGCTCTCCCACATTCTGCGCTCATCCATTCTGCTGCCCATATGGGTTTGCGGAGTGGTGCTATAATAGTTAGCGTACGGAGTTGAGACTCGGGGTGACAGCCACATGCACCCAGTACGTACTCCCGTATCTTGAAAGCAGCAATCTGTGTACACCAAGACAAGGCCATTGCAGTAGAACCAGAAAGGAACATCTATTTAGCGAACTTGGCGGCTTTGGTGTGAGCCCTAAGCCTTCCCGCCCGCTGGCTCGGTCACTCCTTTTGAACTGGTATTGGTGGCCCGAGGCAGTCGGTTGTACCGGTGCGAATCGTAGTGGTGGTGGTTCAATCTGTGGCGTTGTCTTGTCCCTCGCCTTGAGTGGTTCGCAAATCTCTCAGCAAGCCTCTCGTCTCTTCGTTCTCACACGACAGCCCACACAGGGTGCGGAATCCTTCTGGAACCGCCTAACAACGGGCACTGTCGAGCTGTGCACCTGAAGACATCGCTGCGAGGCGAAATGCCATCATTGACTGCGTCCGAGCACAGTGTCATTGAGAATATGGCACCAGGGGGTCAGTATCAGAGCGCTGTCATTGGTGGTTTTCCCTGGTGGGTGGTGGCTTGAGGCCATATCACCTTCTTTTTCTGGCCGATGGTGGCATTCCCACACGCCGACCCCCCTGGCTACTCCAGCTCAATGGCCGGCAGCCCTACTTGTTTCCCCGGCCTGATTATTTGCTTCGCCATCGCTGTTGCAATAGTCGTTAGCCACCAGCCTGCATTAGGTTACATCCCCTCCAATCCAACGTTTGGCTCGCCGTGTTGTCTCTTCCATGCTAGCCCCTCTCCACCTGCTCTCGTGCCTAGGCTGTCCCGTCGTTTAATACCATCGTACTAGCGGTAGCAGTGGCATTAGTCCATTAGAGTACACCAGAGCGATTCTTGTCCTTGCTCCAACTTGGGGGATCTCGCTCTCTTATCTCAGCGGGGGCCTTCTAAATTGACCCTTCTCGAAAGACGGCACATGGGATTTCCCTTCTTGGAAACTTAGACGAAGGAACTTTTGCTCGCTCTCTCTTTCACTGGGTGGCTTGGCTGTCTTCCTCCCACGCTTCTGCTGCTGCTCTTGTTGTTTGTCCAAACCACACAACGGCTGTTGCCCTATCAAGGCGGATTCCCACATCAGCCGATATCTGGGGAACGATACCGATATCTGCCCCTAGCCAGCCAGCCAAGCCCTTGTACTGGGCGCAGCGCTCTCGTTCTAGTAGGCCTCGCTACCACTGTGATTTCCCTTCTCTTTACTATTCATCTACACCGGGCGACTATGGGCACCTCTGCCCGCCTCCCATACACGACGACCTTGATTTGATTGAGCAAACACGCTCGCCACTCCAACAGAGTGATGAATCATCGCGCTGGAGACTGATTATTCCAGCCGAGTCTCACGACTTGCCCAGGTCCGTCAGTGACTGACAGACAGACTGCCGGCGGACTGAGCAACAGTGCTCCGTCTGCTCGGTGTGGGCACGTTGACATGTTCCATCAACCGCCAGATAAGCCTCGCGCGACTGGCTTCGATGATGATACGTTTGGGTTTGCCAACCAGGGTTGGGATAGATATGGCTTCGGCAACGTCTCGTCGCCTCCTCCGGCGATGGCTCCGCAGCCCATCCAGAGGACCGGACGGGCCTATTCCACGGCATCGGTAATGGACTGGACGCCCGACATCGACACGACCTTTCACCACCACGGCGATGGGGTGGCCATGTCGCCAGTAGAAAATGTCGAAATGGAAAGCCTAGGTTCGGCTCAAGGAGGGGGAGGGGTTTCCCGCTTGGTCGCGCAATTCGAGAACAAAGGTTATGTCCCGCCATTGCCTCCTCGGCCCATCAACAACCAGCCGTATCAACCGCACCATCTTGGTACTAGCCCTTCAATGTCGTCGCATTTTGGAAGCCTGAATTCTGTAGCCCATACGCATAGGATCTCGAGCCCAGTTGCTAGCTCAGGTGAATCCCAATATGGCTCCCTCGGTGTCCATTCGCCCCCAACTCCCAGCCCAATCGGCACCAGCATGGGCCGCTCCGGCAGTGTGCACTATGGCAGTTTCCATGATACTCAGCAGGTGCATAGTCCCGGTATTGGCACGCCATTTGGAGGTATGGATGGGTTCATGAACTCTGCTCGTGTGAATAGTCCGATGGTGTCGACACCAATGGTATCGACGCCCATGGTATCGACGCCCATGGTATCAACGCCCATGGTATCCAGCCCGATGGCTACTCCCGGAGTTCCTGGTACCCCTGGATTCGAAATATGGCGACCTCCTCCTTCGATGACGACCCCCATCATCAAAACCGAACCGATCATCAAACAAGAACCAACCACCAACTCAGCCAATTTTCTCGGCTATTTCAGACCTCCCGTGCCAACAACACCAAAACCGGTTGTAAACGCAGGCAACCAGTTCATCCTGGAATTCAACCCCAGTGCCAAAGCCGCCAAAGGGAAAGCCCCAGCGAAACCTCCCAGGCCACGATTGCCTCCACGGAAACCCAGTATCGCGCAAACACAAATATCAGCACGAGCATCGACACCCGCTCAAGCACCAACACCAGCACCAGCACCAGCACCCACTCCCGCCGCAGCCTCAACTCCAGGCCCAATGTCTCCTCCTCCTAAACCGCCTCGACCTACCGAACCATCATCTTCATCGACACCTCTCGCTGTAAGCTGTCTTGTGATATCCGGGGGCTTTTCTCTAACCGTAGTACTAACTCATTTATTCAGACACAACGGCAGGATTCGATTTCTCTTCGTGCCCAGGCAGGTACTAGGCCGTCACGGGAACAGGTTCCTGCAGAGGCTTGGGAGCAATATAAGTCCACCATCAAAACCCTCTATCTTGAAGAAAGAAAACCATTGAAAGAAGTCATGAGCATCATGGCCGATAAATATGGCTTTCAAGCAACGTGAGTTGGGGATTCTTCTTTCCCTTTTGTTTTTAATTCTCCCTGAAGCAGATCTGACCCTTAACCCAGACCCAAGATGTACAAGACTAGATTTTCTCAATGGGGTTTCGTGAAGAACAACACAGAAGAAGAGGTAAAGCGACTATTGTCGATGAAGTTCCAGCGCGATGCTGAGGGCAAAGTTTCCGAATTTGTCCGAAACGGCAGAGTGGTAAATCTGGGCACTTATTTGAAACGAAAAGGAGTGACGGAGTATGATCTGGTGGACTTTGAGTTGCCTGCCGATCTCCCAGCCCATATCCGATGCAGAACGCCAACACCACCTCCAGCGCTTCGGTCTCCAGATCTCCTTCGCGCACAAGAAGTTGTGGTTGGTAACATGCGCAAAGCATTTTTGCACTGTCGGCAGTTTGAAATGGAGACGGAGACGCAAATTGGCTGGCCGTCGACCATGGTTTGGGGAGCCGGGTCAAGCGAACTATTAGTCGAAGCCAACTTTTATTTCGAAGCTCGCGACGCAGACCAAGGTGGTGACTACCTGATGCGGGCTTTCAAACAGCTTGAGGTGGACCTGAGGAAACTTTCACCGCAAGGCATCATGGAGCTCATCTTGGGCATGATTAATCGCGATCCCGGCATGATGACGGCTTTGTGCAAATACCTGGCGGCATACTCGACAACTAATCTGGAGCGCACACACCCTCTTCGGCAAATCTTCACTTGTTTGTATGAGGTGCAGCAAAAACATGGAGCCCAGACACTATCTGAACTCTTATGGACCAGTATTTCCACCATTGCGGAGGAACTTGAGGCCATTTATGGACGCAAGCATCCGTATGTGGCTCGAACATGGGCCGATCTCGCACTCTTTTATAACCAAGTGAACCCTGAGAGGTTGGAGAAATTGGTTGTTGAGCTCCGCGTCCTGCAGAGGCAGCTCGAGCAGCGTCATGGCCATTCCAGCGTCGAAGTGGTGTCTATCCGATATGCTATACTGCTCCTGGTGTATGCTGCATCTCCTCAGTCAGATGCCGCGAAGCAAGCTGCAAACGATTACTGGAACATGTTGCGAAATATGGGAACCATGCATCTCATGCGCGACTCCCGCCCGAATAGCTATTGTTATCACAGCCCTCTCAAAGTCGACCCATGGACAAAGAGATGTCGAAGGCGGTACGACTCGCTCGTCACCATCATAGAAGAGCACGTGGGAGTGAGAATTCACCCTTATTTCGAGGAGGACTTCCACACAACCGAGCACGCCCAAGAACCACAGAATTCATGGGCCGCCGCTATGCAGATGGGCACGTCGAGCAGATCATGGGGCTTCATCTAGCGAAGCATCCTCGAGGCTTGGACTCGTCCAAGCCAAACTAGCGCAGATAGCAGGTATCGCGATACCTTGTCTCTCATTTACTCATGACGAATTATCTTGTTGAGAAGAAAGAAAAGAAAAGAGTCGGCAACACGCGTTTTGGCGAGCATGACTTGTCGGGATCTTTTTGTCGAATCTCGGCGGACGGTTGATACCCAGCATCAAGGGGGTTTGGGCGCGCATAGCGACGATTTCGGTTCCGTGCCGTTTGCCATCTCATATCGAGCCTGGAGTTATGGACGGCTGATATTTTTCACCCTCGTGGAATTTTCCTTTGTCGTCTAGTTCACGCTGACAAGTCGTTTTTCCTTGGTTTATTTTGTCTCCTTGCGCGCAAGTTGTTGCACCTCGAGCCGGCGTTTTTGGAGGCTTCTTAGCTGGATGCGCGTGCATCCGTGTATAATAGTATGAATGAGCTGTCGTTATTTTTTGTTGTATTTTTGCGTTGTTTTTTTCGTGTTTCCGGAGACCGCAAGGGGAGGACACGATGTTGAGGGTCTGGCATGGCTGAGACAAAAACCCCCAGACTTTTGCAAAGGGCAAACGTTGGAGTTGTTGGAAATTGAGCAGAAAAAATACCTTATCGAGCATTTCCTGCACTATCTGGGAAGGCGGCAGGCTGGAGTTTGGATGGCAGGAACGGACGAGGCAATTGTCATGCAGATGGTAGACCAGATCGTCCTTCTGGGAAGGCACGATAGCACCCTGATTTCTCATCGCACCTTCTTTTCTACTTGACTTGCCGTTAGTATTAAAATCTTGGTAATGAATAAAGACATGATGACATAAATATTTGGCTGGCACTTGTAAACTATTTCATTATAACTACTTTATTGATATATTTATTTATATATTGGTATTTACCAAGTGTTAGAATTATAACAATGAATAGGTAAGGAATCAATCCATCTGGGGAAACCCCATTCCGAGGTATCACCGGCGCAAACCTTTCCGGTGACCTCATCATCACCAGCAGTAACATTTTTTCCCCAACCCACCAAACCGCCGACATGTCGCTATTCCGCGGCCAATTGAGCTCCAGACATCTCCAACAACTACATACCATCAGCAGCAGTAGCAAAGCCCTTCGCCGCTTCTACTCCTCGTCGAATCGCACAATTCAAGGTACGCCTCCGGAGCTTCTCGAACCAGCTTCCCGAACGCAATAAGACACAGACAAACAAACCTCTTCTTTTTTCTCCACAGAGCACGACGTCCTTTTCCTCCGCCAGCATGGAGCCAAACACGCAAAATGGCATCTCTCGGCACCCTTGAAGCCAGAGTCTCGTGTGAGGCTTTCGTATGGCGCTTCCATCCCTGGGTCTGAGCTGATCGGCCGTCGCATTCTCGATGTGGTTCGCGACAGCGCTGGCAATTCTGTGGTTCTGCATGAACCGTCTCTTGCAAGCTACATCATCAATAGCGAGCGCCTTGCCACACCGGTAAATACTTCCACATAATTCCAGTGCGCTGGTAGATTTGAGTTAGCTAAACAAGTTGTAGATCTATCCCAACGACGCCAACACAATCGTCTCTCTTCTCGACCTCAATCCCTCCCGTCCCGGCGAAGACGACCAAGACGATGAATCTCCTCCCTTCGAAATCTTCGAAGCCGGCACCGGCATGGGCAGCCTCACCCTTCACATCGCTCGTGCCCTGCACGCAGCAAATCCGCCTCTACCACCTGCTCTCCGACAAATCCTCACTTCCTCCCCCTTCAAGGCTCGCTACGATTTCGCCACTTCGAGAGGCTGTCTAGAAATCTCTCCCGAGGAACAAGCTGCTCTTGATGCATATGCTTCTTCCCGTCGCGCGGTCTTACACACTCTCGATCGCAACTCGAAGCATGCTCGCGCTGCATATAAGCTCGTTCGCAACTTTCGTCGTGCGCAGTACTTGCCCTCTGTCGATTTCCACGTCACTTCCGTAGACGAGTTTATAAGTCAGCGGCTTGAGCAAACAGGCGGGAAACCGTTCCTCTCTCGCGCCATTCTCGATCTCCCGTCAGCGCATGAAAACGCCGAACGTGTAATCGAGGCCTTGCATCCCAATGGCCTCCTCATCCTCTTCAAGCCCTCCATTAGCCAAATCGCCGATTTCCAAGCTTGGTCCAACGAGACAAAGCAGCCTGTGCGCATGGAAAAAGTTATTGAATTGTATTCTACTACTGCATCCGACGGTGGTGTACATGACAGCTCTGGCGGAAGACACTGGGACGTGAAAACGGTAGTGCCGAGAGCGCAGCAGGGCGATGGCGGCAACAATAAGCCGGTACAAGTGATGCGACCGAGAGTAGGCGAGCGTGTTGCCGGAGGAGGCTTTGTGGCTGTTCTGCGGCGATGGCCTGTTTCTGAGGTGCCCGTCCAAGAAGCCCCTGAAGAACCAGAGGCCCAAGAGTGACATCTCACCTAAGACGATGTGTTAGCAACTTCTTGTATATATTGTATCATTTACATATTTACCGGATGGTTATTTTACGTAGACGCTGATAGACTAGATTATAGAAACCATGTATATCTTATAGCAAAAAATATATATCTTCCACTCTACAAGATGGGACAAGTCAGCCATATCTACCTCATAATCACGAATTCCAGTCATCAAACCAATTCCAAAAACACAAAACATATCAATCTTCAAAATAGAAACAAGTCAAAAAAGCCTTCCGCTCGCTATTTGTGCAGGTAAAAAAGTTCAAGTCCCAGCCAAAAACATTCTCACTCTCAAATTTCTACCAATTGTTGGCGGGTATCTCTATATACAGCGCTTACAAGAAAAAAGAAAAAAAGGTATTCATGTTTATCGTCATCGTCGTCATAATCGCTTCATAAAAAAGCAGCAGCAAAAAACCAAATCCCACTTTTTCACCTCCTTCGTATAAAATCCTCCCCCTTGCGCTCTTCCTCTCGTTTGCAATCTCAGAATGTCGAGAGTACCCTTTCCAAAGGACACATCCGCAGAATGTGCCGGCCTGCCATTGCGTTCTGCTTCAGTGTCTTCCAAAGGGAGCGAGCCATCTCCATTAATGTTTAACTCCAAATGCCATATTTGAAATGAGAAAAAAAAGTCTTCCAGAGTATAATCGGTCTTTGTGTCCGGCAACTAGTCCTCCCGTCCGGCGGCGTGATACAAAAGTGAAAGAGACGGAAAATGAGGAAACGAGCAGTATGACTTAAATGCAGCGCACGCTAAACAGAGGCTCAACAGCCATCGTATATATGCTGTTCGCGACTCATTCGTTGAAGGGAGGGGGGCAATCTCGGATTCGCGTTATTAAGGATCCAACCCTTCAGATACTGAGAGAGAAAAAATTTGAAGTAAAAGATGAAAAGAAAGAGAAGATAAAAGAAGGTCGAATCATGCTCGTTAAAGATCCAGTCTTGAGGATTGGCTTGCGCCATGTCTTCCAATCTTGAGAATTTTTTCCAGTATCGTTGCTTCCAAGTACCAGTAGGAAGGTATGAGACAATGAAAGATATAATGAAACAAAAACAGAGTAAGAAATAGATATAAAACAGGTTATAAAGCACCGAGGGGGGCATGATTAGAGTTTGTCGATCGTCTAAAGCGCACGGGCACTGCAGACCATCAGCTTGAGGCTGGTGCCCAGTTCTTCGCATTCCCTGAGCAAGGCCTTATTGTTCCAGATGCTGTCTTTTCCAGAAGAATGGCTGGTTGTGTTTTCATAGCATCGAGAATACCACCAACGCCCAACTCGGGAAACCATGTTGGTAATGCCCTCGTCTGCGTTCGGACTTTGATCTCGCATCATTTCCGCCAAGCTAGGCTGGTCTTTGGACAGCTTTTTCGTCTTCTTCTCAGCTAAGCCTTTGCCCTTTGAATTGTCATCGGAGGACGTGATTGAGCTTGCAACAGGAACGCCAACGCGGGCAGCCTTGATGGTTGAAAAGCCACTCTTGCCCAGGAGGCGCACGATTAAATCAGCAGTAGACGCCAAGTTAGTCTCTGGCGACGTTTCGTGTATGCGTTCCTTGAGCTGACGAATGGTGCGGCGCCCGCGGTTACCCATATTGTTGAGATCTACATCGAGAATAGACAACTCAAGATATCCGCCCGGCTTGAGAACACGGCGGGCTTCGGAAAGGATATTCTCATAGTGGGATTCCGGAGCAGCCGCCGGGAACCGATAGACAACACAGTCGAAAGTATTCGAAGCAAAGGGAAACTCATCGAGGTGGGAAAGATATTGTACTTGACGATGGTTGGGTGGGCTTAGGGGATAGCGCGATGCCGAGCTTTCTGCATCGGGTGTAGGCAAAGGGGCTCGGGGAGAGAGGTTGAAGAATTGGGCAGTCGAGTATGTTTCCGCGGCATAAAATGACCAATCGTCATTACCAAGCCCGTCAATGACAAGAATTGATGGGCGCTCGAGAGAGTCTTGGCCCTTGCCCAATCCATGTCGAATGTCGCTGAACAGGACTTGGCCAAAGCTAAGCCATTTGGAGACGGTCATGGATCCTACACGAAGGTTCACCTGGGCTAGGGGCGTCCATTCTTCAGAAGAGGTAGACGAGCCAGACTGCCTAGACTTGCGGGAAGAGGCGATGCTGTGACGCATGGTCTCAGCGGCGCTAGGCTTCCTAGAATGCCGGCCATTGCTCTGTTCTGCAACCTCTGGCACAGGTGACGGCACCGTAGGGCTAGGATGGGGCTGAAAGGCCTTTCGAATTCTCTCCGTCATATCGGCACTGAAGGTAGTGGAGGCTGTGGGCGCATCTGAAATGGTTGACAGCTTACGGTTATCAGTGACGATTGTTGGGGATTCGAGAGATTCGAGAGGCTTCTCTCTTGCCAGCCTCACTTGGTAGGTTTCGAGATGGAACGGAATACCCCTGGAAGACGTGGTAGACTGCCGAGCTTTAACGGTGTCTTCTCCCAGAAGATCGTCATATTCATCCCAGACCTCGTCATCCGCAGGTGGGTCGTCAGGCTTGGGAATAACAGCAGTTGCCTCTGCATAATTGTATGAGACACAAGATTCAGTCGAGCTCGTTGTGCAGTCAGAATCCTTTCGAGGGGGAGAAAAAGCGAGAAACTCTTGCGTAGTCGTAGGCTCGGGAGATAGACGTGACCTAGGTTCACTGAAGAAGGAAAACTCGGTACCCGCATCCGTCGTTGAGCCGTCACCACCACTAGTATCTGGGATGGGAGACGGCTTTGAGAAATTGGGCATTCTGGTGTTCAAGCCTGGACCGCGTGTTTTGGGTATATGCAGAGAAAGTTGCTCATTTCCCATGAAAGGCCGAGAGAAACTGCGGGGAGAGGGCCCTTCTTGACGGTTGCTCACCACCTGCGGTATCCTTCCCACCTGTGCCAAGCGACTAGGTCTTCCAGAACTCAGTGTTACTGCTGCATGAGGTATTCCTTCCATACGAGAAACAGCTGGCTCATCGGCCACAGTAAAGTAGTCTTGTACTGGTGAGAGGGGCTGTGGTAGGATGTTCGCCGAAGGTTGCGGTCGTGAAGTGACAAACGACTGGGCTTCCTCTGCCTGCAACTCAGGAGTACTCATCTTGGCAGGTGAGCGTGCGTAAGCATCCGCCTCGCGCAAAATCTCCTTGAGGTCTACAGGCTGGGCTGATTCTTGCTCAGGTGAATCCATAATGGTGTAAAAAGCCACCGGCTTCTTCTCCACCGGCTGTACAGTGACGGCAACGGGCTCGCTTGTCTTATCTGCCTTGGGCTGATTGTTCGATCTGCTGAAGAAGTTCCATTTCCTCGGAGACCGAGGTTTCTTCTTCAGCTTCTTGGGTGCCGGATGAGGATTGGCAATTTCATGAGAAGGCTGTTGCTGAAGATTGAAGATGGAGGATTCATCAGACATGATGCTAGTATCAAAGCTAGTCATGGGCGATGTAATCACGCCACTGGTATTGATTGGTCGTGGCAATTGCAGAGGGTCGTCTGGAAATGACTTCAACCGCTGAACGGATCGTCTAAATGCCAGAGTAGAACCCATAGCCACGCTGCTAGCGTCACTGTCAGATGGCCTTCGAGCATTCGTGTAATTCTGCCCACGAGGAATAGCCGAGGGCCAAAGTCCTGTTCCAGGCACATCCCTTGAAATGGAAGATGTAGTTGAGTTTGCTATTGAGTCAATGCTTGGACGTTCGTTTGTTGTGAAGCTCATATTGCTCTCTGTCCTGGTGAGCTCTGCACTGGCGTTTCGGTTCTCGACAACAGCTCCTCCAGCAATCACGACAGGATTGATGCGGTCAGCCAGGAAAGAGTCGCCACTGACAAGGCTCTCATTGGATTTTTGAGGATTGGCAATGACTCCGCTTCGCCGCCGAACAGCACCAAGTCGTCCGTACCCTTCATGACCAGTGCCAGCTGCCGGACCCTTTCGAGATACTTTTTGTTTGTCTTTCTTCTCCTTTTCAGTGGGCGCATTCTCTGAAGAAGCTTTTCTGCGCCCAAAGAACGGGAAACGAGGGCCAGAGCCCTTGATATTTGGGGACGGCGTATTAGCAGTCGGTCGAGATGGGCCAGACACAAGTGGGCCAGACACGCTAAGCTTTCTCCTGCTCGTCAGTTTGCCTGATGAGGTAGGTTGCTCAGAAGTGAGTAGATTCGATGTTGATGCACTCTTGTTGGTCTGCATAGTCGAAAGCGGAGGTGGAGGAGACATTGTAGTCTCGCTATCACGTCTTTCTGTATTGATTGCCCTGAGCGCCAAGCTACTCTGGATGACTGGAATAGTATACAGCTGGGACTTTAGGTCAGAGGTGCCCTCTCGGCTGGGTCGGCGCGGTGGCATAGCCTGCGGCGAAGGTGATTGATAGTTGCGAAGGGGGAGTGCAGATTTTGGCGGGGATGAGATATTCATTGGCTGAGCCTCTGGTCTGCGTTTTTGTCTGGGAGAAAGCTCTTCTTCATCTTCGCTTGAGAGGAATTTCTGCGATGACTTCCGCGGAGGGGGACTTTGCGGCGGTGCTGCGAAATTCTTTCCACCTCTTCTTTCTTTCTTTGGGTTGATGCCGGCCTTGACAGTAGAGCTTGATGACGAGGAAGTCAACGACTCTCGGACCGCAGCAAGGCCGTGGGGATCAACACTTATGATATCAACCTCATTTGATATACTCCCCGTTCTCCGTCGAGTAACAGGTGGGCGAGTAAAGGCGGGGCTGTGCTGTCGAATCTTTGCCAATGGGAAGCCGCGGCTGGGAATAACGAGGCCAGGGGACTGAGATGATATTGAGGTTGGCGTTGTGTCTCGGCTGTAGGGTCCCGGACCAGGCGATGCAGAAAATCTGGTAGAAGGGCTACCACTAATGGCGCTAACCTGACTGCTGTTGGCAGAGAAGAGCAGACTCCCAGGAGTTGGCGGCGGAAGGTCATGTGTAGCCAAGCGGTAAGGCATGTCCGGGCCCTGCCTATTCAAAGCATTGTGCGCTCGATCGTAATGACGATAGCGATCTAGCTCAGGGTAGATGACGGGAGACTGACCGACCGGCTTCGAAGCTGGCTCTTCTCTTTGAATGGTGCTTGGACTGGCAGTTATGTTTCGATTAAACTGAATCCCGAGTGCCGAATCCATCATTACCTGCGGTTGACCCTTGGGGGAACTAGGGCCTACACCAGGAGAGCCACTAGGCAGAGTGCCTACCTCAGGCGATAGAGAAGGCTTCTTCCGTCTCGGCACATTTTGCCCCAGCTTTGAGTTACTATCAAATGACCGGCTAGAAGAGGATGATCCTGATTCGGTTTGTGTATGGGATCGTGAGTAGCCAGAGGAGCTCGTGGCCGAGCCCCATGACTTTGATTGCCGATCTGGAACAATCTTTGGGACGGATTGCTGCGTAGTAGCAGAGGGGCGACGTGTTGAGGATGGAAGGGGGACTCGACTAGCCGCACGCGGCTGTGATGAGTCTTGTTTTACCAGTCTCGGGATATCCGTTTCTCTCTCGCTCGTCCGGGAAGTAGATTTGGGAATACCACTCAATGGTTTCGAGTCTTCGGGCCGCCTTCGCAAGCCATCGGATGGCCTGACTGGTAATCCATATCCCGCCTTGGGGGATGCCATACTGTTCCAACCTCGTGGGATGTTTGTAGTATTCCAAACATGCCTCTTATGATGTATAGAGATGCATACTTTGTTCAAAGGGTATTTCACGTCAAGAATTGGTCTTGCACAGATGTCAGCAGATGCAACGTAACTACTATGTAGTAATTGAGGTGCTGGGAAAGAGGACAGGTAATGATTCGACCCATCAGTAATTAATTAATGGAAAGGAGCTTGCTCACCTTGTTGGCCGCGAGCTCAGGTCAAAGCCTGACTATTAGCAGAGCTGCTGGTACACGATAGGGTACAGCCAAATCCGGTAATGAAGGCAGATTACGAGGGAGTCTTGTGGAAGAGCTCCGGAGCAGACAAAGAAACTTCCGTCGAGGGGTCCAAAGCGAAGGTAAGTGGCTATTTCAAGAAACAAACGAGGAAGGGAAAAAAGAAATTATTGTGCACGAAAAGGGAACAATGTAACGATGGAGTGCCGGTAGTATAAAAGAACCGGCAGACTGAGAGGACCGGAGGAGTGGGGATGCAGCCCGAGACGGGAATAAGCTGAACTAGGTACGGAGTAGCTTAGTGCTGCTGAGAGAGCGCTTGTGAGTAGGTTAAAATTGACTGAGCCAGGCCGAGAGAGCCCTTGGCTTGGAGCAAACGACAGGGGGATGTCGAGTTGAGAAAGGATTTTGCCAGCTGGGGATCGATTGGTCCCTTTGCGAATACAAGCGTGGCAAAGAAGCACGAGTAGGTGTGGAGTGGCGAAACGAGGCCCGGTGGTCGGGACTGAGGATAAACCAACGAGACTTGGTTATTGACAAGACTTGAGAGAGAGGCGGGGAAAGCAGGTGGATGAGGCTGCTTGGAGTGGAGGGAAGAGCACAGCAGCCTTTGTAGGCACGATCATTGGCATCTCGTGGGTGTCATGCTGCTTTAGGCGATGAAGGCCTCCGGTTTGGGCATCGTGAGTGGTTGACACGAGTGCCTGGGAAAGCCTTGGGAGTGGTACCTGTGGAGAGGCATGCTCTGCTGTCACTGTCCACGTCTACTGCAGACGGCAAAGATGCTCAAAGCAGATGATGGCATGCTGTCCTCCTGGCCACTGTACGGCCTTGGGCGGCGGTCAATTGTGGCCGATCGGAGGCAGTGCGATGGCCAGTCTGTGTCCATGCTTGCCATGCTAGGGTCCCGGAAGCTTGGGGAGATCAGTGGCACTGCGCTGCTGCTACTGCAGATGCAGATGCAGCTGCGCCGCCATGCCATGCGCATGAAAAGCACGGCCGTGGTCCTATGGAATCTCGTCAGAGCCAGGCCGGGCAGGGCGAGGCGGCGATTGGGCACGAGGGCTGGCCACAGCGTCTGTTCCTGGCAGTCCAAGCATCACAAATCCCCAGCAAGCGGTGGGGCGGCCGAGGGTCTGAGGTCTCCGCTTGGCCTCGCCGTTGAAGATGAAAGGCTGCCATGGTTCCTGGAGGCGCCCAGCGGCGAGGACTAGGCCGAGGGAATCCAGCGTGCGAGGGACTCATTGGCGCGCGATGTCGTCGCTGCCAGGCTAGCCGTCGCGCGCAATTGGCAGCATATTGGACGTACGTCCAGGCTGAGGCGGAGTAGGCAGCCAGACGGCCACATGCCCCCATCTCGGTCGCTTTGCTCAAGGCCAAGTGCCGTCGTCGTGGCCGTTGTCGTCGTCGTGCCATCATCATCATCATCACCATCATCGTCACTACCAGTATCGAGAGGCGTTGTTGTTGCTACTGTTGTTGGCCGCCACATGGCACCCTCCCCTCCAGTCTCGCTCTCGCCATCTCCCATGTCTTCCTCCCTCAATATCCCGGCACGCGAGACTGAGAGGCAGCTGGGCGTGGTCGCCGAGCTTACGCCCGTTTAGGAAGAGGCATCAGCCACAGCCGGGTGTCGTCTGCTAGACTGCTAGAGGCTGTATGCATGTCTGAGACATGTCTTGCCTGGCCATGTATGTCTCATTTCTGTCGACTCCGACAGGTCGATCCAGAGGACGAGGTGTCTGCATGTCTCAGCATTCCGCACGATCTGCGCCGTTAGCTTATCCACCTTCTCCTACTGGACGGCATCGGTGGGCGTCAAATTTTGCAGGCCATGGAGGGTGAGAGCCAACGGGGTGGTGTGCAGGCTCCAAAAGGTGCTGCCTGTTAATTTGTTAGTTTGCTCGGTATCTGTAGCTGGCGAAGGAGGGCGTAAGTTCTAGTAGTTAGCACTGCATCCATCGTATTGATTTGATTTGATGAGAAGGTACATTGGCCCAGGTATTACTCCGCACTTTCTGCTAGTACCAGCATAGCATCGACTCGTCCTTCTCGCTACAGAACACGCACATCAACTTGCACATGTCAAGCTTCACTCTCTCCATCTGCCCCGCATAGATCCATCTGCCTCCATCTCGCCTCTTCCTGTCATCTCCATGCGCTGGTTGGTATGTAATAATAGCTTGAGGGCCTGTCCGCGTACTAACTAACTAGACCTACATACATGCTAACTCTGGCCGTCTGCTAGGCACGAATAGCGCGTCTGTCTGTCTGGATCTGGGAGATGAATCCCTTTGTTCAATTGGCGAACAACCAAAAACACCTGCATCCACGCTCCACGCCTCTCTCACACACTCTTGCATCCACGCACGGGCAACAGTCATCCCGTTGCCCGAGAGACACCAACCAGCGAGGCCTGGATATTGTGCGGTGGTAGCACTGAATCCTACGCCCGTATCCAATGCTCTCCAGATGAACGCCTAGACGGACAGATGTCGGCCGTTATTCAGGTTTGAGAGATGCTCCTGCATGGGCCTCTGATGCATCTTCCGTCTGCATGTAACCAGCTGGGGAGCATTAGCATTACAAGGTATGGCTACTAGCAGATCACCATGCATTTGCGGCCCTATCTGCTTCGTGCTTTTCGACCAGCCCTTCGGCAAAGGGGAATCACTGCTAGCAGAAGTGCAAGATTTTTTCTTCTTCTTTTTTTCCCTTGTCATTTCCGATATTGTCACATATTAGACCGTTGTTGCACTACAGATAATCCCGGAGGCCAGCCGCAAATTGTCGCACCACCACTATCACACCGCGGAAGCAAGGATGACCAGGGTCTTCACTCCAAGTGGGCATCCGGCTTTGGAGGCTCACTTTGTCCACTTTCTCTCATCAAACGCACGGCCTCAGCGAGTGTGTACATATTGTCAAGTACTTTTTGAACCTGGCAAAAGAGGCGATTCGTCAATATTTGAGGAGAAGGGCGGCTGCTTCTGCGCTGCCATTGGCTACTATTTTTGATTTTCTTCCAATCACTTTGCTCGACCCAACTGAATGCTCTCCCGTCCCCTGCTCGCCAGGATACCCCCGATAACCAGAACGCCTCGTTCTCAACATCACTAGCAAACAAGGAACGTACCCCAGCATGCTAATTACACAACATGCCTCAGCCGTTTTGCAACTCAAATTGATTATATCGCCATTGCAAAACCTCAACCGGAATCCTTGAGAAGTCGGACAGCTTGCCGTGTTGGGTCTCGTGATGACTTCCCGCACCCGTCTTGCTGAGCAAAGCCCGGCAGAGTACGGAGCACTTGATCCATGATGGCCCATACGATGAGCAAATCAAGACGGCGTGGTACAGGATTGACAATAATAGCAACAGGTCTTCCTTTGCTCTCCCTGCATCCGCACGCCCTGATCCCGAACGCTAAGCATGCGGCAGATGTCGGGACAGTCATTCTCCAAAAGCCGTGCTTTGTGTATGCCTTGGCCCAACAGCTCGGGGTGCACAACGGAGCTGAAAGCTGCATCTGCATTCAGGGCATGGAAAGCTAGTGGCAACCTGGATGAGCTGGCCATGTCTATCAATCAGTCACCGACCGACTGTTTGTTGGCATCGCATTGCATCTCTTGCATATCTCGAAAACGAAAACGAAATGCAGAAGCCGGCATCAAGATGGGACGGAGGCAACCTGTCTAATAATATCGACACGCATTGACAGTGCTTCGCCACACTTGGCCACAGCTGGGAACAAAGTGAGGCTTGTGACGTGGCACGTCCCGCTGTGGCCGCTCCCGCAGTTGGCCTGGTGGGGCTGGTGGCCTGTGGCTGATGTCAAGTCGCCAGATCCAAGGCCGGCGCTTTTGCTGACGACACTTTGGAGGCACAGAATTGTCATCGTATGCAGCCATTGTGTGGTCTTCATGACGTGTCTCGTTGTTCTTTTTTTTTTTTGCCTTTGTTGCCCAAACATGGATCAATGCATTGCAAGAGTCACTCGGGACCGAGACGAGGCACTCTGTCTAGACTTGGGCTGACCGGTGTCGGCTTGTCATGGCATAATAACGTCGGCATTGTTTACTAACACGGCACATTACCGAAGAGGCATATACTACCTGTTTTTGCATGTGTCGTATGCTTCTGTTGAGACCACAACTCTCTCACAGCACGGCTAGCGAATCAGGCCATGGCCCCTGCCCTTCCAAACCTTCACACCCCATTTGCCCATCGATCAATATCAAAGTGCGCAAGACGCCAGGCGAGGACTCCATCTCACTTTAGCTCAACAAGGGTTTCCGGCACGCCATTGGCTCCCGGATTTTGACGTCTCCAAGTAACGTGACGAGAAGTGCCTCACTGTCCAACGCCATCCAACCACTCCTGGGGGCTTCTGCCTCTTGAGCACTGAATCATGGCTGCCGACTGGGTCTACACACGTGGGGAACAAGGCACGGACGTTGGCTCGCCGAGGTGAAATCTCTGCTCTCTGCTCGTCTCACCCCCAAATCGACGACCGACCGAGCCGCTAGATTCCTTGGTGTGGTTGGGGCGCTTGATTATCAGTGGAAGCAGTATTTTCTTGCTCGAAATGCGGGATTAGCGCGTTGGTCCCAAACGACTTCTCACGGCGACTTGGGATGGATCCTTTGTTCAACTTCCTGTTGGTCCATCCGTATGACACATCATGTTGGTGGCGGAGTTGAAAGGGCTGCCCGGATGCCGAGTGATTGGCCTCTGTTGACTGATTGACGCAGCAGCTGATATCTGACTACATGTAAACTACCTATTCTTTGCCCCCCCTTCTGCATATTTCTGGCACGATTCTTTACTCTGTTGGATGTCTCGGACAATCAGCTTAGTCTGTTGTCATATTGGCCAACCGTCCCTTGGCCTGCAGATATCTGATATGAGCCGGAGCATGCTCGAGAAAGAGCTAGAAATTGCGCCCTCGGGCTTTCTCTCTCATCTCGGTCTAAGTCGAAAGTGGTGTTGACGTCTGGGAACGAATCACCATCATGTCGACGATACAACCTCATGTCTGTGGCTCAGCTGAGAAGAAACCGAGCAGTCATCCCCCTTTCTCCCCCTTCATATTTCCGTTGGCTGCTCCTAACACTTTTGATGCTTCTCCCCGAGAATATCCTTCTTAGTCTGATAGCTAGCATCTTCTAGACCAGATGGCCTCACCAAGATATTCCTCGCTGCTATTGGCCCTCTGTCAAAACCCACTTCCAGCTGCCAGGGCGACTAGCGACATCCCTCTCTCGCCTGCATTGCCCGGCGCGTAAGCTTGGCCTCTTATTCAGCGAAACGAAAGCCACTACCGTCCAACTGAAACGGGATGTGGGAATAGTAGAAATATGATATCTCGCAAAAAATCTCTGCAAGCTAGCTTCACGGACTAAGATTGACTTCCCGTACCCGTAGTACCCGTACAGTAAGTACGAAAGTAGCAGTAGTACCGCCTTGACCCCCTCCTTGGTTATATAACTAGTAGTATTGCTCTTTGATTAGACGATACATCACATTGGAGCGAAATACGGAGTAGATAAGCAGAAAAGGTGGTGGGCTTCAGATGCCGCCGGAGGATCTCTTCTTCCCGTGAGGCCATTTCTGTTCTTTTCGGCGAGCGGGGAGGTGTGATATGTGTGATGGGAGCTAGGATGTGGGCATGGAGCGGAGATCACGGGTTTTAGTATATGTGATTGTGATAGATTTGTTCCCTTGTTCCCTTTTATGTTACGCATAAGGTAGGAGGATAAGGATGTTTTGCAGCTTTTGTGTTGGAGATGTGCGTCTTTTTTTTCTTTCTTGCTGCATGTGAAAAACCCTCTGCACTTGGTTCCTTTGTGAATGTTGTGTGAATGCTGCGGTGATGAGATGAAGTTATCACTGCTGGGTTCGTTTGCGAGAAGGGCCGTTTATGGATCAAGGGATTTTTGTTCCTTTTCGTTTGAGGAGCGTGCCCTTGGGCCAAAGTAGAAGTGCGTACGAGTATAGGTATCCTGTGAATATGACCAACGTAACCATCGCCATCACCACATACTTCACACAGAGGTCCAAGCAGCAATAGAAGCGACACAGAAGCAGCAGCATCATCACAGCGAATTTACTCCCAAGCATTACAATGTAGCTTTCAAAACCGAACAACGCCGTTTTAGCCTCTTATTAGAAAAAGCGCTCTCATATGATATACATTCCCATTTCATCCCTCCCAAAAAAGACCTTCTCATTACAAAGATAGAATTTCATCTCCAGATATTTCTCTTTTCCCCCCTTTTCCCAAAAATCCCACAACAAAAACGTTGCAGCTGACTTTTTTTCCTTTCTTATGCCGCTGCAAATCTGGCAGCTCGCTTCTCGGCCTTTGCCTTCTCAGCAGGATCCTCTATGATGCTGCTGAACTTGGGCTTGCCGGAGCCCTTGCCGCCCTGGTTCTGGTTCTGATTGCCCTTGTTGCGGCCGCTGCGTCTCTCGTTGCCCGAGGGCTGCTGCTCCCTGCGGTCCTGGCTGCGTCGCTTGCCGGGCCTGTTGCCGTCGCCCTCTTTGCGGTCACGGCCACGCTTCAGCGGCCTCTCGGGCAGCGCGGAGTCGAGCCCCGTAGCCAGCTCCTTATCATCGACGCCGAAGCGCTTCGCCCGCTCGGCCAGCTTCTTGGTCTCGTCGTCGAGCTCGGTGCCGAAGCGCTTCGCCCGCTCGACGCGCTTCCTAAGCTCCTCGTCGGCGGTGGTGGACGAGAGGCCGATGGCGAACGACGGCGCGGGCTCCTTGGCCTCTGCTGGCTCGGCGGCGGGCTCGTCGCCGGCTTCCTCGGCGGGCTTGGCCTCGTCCTTTTCTGCCGGAGCTGCAGCTGCGGCGGCGGGTTCTGCGGCGGGCTTCTCTGCGGGCTTGGCTGCCTGTTCCTTTTCAGGTTTTGAGGCTGCAGAGGGTTCATCGTCGCTGTAGCTGATTTCGTCCTCCTTGGACTCGGCTGTGGGCGGGTCTTTGTTAGCGTTCGCTGTCCCATCCAATGCTCAACGTAGTTTTTCTCCGTTTCGCGCGTTCCAGCCCGACGTGATGGTGATTGTGGTGATGATTCTGCGGCAAGGAAATGGATAGGCGCAACAGCTACATACCAGGCTTGTCAGCTTCGGGTGCTGACGCGGTAGCGTTCTTCTTGTCGTCCTCCTGCAGGCGCGCAATGAGGTCGGCCTTGTTACCCGTCTGCGGCAGCTTCTTCTCCGCAAGGAGCTTCTTCAGCTCCGGCACCTTGAGGGCAGTGTAATCGGCCATTGTGAAGAAAAAAAAGTCGGAGAGTTGAAAAAAGAATGTCGCGGTCGCGGTGGCGGAACGAATTGAAGGCAGAGGGAGCGGAAGAAGAAGAAAAGTCGGTCGTGGTCCAAATGGAATCAAACGAGGTGAATTGCCGGGAAGCGGCGCGGGAAGAAGAGAAAAAGGGCGATGGAGAGAGACGGCGAAGAGGGAGGAGAGAGAAAGTCGAGATGGGAAGAGACGCGATCTGGGCCGCTATTACGGAGACTGAAGGACGGACGAGGCTGGGGATCGTGATTTGCACCAGGAATGCGCACGGACCAGTAAGCTTAAAAGAGCTCTGCAAGCTCCAGGAACTGCTGCCAAAGTGACTTGGACTTATATCTCTTAAGAGACATATGCTTATCTCTAATATATCCCATGAGTTTTTATTCTATTTTTGAAAGATTGATTGCAATAATACCTACGCATCCTCGCTCATGATGGAATTGCTGCCCCCAAATGTTACTATTTCCCCTTTCCATCTCTCCATATAACTTACCCGGGATCTTCCTACCTACTAGGTAGGTATTATTTTCAGCCCCCAAGTGCCAACCAACTCATCCTACCAAGCAATAGCAGCTGCAGCCCAACTCACTTCATTATTACTGTCCACTTACACATCATCGTAATATCCCTCCAGCAATGCCATAATAGTATGACGTTGGATTCCTTCACCGCAAATTCGTCGGTTTTGCTTCTTCGATCCCGTGCCGTGCAACGATGCCTTGCTAGCTGCTAGATCTTGCATTAGTGCCTGGTTGCCTCTGGCGCTGCCGGCTTTTAGGGGCCCCTCCAGCAAACTTACAGGGCCTAGAGCTCCCTACAGCTCCTGTATTCCCCGCTGGAGCCAGGCCGTCTAGAACCTTGCCTGGGGCGGCTTGGCGACTTGGCTTCGGACCAATTGCGGTGGCTCATCTCGCTGTTCCCGGTATTGACCCCTTGACTTGCGTACCTGTATCGAGTTGTGGAATTATGGCCTTATCATCGAAAAGTCGACACCTGCAACGAACCAGATATTCGGCGACAGACCAGAGCTTCAGCGTCCTCCCCTAGAGATCTCGAATTGCTGTATTGCTGTACAAATAGCCATTTGTTACTGGCAGGCGTGTGCGCGCGGCGGCGGCGAATTGCTGAGGTGGCATCTGATCTGATATCCGAATCCCGACTGTGAACACCTCCACGATGCTCGTTTGCATGAAGATGCGATACTAAGCAGATCTTTGCTGCGCGGCGCATCCCCGAGACCCGATCCTACTGTTTGATATCCAGCCTGCAGCCAAGATGACGCGACGTATTGTATGCTGGCCCGTTCTTCTTGCACAGAAGCCTTGAATACTGACAAGCTGCCTCCATCAGGTTCGCACGCTCACGCAGCTGGGCGCCGTTGCATTCATCACCACAATCATCATCTTCTTCCTCGATCGCAACTACAGAGTCCTCCCCAATGCTCTCCACAACTACATGCCCTCCCACCATCCCGGCCTGGTAGTCACCGACATTACCATTGCGACCTGCTCTAGCCTCAAGCCCTTTTCCTCCTGCGAACTGAATCCCAACGAGTGGCACCGCATCGAGAAGGAACTATACCTGGGCAAGACGTGGACATCGAGCGCATACCTCCACGTCCGTCGCAAGCACGAAGAGGAGTTGAGTGCTGAAGATGAGGTTGTCGTCGGCGTCTCTGTCGGATCGCTGAATCCCGGAGACGTCTCTGACGGGAACGAGCACTGGGAACCCCGGCCGGGTGGCATATGGCTGAAGCGCTCCAGAAATAAAAAGTCTAGCGACTCGGATGCTGCTGTGACGGATGTAGATGTGATCTTTGGCGACGACGCAACTGAGGCGCGCAACGGATGGGGCATTGTCGGAAGACCTTTGCATCTTGGCACTGGCGGGAATCTCCTCAGCGCACATCTGACTGTGCGGAGGGGACCTCCACACGAGGTGAAGAAGCCGAAGCCTAGAATTCCCGACAATGGACGGTTTAAAATCATGCAAGTGGGGGACTTGCACCTCAGCACCGGCGTTGGAGAATGTCGAGATGCTGTCCCAGATGGCTACAAGGGGGGCAAATGCGAGGCTGACCCCAGGACCCTCGATTTCCTTACCAAGATGCTTGACGAAGAGAAGCCTGATTTGGTCATCTTGAGCGGCGACCAGGTTAATGGAGATACAGCCCCTGATGCACCTTCGGTATGTTGTCCTGCTTTGTCCCAACTCTGTAGATTCATTAGAGTCAAGATGCTGACTTTGGATTATAGGCCATATATAAATACGCCTCTCTCTTGATTGAGCGTAAAATACCCTATGCCGCCATCTTCGGCAACCATGACGACGAAAAGTCCATGTCGCGCGAAGCCCAAATGGCCCTGATGGAGACGCTGCCATACTCCCTATCTCGAGCCGGGCCCGTAGACGTCGACGGCGTCGGCAACTACTACATCGAAGTCTTGGCCCGTGGCCACAACGACCACTCCGCCTTGACCATCTATCTCCTCGACACTCACTCTTACTCCCCTGATGAGCGTCACTACCCCGGCTATGACTGGGTGAAGCCGAACCAGATTGACTGGTTCAAGAAAACGAGCGCAAGTCTTAAAAAGAACCATGATGGATACACACATCGTCATATGGACATTGCCTTTATTCACATTCCCCTTACTGAATACGCGGATTGGGATAAGCCCCGTGTGGGAGAATGGAAAGAAGGCGTCACTGCACCCGTCTTTAACACTGGATTCCACGATGCTCTCATTGCCGAGGGCGTCGTCATGGTCAGCGCCGGACAGTAAGCAAACAGACTACTTAAACTCTTATACAAGCTCCCTTATTTTACTAACGGCATGTCTCCCTAGCGACCACGTCAACGACTACTGCTCCCTCTCCTCCCACGGCGACGAGACCAAATCCTTCCTCCCCGGCTGGGAAGAGAAACTGCCCCTCCTCTCGGAGAAGAAGCCCGACGACGTCCAAAAGGTGCCCGCCATGTGGATGTGCTACTCCGGCGGCATCGGCTTCGGGGGTTACGCCGGGTACGACGGATACGTCCGCCGCCTGCGCCTCTTCGAGGTCGACACCGAGGAGGCCCGCATCACGACGTGGAAGAGGGTCGAGTACGGCGATACCCAGTCGCGCATTGATCAGCAGATTCTTGTGGAGGCGGGCAAGGCGTATTTTGCGCCGCCGCCGCCGCCGCCTCCGGAGGAGCAGCAGCAGCAGCAACAACAGTGAAGAGTATAAGCAGTGCGGCTGATTATATATTATATTATATTGGGGATGAAACGGGAATTACTGGAAAGTGAATTGACTACTACTTAGCAACTTTGTCACTCGTTGGGTATGATGAGTATTATTATCCTTGTTTTGGCAGCTATGCAAATGAAGAGATTCAGCTTTCTCTCGAGTCTTATTGGATGGATGCGAAATTTTTTATATGAATGGCGCTGGAGAGTTGGGACCGGGTCAGGATGGACATGACTGGAAAACATTTATACATAAACACACACGGTTACCAAATATATCTATATATCGTCTCTCTACACAAATACTACTAATTCACATAATTGTGTGCCTGAATGAATGAATATATTCCTTATGGGAAAAGAAGGTTCCGTAATTCATAGCTCGTTTGTACCGAAAACACTACCGACTCGTAACGACGAAATAACACACTCAACCGCCACATGAAGAGCAAACCTTGTTTCCGAACCCTACCATCCCGCCACACGAACACCACGCGGCCTCATCATAAATAATAAAACTCAAAACTCCTCGCTCAACCCATCGTTAAAAATTATAACCAGCAGCCAACCAAGCCCGAACAAACAAAAGCATAAAAAAAGAGAAAAGCTAATAAGAGCAGCTAGCGTACAAAGCTGCAAAAAGAGACCAAAAAATTGACCGAGACAGGGGTCGAACCTGCAACCTCCTGATATACTAATCGTAGTCAGACGCTCTGCCATTGAGCCACACGGCCTGTTTCTTGTTATTGATTTCAACCCCCGAAATCTCAATTATAGCCGGCGCGATGACTTAGACGGCGTTCCATCTCAAAACTCCAAGCCTTGGAGACCAGGAGTCATCTAGTCGAAGAGTGGAGGTTTATAATGTCCCTCTCCTTCTCATCTCTCTCAAAAGGCCCATCAAGGCCAAGACTTTTTCATCTCGGCAGTCGTCGAAAAATGTCTCACTCTCATACATCTCTCGCAACTTGGATCCCGTCTCAAAGGCCTCTCCTTCACGGTATAGTTCAGTCGCCGACTTCTTTATAGCAAGCACATCGAGGTAGAGCTTTTCTGCCTCGGCAAAGGCCCGACGGCGGGAAGCGTCCCGAAGCACGGCCTCTTCTTTGGATCTGTTTGAGTGACCTGCCTGAGTGATGGTATTCATCGATTGGAGTGTTAAACGGCGTCGGGCTCGTGAACGAAGAGCTCGTGGCGGGGTATCTGTTCCGGACGAGATAATCGAACCCGTCTCGTCTTCCTCTCCCAATGCGTGGGCTCGCCAGCGAGAACTTAATGCTAGGTTCTCCATCGTAGCTGTATAAAGAGGGTGAGCTCTGCCCAGTGAAGCGGCCATGATATCCAAGGCTTTTTGATACTTTGTCTTGGCATCTTCGTAACGACAACGCATATCATCAATAACGGCCAGCTTCTGCATCGCATGAGCTGTGCTAGGGTGCTCGGCTCCAAGGGTCCTGGTTTTGATCTCAAGCGACTTTTTGTAGAGCGCCTCGGCTTCGTCTATCGCATTGCTCTCCTTGGATACATGGGCAAGCTCATCGAGAGCTTCAACGGTAATGGGGTGGCTCTGTCCAAACATGCTTTGGTAGGAGATGTATACTCGACGATATAACGCTTGCGCCTCCTCCATCTTCCCCAGCTGTTCCAGCGTAGAGGCGAGCTTTTGCACCGTGCTCACAGTCGCCGCATCTGTTGGACCAAGCTCTGCCTCTTGCCTATGCTCGATAATTCCATATTGGTCCTCGACATAATCAAAATCCCCCAAGGCAGCAGCGGCTGATACTTTTGCCAGAGCAACACGGAAGCCAAGAGCTTTGTCGATAGACGCCAAGTCAATATTTGTCAAGACTTCTGCGCTCTTTTCGTGTTGTCCTGCCTGTTGAAGCAACGATGCAAGAGATAGGGAGGTTTGGATCCTCTCCTTGGCGTCCATATTCGATTTTTGTCGTAGCGAAAGTTCAAAGCAGCCAATTGCTTGCTCTATTGCACCTTGTGTCATGCATACGTTTCCCAATACCTGCCATGCGACGTCGTCCTCATCATGTTCTAGAATTCCAGACCAATCATCATAACAAGTCTTTGCGTGGGGAGCCATGATTCTTCCAAAATCGTGAATTTCTGGTAGACTCGATGAAGCTGTCTCTTTTTCCCGAATGCCATCTACGCAAATGTTGCAGGCCAGCCAAGCGTTTTCCTTTTGCTCTCCATCTCTGAGTGTTGCGCGCACATACTCACGGGCCGCAGGGTCTAGTATAAAAGTTTCGAACGATGTTGTTGAGGAATTCGTGTCTTGCGATGCCGAGGGGGAACTGGGCGATGAAGTTGCTGACGGTGATGGTGAATCAGGAGAAGCGGTCTGTATGAAGTTTTGATCAAAAAGGTATTGTAAAACATCATCAAGTCGGCTTGCATCTTGAAATGCTGTTTATCAATTAGAAATACATTCGTGTTGGGATATAGTTGGGAGAACGCACCTCTAATTTCCGCAAAAGCATCCGTAAACCGTGTAGGCGTATGCTTTGGCTCTTTGGGCCGACTGAACAAGGCAACTGGAATGACTGTGTATGAAAGCATGGCGCTAACACGAAGTACTGTCCTTGTGACAGAAGACTGGCCAAGCGTGGAACCTAGTATCCTAAGCGGCATATTGGAATCGAGCTCCTTCTGGTATTGGGAGATTTCGAGTCCCTTCTTGCTGATAGTAGAGGCAGCAATGGCTATGCTCTGAGGGTGACATTTGAGCTGCCGCACTAATCTATATGCCGCCTCGCCTATATGGAATCGTTAGCTGACTTGATGATATGAAAGAAAGAGTTCAAAATACCTTCTGAGTCGGCCCCCAAAGTCTCGACCCCTGCCGCAGAACGAAGCAGTTGCACTGCTTCTTCATCCATCATGGGCCCGATACGCAATTTCTTTCCCCATATACAGTTGCTACTATCCCTTGAAGTCTGGATAATCTTACCAGTGAGCGTGAGGGGAATAAAGTCGGATATATCGAATGATGATTCAACATTGTCGAAAATGAGAAGCCATCGGTCATTTTCAGGTCTCATCAACCAGTCTTTGACGGCTCCGACAACAGCCTTGACTCTTAACGGATCTAATTGTTGAATGCTCTTCACTTTGAGCATCTCTTCGACTCCTGTGAGCCCTAGTTCGTTTTCAACTCGAGTTCGATCAGTGTTCTTGGAATAGTACTGGACTACGTTATTGGCAAACTCCAGGTAGCTCGCAACGACTGTCTCCCGACTTTCGGCCCAGATCCAGAAGACAAACGAAAGCTCGTTCTTGTTGACCTCGGCGTAGTCTCTAGCAAGAGTAGTCTTGCCAACGCCAGCGTCTCCCCATAGGCCGGCGATACTGATATTCAGGGCTTGTCGATCTGGGGATGGTTTGAAGCTCGCCTCGACGAGTTCAAGCAGACTATTTCTGTGTATGATGACGCCCGGGTCACCGGGCAGCCTATATGGAATATCGAAGCCTTCAGACAGGTACTCCAGGTGTTGATCTAGATCCACATTAGTATTATCGACTTGAAAGTGAAACTGCGCGCTCACCTGTCGCATGGTCAAAGGCTTTTCGCTTCGTCTCCAACAGCCCCGAATCTTTGGCTTTATGTATCATTTCGCGGAACTTTTCTACAAACGCCTTGTAGTTTGCATCGCGACCCTCAAATTGAACCAAGCCCGAATGAGTAGCGGACAAGCCGATTTGCACACCATCTGAGCCAGACATGGAATGCCGCTGTTCGACGACAAACCCATGCTCTGACCGCTTCGTCTCATGAAAGGAAAGCTGCGGCAGAGTCGCTGTGATTGCTTTGAACGCCTCCATCTGACTTTCCAACCATTCAATATCATGCGCCTGCATGGACTGTCCGCGAGTAGAACTTGGATGGTCATCAAACCCTGAAGTCGTCCTTCGAATGACATGTGCAAGTGGTGTTGGCGATAGTGGCCTCCCAGGAGACAAGGTGCCCAAAAATGCAACTCCACAAGTTGACAGCTCAATGTCTTTGAGCTCTGCATCTATAGCCTCGCTGGAGATGATGAGAGCGCGTTTGACGATCCACCCTCCTAAACTATGCGCAATGAAGAATAGCGGTCGTTCGTTTGTCCCATCACGACAGCGTTGGCTCCCTAGCTCTTTGACCAAGTCCAAGGCCCTGCCATAGAGCACATTGCGTACAAGATACCGGTAGTTGGCTCCATCAGAAATATAGCCATACGTCATGATCCTTGCGTTGGGAATATCCTTTGCGAGAAGATCCTCCAACCAGGATTTGGACTTGCCGCCTTCCAGCGAGATCCATGCTTTGAAGCCTTGTCCCCCAAGGCCATGAACGGCCACGATGCTGCATTCACTCAGTTAGCTAAAATATCAGGGCATGGGTGTCTGAACATACTCTATTTCTGCATCTTCGGGGTCCTGCACAACTTGCAAACCGCTCCCCTCTGAGCTTCCTTGTCGTGTAAAGGCGCCCCGTACGCGGTGGAATAAGCCCTTGAAGGACGACTCTCGCGAGTCCATTTGGTCAAATATTGGGCGTCGAGAATGTTGTGGTATGGCTGATCTTTTCACTGGGCATCTCACGACTGATGGATTAGAATGCGCAAATGCGAAGCACAAGAACTGCAAAGACGAGATGATGGAAGTGTCAAGTTTGGGAGTGGCAGAAAGGAGCTGAAAGGGAGAGATGACGGCCTGACAAGAACGAAGGAAGTGTGGCTGGTGCACAATAAATATAGAAGGTGATTCCCTGTATGGGCTTATAGTTATAGTGGCTGAGGGTGCTAAAAGTCAGCATGTGCCTCCATGTTTCTTGCTCAATTTACAGTTCTACTTCTGAATCATACCAAGCCAACATACAGTACCATCCAAGTTAATGCCAGCCCTAAAGTTCATGGCCTGCCATCGCCAGGCAGACTCTGGGATGAACTGGTTGGGTTGCTATTTTGCTGCTCTGGCTCATGAGACCAAGTGGCGCGAGACTCCGTGCCGGCCATAGCCATCCCGTGTTAGCCAACATACGAGTACCGAAGCCTTTGCAGGCGAGAGTTGGCCGGTGGTGGCGATGAGAAACCAACTGTAAATTAAATTAGAGAGTTTGCTGGAATCGACAAGGAAAAGCCTAGAACGAAAGTTGTCCGAGGAGGCTGCATGTACCTGGCGGAATCAGAGTTATACCTCTTATAAGCGCTTAAAGTGAACCAGGTATTGGCACTTGGGTCAAGGCACACACTTGCTACCCTTGCTGCTCTTCTTATTGGGACTTGCTTAACATAAGGCATCTATTGTCAATACCAATAAAATACTCATCAGGCACGAATACGCTTCCCCCCCGGCCCTTGAATAGCCGCTGCCTCGTTCTAGAGCCTCGATGACTGGCATCAATCTATATGTGGCGCAGCGAGCACACACCGAATCACAGGGCGAAGTTAGACCTTGTGGCGCAGCCTAAACTTAGCAAAAAGTGGCGGCCTCTCCAGGAACAACGACGTCACATGCCACATTTCACGGCCATCAAACCATATATGACTGAGGCGGCGAAGTCTTTGTGAAGAGGACCTCGGCGATTGCAATAAACGTAGTCTAATTAGAAATAATGTCTTGAAGTGTAATATTCGAATAACTATTTATTCTTCATCACCAGCTCGAGATTCACCGACTTCTTTTACACCAATTACTTGCATTACTAGCTCTGCCAGAGAAAGTAAACAAAGTAGCACAGCTGAAATAGCCCTAGCAGATCTCACTGCCGCTATTGTTTCTACCTATATCCATTGGCTATAATACTGCAGTCTCCTGCTTCTCTTTTTCCTCCTACAATGTCCACAGCTGCTGTTATAAACCCGCAGCCTCACAGCAGCCATCTGCCTTCAGTCGACTCACATACACACCGACATATCAGCAACAGCAGCAGCAATAACACTACCAACAACAACAACAGCAAACTTGCTGCCGACACGATGCCGCACGCTCACGAGACGAAGCCTCTCTGGCTCATCCAGCCACGGCTCGACGCCGGCGTGTATCGCGACAAGCTGATCGGCAGCGTCGTCAAATACCCAGACCTTCCCACCGAACGTCACATTCCCTACAGAGCGGGCGCAAAGCTGCCCCGAGACATTGTCCAAGACCTTGACCCCAAGCCCATCCAGGTGCGCAACGTCAAGTTCTGGACCCGTCGCATCAAAGATGCCGGCGTATCGGCGTCGCTCAACGAGATTCTCGAGGCGTTTGTGGACCGGGCCAAGGAAGACAACAGCGAGAAGATGGCCACGGTAGCCAGGATATGGCACATGGACTCGCCGGGCGAGAAGTTCAAAGAACTTCTCAAGAACAAAGAATATTTTGAAGAGCTATTCGAGCTACTGCGGAGTAACCACGACCAAGGTTACTTTATTACCGACATCGTCACCCTGACAAATATGGAAATTAATGATTCAACCAGCCGCTCGTCAGGTGTCGGCGCCGAAGTCAAGGTCCCCATTCCAGAGCCTACCTTGAACGTCAATATCGGTGCTGGAGGCCGTTTCGAAGTCCTCCGAGAAAAGGGCTATTCGGCATACTATGAGGAAGAGACCATTGTCTTCCTCGGATATCGACTGGTGCGGCTTGAGAAGGTCGAGGGCACGAGAGCGAAGCTCGGGCGCCTGTTTCTTGGTTCCAAGGCCGGCTTTACAGTTCGTGATGGATTCGACTATTGGCCAGAGTTGGTAGAAAGGGCTGTGGAAGGGAATGCCGAACCGTTCCTGTCAGCGGAAACGCCCAAGGAAGAGAAGAAGGAGCTTGGAGAGGAAGAGGTTGAGTTTGAAGCAATTGTTGACGAACTGGGGTTTGACTTTGAGGTGGTGGGATAAACTGCACTTTATTCGCATGGCATTGGCGTTACGGGGTCTTGATTGCATTTACAGATTGCAGATCTACTATATCTGCTTGAGAAACCTGGTCTATCAGGGAGGCCGGGTCTAGAATGCTAGATTATAATAATGAAATAATTGGGTGGTTTGGTCTTTTATTTGAACACATTTACGAATACCGAGACTGCATAGAGATAGATCTGGATGGTTGCTGGGAAGATGCTATTTGTAATTCAGCACACCTCTTCGATGGTCACATGGATTTAGTTCTAGATAGATGATAGCCTAGGCATAACATGTTTCCTCTCATAGCCCCCGCCGACGTCAATCAATGTCCAAAAATTGAGTACATTATTTACATCCCGCAAAGCCTATAAGCGTCCGATGTTGGAGAGATCAGATGAGGTGAGACCCATCCAGACCCATTTCCCACGTTTTCATGATCCCACTCTGTCGGGTCACACTTTTGGATAGGTACTCTTTGCAACCATCAGATCGTTTGACATGGATGGTATCAAGTTCAGCCGCACACTCCATTCACTTGATAACCCCTCCCTTCTGCCTTTATCTGTTGGTTCACCCCTGTCATTCACTTCTGCATAGCCCGCAACCAGCAGACGCCAATTGGTGTGTCACATTCAGTTAATCAAATTGAAGCAATAGATTTCAGCTCCTGCATGTTCATGTTCATATTCCTCGGGGTCGCGTAACTAGCGCCCGTGTAGCTAAATCGAGCCATCCATCATGCAGCCAATTCAACGCAGCGCTTATAAGGCTGCCTTGTCTGCTTTTCGAGGATGCATGTAGATTAAGAATTTTAGCATTCTAATTATTCTATGTCGTTACCTAGCCATCGTTTTGAGCCAGCACAATGGATATTTACGAAATCGACCCCAGTGGGGATACGCTTCTCATCCTCACGAATGTAAATGCGCCATTTGCAGTCCTTGCATCATCAGGACCACAGGCAAAACAGAAAGCCGACTCAACTCCAGATGACAAAACAGCGGGCAAGGCGCCGGATGCAGACAGCAAGCCGAAGGAAGAAGGCAGCAAGCCAAAAGATGCAGACAGAAAACCGACAGTACACATGCGTGTCTCGTGGAAGCATCTCACATTCGCATCCAAGTATTTCCAGAACATGGCCGCCACTGCTTGGAAGGAACCTAAAGAGGCCACGCCCGAGTTTCCCTATTCGTATGTGATCGCCGCCAATGGCTGGGACGAAAAGGCGCTGCTGCTTTTGATGAACATCATCCATGGGCAGACCTCAAAGGTTCCTCGATATATTGACCTCGAGTTGCTTGCCAAGATAGCCGTTATGGTTGATTACTACCAATGCCATGAAGCTGTCGCCTTCTATTCACAGACGTGGTTAAGCTCCATATTCATCGTTATTCCGAGGAAGGGAGAAAGAGATTACATGATGAGGCTCGTTGTATGCTTGGTGTTTTCGGAAGTCTTCAACTTTCAGCTATTGACAAAGACGATTATATGGGGGGCCACTGGACCCATTGATTCGCTTGGCCTACCAATCCAGCAAAAAATCATAGGTATTAAGAAATTTACAAAAAAAACTCATCATACTACGACATGGTAGTGAACATTAGCTGACCTGTAGATTTAGACGCACTCAACAAGTCACGAGAAGATGCGATTGAGACCGTTGTAGCTGAATTTTTTGAAGTGCGGCGGCGCTTGTGCGAGGATCAAGCGCACTCGTTCGAATGCTCCTCCATACACCTGGGCGCTCTCCTCAAGGCCATGTCCAAGATGGGCGTCATGGATCATACCTCAGTCAGCCCATGGCCTGGCCACAGCCTGTTGTCCCTGGAACAGGCAATTCGCGACATCAAGGAACCAACATGGAAAAGTAACTGCCCGGAGAGTTCTACGCCTCCAAAGGAATCTACAGAGGAATCTACAAAGACGACTACAAAGTCCAGCAATGATTCTGATGGCGCCCCTTCCACAAATACCAAGAGTCCTCCCGCTCCAGCCGCCACCGCTCCAAGATCTGGTTTCGGTGCTACTTCATCTGGGGGTCTGTTCGGAAGTGGCACTTCCGCCCCGACTGGGGGATTTGGAACAAATGCTTCATCGGGAGGTCTATTCGGCAACACTACCAATACCGTTCCGACTGGGGGTCTGTTTGGCAGTGGCAATACCGCTCCGACTGGAGGTTCAGGTTTCCAATTTGGCAAAAAGGCCAATGCCGCTTCGACTGAGGGTTCGGGTTTATTTGGTAACAAAGCCACTCCAGCGCCAACTGGGGGTTCCGGTTTATTCGGCAATGTCCCTCCCGCTCCAACCGGGGGTCTTTTTGGCAATGGCACTACCGCTCCGTCCGGGGGATTTGGCACAAATGCTTCGTCGGGAGGGCTCTTTGGGAAACCTATTTCGTCGTTTCCAACGGGAGGTCTCTTTGGTAAACCCGCTTCGTCCGATGCCGAAGACAAAGCTGAATCGCCTCCTCCCCGCTGCAGTCTTGCTGCTAGAACCAGCCCAATCATTGAGGAGCTATTTAAAACAGTCAATGGTCTACAGCTTGGTGACTATGTCAAAAAGGACTGAAGTGTGGCTCGTCATGTTGGTGGTTTGCGGGCCATGGAACACCAGCGATTGTTTCTTCGGAGTAATAATGCCTTTAATGGTATATACATACGATACATCAACGTTTTACTTCAAATCAGTTCACTAATGTAATAAGCTGTGGGAGCCAATTCAATGAACGGCTATATTTCCATCCTTTGGGTTAAATGACTATCTGACATGTAATAAACTCTAGCAGAGAAAAAGGGGAAAAGACTAAACTCTCAGGGTTGATCTTCAATATTAGCCCATTACCTGTCCTAAATCCATTCATAATCCTCTTCATCTTGAATATCAACTTTTTGCCAACCATCAACATAGTCCATGACAGCAATAGCGTCATACAAGTCTGCCGTCTGGGCAGAAATTCCATCCCCACCAAGACGAGTGTCAGATATCATACGCATCAGATACGATCGCGTCGTCTGAGAAGACGGAGAGCCACTCGATCCCCCTTCAAACGGAATCGTCCTGTGCAAGTGGAAATACTCCCTCCATTGGCGAGACAATTCCAACACCTCATCGCGATTGTACCAGATGCCCCCGGGTATATTGGCGTTGATGATATTTTGAATCAGTTCCCTCGTTTTCGAAGTGAATTGCTCCCGGTTCCTTGCGATACACTCGTCGACAGAATCTCTGCTCAGATATCCCACTAAATCACTCTACACCGACATTAGGATTAGTTCCATTTCCACTTCAATAGCATGTAGCACACATACCGTGGGTGAGTTAGTCGGAGAACAGCCCATTCCTCCTGGTCCTCCGGAAGTAGCTTCTCCAGATCCAGTCCCCGTCGTAGAACCAACATCCTCTTTGATCTGCTGTGCAACTTCAATTTCATAAAATGGTGCCCGACACAAAATATCTTTTGCATATGCAGCTGCAGTCATTGCCGCATATCCCTGCCACTGCTTGTTTTTATGAGTGTCCGAATAATCGCATATGCCTCGGATAACCAAACAAGGGAATATGTTCATCAGCCCTGCCGCTTCCATTTCGAAACACAGCACATCCTGTTCTTCAGCAAGCTTGTCCCTGACCTGAGCGTCTTTCATTACCTGGTTTGCTGATGCAATCAGGCCGTAATGAATAGTAGGATCGTCGCAGTCATCATCCCGGGGCTCTCTCTTGACTATACGTGATGGGTCATCTCCACAAAGCTCTGAGCAAGACATTTCACTATCTGCAGGATGGATAAATGCAGATTGATATAATATGTCGCTGCTGAGAGGTGGTCGCTGGAATTTCTTCCGAAGCCGAGGTTTTCGTTCTATGATGCTATCGATAGTCCTCTTAATATCATGACCCTTGCATATAGTCTACCATGAGGGCGTCCACGGTTGAACGTAGGATATTGGGAGGCTGATTGAGATACCCTGTGGTTCGGAATGCCTGATTCTGGATTGTTTTCCCAAAATCATACTGCAGCACGCCACTTCTTCTACCGCGAGGAAAGCTCACAACAACGTCGCCCAGCCGAATGTCATGGTACTTGCTGGGCGCACCACCCCCAATGCCAACCATCAAGCCAATTTCAATATTAGGGAACGTGCATAGCATAGTTGCTGCGACGATTGCTGCGGCTGTTGTTCCATACTCTCCATCGGGCAAAACAGCCAAAACAACGTTATGGTTTGCAATTCTTCCTAGTGTATAGCAGTTATTATCTCCTTTGCTAACATATGTGAGCTGGTCATGCTGCTCATCCAAAAGGCTTATGGCGGCCACAAATTCCGTGCTTAAAGCGCAGATCCAGCCTACTGTATAAATCTTCGGGTCCGCCATGTCTACAGGGACAGCTTTGGGAAGATTTGGAAGATTGTGAAGCTTTCAACGGTGCTTGTGGCACTGGACCCCCGGAGCACGAGTACTACCTGGTATGTTTTTGATGTCAATAGGAGTAGTCGTATTTCGAGCCTTAGAGAGGGTAAGCTATGCACATTCTTTGGAGGAAGGACAATACTCAATGATAAAGAAATCTTCTACCCTAGCGGATAGAGAGGGGTTAGGCAGCTATTCCTGCAACTTCAAGCCACATGCAGGTTACACTACCTTCGGTACATATTGACCACTTACAGCTCAACTATCTATATTTTAATAATTTCCAAATAAGATAAGGGAACAAGCAGTTCATATTTCCTCTTTACTCACAATAGCTTGACGGTAATTATTCACGATCTCAAGAGATGTAAGTTATCGAATCCTTCTCTTCCTAACCCTCTAATAGGAGAAGAGTTGTGAAATATCTATCACCCCCATACAAATCTCGAGATAGTTTCAATATTTTGGTGGTCCCATCCATGAAAAGTAGTGGACTCAAGACCAGAACACAACAATCCTAGTAGATAGCACTAGCATTAAAGCTCAAGATTAACTAGGATTAAAGTTGGCTTCTAGATCACCACCACCGCAAACGATCAACGCCAAATCCTCAAGAATGCAGCCCACACATCACAATTACCACGACGAAACACAAATCACACACACACGCCGAACGAAACAATGCCAAATTGAAGCCCTTTTTACTATTTAAACCAACTATCTACACCTCATGCCACCTGAAAGCACTAAAACAAGTCCTTCCAGTCTTCCGCCTCCTCCTCCACAGTTTCAATCAAAAAAGAGAAGAAAAAAGGCAGAAAACAGCAAGAGAGAGGAACAAAAGGAAAATTCAAATAGTCGCAGTTTTTCGCCAGGGCCTTCAAGAGGTGGTATCATGTTTCATAGTTTCCTCCCAGGAAAATTCCATGGAAAAAAAAAAGTGTTTCCGTCCATAGCAGAAAGATATATATGTAAAGGGGCGAACCTGTTCTAAGGTGCGGAGAGAGGTTAAGGGCTGCTAACACGTAAAAAAAAAACAATCAAGACAAAAAAAAAGCCCCAAACGATGTGTATCCGTCGTGACGGTAGATCCCAATGCTATTCAAACTCCAAGGCGCCCGTGCGAGATATGTAACAGTGTGCAAAAAGTGTGTGTTTGTGAATGTGATGGCATGCGTGTGTGTATAGAAAGTGCCATTGTTGAGTAGCCTGGCTCCATATGTTCAGTTCAACCCTTGACTCCTTGCTTATGATGTAAATTGGTGGACCGGGTCGATTTGATGACTCTTCTGCAGGGTCTAGACGTTCGGTTTGTTTTCGTGAATTCGTTCGCCAAGTGGGTTGCGTAGGCTGTCTCTTAACAGCCTATTTCAGCTAGATGAGGACCCGCTCTCCGAACTTTGGACTGAGGCTTCGGACTCAGAGCTGTTGCTTCGTTCACGTCGAATTGGGCTCGCTCCCTGTTGTATCGCGTCGCTGTAGCTTGGGACGGGATCTTGGGGGAGAGCGGGTTGGCCATGTCCTGCAGGCCGGATTGTTGCCGAAGATTCACCCCTGCTGCGAGTCACGACATGGATGAGAGGAGCATTTTCATCCTCGCTGTCCGTGCTGTATCGGCGGTTGCGATTCTGGGTATAGGTTGGACTTGAATAATCGGGCGGCGGGTTGGTAGCGTCCTCGAGGTGGAGCTGAAGCGGGTTGCCGTCGAAATGCTGCTCGTGCGCAGGGTGTGTGCTGCTGCTAGCCTCACCACCTTCATCGGATGGCACGAGCTGGGCAAGCGAGATGTCGGTTGGACTCCTGACAGGACCAGGGCTGGTGGGAGGGAGAACCCTGAAATTTCCGCTGCGTGATCGTCCGTGCTGCACGTTGAGATCATTCTCGCCAACTCTAACGCTGTATGGCGTGCCGCTGACCGAGTGTCGATGAGCCCGGCCTTGCGCAGAGGTAAAGCCATCCTTGGTGCCAGTTTCCAGAAGAATGCTGCCTTGCTCAGAGCCGTACGGGGGCGGGGGAGCCAGGCTGCCAGTGACAGGGGCCAGACCCCATTTCTTGACATTTGCCTCAATGAAGACGAAACCAGACTGACCAAAGTTGACGTGAACTGTCGCGGGCCCGTTGGCTCCGATGGCCGGGAAGAAGTTTTGAGACTTTAAGCCATGAACCACTTCCTCGAGCTTCTTGCCGTTTCGTGTGAAGAAGATGACACCCGTTCGCGGTCTGTAGCCAACACCGATAACATCACCAGTGACAATCTGGGGGCCATACGGGGTCCGGCTGAATGGTTGGTTGTAGTGTCGTGAGCCGTTTGAATGGTAGGCAACGGAGTACTTGTGGAAGCCTATCGTGGTTTTGTTAGAATACTCCGTGTCGCAATACAGCGCCATTATTGGAACAGAGAGAAAAACTCACCAGGCAGTCTAAAGAGAGGGTATGGCTTGGTAGCCATACCAATAGCAACAAGTGTGTTCTCGGGCTTTTCGTAGACCTTGGCCTCCCAGTAGTAGACGTCGTTTTGCTTGGGCACGGGTAGGTTGCTCATGACGGTGCACTCGGAATCGAAAAACTCAATCTCGGTTCGGGCCTGGACGAAGCAATTTGCAATTTCCAGCTCGGGCTCAAACTCCCAGGCAGACACGCCCTTTTCCTGGATAGCAAGGTATTGTGAGAGCGAAATATCGGTTTGCGCAGACTCTGGAGGGTTCGCGGTGACGAATGCTACAATTCCACAGTCAGTATGTTGGCTACGGTGCGCGGATGGCTCGGTGTACCTTTGGCCCTCAGGTATTCCGTCCTGGACATGTCGTCCATGTTCTCCAAGGCCTCGGCCTCTTCCCTCGCAAACGCCTGTTCGTCATCGTATTCACCCGGTCGGCCGATGCGGTCGAGAATGATTCGACCGGAGCCAGCGCATCCCGACGCCCAGAAGATGAAGATGACGAGGAAGATGAGGACGATGGAGCCAAAGGACGACGCCAGGCCGATGATGACGCCTGTCAAGGCCGATGATGGTGACGTCGTCATTGTGATGGAGTGCTTTTTAAATCAAGTGCCAGCCGAAGCGATGGAAAGCAAGAATCTAGCATTCGCTCGCAGCGAAAAGAGAAAAAGAGAGACTCCGAGGAGCCAAAGGACGAGACGGCGTCTCCGCCGCGACCGTCGCGGCGCTGCGAGTTGTGGACGGGCGTGTGGTGAGGAGGCTGCGGGGGATGATGCTGCTCACAAGCCGGATCTGCAGTCGAGTGCGCAGGCGAGCGATTCCGCGGAATGTCGAGGTTCGTAGACGTAGCAACCAAAAAGTCTTGAGTCGTCGCTCGTGCGATTCCAGCAAGGAAAGGAAAAAAGAAAAAAGAAAAAAGAAGTTCTCTCGGTCGGACCGTTCCGGAGCAGCCGCTGCCAGAGGGCGAAAATAAAGTAGTGGAGGGTTGATGGAAAGATTGCGTTTGGGCGGACACGGACGGTGGTGCCTCGCCACAGAGGGAGAGAGGCGAACGACTCGGGAGATAACGCAGCCAGGCTGTACTGTAGCGGATTACTCGTGCTAGCGGGCAAGTGTACACACGACTGGAGGCTGCTGGTAGAGCCCAACAGCAGCTAGCAGGGACTAGAGCGGCAGCGAGCAGCGAGTGGCACAGCTAAACAGCCCAACTGGCGCTTGGCTCCCGCAGGGGCCCAGAACCGCTAAAGTGAGAACCCGTGAGGGAATTGAGGAGATGGATGACGATGTGGGAGAGAGACGGGCGTAGGTACGAAGGAAAGAGAAAGAAAAAAAGGGCTGACCAGAAACAAACCGAGTGTGCCGAAAAGGGGAAATTGTGTTTAGACAAAGGAGATTGCGTCAAGTAGAGATCCAAAAAGGAAGAAGAAAAAGAGAAGCACGACAAAAAGACAAAAAGAATGCTGAGGATTGGACGTTCGTGTTCCCTGGTACGATCCCCCAGGCTACAGGTAGAAGGACGAGACGAGAAGAGGATAGAACAGCAGAAAATGTGTCCCAGCTGGGCAAAGGGCCACTGGAGGAGCTGAAGCTAGGCCGGGATCGAAGAGAAACGCAACGACGAGAGGCTGGGTTTGAAGAGGCAAATCTGTGGGGCCGCAGGTGCAGGTTGTGGAATCTGGAATGTCAGGTCATGGAGAAGAGCGGGCATTGTCTGGAGGGAGGTACTCAAGACCCGGGCGAAGCATGTGCACGCAGCAGGGAGGTACTTTCTCTCTTCAATGCGCCAGATAGTGTCTTGCATATACTTATAGTGGATGTTTCTATCTGCTTAGCGGGGAAGGATAAGTCCCTTCCGTTGCGGCAGACCCCCGACGAATCGGTATCCAATACCTCCTCCCGCGGTACCTTTAGCATTGGTGCTAGCGGCCTGTGTGACGCAATGCGGATGACAAGCAGGCAGCCTCGTGAGCAACAAAATAGCCGTGCATCAACTGGACACCATTCATTGTCGTCTCATACAAAAACTCATCAATCCTTATCTTCATTCTCATCCCGCATCGTCGCTTCTGAAACCCCAAGCGCAGCGTCTCACAATGCTCATACCAAAACACCCGCATCTCAATCTAAACCGACCTTCAAACTTGTTGACCCCTTCGGACGACCCGGGCGCCTAATCCAAAGTACCGCCTCACCTAAAAAAAAAAGTCCAGTCGCCGAAGACAAAACCACCCCTGTAGTTTCACCCTCACAGCCCGCGAGTTTCAAGCCCGTGCTGTCTTTATGCTGTCTCGCCCTGTCAATGCACCTCCTGCTCCCCCAGAGGGGGTTCCACGGGTTGCTTATGCGTGCCATTTTCTCGCTGCCGTGCCGTCTTTATTTTTCAATTTTTCAGGGTTCTAAATTGATCCGGTCCAGGGATTGGATTGGACCTTTTTCAATTGGCTTGGGTCCGCGCTCCATGGAACATGCTGCTGCTATTCATAGCAATCATAGCCGCGTCTCCGTCAACAACATTACTAAACTAACAGTGCAACACGGTACATCAATGAAATAACAAGGCTCAAACATCTACCCAAATAAACAAATAAATAAGCGCCGCCTATCAAATTCTGTAAATAGCCAAACACGAAAATATAACCGCCCACGTCCATAAAAAAATCCAGACGCGACCTAAACGCAAGGGCGGGATCGGACGGACACTCTGTTCCTGTTCCTGTTCCTGAGCACCAAATCTCCGCGTACACGTAAGACTGGAGTTGTACTCGTAAACACTACACTAGACTAGCACAATACGAATCCATCAGTTCCGATAGGTAGCCATTTAAGGTACCAATAATAATCGAGCAGAATTTTACTGTAAACATAACATGAGAACAAATCTCCATTAAAGTGTTACTGTAAGCCTAGTGTGAGAACACTTGAAGAGTCGAGCAAAAGTGTTCATTCAACGCAATATAGTGAGACATCCATTGTCAAAAGGAGCTAAAGGGAACAAACCAACATCTACTTAGCCGCACATCTCAAAATGAGACAAGGGAACAAATAGCACAAGGAATCAAGGGCTCAATATTGAAAAAAGTCGAATACCATTATATTCATACGACAAAAAAACTATCGACTATCGCATACTTCATTCATATCCCATTGCGTTACTCACTTTCTACACCCAAACCCTCCTCTCATACCGTGCATCTCATCTCATCTCATCTTCATATCTACGTGCCTGCATAACAAAGGAAAGACAAACAAAAAAGACATTGAATACCGCCTCCATCCCATTCCCTCATCAGAAAACCCAAATAGCCTGCGTGAAAACCCAACGCTTTACAAAAAAGGAAAAAGCGAGTCAGCCCTTCAAGTAAAATCTCATCCCGCCGTCATCAATCCCAGCCCCCCTTTAAGCATCGGTATTCTCATCCGTATTTCCACGTCGGTATCCGCTCTTGCTGCGCCTCGCCCTGCGCTCCTCTCTCTCCCTCCGCCTCTGCTCCTTCAGCTCCGGCATGGGATGGTGGTAGCTCTTGGTGCCAACCTCGCTCTCCTCCTCGGGAATACTACTCTCACCAAGCGTCGTCGAATCGCCGGTACCACTGCCAGAGAGCAGACTCTCGCTCAGCTGGCTGTTGGTCACCGCGCCCGCCGCTCTCTGGTATCCAAAGTCCCGCTGAGCAACCCTGTTGGCCGCCCGCAGTCTTCGGGCCTCGGCACGTTCCCGCTCCGCCTCCTTGCTCTCTCTCCGGTCCGCAGTAGAATACACCTTTCGAATGCCTCCGCTCTTCGCCTTGGGGGGAGCAGACGTCTTGGGAGGCTCCGAGATAGGCGGGGGTTCCTGGTTGGCAAGCAGTTCTGACGTGGCTCCGACGGAAGACTCAGCCGCGTTCGTGGATCCTTCCCACTCCGAGCCTTCGGCCTCCTTGTTGATTCCGCCAACGCGAGCGGCCTTTTCGTGACGGTAGCTGCGCAGAAGCTTCTTGGCCTCGCGCTCCGCCTTTTCATCCTGGACGCCCTCGAATGCAGTACCCTCAGTCGATTTGCCCTTCTCGCCGCGTCGCTTTCTGCGTTCGGCCTCGCGGGCCTCCTTCTTCTTCTTGCGCTTCTCGCGGGCGAAAATGTCACTCGCGCCCGCAGTGATGCCAGTCAAGTACGTGCTGTCCGTGATTGCAGTCCTCCGGTCATCATCGTCATGGTCGTCGTATCGCTTGTAAACGCTGCCGCCTCCCAGATCAGTCGACTCCGTGGCTCCAGAGAGAACCGTGCCGTTGGGTCCCCTGCGACGCAACACCGTAGACTTGTAGTCGTCCCAATCGTTATCCTTGAAGACAATGCCGCCGTTCTTGGCATAGAAGAAGAACCAGATGCCAGTGGCGACAAAGGCGATGCCGATGAGCGCGAAGAGGAAGAAGAAGCCGACGTTGTTGATGTCGTGAGGGTCTAGAACGCCCTTGGATGGATCATTGGTTCGCTTGGCGAGTCGGGCAAAGACGCGGGCTCCCTGGAGGAGAGGACCATCTGCTGGGAATTTGTCGGTGTCGATGACATTGACGGTCGCTGTGCCGGTAAGGCCTTGGTCGGCACTCACCACCGCCGGCGCCATGGTGATTGCGAAGTCCTTGGCCGAGTCGAGAGTGTTGGAATGCGGATTGTCTCTCCGGCAAGCACTCGTAGATACGCAAGCAGCTCAAGTTGAGCCTCGATAATATCGCTCTTATCCAGGAAAAAAAGGGGGAGTAGCCTCGTCAGTGCACAATGCGCAACTATATCCCACCGATCAAAACACAGTAAACAACTAGAACAAATCGTCAACCCCCAGATTTGAGGTTGAAGAGTTGGGTGAAAAAACACTAGCGAAAACAAGAGTGAGTGCAGATGGGCAGAATGGTGCGGCGGAAGAGAGCTTACCGGGGGGGCGCGCCGTTGTTCCTACAGAAACCGCAAAAAATACCGTGGCTGGGGGGTTGGCAGCGCTAAGAACCAATCAAACTCGCTTTTTTTCGCTGATCGATGCATGCAATACGGGCTCTCACTAACATCGTAAGCGGCCGGTTTGATGTAAATTGTTTATTTTTAAAAAGTCTATTCCACCAATACTCAAAAGTTTATGACACCCTTTACAACATCTGCAGCTTTTTTTACTTGATGAGTACCTTTTGTGTGTTTCCTTTCAAGTTCCAAATCGGGATGACGCAGCACAAGTAAACATCCTAACCCAGCAACGCCCCACCCCCATCGATCGATCCAATCACGCTCTCAGTGGAGAGGCTTGTGGGACTCGAGATCTGAGCTGTAAAGTGTCACTGCAGTTTGCCTTACACAAGAAGCATCAGAACACGCTAATCGTATTGATTACACAAGAAGCATCAGAACTAGCTCATCGTCGTATTGATACAGTACAGCAGGTTTCCTCTACTGCTTTTTTGCTTGCTTGTTCTTGTACTTGTGCTTGTGCTCGTGCTACTACTTGCAGAAACAGCCTCAGCCTCGATGGAAACGTGCATCACAAAAGGATCGTACTGTGATCCACACTGACTACGTGGAGGCTTCTCAGCTCTTCCGCTTGATTCACCGCCTGCCCTGGCTCCCTGCATAAACTTGTATGGAGTTATTGCTTGATTCATGCCTTTGGATGTCACTGGTGTTGCAAACGCAATTCAGGTAGACGGCCGCCAGAGGCCATTTATTAGATACGTAGTTGTGAAAATAAAAACAAGTACATGCTTCGATAACAAAAATACATGGTCCATCGTTAAAGAAATAAAAAAGTAAAAAAAGACAAGAAAATCAACGCTTTTGGTTCGTCATCAGGTCGTGAAAGAATCGTCAAGCCAATCCCTCCAGCAGCGCATGCTATCCAAACACCCCCCCGCTTCGTAATCTAAACCACCATACATACCACATCGTCCTTCCCTGCAGCATCGTGTCTATCCATTGTATCACGTCCTCCTTGAGCCATGCGTGCATGCACCTCCCTCCTCGCATTATGCGTGCTAGCCCACAAGGGTAAGCCGTGAGGGGTATCAGAGTCCGGCTCCAGTGCACGTGGCCGCAAATCACAGCTCTCTCTCCCCCAAGAGGGAGGAAAGCAGAAGAGGTTTTTGTCTCGGAGGGAAAAGGAGCCGGAGCACGGGGAGTAAATAGCATGCCAGTTGAGAATCAAAGAGCCCCTCGTGTACGGCAGAGGGAGTGAAGGGGGTGTGAACCCCCATTGCTCGTACATTCTATCGCTTTCGTAACATTGATGAGAAAAATGAATAAATCAGACGGTTCGATAAAATCCTCCTCTTAACACAAAAGCCGCTATAGTAGTAGACTGAGAAATTGCCAAACCCAAAAAGTAAAATAAAAGACATTGGCCACAAAGTGCCAGCTCCAAAAAGGGTGTAGATGGGTAGGGAGACGGCTGTGTTCGAGCATCGTCAAATCCAGGCCCGAGAGAAGAATTAAACACAGCCCTCCTTGGAGATGGCGCCATCTCCCAAACGGCAAGGTTGGGGGAGTCAGACCAGCTTTCTCCCTGCCTGCCAAATCCATCCTCAATTATCGCACCGACACTTCTTTGCAGACTGTGCGGCGCTCAAAGCAAAAGCTGAGTATGCAAAAGGAAAATAAATGGAAAAAGATGAAGAATGAAATGAAATGAAATCCAATACACGTGTACCAAGATCCACCTAGTAGAAAGCACACAATATCCTTCCCATCGCCAACTTTTTGGGGGTATCAGAAAGTTTTGCTGCCATGGAATAGCGGCAGGGTATATGAACCACCAAGCCAAGCGCTGGATGTGAGGGAGAAAAGAAGAGAAGAAGAAGAAACGTCGTAAATAATGGAAATGGAAACAGAAATGGAGAAACAGAGATGAGAAAAAAAATCATTCAGTCGGTCTTCGAAAGAGAAGCAGAACCAGTGACCTCAACATCGTTTGTATGTCGTCAACATTGAGGAAAGACAAAAAAAGCACTTTTCATCATGGCATAAGTCGTGAGTTTAGCTTCATAAATTTTGAGAATGGTTCTTCGTTTTTGGTCGTCAACATTAATAAAAATTGGAGGCAGCAAGGGACGGGTCGTAGGGAGCATGTTCATAAGTGACGGGCTCATATGGCTCAAAAGCATCGTATGGGCCATGCTCGTATGGGGCTTGCTCGTATGGGGCGTGCTCGTATGGAACATGCTCATACGGGGCATGTTCGTACGGGGCGTGGATCGGAGCGTAGATGCGGCTGTGAACATCGGATTGGCTGGTTGCGCGAGGGCGATGCGGCAGTGCCTTGCGGTCCATGCGAGAGCTGCGTGCATCGTCAAGCTGGTAGACGGTGCTTTCCTTGTCGCTGCCAGCGCGAGAAGCGCCATGCATTCCTGAGCCAGGTCCGGCCCCGGCTCCTCGGTTGCCGCTAAAGGTGATCTCGCCTCCGTCGCACTCGATCTGGGCGCCGGGAAGCTTGACGACCGCTTGGCCGGAGACTTTGATGGTGAAGTCGTCATTGTTGTGGGCTGCCGAGGACTGCGTGGTAAGGCCAGTGGTATGGCTGCTTCGCTTGTAGTCGCTTTCGTCATGGCTGCCGCTGCTCCTGGTGGATCGGCTGCTGGCCAGCTCCCCGCGCTTGGATGCCTTGCGCAGAGTCTCAGCGGTCAAGGGCATTGGCGCACCTCCGCTCACGTCCTCTTGATACCGCAGAGCATCAAAGTACCTGCCATCTTCCTCGAGGCTGACGCCGCCAGACTCCCCAGGGAGTGGTCCGTACATGGACGAGCGGCGGCCTCGGTTGCCAGCGGGAACAATGTCGTAGCCGTGTTGATCATAAGCGACGGAGCTGCTGCGTCGAGGTCGAGCGAGGGCAGTACGGCGCTGGTTGGGAGAGACCTCTTGGTAGAGGTCCACCTCGCCGCCCAGGAAGTCATCCTCATCAAAGGCCTGCTGGTCCACAAAGCCCACAGACCGGCGGTGGGATGGCGGCGGCCGCTGGTGGCCCTGTCGAGACAGCGGACGCTCTCGGAGCTGGTGGTCTCGCGTGTGCTCCCGTGGTGCCTCGCGCAGTGGCTCACGCATCTCGCGCATTGGCTCACGCATGGGCTCGCGGGCAGAAGGAGGAGGCTTGTAGGCGGCCGAAGTTGGCCTTGCCGATTGAGTACGCTTGAGAGCAAACTCGGAAGGCGGCAACTTCTTGCGCTCTTCCAATGGTGGCGGCGCCTTCTTGGCACGCGAAGAACGGCGGGCGACCTTCTGATGCTGCTCTTCCTCATAGTCGTCATACTTTTCATTAAAGTAGCCTATGGCCTCAGGTGGAGAGCCAAAGCCCATGGCAGAAGCAGGCCGGCCGCCACCATCGAACCGATGTCTGAGATGCTCTCCCGGAGGCGGCGGTCCCATTGGGCTGGGACCATCAAAGAAGGGAGGCGGGCCCATACCCATGGGAGACTGAGGCGGCGGCATGCCAGGGTGCATTGGGGGACCGCCAGGAAACATGTGAGGCGGCGGGAAGTTGCCCATACCAAACGCCCCAGGAGGGGGAGGAAGGGGAGCATGAGGCCCAGGCCAGCCCATGTCCAGAGGGGGCCGTGGGGGCTGTCCGGCGTAGTAGCTTGCAGGACGAGATTTGGCACGAGGCCGACCAGAGGCAGCAGGCTGCTGGAACTGCTGAGCCTGCTGAACTCCATATGCGGCGGGATCTTCGAACTGGCCTCTTCGGTAAGCACCCTGAGAGACGACAGGCTGAGAGGCAGCATGCTTGGGGGGGCCAGGTCGGGTCTTCTTGGGGCCCCTGGGGTCTCTCAGGTCTCTTGGATCTCTTGCGTCTCTGGGGTCTCTATCCTTGGGCTGAGGTCGGGGCGGCCTTCTGTGGTCGTCGTCGTCTTCCCTAGGTCTCCTCTCGCGTCTCTGGCGATCATCTCGAGCAAGGGCTCTGTTATCGCGAGGGGGGCGAGCATCCTGAGGGGGGCGACGGTGGTCTCGTTCCTTGTGGTGCAGTGGGCGTCTATGCTCGACGGGAACGGGCCTTGTCCTGTCCCTGGTGGGTGCGGGCGTGCTGTCAGAGTCGGAGAGGCTGTCGCTGCTCGAGGCCGTCTCATCATCGGAGTCGGACTCTGGTATTCTGGGCTTGCCGGTGTTGGATCGCTCACGCTCAGGGCTTCTGGCGGCTGCTGATCTGGCGTATCGGCGAGTGCTCTCCACGCCGATGGTGCTGCCAATGTCCTCGTCAACGTCCTCCACGTAGCCTACCATGTTGTCTGTAGGCATTGTGTATGAGTAAAAAGTGTGAATGCCCCAAGAGGAGCAGATAAATGGCGAAAGTTAAGTTGTAAAGAAGTAAAAGAAGCCGCGCTAAGGCGGGGGGATTCGAGTTCGTTCGAGTCGCTGTTGTGTTGAGAAGCTGTAAGCATCCAAAGTCGGGCGTCTAGGCAGCGACTAGCTCAGTGGGCAATCAGGCGGTGGGCGAGAGACAGTCGGATCGATTAGCGCCAGGCGTAAATGAGTTCGAAGAGCTGTCTGTACGGCGTGAGAAGAGAAGTGTGAGAGTGGTGAGTGTGAATGAGACGAGATGAGATGAGACGCAACCCCTCATTCACAGCGATGGGCCAGGATAATAAGGGATCAATGAAACCCAGCAACAGAAATTTTTCGTCGTCTTCACAAAAACGAGCTTTGTCAACTGCAAGACCAACGGACAGCGCAGTAGCGGCTGCGTCGAGGTTTTAATCGCCCGTCGTCGCTGATCCAATGGCCGCAAAGTGTGTGCAGAGGGCAGGCAGAGCGCTACGAGGACTGTACAAGGGCGGGAATGAGGGGTGCGAAGGTTCGGGTTTGTGTGAGGTGGGCATGGGGGTGGGCAGAGGGGGGTGGCCTAGGGAGGGGTAGCAGGGTAGCAGGGGGGGTGCTGTAGGGGCTAATGCGCTGTCGCTGCACTGGATCTGGCGCTGTGTGTCAGTGTGCGAAGCACTGTGGAAGAAGAAGTGGGTTGGTGATGCGTTGAATCAATATTGGATTGATGCGAATGGAAGATCAATAATTTACGAGCATGTTACGGACTCCGTAAAGGGGGAGGAGAGAGGCCAAGAGAGAGAAAAGACACTTGGCTTTTGGGCAGCGAGCGTCTGTGCGAGGCGACATTTACGCGACGCGATGCAAGGGAGAGCTGGACTCGATAGACGAAGGAGATTTGATGGATGTCCGCAAGTTGCTGTTCATGAGCACTGGGCAGATGGTGGTGTGGTTTTCTGGCGCCTTGGAGTAGCACAACCGGGACACAATATCGCGCGACATTTGACGGCATCACTGGATGTCCGTCCGTATGCACAGTTGCAGTTAAGCAGATTGACTTGATGCTCCTTTATGATTACCATTTTGACAGCCGTCGTCCCCTTCATCTATTTGGCTTTGGTGCTATACCCGTCCGTACATGGCCTGGATGTCTCCCGAATGGTCTAGATGGCGGGATATCCCTCTCCCCCACATGATGGATCAAATACTGTAAGCTCCAGACACACTCGCACTCGCAGCCCGTTGAGCCAGTCCCAGTCCCGCGAAGCTGCACAGTGCATCGGCAGCTAACGACCGCCTGACCCTCTAGTAGCTCCTTGGGTCGTCTCAACGACAGGCCGAGGGCGGAGGTGCCGCACCACCGTCGAGAAGGACTGCGATAGCGAACTGGCGAATGGGGGCCGCGAGACGAGGGAAAGACGAGCTTGCAAGGGTATTTTGGGTTTGAGACGGAGCTTGTGAGCAGCTTCGAGGAGGGGGGAAGAGTTGCGAGAGAGAGTCGAAGGAAGGAAAGGAATCTGCGCGAAGGTCAAAGAACAAGCGAACAGTTGATGTCGTATGTTGCATTTGATGTTGCGTTGATGTCGTAGGGTGATGCGTGATGCCAGAGCGCCGGGGCTGGTGTTACAACAAGCGCTCGCCAAAGGCTGCAGCAGTAGCGACAACAACAACATTGACAACAATAGTAATAGCCTCCATACCTACCCGTAGGCTCCATGTCTTATGCAATCCATGTAAAATAGAAACAAAGACGTTCGAGCAGGGATCCTAGGCGCTGCTGCTGCTGCGTTAGCCGTCTTCAAGACAACAGCCGGCCTCGCATTCTCGACGGATAAAAATAAAAACATGCATTCCCAATGACGAATCGCCGCCGTTGCTCGTCTCATCCATCCGCCTTGGCTCTGGCATTTTTTCATCGTCGTCGTCAGTCCGTCCGGCTGTCTGTCAGACTCCCGTCCTTGTCGGGAATCAGCCCAAGCCCAACAGTTCAAAGTTGTCAAGCTCAAGTTCAAGAAACGACGTCACCATTCCCGCCTGTTCGGACCAGGGTCGCGGGATGCTGGGCCACGGGCTTCCAATTTTCCATTTCCAAATTCCCTTCCCACCCGTGTGGAAACACAAGCAAATCCTAGTGCCAAAGTGCGCGCCGGGTAGAGCCGCGGCGAATGGCTGAGAGCCAAAGAATCGCAGAAAAAAAACATTGATCCAAATTAGCAAGAAAAGCACTCACGCCCAACTGTGGAGATTTGGCGGCTCGTCTCTGCCCGTCGTTGGCGCCCCGCCACCTTTTGGGGAGTCGGGTCAGCCTCTCGACGGGATTGTGAAACACGCGCTGAAACTCTACAGCACAACCAGCGTTGTTTTTTTCTGCTTCGGTGTACAACAAACCTTTTTTACATTTTATCCTGGATCTCGCCACCGTGGGGGGACTTGACAGCTCAACATTCACCGTTGGACAGCAGGACCTGGTCGAAAAACTTGCCAGCAAACGATGAAAATTTTCAACATTCTCCAGCCTCACCCAGTCCAACGAAACTGGTGACAACCTCTAATAAACTAATGACACACCACGGTCGCAATGCCACAGAGCCAAAGTAGAAGAAAAAAAAATGTTTGGGGGCTTATAAGAGCCTGAGCAGGGGGTACAAAGTGCGCAGAGCCATATACACATACGCCTCTCCCAACTTCTTGCGAAATTTGCTTGATTACGACTGCTACCACCACCATAAACTGCTACCATTTGCCTACCACATTTTTTTTTTCTCTTGCTTTTTGGTCAGTCTTTCTGCCCAACAAATTCCTCTTAGGGCCTTCATTGGGTATCAACCGCAAAGGACCTGACGATAATTTCCCGTCTTTGCCTCCCGACGCCCGTTGAGGCGAAAAAGCAAGACGAAAAAAAAATTCCTCGTCGGTCAGACAAGATGATCTGCAAAAATCCAGCGACGGTTCTTTAAAAAAACCGTATATGGTTGTGAACTTCCTTCTCTTCAAGGCCAAGGCTGGTGGCCCCGGACTGTTGGTGCGCGGTAAAATATGGACAAGAAGGGACAAGAACAGCAACATGGGGGAGGCAAAAAAGGCGTCCGTTCGGGGGGCGTATGCGGATGCTCCGTTGCGAACTGCCAGCTCACACCGGCCCCAGTTTTGGCATTGAGGCCCAATCGTCGCCGTTTGCCGTCATGCAGGCTGGACGTGCCATCGGCTGTTGATAGGACAGGCTGATGCCTTAGCTCCCCCTCCTCTCGTGCTTCTTGCTCCTCCGAGTCATGCCTCAAGAAATATCTCGGGTCAAAGTCTTCTCGTCTTCTCTCGTCCCAGCCTCTCTGCCTGCCTGCTCAGCCGATGACTCGAAATGCCTCCATCGCTTGCAAAAGCTCATGCATGATCGACCGGCTGGTGCACGCCCCCCCTTTGTCCACAGTTTGTGAGGCTTCCGAGTCCACACTCTGCTGCTGCTGCCGGCAGACCCTCCCCCTTGCCCTTGTTCTTTCTGCTCGTCCCGCAGCTCACAGCCGCGGCCGAATGCTACGGGATCCTCCTCCTGCTGGGTCAGCACAGCCTGCGGTGCTCATCTTCATCATCGAGCTTGTTGCTCTGCTTGCATCCTCCGTACTCGTATCTGATGGTCCGGCCCCACCCCCGGGCCCCCGTCTTTTACCTGTCTCGGCTCCCGGCCTCTTTCCGTATTACTTGACCTCCACACCAACCCCGACCGTCTGCTTGGTGCTTGATGATTTAGATATTGACAGCATCTCTAGCTTTTACGGCTCGTTTATCTTACTCTAGACTCCCGCTAGCAGTACTGTTTCGTCCAGCTCGTACTCATATCCGTAGTACATGTAGCTATGTAGACTTGTAGACTCTTGATACTTAGAACGCCGAACATTAAACCGCGCATAGAGTAAAAGAAGTCCGAGATGGTGTTTGGACCCTGAAATGGATATCTAAGAAAGAAAACACCAGCGTTACGAACAATTTACACATGGAGGATCCTTCGCCAAACTCCATGTCAACCACCACCTCCACAAGCCAGGAAAACAAACCCGCAACTATCGCACCGTCCCACCGCGGCTGTCTCGCCAGATTTCCCACGATGTAGCGTGCGATATAATACCGCGCCACCCGTGACACACATCCCAAAATCTCGTGATCAAAAACCCATCAAATCCGTGTCAAAATCGGTAGACCTCGTCATCTTGATTGGTGGGAGGACCCTTCCCCCAGCACACAGCCTGCTCGAACACATTTTCTCATTGTTGGGGCGTGGTGTAGCTTCAACCAAGATTTCCAGTTTTTACTTTTTTTTTTTTTTGTTCTCTCTCTCTCTTGTTCGGTGTGTGGTGTTACACAGCGAGGCGAATTCCAAGACTTTCTTCGACGACGTGGCCGGGAGTGGCAATACTAGCTTGTTCGACTGGGCACAACTTACCTACCTGTTTTGTCTTGAATTTTTGTTTTGTTTGTCTCACAGTAAGAGATTGTGAGTGGTTGAAATGGTAGAGATGCAGTGTAAAAGGAATGCCGGCCTTGCTGCAGCCACTACGGATTAGACACACCCCCTCAACTTCTTCTTGTTCTTCTCTTTCTTCGAAGTTATCAGTGGTATGGACAGTGTGTGTATGTGTTTGGAAACTTGGCTGTTTCAGATGACATATAATTTGATAACCCTATATACGTGTATGCCGCCGTTTGCGCATATCCACCGCCGGACATGTCGGGGGCCGAAAGAAGCTTATGAGCCGTCGTCTTAACGTTCGGTCGTGCATCCAAGAATACACATTTGAGCTTATATACGCATGTTTGAAGCAGGTAAGCTGCTGCTTGCTTCTTGTCAGACGTACATGTAGCCAGTCGGACATGCGTATATGGTGATGCTATGGGCCATATCTGCATGCAGTCACTCTTATCTCATGCCGTCAATTTATTCCAAAGACAGCAGCAAGTCGGTGTATAGCGACAAATTTGATGTGAGCAGCTCATTTATCACCGAAAGAGTGCTGGACTCTGTAGGAATACATGTTATCTGCATCCGGTCCGTTTCAGAGATTCATGCTTGCAAGACCAACCATCGCATTGGCCCAAAATGGGGACACTGAAACATACTCTTGTTGTTGTCAAAAAGATCAACTTCCAGAGACATATTTAGTCCAATCACTGACGCGAGGGCGAAGGATCATGATCACATGCAGGTGATAGGAAACGAAGCGTTTCAATGCCGTGCAAACTTGGATATAAAACCCTCGTTAGTGCATATTGGTCGTATTCTATTTACGATCTATCTTATTAGAGCTATCAAAGCAAAAAGCTGATTAATGGCCGGCTTCCAGCTGCTGTTGATACATATCTCAGCCAACCAGGACAGCTCTTGACCGCCTTTTTGTGCGTGCATACTGTACAGAGTTCGGTTCCATAATAATTATATAAATCCTGCAATTGTCATGTCCGTTGATGCGCTGCAGGTTCATCCAGCCTCTCTCCCTTGAGGAATTTGATGTGTTTGGGACGAGACGCGGTTGGATCCTTGGCTACGATGCGAGTGGGAGAGGCGGGTTGCTTATCACCGGCATGAGCAAACTGCATCGCTAATGGCCTTTTCTTTTTCTGCCCGTCTGGAGATATTCAGGTTGGATGTCAGCATGGCGATGGAATACCTGTACAAGGTGCAGAGCGTTCAAGTGTGGTATGCAGACAAGCGCCCGTAGCCTATGTTGATAGCATGCATGCACGTAGCGCCCATTTCTCTCCGTCTTGTCGTTGAGTAGAATCTTCAGTAAACAGGATAGGATTTTTAGGTTGATTTTTTATTTAATTCATTTGTGAATATGCTAGCGATAAATATCCAATCCGAAACTCCCTGTTCATAACGAGTTGCTTGGAGACGGTGCCACTCGGGAAGCACGCTCCGGGTATCATTATCCTCCGAGGTTTTATCCAGTGTTGAAAGAGACGTTGATCATAAAATATCAATACGGCTATTTTTCTTTTTTTTCTTCTTTTTTTCAGCTGAGGTGGACCAGTTTCGTCAATTCTCATGAAGAGGGGTCCACGGCAATCTCTAGGTCCGACACGACCGGCCTGTGGTCCGACACGCGGATCTGGTCGTCATAGACATTCTCCAGCACGCTAAACGTCTTGACGACTGCGGTGCGAGGCTCCTGAATAAACAAAAAGTCGATGCGCTGCGGCCACTCGTTGGGCTCGCCAAAGCTGGTGTAAGTCAGGCTGTTGCCGTGGTGCTTGTCCGCAGGCAGCAGATCCGATAGGTCGGACATGCCAGACCCCGGCGCCGTCATGAGGCGGTAGGCCACGTCATCGGGCGTGCTGTTGAAGTCGCCGCCGATGAGCACCGCCGCGATGTCGTTGCCCTGGCTCCAGTCGCGGGCGTACTGCATCAGCTGCTCGGCGCTGTGCTTGCGCGCCTTTGCGTACTTGTAGTCAAAGTGCGTGCTCATGACGACGACCCGGGTGCCGGTGACCTTGTGCGAGAATTCGCCCATGGTGACGACGCGCTTGTGAGGGGCGCCCCAGCCAAACGACGGCTTCTCGGGGGTTGTGCTCAGCCACCTCGTCTGGGAGCGCTCGAGGAACCAGACGTCGGACCGGTAGAAGACGGGGGAGAACTCGCCCTTTTTCTTGCCGTCCTCGCGGCCCCGGCCAATGTACGCCCATCTGGGGCCTAGGCCGGCCTGGATGTCCTCGAGCTGGTTGTAGAGGGCCTCCTGGAGACAGAGAAAGGCGTTTTCTTGACCGGCAGTGATGAAGTTGATTTCGTTGACGAGCCTGGGGCCTCGCTCGTCCCACAGCTTCTCGCCCTTGACCGGACTTGAAGTGGCGTATCGGATGTTAAACGTCACCATCCTCAGCGGAATGGTAGGGCTTAGGTTAGTCACATCCATCCTGGTAGGCTCGTAATCCAGATCCTGCGCCTTGTTGCTGAACTCGAGGCCGCTGTCCCGGCGAGCAGCTGCGTCAAACCAAGCCTCGAAAGAATCGCCCTGCAAGAAGAAGAGCGTGGTGCTCCAAGTGACGAGAGCGCAAAGCAGCACGAAGCCAACGAGGGCAGAGCGAAGCATGTTGGACGACAGCACTGCTCGAGGGCAGAATTTCAATCTCGAGGTCACCATAAACCTTGAGGCAGGCAAAGAAATTTTGCACCGCCTGGGGCGAGCCTCTTTTTTAAAGCTCTTGTACCGATTTCTCTCTTGTCGTTGCCCTCAACGGATCCGGAAGTTGGGCGATCAATCGGAATTGACTTGTTTGTCACGTGGGGCGAGCTCTTTGAATGTGCGGAATACGCGGAGCAACAAAGGCCGAAAAGGGCAGTCGATGAAGCGAGCGGGCGAGTCACCGGAATTAAGTGAGGAGAACCTCCGCAATTGAGTCAATGACGAGGAATGAAGCTGAGAGGAACTGAGCGCTACGATGCACTTTGAGGATATATCGATAATCAAGAAAGAGAGAGAGAGAGAGATAGAAATGACGGTCAAATGCGGGCTGGTTACTTAAGGTGGAAGTCGGTTGGGTTTATAATCCGGAGATCCGGAGGGTTGTTTTGGCTTTATGTAATGCGCCGCCGCTGACTTGATGCACAATCCCGTGCGGGCCGAAGAAAAAACAGGCCACAAGGCCGTCTCTCTTGGCGCCGAAAGCCTTGCAGGTTTGGCGACTAGGACTGCGACAGCGACTACGTAGGACGCAAGGATGATATGCTAAGCCCTTGATTCCAGCCAGTCTGGAGATGCCCTTATCGGAGCTTAAGACAGCGAACACCCGATAGGCTATACTTAAGCACTGGGGTAAGGAAACGTGGGTACGCGTATGGCGTATGTACGATACGACCGACCAGCTAGCGATGCCTATGTCGATTCTTACAGGGCCACATCGTTCTCGTTTGCGCGTGCCAAGATGCTAATAGGCTGCGATTCTCCTCTACGGCACGCCTCAAGCCGAGACACACAGGGGATGCACGTGAAGGGAGAGGATGAATGATGTAAGCGGGCAGGAATCCATGGGCTGTGGTGGTTGTACAAACGGTGATGGAATGCAGATGTAAATGTGAATGGAAGTATTACGATGTGGTATGTTCGGTGCAGTAATACAGCGAATGCGACAAGTGACGCTCGGTCTGGATGATGGACAAAGCGACATCGTAGGTAGACACGCAATTGCCGCGCAAGCCCCAATTTACTGAAAAAGAAGCAACGTACTCGTATCCATTCACTGCTCAGACAGGAAAATTCCACGAGACTCCAAGCAAAAAGAGATGAGAAGAAAAAGCTTTGACAGCTGCTTGCCGCATGCAATCTAGTGCATCGGACGGGATTCCGTCCCAGTATATATCCTGCACAGCTACCAGAGCAATGCGATACAAGACCAGAAAAAAAAAGTCGGGACACGGAGATTTTCAAGCTCAACTGCGACTCAGCGGCAGCCGAAAAGGCCGACATGGCGTCATTGGCCCAGGAAAAAGCTGGAGCAAGTTCGGAATTGGGAGCACCGCAGCAAGCGCGGGAAATCGAGCAGGGGTCTGAGCTCCATGGAGAAAAGAGAGCGAGAGGGGAAAAGATGAATAAGAGCCCATGAGGGAATCAAACGAGGGCATCAGGTGCTTAGGTCACGACTTGGGCTTGGCGGGCAGGGATACGGAGCCAGAGACATCGTCTGCCGGGATTTTAGTCTCGATACAATAAGAGGAGAAAATGCAGCAAGGGACCTGGAGGTTGCATGTTTCCTGCTCGATATATTAATTCTGGTCGCCCGAGAGCTGCCAGGTTTTTTCAATATATGAGATGTCCAGTAGTCTAGTAGTCTGATCACGACGACTCATGGCTCGACTGGTGTATTTTTTTTTCTGGTCATGCTTCCCCATGTTATGCGTTCGCCAGGATGCCAGAAACCGCTCAAACAGAAGAGTGTGGTCTTTGTCGCCCTGTTTCTATGACGCGTAGAGGACCTTTTTTTGAGTGAATTTCTCATGCTGGTCCCTGTCACGCTTTGCTGCTGCGAGCACGGCCTGGAATCACGTATCAGGAACAGAGGGTCTCATGAGAATCAAAATCTTCAATCCTCTCGGAGGGGGTTCGCAGCCATTATAGACGGAATCACAGACAAGGCGCAAAGAAGCCGGGCAACCGTTCTATATTGGGATGTGGCACATCTTTTTTTCCAATCTTCTCGAATCAACATTCCATTTTTCCCATAGCTCCAGCACAGGAAACTGGCTTTTTAAGCCTCTCCGTTGCCCGCACTAACGAACTTGCTCGTGAAAGCTGAGCTGACCTGGCCGGGGCGCCAATAATGGAAACGAAGCAAGTCCATCGAGCGCCATCGTGCTCAGCTCGACGGCCGCATTCGTCGCCCTGGGGAGGCTTGGAGCAAATCAGCAGACGCAGACGATCCGGCCCACCATAGTTGAGGAGAGCATAGTTTGGCACTGGCGGTGTCTTAGAATCCTAGAGTCTTGTTAGAGTCAATCCGTGTGTCCGGAAATGGCAAGTCTGTGGCTAACGGGACGGCATCTTGAATTACATGTGCCCTCTTCGTATACACGTACTCGTACAGTTGCTGGATAGGGTATCCTGACAGATACAGTAACTTCATATCCAGTATGACGACGATGACGAGCCCAGCCGAAGCTCCCGCGCCGCGCCGTAGCCTAGCTTTTGCGGCGTTCCATTTTTATCCTTTGCCCAGCCGTTTTTTGTTGCTAGTACGAGTAAACTGCTATCCAAAAATGGAGAGCCCTTGATCGACGAGGCCAAACTGCAAACGCTTGCCCGTCCTGTCCTTTTTTAGGCGCCACGCGCGGGCAAGCATCCATCATGCAAGGAACCATGCAGTGATCGTTTGCATTCCAGCATGCATCGTTCAAGGAACAAGGAACTCGATCGATGCAAATCATGCAGATGGGAAATTCCACGCTGCTTAAGGTGGGCGTGACCTGGGTTTCAAACCCACCAGATGGCGGGGACGGAGCAAGACGAGATAGCATCATCCTCATCCTATTCACCTTACTCGCCCCAGCAAACGAGTCATCTGGTATCTTTCTGGTTCGAGATGGTGTGCCCTAGTCTCAGCTTACGAGACGTGCAGAGAAAAGCTCCAAAGAGAGGCTCCGAGAATCGAACCCTTGCAGCTTTTCGTTAGTCTCTCTCCCCGCGTCTTTGTTTCTCAGTCATTCGGGTGTGGGCTCTGAACACGGGCCGCTCATTCGCCGCCTTTCTAACCACCATCCTGGAATGCTCATGGACACACCATGGCTTGCGACTATTTGCCCATGGCGGGAAATACCTGATGCGGCAGATATTGGCTCTCTCTCTATCTCGCGCTCACACCACAAGGCGAGCCTACTGCACGCCCATTTTCAGCCCTCTCTCAATATATTGTCTTCTCATGACTTGGCCCGGGCGAAGAGGAAGAGCCTCTTGCAATAACGGCTTTTGTGAGAAATGATACACAACGGCTCTCGGCTGTCACACTTCGGTGGACCCAGCCCCAGACGCCTCTTCCATAGGCCTCCTTCACGTGGGCGCAGCTCTCTCATCTACCGCTTGCTGATGACCATCAAAGCACCTCACAAGGCCAAGCCGGAGCCGTGCGCCCCCCCTTGTCTCTGCCCATCACGGGCTGCATTGGTGACGTTTTAGAACCGCACCAGCTCTTGGCTATCGAGCCCGTTTATTGTCTCTTGCGGCAGAGAAAGAGGGGGGGGTGGTAGGGGCGTTGCATTGAATTTCTGTCTTGTCCTTGTCCAGTCGGCATACCCGCTGCCTGCATATATATCTGCGGCTTATCTCGCTGCCTCGCCCAGGCTCACTTGACTGGCCACATTTACCTACATACCCTTGGGCTTCTTTTGATATTCTGGACCAGCTTCTCTGGTCCTCCGTGCAGGAATCCCTTTTTTCCAGCGGCTGTTCAGCCTCTTACCGTCGGAGGTGCCGCCAACCCACAGGCCTCTTTGTTCCCTCTCTTCACTCTTTCTCCTTACTCGTGAACCTTCAGCAAAGGGAACTATTCGTTTACGCTCAGAGATTGGACCTGTCATAATTTCTCTCTCCCCGTCTGAGTCATCCAATAAGGTGGCGTTTTGAAGGCATCAGCAAAAAGAGTCCTATCTACCTAGACTTAGTGCTAATCTGCCTGCCTTGCCTTGCCTTGCATCCTACTTAAACCCCTGCCATCCACCTCTTCTGTCTTCCCCAGACAGAAAAGCAACCTCGAGCCAACAATGCCCATGGAATCCGTCTTCTCCTCTCGCCGAGAATCCTGGCCACCTACCCAGCTCCGCTTGACTCCCACCATGTCATTCAAGAAGAGGTCCGTTATCGAGAGCTTTGAGCCTCGGCCGCTTCTCGAGGATATCGATGACAACCCGCTCACCTACTTCCTCACTCCCATCCCAGCAGAGGATGAGGATGACGAGATGGACCTGGACGTCGACATGATGGATTTCGACGCCGGCATCGAGGACGCCAGCCAGCCCCGCGAGGCCGTCCGCAGCGTCAGTCCCTCCTCTCTCGAGGGTCTCCGCAAGCCCGACAGTGCTCGCCCGGCCTCGCCAGACTTTGACTCGGACGCTCTCACCACCGACGACGACGACGATGAGGAATACATTCGCTTCTCCCCCACGTCGTCGTCCTTCTCGCTCACCCCCCTGCGAGACCTTGCCGTCGAGGGCCTCCGCTTCCGAGCCAAGAGCCCCGTCTTCGGCCTCACTGCCAACGCCCTGCTCTCGCCCAACTCCGTGCCGGCGCCGGGCCGCAGGGGCAGAGGCCGCACGAACAGCCGCGGGTCGACACGCCAGCAGACTCGGAGCCTGTCTGTCCGCGCAAGAGATGACCACCTGTGGAGGGAACCCAGCCCCGACGTGTGGTCCATCGAAGAAGAGACTGAAGAGGAGTTGATGAGTGACGCAGGTGTAGACACCAAGGCTGCAAAGCCGAAGAAGAAGGTACGCTTCGTGCTCCCAGATAAGGAGTAATAACACGAGCGTCGTGCATATCTTTAATCATCCATTTTTTCTTTTTGCATTGGGCGGCGTTAAAGGGCGGTATCAATTCATTTTTGGGGGTGGTGGTGGACGGTCTTTGATTTCATCATTTGGTTCTGATGCAGTGTGTTATCTGTTATAGCATTTCAAGGCGTTTGGGGCGGCTGGTGTGGTTTTCTGCATTTATAATACGTAGCAGCTTCTACGTCTGCAGTTTTTGTTTTTGTTTCTGGGCCATCGCAAGCTGGGACTTTCGGTGGGGAGGAGGCATAATAAAGGACAGGACGGACGGTGTGCATTTGGTTATTTGTTTGTTTGCTTGCTTGTTTATTGCAATTATACCAACTGGGGAGGGCATCTGTTGGAGTTGGAGGCAACTTTTGATTAACAACAGTACTGTTTGGTACTACTACATATCCTTACTATTTATCATTGAATTGACTCTTCACTTTCATCTACTTTTGAGACATAAAATGCAGTGAAAACAAAAAGAAGCTCTCATACGTGTTTACACAGGTAAGTGGAGGGTAGCACAGTGATAGGGCAAAAAAACAAATCTCCGATACTGGGAATCGAACCCAGGGCTGCTCGGTGCTTCAACCAGAAGTTGAGAGCGAGCGATGTTAGCCACTACACCATATCGGATACGCTTGCGGATGCTATTGTTGGCAGACAATTCCATCCGTCAAGCTCCCTCACCGCAAACCTTATCGCCACAATGGAAACATCAACTTTCGAAAAGCGCTGATCTCCATCCGTAGGGCAGCCGATAAGCGCCTAGCTAGCAACACGACTTGCATATGGATGGACATGACTTGCAGAGCATAAGATTGGACATGACTTGCAGAGCATAAGATTGCCCAGAAATCGCATTCCCTTGGCGTGACCTGTCATTCGGGAATTGAATCGCACACTTTGCGCCATTATTGGTTGCGGGTGGTGCTGGTTGTGGAGCTAGTGGGTGAGGTTGATCAGCTGGACCGGGACAAGAATGGAGGCAATGGCCATGGCGAGCTGAGCGGGTGAGACGCGTGTATGGGCTAGGGGAGGAGGCTGTGAGGGCGGTAATGATGGTGAGATAGAGAGAGAAGATTCGGGGGTTCCGGTGAGAAGTGATGGGGAGATGTGTTTATTTGTTTGAAGGGGGGAGCTGAGAGGAAGCTGAAGATGTTGTGGGTAGGTTGCATGGATAGTTCTTTGTTGAACAAGTATGGAGTGAATATGAGTGCTGGATAGGACGGAGATGTTAAAGCAGGTTGAGACAATGAGTGGGGAAACAAAGAGTGCGTCCGGAGTTGGTGGAGAGTCCGATACCACCTTGTGACTCGCTCGAGATAATGGCCATCGTGTGTAAGTGGGAAAATGACGGCATGATAAATGGGGTGCTCCAATTTGTCAAAACGAGGACCGAGTCTCTTTGGGACAGTAGGTGAGAAGAACGTGGGCGTGATTTATGAGATGTGAGCGAGCTATATTAGCAAATAATAAGAAGGAATTGTTTGTGCCGTTGATGACGGTGGAGGAGGGCATGCATGTCGTTGTCTTGTCAGTTGACGGCCTGGTGTAGGTGAGATGGTGTGTAAGTGAAATCCATCGGCGATGAGTTACGTACGATATCGATCCGGTCAACACGTGTTGCAGCCCGCAAAGTACATGTAAGCATACAATAATAGAACTGGCAAGGCTTATGATTACTCGTACAAGCAAAAGGCATGGATGCATTTGAAAATATCGAATCCATTGTATTGTAGGGTAGATCAAATAGGTGTAGATATCACGCAGATGCAGCCAATGCAAGGACCGACGATCAATAAAAACAAACAAGATGATATCGATAATCTATAGATCCGGATGCGAAAATCGATGAGCCCGATGCGGTGTCACGATCCTGGTGATCGCCCCTGCTAGGACAATTTCATCTTCACTCAAGTGCAGAGGAAGAAAACAACAACAAATCAAGGCAGAGATCCGGCCCATGGATCCATCATCAGCCACAGCAAGGTAGAAGAGCCAGCCACCAGCCCGTCTGGGGCTAGCCGCAACACGATACCGTGGAACTAGCACAACCAAGTAAGATTGAATGAAGCAAGTTTTCTTCATGGTGATACTAACCTGACTAGAACGATAATAAGGTCCGTCTCTGATTGGCCGCGGCCCGGGCCTTGAGTGGCTTTTCCAGTGACGCTCGAGCTGTGCCAAATTGCACTGCATTGTTTACGTTTACAGCGGCTTTGGAGGCGACCCCGCTGGTTACTGCGGCACCCAGCACAAGCACAGCGCAGCAGCTTCAAAGCTTTGATCCATGACCATCCATGCTGCAGCGCCACAAGGCATAAGCGGGATCCGGAGCCTGTAATCAAATCGCGGCGGGCAGTCAGTCAATCGAAACCCTCGACGTTTGCACTGTACTGTAACACGCATCATTCCCGTCATCATACACTACCGATACACGCACCTACATAGACGTCACCAGTTTCGTCCGCTGTCGCTCGTTTCGCTCTGCATCTTACAGCTACTCTCCTTAATCTGCCGGCCCAAGGTCCTCCAGCTCGACTCAGAACCACCAACCCCGTTTGACCACCAGCTCGCGCCATTTCACTCTTCTTCTTCTGGAGGGTTTACAAACACGACAGCGTCTGCAGCCGTTTGCGGCGGTCGTCTTTGTTGTTGGTAGCGAGCAAGGATCCGGGGCGGCTGGTCTGGGAGCTTCGAGCTCTGTCATGTGCAACGGCCAACGCGACACTGCGAGCAAACACCTTCGAATCCTCGATGCGAACAGCATGCTGCTCAGATGAGGTGAGTAGCGCAACAAAAAACTCCACGTTTGTTTTGTCTGGCTTGCCCCTTGTCTCCGCGACCGGCTTCCTGGGACGGGAGCAATTGAGAATAAGCTCGAGCATCTTGGGCAGCTTGGGCCGCTCTGCTTCCGCGCGCTATAGCCTCCACGCATTGTGGTGAATTGTTTTCTCGCAGCGTGTACTACGTCTCTTTGTTCTTGTCTCGGTGGCGGCATGTGGGCTAACAGTGCGACGCTTAGCAGCTCAAAAGACAATGACCACGTCCAAAAGTTCCAAAAGTTCCTCTGGCGATAGCACCGCGCAAGCCAACCCCACGACTCCGACCAAGAATCCCGACACGACCAAAGATGACGCCGCGGCGGACGACAAAAACACTCCCGGAGAGGCCCCCAAGCCTGCGGCGACGGGAAACCGCCCGCGGGCCAACACCACCAAGAAGCCAGAGCCCCCTACTCTGCTCCATGACTTTCTTCTAGGGCGGCCCTCCCCAGCGAGGTTGGAGGCAGAGCGCAAGCGGCGGCAGAGCATGGATACCAGTAAGGCTGAGCTTCGCCATGAGATGAGACAGAACATGGTGCGCAAATTGCAGCCGCCAAGTGGTGTAAAAGACAGGGTGAATAAATGGCAAAAGGCCAATGCGGCTGCCATGGCGGATGCCGATCCGGATGATGCTGCCACAGAGCCGACAGATGTTGCTTTTGCTGGAGAAGAGTTGGAAGACGTGACAGAGGAGGACCGGGTGCGCATCAAGATGAGGCAGAAGAGGAGACCGCCCAAAAAGGCCATTGTGCACAACAGCAATGCAGAGGCCGAGAAAGAGGAAAAGGAGCCTATACCTCCGCCCAAGAAGAGGATCGTGAGCGACGACAATTGGGTCAAGCCCAAAGTCAGAAAGGCGTCTGTTCGAAAGGTCTCGCCTCGCCCGAGAAAAGCGAGCAATCCCACCCCGGCGGCCCCCCGCATTCCAAATGGCTTTGCCTTCCGATCGGTACCTAATCCGACTTTTCAGAGCAAGGTTAAGGCGTGGGCTGAAAAGGTCGTGACTCCGCCGCCGAAAAGCCTTAAAGGATCTTTGTCCTCGGATCTTTCTGGTTCTGAGGATGAGTATGAGGATGTTAGCGACCAGGAGGAGACGGCAACCGAAGTCACTGCGAGAAAGCCGCTCAAGCCTAGTACGGATGATAATGATGGTATACGTGTCCGGCCGGTACGGAAAAAAGAGCCCGAAGACGATGGTATTCGGGTTGCGCCTATGAAGGCACCAACTGCGGCAAAAAAGGAGCCCGAAGACGATGGCATCCGTGTTGCACCTATGAAGGCCTCACCAGCTACGGCTAAAAAGGAAAAGGAACCCGAAGGTGATGGCATCCGCGTTACACCTATGAAACCCTCATCAGCTACGGCTCAGGACGACGGCATCAGAGTGAAGCCACAGGACGATGGCATTAGAGTCAAGCCAATGGCCGACTCCAGATCAGAACCAGGAACCCCAAGGCCGACACGACAACGGAGCAAAACTCTTGGTACTGCCCACAAAAACCCCACGATTCAAGACTTGATAAAGGCCGTTGAGGAGGCGACTCAATTATCAATGTCGGACGACGCAGGCTCCTATGTCGATGCCCAACGGCAGAAACCTCGTTCAGGGGGCGTAAAAAGAAGTGGAACGAAGCATACCAAAACCAGAGCCAAGTCGGCAGACGTCGGCTCCCGCGCCAAACACCCTCCTCATATTCCAGACTCGGATCTGAGCACCTCACTGTCAAACAAGTCTCTGGCGGACATCCCAGGAGACATCCCGTTTGGACATTCCGCCTTTAGTGAGCTGGATTTGCCTCTGCGGGGTCCTCCTAAGAGTAAACCGAAACAACAACAAAAGCGTACAAAGCTTGACCGGGCAACGAGCCTCAAGGCCATGCCGAATGTACTAAAGAAGGTGGTGGAGGAGGGTAAGAAGATTATACATGATCTCAATGAGGCTCCCAGGCATGCTGTGCCCAATAACCCCCCCAGCATCGAGAAGTGGCTCAACAACACCGTTGAGCCTTATGATAAGAATAAAAGGCCACATTCACCCACGTCCACGCTATCTGATGAGGACGACAGCGAAGATGACGATGATACCATTGGAGAGGCTGCGCCTAGAGAAAGGACGCCAAAAGCCACAACACCAAAGGCAACGACACCAAAGGCGACAACGCCAAAGCAGACGACGCCAAGAAGAACTCCACCAAAAGAGACTAAATTAAAAGAGACGGCACAAAGAGACACCCCACCCAGAGAAGCTACGACCAAGGAGAGCACGCACAAAAGAAAGCCATCAGCAGAGACAAAGAGCTCAATGGTTTCTGAGTCTCGTGTCGTCTCCAATGTTACCTCCGACGTCACGTCTTACCTGACAAGCACAACACGATCGGATGAGACAGCTCAGAGCGCATCTGATGCCACAGGTTCAACCCCAAAATCAGAGTCAAAGTCTAAGGAAACTCTGAGAAAGAAAACATCATCCTCTTCAAGTCTAAAGAGGAGGAGCGCAACAAGAGACTCTTTGCATTCTAAATCGGGTAGTAAAAGACGACCATTTTTCGGCGCCTTGAAAGAAGCATTTCAAGGAGAGTCTGCAGGGCTCACGAAACCTATCAAGAGCTACCAGAGTCATGAAGAGCGTCGACTTGAATCAGATGATGACGATCTAACGGACAGTGAAACGGGATCGGAGACGGAAACAGAAACAGAGACAGAACGTGAAGCCGATTCACGGTACATGCAGTCCAATTCTGAATTGAGCAGTCAATTGAGCAGCTGGGTCACGACAGACACTCGCTCAAGCACTGATCAAGATTCATCCGTCCACAGCTCGTCAAGAGGGACACCACATTTTGCCGGACCACGTCTCCGCCCTCCTACAAACGGTCACCATGAGCTTTCGACAATTCTCTCCGAGGGCTCTAGTATCAGTCATTCGGAGTCTGAGTCGGATGTGAGCCACTCTACTCTCACTCGCTCAACGACGGTCACAAAATCGAGTGACCCAAAAATCCCACAACGACAGGGTTCAGGGCTGAAAAGGAGGCTGACAAAACACTCTGACCTGGTTTCCGTCCTCTCACTGCCGGACGACACAAATGTTCCCAAAGGAATGATGAATAGCAGGTCAAGACCGAGTCTGCGGAAAGCACGCGGCGGATCCAACGTGACTGCTGAGGAGTTGCTAAAGGAGTTTGCCGACGACGAACACTTGTACCAAAGCGAGCTCAAAACATTGGTCGATGGCGTGGTCCCCGTGCTTCTCTCTCATGTAGTGAGCGACCCTACTGTCTCTTCCGACTTCGTCGGGACTGCTTCTCCAAAGATCAAGGTCGATATTACATCCAAGTCGGTCGTCAACATGGGAGTTGCCCTCGAGAAGCTCAAGAGTGCACATGCCAAGGCTCCCTTAACAGATATCCGCCGAATGGCCAACTGGGCTCATGGTGTTGTCCCACTTTACAATAACTACCTGAGTGTCTGGAGACTAGGCTTCCAGGACCTGATAGTCAACCTTGCACCACGACGTGGTACCCCAGATGAAGACGACTCTCTCCTCGATTCATTGCCAAGGAACGCTAATGGCGATCTCATCAATGCCCAGGGAGAGCGGGTGGCCGTCGCCTATCTTCTGAAGCGACCACTATTTCGCATAAAGCAGATGGCCCGTTTGATTGTCTGCGTTGACCAAATGTTTACGTCGCCTGATACCAACCAGCTGGTCAAAGATTTCGAAGCCTTGCAGGAAAAGGCTCGCCAGCGCCACAGAGAGGAAGTTGCGAGGATCATTGACGAAGAAGCCGCCAACACGGATACTACTAGAGCCCGAGACCTCAGAACGCTCGGCCCAACCAAGTCCATCAATATCGGTCTCACTCGACAAGTTAGTGCCAAGGACATCTTTTCGCTTGACCTTGCCCACTCCAACGGGCAGAGGCTGGAGTGTCAGGTGGAGCTGGTTCACCGAGACAACCAAAGCCGCCCTGAAGACAGAGGAGATCTTCTCATCCGGGAAGTGGGAGACGGTCGACGATCATACCTCCTCTTTCCGCCCATCTCCATGTCTCTCGTCTCTGCCCGTTCAGGGGATGGAAAGTTGGATATGGTGGTCATGGTCCGTGGCAATCACAATGGGAAGCCATGGCATGAGCTGCTCAATCTCTGGGCCGATGAAGAAGAGCAGATTTTGGACTGGCTCGATATCCTGCCGTCTTCTCCCGTCCCGCCGAGGGAGCCTGAACCGAGTGTCCTTGACGAGTCTGAGCTGGGATCGGATTCTCCTAGATTGCCTGATGTTCCCGTGGGAGTTCAGAGCATGGTGAGCGCGGCGTCTCGAAATACCGACGGAGACGACTCTGACAGCAGTCTTTCGGCTCCACCGACTCCTACAAGAGCTGCTCCTGGACCTCCCGGCAGAGAAAAGAGCAAATCTCAGTCTTCGAAGCAGATCCCTACGATATACCACAATGACACGCCACCGCCACGACCGCCAGTTCACCGAACCCTTAGCCCCACGCCTCAGCAGTCACCAAAGTCTCAGTCATTGCTTCAACCACCGGTTGATATGCACGCCGTAAGACGCAGAGGCTCTTCCCCTCTCAAACACGAGTACCTGCCTTCTGAGGTTTCCTCTGCCTCGGGCCTGTCTTCTTCTGCAGTGTCTTCGATAATAGAAGAAGGAGAGTCCTCGGAATCAGAATCAGAGGGAGAAGATGTGTCTGGATCTGAGAGCGAGTCCGAGTCATCCGATGAGGAAATGGAAAGCATTGATATTCCTCAGACCGAGCTGGGCTACAGCATCAGGGACGAAGGCCAGAGAAGAGGCTCGTATGCACCTTCATATGCTCCCTCATATGCGCCCGCATCCGAAGTCAGCTTGACGCCGTCCAACTCTGCCTCCCAAGCCGGTCTCCATGGACGAAAGCCATCGGAAGAAGATGGCAGCCTTGCGAGATCAGGACGATGCCTCGCAACCATCTCCAGGTGGTCTGACAAGGGCGCGTGGAAAGATGTGCACCCTGATCACGTTTCAATCGTCGTTTCAGATGGTCTTATTGAGGCGTTTGCTTTCCGAGACAGTAACTACACTCAGCTTGACGACAAGCCCATTGTCGCATTGGATCTTACGCCGATGGTCTTGATTCGACAGAGCACTGCGGTCGACCTAGAAATCAGATCATCAATGCAGCCTCACAGCAAGTTGGCGCCAGTCTACCAGGGCGGCAACTTTCGCTTCCGGTGCTTGAACGGCCCTGACTGCTACACCCTCTACACGGCTGTCCACCACGCTCGCCTCAACAACCAAAAGTTTATCCAACTGGAGAATGAGGCCCGTTTCAGGAGTTTTGGTGAGCGACCTGCTCCGGCTGATGATGGAGACAAGAGCAGCCGAGCTCGCAGCTGGTTTGGCAGAAAGAACAGCTACCGCAGCTCGGTGAGGGCACCACAGTCACAACAATTTGATGGCGCCAGCACTACACCTTCGTCGAACCTGTCTGCCTCCAGTTTCCTTAAGAAGCTTACTCTGGTTGGAAACCTGTCTTTCAACCTGGCCAGATCATCTGTTGACAAGCAGCGTGGCGGCCGAGGTGGAAGTGGCCACAACAGCCTGTATACATCGGGCTCTTCGTCAGGATATGGTTCGCCTCGATCGCCCTCTGTTAGCGTGGATAACGGCGGCGAGACGCCTGTAAATCTTGGCACCGAGAACATTCGCATCCGGCTCCATCTCCTTGTTTCGCCTGCCAAGTGGGAGGACTACGGTAACTGCAGTCTACAAATCCGCCGACCGCCTCCGGGCTGGCGTCAGGCCCTTCGAGCGGATCACGGGCTGGAGAAACGCGTCACTGTTACGACAATACCCAAGAAGAGTTCTGAGAAGCCAATCATTGTACTGGATGCTGTTCTGGGAAGTGGATGCTTCACTCCCATGGGCAGTAGGGGTATCGTTTGTGGTGTCTGGGAAGAAGTCAAGAACGGCGACGGTATTGTCGGCGGCGTTCCGGCGAACGGAGCCACGGGAGGAAACATCAAGAAGTGGTGCTTCCAATTTGCCAGCGTGACGGAAGCTGGCTGGGTTCTAAGACTGGTGCACCAGGAGGTTGTTACCAACTGAACGACTTGAGGATGCTTGACGGGTAAAAGCTTTGAGATTTCGGCTTCGAGATTTCAGCTTCGGGATTATTTCAGCCTCGAGATTATTTCAGCTTCGAGATTATTTCAAGCTTCGAGATTACTTCGGCTTCAAGATTATTTCAGCTTCGAGATTGATTCGGCTTCGAGATTCCCGCTTCGAGATTTCGGCTTGGAGATTTCAACTTTCGCTCTCAGATTTATCTTTACGGGTCGTTCACTTTTCACCCCATTTTCTTTATTATTTTATATCATTAGAAACATTACATACCACATGCCTTTGTATTAGTTATTTGTATCACCCCGTGGCTACATTATATCCCTTCCCTTGTTTCGCCACGCAGCGAGGAGTTTGATATCTGTACATGCGAGAACACATTTTTGTATTTAGAGAAAGGGGAGGAGAGCATAAAGCATGGGAAGCGGGACAGCGGATTATGGAGGAGATATATTGGAGCCTCTTTTTTTATTATTATTTTCAGATGCTCCCAGGTTGGTTTGATAGGTAGCGAGAAAGCGCATCAAGCGTAAGGGGGGGGACTGGCTTAAATAAGGTTAAAATTATGCTACAAGACAGAAGATGTTTATCATATGGGATGATTGTCTGAACTGTGCATCATGCTTGTCAGGTCAACAACGTAAGATGTCCGGCGTGGTGTAGTAACTATATCTATGGTCAGGTAAGGGTTGGAAGTAAGAATGATGTATGATGTGAGTTGTAGCTATCTAGTACGAGGCACGAGGAATTTACTTTACTACGCAGGCAAGCAGGTAGGTGTAGGATGTTATGTGACCTCACAATAAGCACTATTCAATGAAGTTTGGGGGATTCTTGGATGGGAGGAAGCAATCATGCTTGATACTCGAGTTCGTTCACTGCCATGGTCTATACTCCGTACGAGATGTTGCCTCTGTTGTATCAGTGTATAGTAAACAGACAAACAAACAAATCTTGTACAGGTACTCTGATGTACTCTGATGTACTTCCAAGTCCCCTTACGACCTACGAGTGAGCCACCCCCCTTTGAAAGTCCTCGGACGGATGTTTCATGTAAACCCCAGTGGCAAGCACATCTATAAGCGCCGGGACAAAAGCCCTCATCTGCTGATTGGGATATTCGATGGCGAACTTGCCGGAGTGGCTTAGTGGTTGGACCCCTTTAATGGACCCCTTCTTGGTGGCGACTATTTACCTCGGGCATATAGGTAGAACTTGGCGGCTGGATGGGAATCTAGGAGGTGTATGTATAGATTGGGGGGAGTGGGAGTGGAACTTTGGTTTTGTTTAGATGGGACTGAGAAGATGTAGGTTGTTCTTTCGGCCGAGACGGAGTTCGATATTCTTTGGGGGGAGATGGCTTCGTCGTGCTGGTTTGGTGGAACGATAAAGGATCGGGCACAATGACACGTTGATTCTGAAGATCATGTTTTGTTCTCGACGATCGATGCAAACTATTGAGTCAAGGCGAACTTGTGAATGTAGATCAGGGGAGTCAAAGTTCCCGACGACGACGAAAGGAGCAAGGCTTGAGGCACTTTGTTGAGGGGATCTTGTTTAGCTGGATCGGAAGGGGAATATCTCTCATCTTTAGGCTATTCCGACGGGTGCAGAAGCTGAAGCCAGAAGAAGAGATTAGCTGTGTGTTTCTGTATGCATGGACGATGGGATGTTTCTGGTGAAGGTGATATAAGGGGGTAAAACGTGGATGAAGGTGAACAAGACCGACGAAGGCTTTGGATTTTCGAGGTTTGATTTTCCGGTGGTAGCATATACAGGCCTGTGTCTAAGAGAGTTAGCCAATGTGCATTTAACCAGCATCTCTCGGAAGAACAAGGGAAAAGAGGGAAACAAACTCACGATGAGAGGGCAGAATCGAAGACTCTCTCTAACCCCCCTTCCACGACAACTTCAAGCCACAAACTCATCAAAACAAACAAAGGGAAAAATAAAACCAAAACAAGAGCGTCTTCTATCCCCTATTTCATTCATTTCATTTCAGGACTGCCCAAAAATCCCGATCAAGTAAAAAACACGCAAAAACCTCGTATTTGGCTCACTATCTCGTGTTCTCTCACGCTCCCAAAATAACGAGAAAAATAGACGCCAGTCTCGTTACCATCACCACATCTTTCACGCTTTCCCCAAATAGTCTAATTATAAACATAAACACGAGAAAACCGGTCATTCTATTCCAATAGTCTCTCTATGTCTCTCCCCCTCATATCACGCCGCATAGAAACACCATCGTCAAATATTGGGAGGGGAGGACAGCCTAACTCGGCAACCTGACAAAGAGCATCCCATTTCCCCAGCCAAACAGAGAAACAGTGCAAAAAAACAACTCAATCGTTCTCTTTTCCCTAAAGAGATGAACCACCCCATGCATACTTTTGTACATTCGTACATAAATAGACCTGTTTGGGTCCCTCCTCTTCTTGGCCCCCCTGCCACCCATTTCTCGTATTCACAAGCGTCCACCCCATGGGCTAGACCTAGAACGGGACGGATATCCGCCATCGCCTAATCCATAGCCACCAAAGAGACAGTCGTCCTTGTTCTCTTTTTTTCTCTCTCTCTCAGGGCCCCCGTTTTGCCTCGTGGTACGAGTAACCATTTCCAGCATACCCCGTATACTTACAGGTAGGTATTGGCTCCCTCATTCCCAAGTGCCAGTCCAGTTCATCCCGTCTCTGCAGAGGAGGAGAAACGTTTCCCGTAAGCCAAAATAGACAAACCGACTCGTGTCCGTTTCCCCAGGACCACACAGCCCAGCAACAGCCCAGCCCAGCTTGCCCAGCCCCCATCTCACCGTTTCGTTTTCCCGCAGGGGGTGTGTCAAGTCGATTTGCTAGCACATCTGCAGGAGACGCAAAAACGGACACAAGCCAGGGCGCCTAATGTACGCCAAAAGTTCATAGTTGGGGACCCTGCGTGTTAGCTGGGCACACAGAAAAAAAAAAGTAGCATGGGGGGGCGGCAACGGGGGACCAAGCCGGACAAAAGAACAGACGAAGAGAAAGAGAGAGATAATGCAGAGTCAAGGGGAGGAGGTTGTTTTGCCGCCCCAAGATAGCCCGACAAGACCACCCCCAGCTTGCGGGACTCTTGATTCCGGTTCCAAAATCCCACTTGGGACCGTCTTAGGACCGCTTGAGGCCGCGTGAGACCGCTCGAGACTGGGGTGTATCTGAGCCCACATGGTTCTCGCTGACATCGAGATCGAAGACACCACGCACTTGAGAGTGTCTTTGATCTGACTGAAACGAAGGAGGAAAACTGTCAAGGTAAAGAAGGAGAAAACAAAAAGGAAAAGAAGAAAGGAAGAAAAGGAAAAGAAAAACGAATCGCCAACCAGGGGAGGAGCAAAGGCTCCTTCACAGACACACCGCGTAAGCGGCCAAGCCAAATAAAACCCATACACATTCAGGGATGCGCATCTGCACGTCATGCTTTGGACAAGATGGAACCAATAGTTGAGACTCATGGGGCACACCGAACATAATAGTATTAATCCCAATTCAAGGTGCCTGCTAAAGGCAGAGCTTGAATCATCCACAAGCATCGTCGCTGAAGCATTGTCAATGCAGCTTACAACAGCTATTAACACACACACAAGTCCCGGCACGCTCCCCCCATTTTCTTCGTCGGCACTTTATGCCTTCGCCTTCACACCGAGCGGCCTTTTCCCAAAAATAAATCAAAACATAAATCAAAAGCCAAGTGTTCAAACATAACCAAGATCCAAAACTTCCCCACTATTTGTTCGTTTGAACGCCGGGAAAACGCCATATTTCTATCCACAACAATGTGCCTATTGCAGCACGGAGAAAAACAGTCGCTATGCAGTGTGATATTCAATTCGCCCAGTTACCATTTTTTGTATAACCCAGAAAGGAGTGACTCTATGTCGACCAGATGTTCGTCATAACCGTAATTTCATAAAAGGAGTGTGCGTAGTTTGGGGGTATCTTCGTCTAAAGGATTGTCGATTAAGCTGGAGGGTATCATTTCGAAAGGAGTGTCGCGTATTAGATAATACATTAATAGTTAGTTGGTAATTATTCGTTGTCGTAAAGGATTGTTTCAATCGAGATCAACTCGAGAAGTCTAAAGGAGTGTCGTTCGGGCGTTGGGCTCAGTCAGGCCAGTGTGCTGACAAGAGCAAAAAAGAAGGTGCAAAAACAAGGCCCATTAAATCGTTGTTGTTCATGGTAGTAGCGAGCGTGTTAAGGAATGTTGTACATTTGCGTCTGCGTTGAAATCAAGAGAAGAGGAAGAGGAGGAGAGCAGATCCCAGCTGCCGAGGTGTATCGCGGAGAGGAGGAGAGAGAAGGAAGAGAGCGCCCATCAATCACGTCGCCCGCTGCTTGCCCTTGTCATCAAGCCCCGAAGAGCTTGGAGTCAAAGGCACGCGCGACAGCGGAGACGGAGGGTGCGGCGTAGAAGAGACCGAAACGGTCTGACGGTGTCGGTGATGCGGTGTGCTAGACAGCGGAACCGGAGACTCAGGAAGAGGAAGCATGCCGAGCGTGTCCTGGTAGTGGTACGGAGATTGAGGTTGAGATGGAGCTGGCGGAAAGGGTGGCGCCATCGACGAACCATCCGGAGGCGGGTACGCTGATTGAGTTCTGGAATTCCTGGGTGGCAACGGTCAATCCGATTGTGCTTCCTCGAGCCGGGGTTGGAGAGTCGAGTGTGTGGGAAGTCCATCTAGAGGAAACTAGATCCACACGGACTGCTGGGGAGTAACGAACCCGACGGGGTAGCTGCTGCTGCCGGCGCATTGCGCATCCTCGAATGTGGGCGAATGGCCGGGATGGTAGCCTCGCATGTCATACCCACCGTACTCTTCCGAGTCGCTGTATGCAAGGGACGCCTCAAAGGTTGATGATGCCGGACTGTAGGCGACCCCAAAGGACGGAGACGGCACGTTCAGGTACTGATGGCTCAGATACGGAGACGAGATGACCAGCGGGCTGAGCGACTCATGCGGACCAGGCGCTGTAGGGCTGTTGAGCATTGGCATGCTCTCAGCGCTATAGCTAAAGGCAGGGTTCCCGTATGGCATGTAGGACTCCGTGGCAGGGACCATTGGCACCTCCTCGCGCATATGGAAATTGGGAGGATGGAACGTAGGGAACGAGGGGGTCCTCTGCGGGCTCATCCAACCCATGCGGGACCGGAACTCACTGACGGTGTCAATGGGGAACTCCATGAGCGTCAGCGGCGTCTGGTACGAGTTCTTCACACCAGTGCTCGCGACATTGATGGACATGAGCCGCCGGGCGATTTCCTCAATGGGGGTCATGGACAAGCTGCCAAAGTAGGCCGCGCCAATCTCGGGGAAGAGCCGCTCCATCAGCAGGGCCGCCGTGTACAAGTGGGCAATGGCAACCAGGGAGTTGGGGGAGCACTGGTAGGTCTGAATGTAGCCGACAGGGACCCAGAAAAGCCAAGTCCTCAGGGGCTGGAGGCGCTCAAACTGTTGGGCGATGGGCAGAGTGGGGCTGATCTTGCGAGAGCCCTTGAGGAAGCCGATCAAGTGCTGCATCTGAGTGGTGTCTTCCTTGTAGTGCTTCAGATGAGCCTCAACCTTGATGACTTGCTCCAAGGTTCGCTGGTAGGCCTCAAGGTCGTCCTTCTGGGGTTGGTGAACCCGGCGTTCAGGATCCGGAGAAGCCGGGGCCGTGGGGAACGTGCTGCTCTCCGCGATGAAGTCTGTGAACTCAGACTCGTGCTTCCATGGTTCCATTGCATCAATCACCTGCCGAGAAAAATCAGTCAACGTGCCAAAGGAAAGGGAGGGGAACAGTCAAGGCAAGCCAATGAAATGCTTGGCTCTTCGTCACCAACCAACAACTAACTTACCGTCGAGGTGCCCTGCATGAGCTGGGTCCAGCTGCGCCTGTTTGGAAACTCAGTTAGCCATTGAGCGTCCTTGTGAGGTGGGCAGAGATGTCAAGGGAAGAGCGCTTACCAATCGGTGGCCTGCCACGATAGCACCAGGGATGCCGCCAGGACGGCGTCGGAGGTAGGGCGAGAGAAGGAGCCAATCGCGGTGTGCAAACCGCTCAAGGCCTTGCCTCTATGCTCAAACGCCATGCTACCGACCAGAGGGCAGTCGGTCAAAAAGGCGATGTGCATGGCAGAGAACGCCAACACCGCATGCATCACATAGGGAGTAGTCGCGCCGATCTTGAGCAGACTGGAAACACCAAAGTTAGCGTTGTGTTGGACAATGTGCTACCGCTCGCAGCGGAAGCTTGCCGCCAGAGCAGTGGTATCCAAGGAGAAGGATGGAATAGCCGCTCTCATTGGAAACTTACGTCGGGATATGACGGGTCCACAAGGTGAAGTTGTTGGCTTCATAGGCCGCCAGCTGATAGTACAGGGATGCAACGTGGTAGATCAACCGGAGGTCCTCAAGGGAGAACATGTGCGGCATGGGAGCTGGGAAGATGCGGAGCGTTGGGAAGGGGAACATGCCAGTCCTCTGCCACTCGGCAATAGCAGCCTCGATCTGGGGAGTCCACATGAGATCGGGCTTGTCCGGAGTGGTAGAGCGACCAGCCTCAGGAACCTGCACATCGTTGTACGGACAACGGATCTTGTGCTTGGTGCAGTTGCGGCTGAGGACACCCGTATTAGCAAAAAGAGAAATTCCGAACGGGAAACGGCACCAATAACTTACCATTGAGGGAAGCTCTCATCGCAGCGGATGTGACGACGCTTGCTAGAATCATAGTTAGACCAGTGCTTGCGAGCTTGATCAGGGTCGCCATTCGGCAAACCGTGAATATTGCTACGTACCACGTATCACAGCCTTTGCGAGACTTGGTGTGACTATCATGAGAGAGTTAGCTTGTGCTTCGATGTGACGAAGTGAGTGGGAGTGTAGTTTTGTTGAGTGAAAAGGAGTGAATGTGTGTAAGTGCTGGGTGAGTAAGAGAGACAAACCTGCGACGAGGAGGACCACCGCCAGGGCCAGCCATTGTTGATGATTGAAAAAGCGTGGAAATTTGCGGACGAGCCGCTGGAAGTTGTCAGTAAATGGATCAACTGGAAGACGTCATGAAGGCACATACATGAAAACAAAACACAGCTAGAAATTGCTGTGTTTGGACGACGAGTGAGTGTCGTGCTTATTGACTAATACGGATGTCCCGGTGAATGCGAATGCTTCAATCAAGTGTTGGCTCGAATGCAGCTGGTATGCACAAGACGTTTGTGCTGTGTCCCTCTTGTTCTGTTTCTCTTTTTCCTAAAATGGTTTGATGATATATATACCCGTGGATATATATTCCTCTTCTCTTGAAAAAACGTAGCGATCGAATATGGCGTATTAGTTACCTCTCCCTAACCCTCGAATTAAATAGCAAGTAGTTTTGGTCGTAAAAACGTTTTCTTTTTTGTAATTTGGTTTTATAAATTTTCTTTGTTGGTAGCGATTGTGGGAAAGCGATTGTGGTGGTGTGAAGATGATGTTCTTTTAGATAGACATTGACGGCGACTTGGATTTCGGTCCTGGATAGACTTGAAACCGTAGCGAAGCTGCTAGTCCTTTCGAATCCTTTGCGCGATTCGAAGCCTCTTGGTTATTGCTTAGCGTGAGGTAGCTATAGCAAGGCGATGTGTTCCGTGCAAAAGGTGGTTGTCGTTGGATCTGTGACTTCGAGATAAATAGAGTTCTGGCGGAGTCGGCGGATGGAAGGTTGCGACGGAGTGGCGGTTGAAGGAGGATCAAAAAGAAAACGAGCACCGGTAAAGCGAATGACAGGAGTCAACGAGGACTTCCTAAGGAGATTTGTTTGGGAGAGCGAATGTGGGAGAGCGAACGTTGAGTGTAGATGATTTGGAGTGTGGACCAGGGGAGAAGGAGAGGGGAGGCAGATGGGGGACTGGGATTTTTAAATACTGGCTGCTGCTGTTGGCAACAGACTGGAGGGCACCAGGGAACATACTGTAAGCCCCTACAGCCACACAGCCAGCCATGCATTTACAGCGCTCCAGGTACCTGCCGGTCACCCAAGGTAGTCTTACCCTGACCCTCGCCGAACCTGTGGTGCTAGATCCTTCCGGTCTGGGTGCTAACGGAGCCCTGTTGGTCCGCCGAGGGGGGCAGCTAGGGGTCCGGCCTAGCCTCGACAGGAGAGCAGGTACCACTGCGGCTACCTGGGGCTACTTTTGCAAAAGGGCCCCTCCAGCGGCCATGTCCCGCGACTGGGGGGTGCAAGGGGGTGCCACGCGCTGTGCGACTCGGCCCTCAGGTCAGTTAGCAGTGTCAGTGGGGGCGCTGTTTGTGCTGCGGTTGTCTTGCAAGTGTCAGTCAGTTTTGGCGGCACAACCTTGATGTGAACCTTCACGCCCTACTCTAAGCTACTACACCTTGATAACCTTGAATTGATCTCCTTGAGGTGAAGAGAAACAAATTTGATGCCATCAAAGAACATGGTAGTCTACTCTCATCCGGTACACTCGTCAAAGAAAAAGATCACCATGGTTTGATACAGCTACGCCATGATATTCCATCCATACAATTTCGACCTCTTGCAAAACAAAACTCGCCCACACACACCAAAGCGCCGAAACCAGACCGAGCCCTGCGGTGCGTCCAAGCCAAACGGGCAACATGCCAAAGGGAACCATGACGAGACCAAACCAAACCACACCAAATCAAACGAGACGACAGCAGACGAGCGGCAGAGGGCGGCAGAGAGGGCTGGGCACAGCACCAGCATAGCACAGCACCGCATAGAGAGAGGCACCGCTGCTGGTGGAGAGGGGGGGCGGGTGATGGATGATTGATGATGATGCCCAGCAGAGCATAGCTCAGCATCTCGGCGCTAGGGGTGTGACGGCTCTGAGGCTTGGCTGCTCAGACACACAGCTCCCAAGAGGCATGACGCACATGGCACGATGCCCGCGCACCAGAAGGAAGTAAAAATAACAACTGGGGCGAGCCGTCGGCTTGGTTGCGACAAGGGTCAAGTGCTTTTTGCGTGTGGGGGACGGCACCAAGCCAGACCAGACAAGCTCGGGCTACCGAGTGCTACCGCAGTAGTTCTGCTGCCAGTGCCAGTCCAGTAGCGACTCGCAGCCGGAACTGAGGGCCTGCTGCCCGTCGTCGTCGCTTTTTCTTACCAGACCCTTGCCTCCTGGGCTATGGCACCGCACCCGACAGCTTTAGGCCCCATGTCTGTCTAGTCAGGGTGAAACAGCTGCGCGGTTCGGAGGCCATCAGGCGAGCGTCAGATGCTTGGTTGGCCGGTGGTCGTGCCAGCACATCGTGGGAAGAGTCGGCGCCGCGGGGCAACGGAATTATCTTATTCACCAGCCAGTTGGCTATGGCCCTCAAGGTTTTTGTGCGCCCAGACTCTTCGAAAAGGAGCTGGCAAGTGGCCGCGCTATGCCAATAGTCTTCTACTATCAACGGCCACCAAGCAAGACAGCAAGTCAAAACACAGACGCAACACTCAGACAGCACCCAGAGACGGTACATACCATAAGGTTAGGTAGCACATGCAAGGACAGAGTCAAACGTCAAGCAGTTGATTTGACTTTCACGATATTCGCCTCCCATGATTTTCGCCGAATGGGCAATGGCAAAGAGCTGAAAAAAGCATCTTAGGCACCATCAACCGTAGCCCAGAGTTCATCTACCAGACATGGCGCCATTATCTCGGTGCTAGTACTTGTAGTGCTTAGCCGAAAAGTTTTCGGGAGCTTAAGTCGGCGGCTTCCAAGATGAGATGCACCCACCAGACGCCAGACCAGAGGCTGGGCACCGTCCACCAATGGGCTGTCCGTACTGTGCTGGGCTGGGCGGTGGATTTGTCGTCACGGTCGAGGTTGCTTGTCCCGGGCCCTGCACCTGCCTGCACCTGAACCCGCACCTGCACCTGCACCTGCACCTGCAGCCTCTAGTCTACATAGCACCTGCACTTTGGCCCTTGCAAGCGTGAGAAGTGCAAGAGAACATGGAACCAGGCCCCAATGCTATACCCGTTTGTACCTGGACAAGTTCTCGGCAGGAGGACGGTGTACTCGTACATGTGTTGTGTGCATCTGTGTGCAGCAACCACAGCAAAGTGCAGTGCAAAGAAATGCTCAATGTACAAGCGCGAGCTGTACCTGTACTAATCTTGGCATCGCCCAGACCTGGCCTCTTTCTATGGCCGCTCTGGCAGGCACGACGTCACGCAGCCTCGAATAGCCATTTTGGGAAAGCGCCCATCCACACTGTGCCGCCGGTGCTGCTGCCAAGAGCCCGCATAAGGTCCCAGCATGCCAACTTGGGAGCGAGCAGCATCACCACACAAATGAATTGATATCACCGGCTTCAGTACAATGCATCTGTGCCTCAATCGCATATTTCAGCCTCATCTCATGCCACGTTAGCCTCGGCATTTCATTCTACCACTACTTACTCTACAGCTTCAATACCGTACCTAACATTGCTCACCTCACCGCGGCAGATGCTGCAGAAAACGGCATGTTCCAGCGATTAGCGCTCGACGTATCCACCCAAAGACTGGAGCCATCCCCGAAAGTCAAGTTTCCATTATTTATCGTCAGTACCTTGGCTTCCACGCTTTGCCCCGGCTACTCAGGCATGGCCGCCACGGAGGCTTCGGCACCGGCTTGGCTGGGCAAACGTTGATGGGCAAGAATCGAGCGACGGAGTATCCGGCTGCATTCCTGTTGCAGACTCCTTTTGCTGCTCCTTTATTCGTATGCCGCCCAATTGATGCATTGAGTGTTCCCTGTCGTCCAAGTTAACACCGAGTTGGGCAATGCGCTCCACGTTTCCACAGCCGGTTCCAAGCAGACAAGACCGGACAGCAGCTGTTTGGCCAGGAGACCCCGGCAGTGGGAGTGGGAGAGGGAGTGAGTGGGAGCTGGGTCCGGGATGGTGCTGGTGCTGGTTGCTGGTCCTGTGTATGAAGTCAAGTGCTGGTAGCAGCTTGCTCGCGCCAAACATCTCCGTCCTGCGGCCACAACCGCTGCTTGAACGCCGGCGCGCCACGCTCGGTCTTACCCAAGCGGCCGGCGTCTGTTTGGCTTGGAGGCGTTGAGGCGAAGCTCGCTCAGCTGCTTCATGACACTTTGTGATCTCAAACGCCTCTGGTCAGTGCGCTCCTTGCCGGGTTAACGTTACGAAAGTGCCCTCGTGCCCTCGTGCTACGGAGTATTCTCAACTGCCAGGCGCCCACTTGTATCCGTACCGTCCAGTGACGGTGATTATCCTGCGGCCTCGCCTATCTACCTAATCAAACGGGAACCCTGAGCCGGAAAAACTCTCCCGCTTGGATCTCTGCATCAGTTTTTTCTGCCTGTGCGAGCACTAGCCAGTACGAGTAAGCAGAATTAGAACAGAACCTTGCATCGACATGTGTCCTTTGGCTGACGCTGCTGATCCCCGAATCCTCGTCTTCGAGAAGCCAGTCAGAACTTAGCGGCCGTCTTGCTACTTGTACAGGCATATACAACAATGGAGCAGTGCTACTCCGTACATCCCCTCCAATATGCGAACAGGGCCTGTTGCATGCAGATCCTACCGCGGATATCGGCAGCCGCGCCAGTTGACACTTGTACAGGTACAGCTATCGGCCGAGCGATGCTATGGAGCGGCCGTATGGAGCTCATGTACTCCGTACAAGTACTCTCCGTCCCGAGTCCTGTCAAAGGGTGATCCCCAGCTCCGCGAGCCCCATGCCCACGGCATTGAATGCTTGAGCCTGTACGGTATTCATGCCGGGGCAGCAGAGACAGATGAGCAAGCGGACAAACAAAAGCGGAAGGCATTCGCGCTGGCGGAGCGCGCTTCTCATTGAGTGGCAGGCTGGCCCCTAGGATAAATGACAAAAAACAGCCGCATCGAGTCATTCAGCGACTCCCCCAGCTTGCCATCCTGAATAGGTTACTTACCCGTACGAGCGCCATTGTGGTTGGCTGGCCTTGCTAGCATAATTGCATGACATCTCAGCCACGCTCCTCACCTGGCCCCGCCGTGATCGAGCGCGTTCCTGATCTGCAGGAAATGAGCGACAGCCTTGGGCGCTGTCTAATCGTCTCACTATTCAAAGATACGAGGCCGCACTCTTCCTTCAGCAGTTAGGATGCCTTCTTAGCTTGGCATCGCGCTTGGTCGCGCAAAACTTGTCACGGTATGCCAAGAAGCAGCAACAACCCTGGGCCCTGAAAACACGCTCCGTATGGAGGCTAGGCTGAGAGGCTCGGCTCTTCATCCGCAGCCCCTGCTGAGCAAAGACAGACGCATTAAGGGTCCAGAAAAGAGATTCACGACGGAGGCAGCCAACGATTAGTCCTTGGAATCTTTCTGCAACCAATCTCTCTCATATTCCAAAATTGATATCCCAAGGGAATCTGCTACCGGGGCACGGTGTTAGCCATCGGCGCAAACGCACCAGCCATATGCCCAATGCCGGAGCTCCATTTTTATCAGTCTCGATTTAGACACCGATAGAATACAATCAGGTCAAGAAGATTTCCGGGCCAACATTTCATAACCCAGTCGAGTGGTTAATGATGCATTTCTCAGCTTTTTGTGACGAATATTGTGGGCTGATCTCATTCCTCAAGGTGGCATCCCGGCAGATGGCTTTGCTGGTAAAGGGGGCACGTGGCATCTGATGCACCACTCCATCTGGTACTGTGCACTGCTTTCTACTTCTATGACGTCTGCTGCTACAGTACCATGCAATCTTCAATAGACCAAAAGCAGTACAATCACTCTACAAGCACGTTGGTGAGAGCAACCGCAGGTCCATACTATGGAGTGCACGGCGAGACGCTCCTTGATCTAGCACAAGGCATAACGTTCATGAATGCACGTCGCTGCGCCTTATTCCGTGCAGCAGTGATGAGCTCAACGCTATGCATGGTGCTAATACGGGCTGCTATTATTATCACCACGGCTCTTATTACTATTTCGTACTTTAAAGTATTATTAGACAGCATCCAAGTCATACGATGATACATACACTCGAAACGACTGGATATCCGAGCTTCATGCTTTCAAAGCCACCCCGAGCTGAAAGAAAGGAAAGAAGAAAAAACACGTTTCATGGGCCCACCCGAGTCCCCGAGCAAAGACCCGAGCAAATCCCAGGGGATACCCAGGGTTGCTGCCAAAACGTTCAGGAACAGGTATAGATCTAATTTATAGCGAGATTATCGTGGGCGCGAAGGAGATTCTAAAACCTCGTGTCCTAAAATGGCCTCTGGGGCTGCATCAACCCGTTCTCCGCGCCAGTAACATGGCCGCCCCTATTTGGACCGACCGCTCGGTGTATTCAACCAGTCTCATCAGCCACAGTTTAGTCAGACTGGCGAAAGCTGTGCTGCAAAATGCCCACAAGGATGGAAGGGAGAGGCTCGTGTTATTCGAAACTTGTTGCCCTATTGGATGTTTCCATTATTAGGGATGGTGGCATCTGCAATCTCCCAATTCTGCTGCCGTAATCAATGCAGGAGATTTGTGACGATCTACTCAGGTGCTGCTTCAACCGTATCATTGGATATCATGACAATTACGAATGTTCAAGTCATCTTCACCAACCAGGTCCGCTGGGGAGGCCGCAGCGACCCGCCTTGAGGCCGTACCAGGCAATTCTTTTTTTAGGAGCAAGTCTTTGGCGTAACACGTTTCGCCATCGTTGGCCTCACGATGCGAGCCACCGTTTGATGTTGTCAATCCTACCATCTTCGCCCACTACTCGCAGATGTATAGGGTAATTTGTCCGCCAAGTGGGAGATGCTCATATTTGCACGGCACTAACAGACTCTCCCAATGCTCATTGCCCACCGAATATTTTGCGGCAATATTAACCGCAAAATATCAATTTCAATTGGCATTGGGGGTCAGATGGCAACTCAGCGAGTCAGACGGCAACCAGGCTGTGCAAGTCAAGTAGGTACTTTTGACTGCACCTTTACATACTGCGAGCGTTGCCAAGACCAGCTTTGACGCGCCACAGGATGTATTTCCGGACTGCCGGGCTGCATAACATTTCCCGAAGGAGGCATACGGTACGATAGGGTTGGATTTTGACACTGAGAAGCCATACTCGTTACAACTGGCACAGCCCTACCGCACTATGCATGAAACACTACAGAAGTCCTTTTCACCAGAGGCGTTTACTACTGTCAGATTGAGGGCTACGGAGTAATACTCAGTGTCTTTTATGCGGACAATGGGATAAAGTTTGACTACCGGAGATCAGCTACTCAGCTCGCGCGCGGAAGAGGAAAAAGAAGAAAAAAGAGAAGAAAAAAAGAGGACCACTGGGGCTAGAAAGCGCCGAGGCTCCCAAAACCTATCGAGGGTGCGAGGCTTGTGACAATTTGGAATGACGTCGGCTGGTCGTGCTCCAAATAAGCGTTTGCGACTTTTCCCTTTCCCTCAATGATGAACGCACTATAACGCTGCTAAGAGGAACAATTAAGCACCATGATAAAACTCCGCTGTGCGTGGAATGGTGGCAGTGAGCAAACGGAGTAATACTGGGGTACGGGCTCTGTACCCTGAGACTGTTGAAGGATCGCGGCAAGGGCTAATAGAGGCTAGCGAAAAGCTCCTCATACTTACTTCAGCCAAGGCCAGCGGGCCGAAAGAAGAAAAAGAGAGGCAAAGCCACAGCCGACCCAACGAGGCAGAGGCAAGGGAAATTTGGAGGAGGATTAAGGGCAAAGGGCGAGAGGACAAAGTAGTTTGAAGTCAAAAGAAAAAGAGGAGAACTGCAACGTTTCATGGCTCGCCACCGAGAGAACGACTCGCACATTGTGTCTCGGCAATCCTTCACTTTGCAGCGACACGTGTGCGCTAATGGGCAAAGCGATATCCAATGAAGGGACACCTATTGGCTTGTTGCTAAAGATATCTCGCTGCATGCTGTACCGAAGCTCACAAAATCGGTACGACAGAGTGACAGGGCGACCGAACGACGACGAGAGAATGGGCAAAGCTCCCCAGCCTGGTTTTGCAGCTTTGGGTAGCCGATATCCGGACGTGGGCTTGGGCTGTTCGAATATGGAAAAGTCTCGCTAGGTATCACGCCGGTCTTTTCCTCTTTCTTCCCTCGAATCAAGTCTATGGGGCTCACATTTTCGCCCTCGACCTAGCAGCATCACGATTTACCCGACTCAGGCTGGGACAAGATTCTAGATCTCCGAAATGAGACTCAAAGTGATACTATAACCATAAGTGCTTATTAAACGCAACATGGACACGTGCCCTCGCTGTCCTACGTTTCTCCTCCCCCCACAGGGAGCACACTGTTCACTTGGAGAGAGGAGGTGGATGTTGAGATTTCAGATTGTGTTGCCGCCCGCGAGCATTTGTACCGTGACAAGGATGTCCCATTACGTACCTGTGCGATAGCCGGAAGGATGGGAATGTGGCCGCTGCAACTAGATCCGCCTCCCCAATCATTTGGCTTGGGGGATGCGGTCATTGTCTGACGACTGGGCGGGAGCGTGCATTTGGAGAATCCTATCAGAAGATGCTTCAGCTCGCTTGGCAACGGTCCACGACATGGAGCGGTGAGAATAGGAAGGGAACCTCACGGAACGCCACAAAAGACGACAAAGTTGTTACTGGTGCTCGCACAGCCTTTTCGATAGTTTGGTTTCTCGCGAGGGCCATGTACTGCTTTTGTCGACGCTGGTTGGCTTATGCTACCCTGCAGGGTTGAAGAAGTAGGTCGATGCAATGCATGATGGTCTACATGCGCATGCACAGTGATCTGTGTGATGTGAGGCCAAGGTGCGGGATATCAATGCGTCAGCCATCATCATTTAGGTATCTCCCGGTCATAGGTCGCATAACGAGAGGCTGCAAGAATGTGCGAGCCCCTTGGCCCGGGTCCGCCGCGCCGCCGGCGGCCAAGCAAAGCTCGATTTACACCTGTTCTATTATGCCACCAGCTTGGATACACTTGGTGTACGCTGGGCGGATATACAATGAGATGATATATATCCGGATGTCCAATGCAGCCTTTTAGCGAACCACCGTCTATCATGCACGTACACCTTGGAGTGGGGGAAAGCCGACGAAAAGTTCAGAGCACCAACGAATGAGCAGGTGATCACTCACAGACGGTCCGATAGCTCTGGTTTTGGTTCTGACGCGGCTTTGTTTGCTTTGGGCATTGCAGCAAACCCTTACTGTTGGAAGCACTGTGTATGATCGCAGCCTCATGAAAGCCTCTAAGCGACCCGGTACTAACAGCGATGGGTTTGGCATCATGCACATACAGGCGCAGAGCGCCGAACATTCCGCCCGCGCGTTCCTGTTATGTCACTGCAAGGTCAATGTCGGTTCCTGATGAGATCGTCTATGATCGGCCGAGAGCTTCGGCCAACACCAGGCAATCCATTGCCCTTTGCGGGGGAATTGTAAGCCCCCCTGGCCGTCTTTCTTTCTTCCCTTAACTTCTTCGCCGCCGACGTCCACCGAAATGATGGCCGTGCATTGAATGCTGTCACCATGAACAATACTGAAATGCAAAGCGGGGGGAGATGCACCCGGCTAGCAAATTCCAAATTTTGACGGAACACCCCTCCGAATGCTGGGGATGAGCTGATTTGCCAGAGGGAAAATGGGCCAACTTGTATGCACTTCCAGCCTGCATGTCTTTTGCCGCAGCGGCGTGTCTGCTCCGCAACTGGCTGAGAGAGCTTCGACAAAACCTTCGGTAGTGCACCTAAATATAGAAATAACCCTAACGTGGTGCCAGTGCAACAATGGTGTGGCACTACTGGGCGGGGCCGCAGAGCACTTTTTTCTCCAAGTCTCCCTTTGGTTCAAGCCCGATTTACTGTTGCTGATGCTGATGCTGAGGACGTGGTGGTGAAGTTAATCGAGAAGGGTGAGATGCCGGACAAGCCATGAGATGGAGCGTGTCTATATCTCACCCCACACAGAGTCAGGCAGAACCGGGGTCTCGAGACGCAATGATTCAGCAACGAGTGCGGAGCAGAGCAACCGGGCCCAATACTCGTACTGTATAGATGGCTTTGGTGCTGTTGGGTTGGGTGACAAAAGGTGAAGACCTGGTGGTGGGCATGTGTGAATGGCAAGATTAAGGGAGCGTTTTCTTGCCCATCCGGGGCCCAAACTAACGTACAGGTTACCCGGAGTTTGTGGTATCGCTTATGCACCCCGGTTGACTATCTGGGCTAGATTCCCTGGGAATCCTCTGGTTCTAGACAAGGCTAGCATCGTCACCAGTATCATCATGGGTATCCCCGGGCTTGTTATCAGCAATGCCCCGTCACGCCTCTCTTGCTGTTATATGATATCCTTGTACGGTGTCAGAGCAAGCACAAGCACAAATTTGGCTTGACAAATGGGTTGCCGCAGGGTATTGCCGTCTGCCATGTTTCAGACGTGGCGTGCCTGGCCGCAACCTGCTTGTTGGTCTTGGCAAGACGGCCAAGTTACCATTTGATGATTTCTCCCTTTTTTTCTGTTGCTAGTTTCTCGCCGGCTTGCTTAAACCGGAGCCTTTGACGGATGGTTAGCGATCTCCTCGTGCTAAGACGGCTATCTCATTAGCCAGAGTCAAGCTAGTCATTTGATCTGCCCAATCGAGCATGGCAGTGATAATACGTCAGCCGCAGCAGCATGAGCAGCAGCATGTCAGTCAGTTCAAGCCGATTTGGTCCGTCTTGCGCACGGAGCGCTCTTAGTACTACGCAGGGGTCGCTGTCAGACAAGACCCCGATTGCATGCACGAAGCAAACGACTCGGCTCAAGACACACATAATAGTGCGATTAGTCGATGTCTTTGGGCTTGAAAAGAGGCCAAGATAGGTCTGAGTGAAGACGACAAGGATGGAAAATTTACGTGGAGTATGCCCACAGCATCTTGGCAGCGACACAGTGCCGAAGCGCGAGGCCCCGAAGCTCCATATCAGCCTTTCAACCCATTGCACGTGTACAGGCAAGAAATGAGGTCGACTGTCTAAAGACTACTTTGATGATGCATGATAGGCGAATAATGTCTTGCGGAAAGATTTGCCCACAAAATCTACCCGCCAAGAGCGTAGCATGTACATGAAATCTGGAACCCTCCCCCACGATGAATGGGGTCAAGGTGCGTCTCTTGTTTATTTTGTTTTTCCCATGGGCTAATCACCTGCAGATTCTATCAGCCGGGTGCCCTGATTCCTAGTATGCTGGGGGCGTCTCTGTTCGAAAATCTGCCCCCTTCTCTGCGGCAGTCATCCGCGCCTTGATGTCCTCCGCGCCTTGATGTCCTCCGCGCCTTGATGTCCTCCGCGCCTTGATGTCCTCCGCGCCTTGATGTCCTCTGCATTCCGTGTTACTCCTGGCATGCACAGTGGCTGAATCTGACCCCTACACGCTGGACATTGGCGTAACTGCCTAATTTGGCAATACATTTCCCTTGCACTCTGAAACATATACTTGCAAAGAAGTGCTGACAGGTGAGATCGAGTTGCCGGTGCTGTTTCAATCTTGTCAAACATGCTTCAAGGTTATGTGAGGGTTTAACCGCCCACAAGCCGGAGTCCATGATACCGACATGCCAAGCAACAGATGGGACTGACTGACTGCCCCCCTTTGCCGTGGCCGGGACAAGCCTGTACAGTACGTGTGCCTGTACTTGTGCCTGTGCCTGTACCTGTACCTTTACAGTAGGTCCCGTCGGGATTTTTGACACGGGCATGGATACGGTTTGCTTATGAAGCCTTGGGTGAGAACCGCAACCGCAGCCAGGCTGTGTTTCTGGCCAAACGCAGCCGCCCTCTCCTTCGCCCGCCCTGACGAGATTGAAGATGCCAATAAGGTGCCAGTGTCACCTGTTTCCTTCAGCTTGCATCATGCACATGTGGCTGCCGCCTTCAAGAGCTAAGAATAGCATCGAGCCATCTAGTTTATAGCCATGGCGCATTTCTGCGTGCAGCGAATGGCCTTCTGCGATGCGATGCGATAGCGCGTGAGCCGACAGTGCAACCCTCTTTTTGGCCCGTTCTGCATCTACCCATCTCACCACATTATGCACCCGAGAGGGCCCTACAGGCCTATGAGTACGTACGGCAGTACGTACATTGCCTGTACGTGTCTCCATCGAGCATGCAGCAGCGACCCGAACGCGTGGACAGGTGATGGGATCATGTCTCCGGACTCTACGGGTACTACAGTACATTGAAAGTTGGATGCCCTCGAGGAGAGGCCGTTTGCCATCGGTAGTCTTCCGAAAGGCACCGAGCTTTGCCACCCTGGATTGCATGAGAATATGCATACTTGTAGATTTTTGACTCGATACCCCCCTACCGTGTAAGTCCGTATGCACATTTCTCGCTTACTATTACAGTATTATGTGCTGATAGTAAGAAGGTCAATTGGGTTGCTGGAATGAAGCACTTGGGTTTCGTTTTCGTTTACAGCCTCCAACTAGGGCGGCAAGATACGAAAAGAGGCAACGGGCTAGTCATCTGCACTATCGAGTACCGGATCTCGAACCACGTCTGACTCGGTACTTGGAATAAACTCATTGCGATTGACTGCGCCAAGGGGCAAAAACAGGCACTCGTTTTCTTCGCTTTCGGGTTCGCCTAGTTGCGCCCACTTGATGACCATCAGTGAGCAGCAAGTGGCTCCAGCGGTTCACTCGGAAGTTAGATGTGGTGATGCAGATAGGCTTTTCGCGGGAGAGTTGGGTCTCGTTGTAAGCATAGCTGTCAGCTGCAGCGCGATTCATGAACGGGCCTTTTATTTTCTTGTTCTTCTTTCTTTTCATTGCCCTATAATTTTTATTTGTATTTTTGCCCCCGTCTTGCTTTGGGTACCGACATCTCTTCTTGGCAGCCCGGTATCTTCCTTGCATGATGTGATACATCTTTCCGAGACGGAGCGGAAGGAGATGGGTAAGAAGATTTGGAATGCTTACAGGTACGGGGCAAGACAAGGTTTTTTCTTCGCCCTTCCCGTGTGATGAGCCAGGGGAAGGGGGAAGAAAAAACTTTGTGATAACAAAATCCCGAGAAATTATGTGGGCGATGCTTTTTCTTCTTCTTTTGGGCAACTCAGAACCTCTAAAGCGGATCAGGTAGTTGAAAAGGGGTTTGATGAAGTGTCCTTTAGTCAGATTTGGATGGAAATTTGTGTTTTGCGCTGACGGAATATGCCGTGGGCTTTTCGGAGCAGATGTCGCGGAGATGAGGTTCACTGCCGTAGTTGCATTGCGTTGCTTGCCTTACCGGCAGTTGAGCGTATTGCTTATGATGGTGGATCGTTGTTGGCGGGCGTCGTTGTTTTGTCTATATTTTTAGGCTCCTGAGTCGTTGATTGTTTGCTCCTTTGTTGATTAAATGAATGCTGATGGCATCGGTTGAAGAATGACTTCGTATATAGCAATGATCGGCGTCATGTTGGGCGTTTTGTTGTCGTGATGTGTATTTCGATTAGTTGACGCTTATAAGATGATATAACAGCTGTAGACTAATGTCGGAGCTAATCAAGTCCGGCCCAGGTAGAAGAGTAATCAGGTATTAGTGATTGCAATGACGGATGAAGTTGTAAAGTTGATGATGTGCAAATTGTCGTCGTGATGAATTGTGGACTTTTAGGGAGTGCGTATGGTTGGATTTGGGGCGATTATGGGACGTTTAGGGGAAGGGATAGTGTATGAATGAGGAGTGCTGTTTGAGAGGATATTCAGGTGGGTGGAGAAGAGATTTGTTGGAATAGGTGGAATAATTGGGATAGGGTTGTGTTTTGATGGGTGTTTGGAAGATGTTTTGTTGTTGGGAGAGTGATGGAGAGGCTGAGATTGGTGTGGGTTTGGTGATATATCGGGGTGTAAGGGAGAAAAGAGTTGTATATCGGTATCATTTTGTTTAGTTAAAGATGAGAAACCATTAACATGAATATATAGGTTTCTCATGATGCGGAGATGAGGATTTACAGTCTCTATTGCAGCTATACAAGAGAAAAAGAGGGTTTATAAGTTCACCATCAACGCTCCAGACTGATGGAGTATCCCTACGTGGTCAACCAAGGTAGATGGACTATTCCTGCGTCGCAGAGATTTTATTCCAAATATGATTTAACTCTGAGTCTTCAGTGTTGATTATAATGCTCATCTTTGAAAGAAACACAAAAAAAGTCGAAAGAAAGGTGAGTAACTCCAAAACCTACCTTTCTTTATATATCCATTACATAGAACGCAGATATATCTACTCATAATAGGAACGAACAAAACTGGGTTTATCAACTAGACTTGAACCATGGCAAAAGAAAACAGTGAAAGTTGCTATTTAGAATCCTAAGGATATGCAATGAAGAGTGGTTGAATCTAGACACTCACTTATATAAGTTGTATCAGTACACGGGGAGATAGAGCTTCAAATACCAGATGAAAGAAACATATAGATGACGCCGGTGATAATGCATGAAAACGACCGAAGCAACGCTAGATAAAAAGCATCCTACAAAAAATATATTGAAACTTCCAGTAACCATCTAGATATAAAAAAACATCGTGTTTGTTTTGATTCTAAACTACTTAAGTAAACTACTATGGAAGCCACCGGGCAACGCATACACGGCGTCTCTTCTCGCCACGCTGTAAGTATGCAGACATGGCCGAAAAGAGGTTTCAAAAAATAGAGTAAAAAAAAAAAGAAATATCTATCTATAAAGGTTATGGGTTTTGCAGCCCCCATCCATGGCACCCTCTTCTCCCAAAACGTAAAAAATAATAATAAGAGATCATGACACCTGTGTTCCCGTAATTTCCTCCGCCATGCAGATTTTAAAAAGCTTTTTCTCTTCTCTTCTTCTTTTTTCCTCTTGCTTTTCCCCTTATCGTCACTTCGTTGCCAAGGTATCTCATCTCTCATCTTGCTCTGCGGGCGCTTTCTCTCCCTCCTTTCTTCCTCCCCTATGCACCCGTGAGCGAGTCAAATCCAATCATACCTACCCTTTTTTTTTCTTCCATGGAATCGACGGGCAGCAAAAGTATCGCTATGAGGGAGTATCTTTTTTTCTTTTTTAAACAGTCCCATTACATTCCTCCCACTAAGCCTCAGGGTTACACATGACCTCTGCATATCAGACTTTGTCAGAGATAACAGCGTCTCAAGGCCGTCCCGACGTTTCCTGCGTCCAGCGCTAACTTTCATTTTTTTTTCTGTCCTTTCCAGCTGCGACTGTGCGCTTTCCCAACTCCGCTTTCTGCTCTCATATCGCGTAAAGGGTCTTTAGGGCCTGCTGATCTTGTGGCTGCAATTGGTTGATGAAATCGTCAAACGTCGGGATGATTTGCTTGTAGACGTTAAGAACCTGCGTCATGATGGTTAGAATCATAGTACTCTCGCAAAGACGAAGAAAGATGTTGGGGAAGAGGGCTGAGGGTATCCTTACATTTCGGAACGTTTCATGAAGCTCTTGCTTGATTGGGTTCCTCAAGTTCATGTCTTGATAACGAGCAATGGCGACGAAAAACTCCAGCAAGACCTTCTCCAGAGCCTGTGGGTTCTGCCCAACAACCAGAGTGAATCCCTTGAAAGCAGTAGCCTTTTCCTCGGTAGGATCAACTTCCTGCATGGCGGCCAGGAACTCTTCGGCGAACTTTGGAAGTGCCGGCGCCAACTGCTCTGCATTGCCAAGGCCGAGGCGTCCGAGGGCAATTGCAGCATTCTCAACCAGTCCCTTGGGCACTCCCGGGTTGGACATTATCTCAACGAAGCGTTGAAGGAGCTCTGGCAACCAAGGCTGCATACCCTTGAGGTGCTGCATGCTAATCTCGCCAGCCGACCAGCAGGCATTGTTAATGACACCAAATCCGCTCTCGATTTCCTCATCAAGGATGCTATCCATATCAAGCTGCTTCATCAAGATTGGCAGAACAGTTGGAATGTACTGCTGGAGTTCTGGGAAGACATACTTCGCGCAGTCGCCGAGCAGTGCATACGCGGATTGCCGTACTTCATCCGTAGGGTCTTCCATGCAGAAACCAAGGAGCTCAAAGAAGGGGTGCGGAGAGCTCTTTACGAGCTCGGCCGACTTGTCGTTCTCAAGCGCTTGAATAATGGCACTCAAAAGGTCAAGGCTGGTGATGAGGAAATCCTTATCGGGCTGGTCGATGGTGTGGTTGGTGGTTGCGTTAATGCCCTGTTCAAGGTTTGTGTGGATGATGTTGATGCAGCGCAAGAAAATCGTGGGCGCATAGGGGGTAAACGATTGACCAAGGGCCAAAGCAACATAAGAAAGACACTCTAGGAGCGGGAATAGCTCGCGAGACTGGTCCGAGACAGCATTGTATCTCGTAATCAGCGCTGGCATCAGCTGGTTAACCAGCTCAGGCCGGGCAATGAAGGGGCCCAGGCGCTCGGCCAGTGTCTGAACACAGTCGTAGAGAATGTACATGTTGCGGTCCTTGTATTTGGCGAAGCACTGGACAAACTGTTGGATGATGGGTCCGCAGTATGGCTCCAATTTCTTTCCAGCCTTCTCCTCCAGATTCGCAAACGCCGAGGCACCCGCCTCTTGGACCTTCTTGTTCTTGTCCAACATCTTGCGAAGGATGCCGTCCATCATTGGAAGGAAAAACTGCTCTCGCTGAGACTGCTCAGCAAGGTTAGCCGCCCAGGAGGAGTATCTTCCCAAGGCCCAGCAAGTGATTTGCCTAACAACCGGCTCCTGATCCTCAAGAAGAGAGATCAAGTATGGCACCAGTTCGGGGAGGTGAGGTGTAACGGTATCCATGCAACCGTCAGCCACCGCGCCGAGAGCCAAGACTGCCGCCTCTCGGTGAGGCCACTCTTCATGCTTAAGGTTCTGGGAGAGATACGGGAAGATGGCTTCGAAGACAGGTCCGCCAAAGTCGCGGGCGAAAACGTCGAGTGCAGCTGCTGAGCACTTCCTGACAGTCCATCTCTCGTCGGGATTCGCGTCATCGCCGTCCTCATCGAGATCATCAACTTCGCCTTCCTCCAGCCCTTCATCCATGGCGGCAAGCTTCTCGTAGGCACCGCCGTTCTGATTGGGATCAGCCGAAAGATTGCCTTCTCCGTTTGCAGTCCTGGCTTGAGACTTCTTGGCAAAGGCTGGTCGGATATCTTCCTCTCGGTCCTCTTCATCCTCATCATCCGAAAGCCCACCGAGAAGGGCAATGTCCTCTCCGCTGTATACCATGCAGTGCAGCAGAACGGGAATGATTTTGTCGAGGTACGGCCGCAGACCGGCCCACAGGTCATCGTGCTCGCCAATGGCCAGCCAAAACTCGGCGGCCTCGCAGGCAAGGTCCTCGTCCTCGTCCTTTTGCTGGGTAATGAGATAGTCTACCAAGCCACCGAGATGGGGCTGTAGCTTGTCCGGTCTTGTCTCGACCAGGTGGACAAAAGCTCTGCACACCTGTCGGCGCACATCGGTGTTCTCGTCCCCTGACAGGACAAAGAGATGCTGCAGCAGGTCATCGATGCTGTTTACCATGGCCTGTGATGCCCTCGGGGTGAAGACGTTGATAGCCGTCAGTGCTCCAATACGGACTTTCGGGAGGGGGCTCTTGGTCGCAGCAATGAGCTGTGGAAGAACAAAGTTTAGTGGTCGTTGGCCATTGACCTCCTTGGTCAGCATCTTGAAGTTGTCCTCGCAGATTTTGGACAGGGCAGACATGGCACCCTCCTGAGCTTCATTGGAGTATTGGCCGTTCGAGTTGCCAATCATTTCGAGGAGCTGAGGGAGCAACTCGGGCCATCCCATCAAACCACCCTTCTTGATGACTTCAGTAGCAATGTTTCCGCCGAAATTCCGAATCTGAGAGTTCTTATCTTGCAAGCTCATGGGCACGGCGAGCTTGACGAGCTGCAGGCTCGATTCTGGGATTGACTTCCAGTCGGTCTTGACATTGTTCTTGAGCATGATACCCGCAGCTGATCGAACAAGATGATAGTCTTGGTCGCTGCACTGCAGGCCCTCGGGCGTCTGGGGGCTGGAGAGGATGTAAGCTAGATAATTGTTGATATCAGGCGAGTTTTTAGCTTGCTGAAGCATCTGGTTGCTCAATACTCGGTCAGCATTCGATCAAGCAAGTCCGTCTCTGGGTTGACACTGACCTGCTCAGCCTGCTTCTGGGCGGCCTTGTCGAAGCCGCTGAGGGAGTCTTTGAGACATGCTGCAAGCTGGCTCAACGACTCTGGGGCTGGTTGCCACGACATGATGGGCGGTAGTGGTGGCAGCAGTTCGCTGCGCGCTGGAGGAGCAATGCGATGCGCTTGGTGGCGGGCTTGTTGATTGGCGATGCTCTAGGACATGAAGCGGCAGCTATAGACTTTGCAAAGGCAAGGCGAATTAGCATCCTACATGGCTTCCCATGGCGTAGTAACAGGGCGTACAAGTCAAGAGCAAGGAACCGGAACAAAGGACCCCTGATGTTCGAGGAACTTGGTGGCGGTTGGAGGTTTTTGGAGGCGGGTCCGAGGATTCAAGGCGTTGGCCGAGACGGCACTTGGTGTCGACTCTGGTTCTGACTCTGGGGATCGAGAAGCCAGGCGCTCGAGGTCGTTTCGGGGAAGGCGGAGGCTCGAATGTTTGCAGCACGCAAACTGAGCAGATTCTCCTCGTGGCCGAAAGAGAGACGATGCGCCAAACCTTGTGCGCCCTCGAGCGGTTTGGTTTGATTTGGCGGGGAGCAAACCCACCTCTTTTTTGGCGGCCAAATTTCGTAGCGGGGTGCGATAACGATAACCCGTGGGCAATGGGCGAGGCGAAACGGGAATAGGAGGGACCATGGGCAAATTTTTAGGGGAGAAAAAAATCGTACGTATGGAGTCTATGCTAATGCTCTGCTCTGTTTAGCGTGCTGCTAAACCATTGACAGTGTGCATGTATGCACTGCAAAAGTCAGGTGACTGTGATGAAGAAGAATCGGAGTGGTTCCGGCTTGGTATCTGCAGTGCAGAATGTACCTGTTCATAGTGGGTTTACGGGTATCTGACAGATAACATGGAAGTGTATCAGTAAAAGCAATATTTCCTGTTATCATCACTGCTACCATCCAGGTATCCAGATTTTCTCTATTATAGTACTATTACCTTCATCTAGTCTCTGAAAATGGGGACATCTTGGAGTCATCTTTTCACAAGCATGTAGCCAGTGCGTCTCGATACCCCGAGTGCTACTAACCTTATACGCCATCATATCAAGTACCCGTTACACGCAGTGGAAAAAAAGGTGGCTGGCAGCGCTTATTGCTTTATCCTCTGTGACATACTCGTACTCCGTACCTTAGTAGCACTCAACAAAATATTTGATTAAAGCATGTCCCAGGCAATGTCGGAATTTGTGGCGGCCGTACCGGCATCTCCGTGACAGAGGGGTAGCTCACATGCTAATAATTCGATCAATCAGACGCCGGGCAATTGCAGCATTGTCAAACTCGTGCTGTTTATTAGCGACCTGCCGCTATTGTGATAGCACCCGTACCTTACAGGCTCTCCCCCTCACCACGAGGCCTGATCTCATGGTACAAGAATATGTAATGTATGTAACATGAAAGACCCCATCTCATGACTGAAGATTTCTCGGCCCGTTATCTTCCATCTAGGCTATCTACATTTCTTCAATGCATTTTTAAACAATAACGCTCAACGTGAACTGGCCGAAAACAGTGACTCTTGGGTGAAGTGGTATTTCAGATGTGACTCGCCCAGCAGACTAGACTGATGCTCTCACGAATATGGCCTAGTTGATATGCTGTTGCAGATCCCTTCGTTCTGGAAGGCTTCTCGAGCCAGTCAGCAAGGGTGCAGCGTGCTGCAAGATTAGCACATCTCCCCTTGATAGGCAGGGCAGATCATGCCTCCCATCATAGGCATGCAAGCACGTGAGGCCTTGCTCTGTCGCGACCATGAATTTGCTTCGTAAACTATCATCTACACACCGGGAGGGACTGCCGCTAGCTTGGGAGCGCTGTCTTGGGGAGGAGGCTCAAGATTGCCTCGGCCACGCTCTTGAAGGCCTCCATTTCCTCCTCGACTGTGCCGCCCATGCCCATGCTCTCTAAGCTGATGGAATTTGTCACGTAGACTGGGAGCTCAGTCTTTCGGGCGACGAGCTTCGCCACTCGTGTTGTAAACTCCAGAGATGACTCTGCGGAGAAGAGTGTAGTGGCGATTGCCTGCTGGTGATTGAATCTCTGGTATTGGCGTCAGTTTATACGTCTCTTAAGCCGTCATATACATATATATTCAGAACATACGTCGGGGAGCGCATAAACAAATGAGCCCATTGGTCTGGGGGCAGCAGCATCTTCCTGAGACACTGTTGTTAAGGATAGCAGAATGGCCTTGGCCTGGGTTGTGATGCGGATGAAAATGCGGGTATCCAAAGACCGCGGCAGCGGAATGGAGGCCTCAATGACTCTGTTTGAATCGGTGGCCATGATGAGTATTGAGTATTGTGCAGATGGAGTATAATAACTCCGAAACTGAGGAGTGAAGCGTCAATAGCAGCGATGAGAAAGACTCAATGAAATCACATGATTCACGTTTGGTGAGAGTGAACCAAAGCTCACTATTACTAGCGCTGCTAAAAAAAAAAGATAACACACCACCTAAACCATATTCCCCCACTAAGCAACTCGGTTACAAATTCAAAAAGGGCTCCAGAAAAACACCCGATTGCGGCGGGCCGGCAAAAAAGTAAAAGCAAAAATAGAAACCTTGTTTGATAGACTCTTAACCTTGTTACTTCCCGGCCTCAATCTCATCTCATCTCACCAACTCTCCTTCTCACCACCATGATCGCAGGACATCGTCGTTGAAGCAGGCTGAAGATGGATCACGACGGCGGGGCTACTTTGGCTGTGGCCGAGGAGAGCGCATGGGCCAGTGTGGATGGCGGCATGGACGACCCTGAAGAGATTCGGGTCATCTTTTGCGCGCTGGATTCGTTTGCGTGAGTACATTGAGCTGCTTGTCTTGTGTTTGTTTTATGCGGATTAAATTTACCTGTCTGAATGGCTTCATGATTGTTAGAATGGGCAGAAGTATCTATCTGAGGGTCTTGTTGATAAGCTGCATTTCATCTCATACGACAACATTCATCCTCATTGCAACGTCACATCACATCACATCAATCGCCCTCATATGAAGAAAGAATCATGGCCTAACACCTTATCCAGACAATATGCCAAAGTCGCCCACTTCAACGTCACTCATCTTCGCCGCCGGTCCTTCTACGCCCTCCCTCAGGCTCACTGGAAGCTCCTCGCCGCGCCTCCCTTCAACTTCCTTGACACGCTGGACAAGGTCGATGAGGCGATTGACACCAACGCCGTTCTGGCTCGGGCCATTCTCAAGTCAGGATTGACTTCGTTCAATGCCCTCCCTCCCAGCGCATCAGAGTCTGATCCGCCGGTCATGCCGCATGAGTGGGCTGGAGTAGCCAAGCATGCAGACATAGACAAGGCGAGAAGCACTCTCCGCCAGTTCTATCGCGACTGGACTGAAGCTGGCGCAGAGGAAAGGGCCGCATCATACGGCCCCGTGATGAAGGCTCTTGAAAAAGAGACCAAGGCGTCGGAGGGCAGGCGTTTGAAAGTCTTGGTTCCAGGCGCGGGCTTGGGACGACTCGTGTTTGAACTGTGCCGGGATGGCTATGAGGCTGAAGGAAATGAAATATCTTACCACCAGCTGTTGGCATCGTCGTACATTCTCAACGAATGCGCAAAAGCCGGAGAGCACACCATCTACCCTTGGATACACACATTTTCCAACCACCAAACCCGAGAGAACCATCTCCGCAGCTACGCCGTGCCCGACATCCACCCTGGCACCACCCTTCTCAACGCCCCCAACTTAGGCTCCATGTCCATGTGCGCCGCCGACTTCCTATGTCTATACGGCGACGAAGACCACGAGGCCTCCTACGATGCCGTCGCCAGCGTCTTCTTCCTCGACACGGCGCCCAATCTCATTCGATATCTCGAGGTCATCTACCACTGCCTCCGCCCCGGCGGTGTCCTCATCAACGTCGGCCCTTTACTGTGGCACTTTGAAAACAACGCGCCGGGCAATCATGGTCACGACGATGACGGCGATGGCGAGCACGACTTTAACAACTCGTCTGGCATTGCCGATCCTGGGAGCTTCGAGCTGAGCAACGATGAGGTTATGGCGCTGGTGGAGAAGCTGGGGTTTGTGGTAGAGTCGATGGAGATGGGGCTCAGAGCGCCGTACATTCAGGATTCGGATAGCATGCTGCAGACGGTGTACAATGTGACGACGTGGGTGGCTCGCAAGCCGCTGGAGAAGGAAACGAGCGACGTGAAGAAGACAGACGAGACATGACAAATAGAGGAACAAATGAATTACAAATGCCCTATAATGCGCGCCACTATAAGATTTATATTATACGGAGAAAAAAGAAAGTAAAAAAAGACGGTGAATTTGTGCAGCCGGTCTGATGCGGTATTCATGCGGCACTATATACAGCCATTATATCATACAAGTCTCTGGATATCCCCCATGCATGCGTGTCCTACTCTTTCTCTTGCTCATTCACTCAAGCTCTAGCAATTTCAAACGAACAATCACAAGATTACAGCTTTGACTGTTCCTCAACCAGCATCTCTCCACGAGACCACAAAGCACCACCGTCAATAGCAATAGCCTCACCGTTTACATGCGATCCAGCCCGACTCGTCAAATACACCACAATACCAGCGATATCCTCCGGCCGTCCCAACCGACGCATGGGGTTCGCCTTGGCAATCTTGTCCGCGCCGCCCGACAGCGCCAGCAAGCCGTTGGCCATCTTGCTAGGGAAGAAGCCCGGGCAGATGGAGTTCACGGTGATGCCGCGCGGGCCCAGCTCGAGCGCCAGGTTGCGGCCCAGGTGCAGCACAGCGGCCTTACTAGCCGAGTAGCCGTACGTGCCCTGCTTGCCGAGTGTGCCGACGCCCAAGCCCGCGACGCTGGCGGTGATGAGCACGCGGCTGGGGTCGTCGAGCGAGGCCTGCTTCTGCAGTAATGGGGTGAAGACGCGGACCGTGTTGAAGACGGCTTTGACGTTGAGGTCCATGACTTTGGCAAAGGCTTGATCGGGGTGCGTGTCAAAGGCCTCGCCCCAGGTCGCGCCGGCGTTGGCAAACAGGATGTCGACGTGGTCGGTGTGCTTGCTGACTTCGGCGAGCAGGCTGTTGACGCCGTCCATGGTGGCCGAGTCGGCGGGCACGGAGATTGCCGTGGCGTCGGCGGCCTTGCCGGGCAGTGCGTTGAGGACTTTGCATGCTTCCTCGCAGGCGGCGGCCTTGCGGGAGGAGATGAAGACCTTGGAGCAGCCGGCCTGCATGAAGCTGTTTTCGGCGGGTTAGCTGGGGATTTTTCGGCTTGCTATAAGAGATATGGAGGTTCTTACGCTGATGCTGCGTGCAGGCCGAGGCCGCGAGAGCCGCCAGTTACGACGGCGACTTTGCCCTTGAGGGAGAAGAGCGAAGGGAAGTCCTCCAGAGTGGCTTCTACGGCGGCAGACATTGTGGTAGATGGATGGTTAGGAAGTGATGTGGTTATTCTAGTTGACGCGTATTTGGAAAAAAAGGATGCAATTGATCAACCAAAAAGCGGTATATCCACGTAAAAGGAAGAAAAAAGGGCAAACAGGGTATATAATTCAAAACGAGAAATGCAAAGAAAAGAAGAGGATTTTATCTTTCCCCATACATGGCCACTGCAAGACGGATTTAAACGTCAAAAAGTGTTGCCCCCCTTGTCCCTAGATCCTCGGTGTAGATGGAAGTGGACACCGCCCAAAACCAGAAAAGAAGATAGGGCACCAAGTACCACCACCGCAAATTTTCGCAGAGGAGGTACTTGTGAGCCCAGTAATTGCGGGGGAAGATGCCGAGGCACAGGAAGAGACGGCCCGGGGGAAGGGGCTTACATATCAAGATCTGCTTTGGTTTTTTTTTCCCCCTTCTTTTTTTTTTCTGGGGTATTTTAGATCTGGCACTACCGACGACTAATCTTCGATGGCGGTATGCTTTTTTTGGGTGAGAGTGGTTGGTGATAAAATGTGCGGGGATTGCTTATGAGGGATTGATTTGATGTTTGGAGTTGTTTTGGTGAGAGATTGTTTGGCTGGGAAGAGGTGGGAAGAGCTGGATGTCTTGGAAACTGAGACTTGATTGCGCGCGAGGGATCAGCCGATGAGGGAGGTGGTGTATAGGGCTATTGATAGAGTTATGGCTCAGAATACTCTGTGCTACATCTTGTATGGTCGAGATAAGCTTTCAATAATATGTTCCTTAACAGCGACCCTTGGATTGTTACTATACAATGAACCCAAGACAAGTTGTAGTGATGATCAGCTCTAGCGAGAAGAATCCGACGCAGGCGAAAATGTTAGCCAAAAAGCTCTACTATTACTATTAATTCCTGCATAAAGAGGCAGCTTTCTAGAAAGAATATTGCTACCCTCTTTCCCCCCATGGTGCCTGAGCTGACACGCCGATCCTCCTTCACTCTGGTCTAGCTCACCAGGTTGGATGGCAGCCTTCAATGGCATCAAATTCCTTTCCAGCTGTGTCATAGTGTACCACATGTAGTTTTCTATTTCAATACTTACAATTGGAAAAAGCCATGCTATAGCAACGATTTGGTATCTCATATTCTGACTCATGTCAAGCAGCAGTTAAATACATCATCTCCTCCAAAGCACTCAGCAGCAACATCAAGCTTTCGACAATATGCATTGAGACTGTACATCAAAATATATGCCGTGAAGAAAAAAAAAAGGGACACATAAAAACATGTCAATATACCCAATGTATAGAATAATAAGGAGAAATCATGCATCCTGATGATATCCAGCCGGCCCGGCTAGCCGAGCAATAAATGTGTGTGTCCTGTTTCCACCACATGGGCCAAAGCAAGCGAATGCAATCTACCCCCCGTAAGCGCGGCTGAAACTCTACGCTTCCAGTCAAGCCTTCACGGCTTTAAATGGAAGACTGATTAGGCACTGCAAAGCAACGAGACGCCGAAGAAGAAAAAAATATGCTTGCCGGTTGTGGCCGTAATGCTGTGCGTAAAAAAAGGGCATCTCGAAGATGCCAGGGGGGATACCCATGCTGTAATACCAGCTCAAGATTGCCAGGCACAGGTTTTGCAGGAATCTTGTGACATCGTGGGATATCTGTTTCCGAGGAACGTATTTTGTGGATGGGTACACTGCCATTGGTGAGGCGGCTCCATCGAATGCGATGCGCTCGAGGTGTGCGCAACCGCTTGAGATGATAAAAACGTGTCTGTGCCAGCCATCAGCTTTCCCCCGGGGTCTTACCGATGCCGCTGCTTCTGGTGGTTCTTTTTGTTCCAGCAGTGGTTTACGGCATCGCTAACAAGTTCCCAGTCATTGTACACAATTGATCCGATGAAAAACACCTTGACGTTGTGTTCTACCGTGACCAGCTTTGAGTAGTTGACGCGGGATTCTTTTGAGAGCTTCTCGCCCTCTTCTTTCATCTCGACCCGAACGGGGGGAAAGCCTAGCTTTGGCTCCTTATCAAGTAGTCGTGGCTTGCTGCCGCGCTCATGAATGATGCCATGTTTGTCTGCCTTGACACCTTTCTTTTTGCAGGCTTTGCCACCGTACGTGAGAATAGGTCTGTTAACCGTTAGAATGACCACTTGAAATGGGCGGAGCTTGATATGAACATACACGCAGGTGCAGTGGCCCTGATCGTTTGCTATTACGATAAAGCGCCGGAAACCAACAAAAAACTTTGTTCCAAACCGGTTCTGGATTTCATGTTTACCGGACACGCTTGGGGCGCCTTCAGAGCTGGCGCCTTGCGGTTCCGACCAATGAACTTTAAATATCTGTTCAGCGTTGCTGTTAGCAGACTCATTCTATCTCTAGATGTCAGGGAAGGGGCTTTGTTGCAGTACACACCTCGCCTGGTTGAAACTTGCTGGACGGCTCAACTCGATAACCTAGTCTTAAGCATCAGCTCTACTGGTGCGTGTCATGCAGGAAGAATTACAAGGACCTACGTGGATCTAGCTCTTCCAATGGCTCCTCGAGTGCCGCAATGTGATAACTGCCTGCTCCTGATTGAGCCTTTGGCGTAGGCGGGCCCTCGTCTTCGTCGTCGTCATATTGAGCTGCATAACGCAATTAGCTTCAGCGTGGTGTAAAAAATAGTGGAAGAGCATCGTACCATAAGCGGATGCTGATGACTCTCCAGCATTCGCATATGCGTATGCATTGTAATCCTGGCTTTCCGCTATAGTGTTTGCCAGCTCGTCGTCTTCGTGATCTTGGTCAGGGCTGTGCTTTCGCTCGTCGTAATGGTTCCGCTCGTCGTACCCATGTAGTGGTCGGTCTGGCTACAAGTTTCAGCATTGAACCAAGGAAATGAATGACTGGAAAAATTGAAATAAATTGACGGAAAAAATAGGAAGATAAGAGATAAAGCAACTCAGGACGAGGGGTCGAGATAGAGCATTTGTGGGCGCACTCACCAGCTGCGTGATTCTCAGCTGATCGGTCTTCTCTTGCACCGTACACGGGAGCCGATTGAGAGTCTACCCCGCCAACAAAATCTTGTCAGTCAGTCAATCGCCGACAACGGTGGGATATTGGCCATTGGCTATATACCTGATGTCGACGGCTGGTAGTACTGCGCTTCGGATGATCCGTGGACGTCTAGTTATGAGATATACTGTGAATGACTGGGACATTATTTCGCTGCAGCTGCGACAACTTACATTGGCTTGCCCTGTAATCGTACTGCCCCGCCTGGGACACATGTAACGATTCCGCCGTCGAGGTTCTGTAGGCGCCTTGTGCCGAGTCTTCATCGTGGGAGCCTGTGCGGTGCCTGTGCTTGCTCTTGGGCCGGCCGGATTTCGAGTTTGACAAATGATCTTCGGATACTGCAAAGGCACTCTCCAACGTCAGTCACCCAATTATCACGTATACGCATGCCGATCGTGGCCCGCCACACAAGCTCCAGAGAGCTTGTCACGGCGCAACCAGTGCGACTTGGTAGGTAGGTGGATAAAACGCACTTGAGCCATCATAGTCGGTGTTGAGGCCTTTGAGGCCTTCGGTTATGTCGTTAATCGTTGTGTCTCGCGGAGTTTGCGCATGAGCGGCGGCGGCCGAGTCGTGCTGGTCCCAGTCATAGTCGTAATTCCCTAGCAAGTATCACACAGGTGTTGGCGGTGATGAGAAATGTCAAGCGCGGGGAGGGTCTTTCGCACCTTCAGAATCCTGGCGAAAACGATAGTAGCGGTGGTGGTTCTCATCCAAAACCCAGTCGGACCAGCTGCCCCATTGATGGGATTTTGACTTGGACCCGTGGTACATTGTGGCATTTTGCGCCCAGAGCAGCGCGGGAAAGCTACAAGATCATCCGGCGCTTTGTGCTGGACGGCGCAAAGGACCGGGTGAAGCCCGAATGGTCTGAGCACAGGCACAGGCGCAAAAGCACCTCTGGTCGAGGCAGGCGGACGGAGGGGACGGGTTGCAAGGCCGGACGCAATGCGGGTTCCAAGGCCTTTTAAGAATGATTGCAAGCGGCAGCAGACGCAGAAGAAGCAAAAATGCAAACCAGCTCCAGCTCCAGCTCCAGTACCAGCGCGAGATGATAAACAGCGACGGGCGGGAGGGGAACGTTTGGGCCTGTTCCTATGGCCCAGATTGGCGCGAGCCTCCGTGGGTCGTCCACTTGCTTCCTGGCCCGAGTGCTCCCCGGGCCTGTTGGTATGCTTGTATTGGGTGGTGCCGCAAGGTTGAGTGAGTGGATTGCTGCGAGCTGCTGCTAGCAAAGCAAGCTGCGGCGCTGGCGGATAGGATTATGGAGACATCTGGCATGCATCGCTGGGCGCTTGTTTAGCTACATTACTTCGAGCTGCCGCCGCCGCTGCTGGGCAGATCAAGTCAATGGCCATGGCGTGGCGTCCCTGTATAAGAGAGCACATCACACAAGGTCGACGGCGCAGACAAGGGTCGCTCCGGCTAATGGGCAGCTGTTCTGCGCGCAAAATGCATCCTGACGTTGGCCAGCAGTCGCATTGCGCTATGGGACGATCTCTGAGGCCCGTGGAGGCGGCCCCGATTCGGAGGTGGTGTGCGGCTTTGTGCGGTTTTCGCTGAGCTGGGTTTCTCTTGTGTCTGGTCTTCAATGTTGCCTGCATATTGCCAGCTGGATTTCGCCCCAGCCAGCTAAGCCAAGCCAACATCGGGTGTCAGCGAGCTATTACCTTGGCTGCTCGTACATCAATACTGAGACATGATGAGACAGCGGCCAGTCAAGTCCGTCCGTCACAAAACCAGCAGACAATGACGACGAGACCCCATTCCCACCATGCAGCACTCACTCAATAGACGCAAAGCACTGCTGGGGATCGCCCATCTCCGCCATGCACCTTGGCCTGCAGCCCTTCGGTCCATGGCCCTGTCAGGTGGCTCGGCCGCAGGAGCCCCAGCGCTGAGCGACGGCCAGGTGTTTTGCTCTCGTATCCTCGCAGATGCAGGCCGTATGGTGGAAAAGACTAGTCGATTTTGCCATGCGGGTCGAAGGTCGATGGTGATGATGTCGAGGTAGAGTGACATGGCCGGTTGGGGCTGGCCACAGACCGTGGGCGCCGCTAGGGACGGAAAGCCCCGCGCGCGGTGGAGCTTCAGCGCTGCTAACCCACTGTCTAGTGGCCGGACTGTGCTCGCCGACACTCTGTAGGGCTAGCGGGTTAGCGGGCTGGTGCTACGCTGTGGGTGACGCTTGATACGCTGCAGAACCGCTAGCGCGCCGGGGAGGCGTCAACGACAGTGCTAGCACCTGCTGCCACGGGGGAGCCACAGGGGATTCAGCCAACCGCTGGCGCGCTGGGCCATGCTCTGGCTGGCGCTATTCGATGCCAGTCAGATGGATGCTGAGCCGGGCAGCTTGAGCTCTCCACGCAAGCAAACATACGGCCCACGTTTACTCTCGCAGTTTCACGACAAGACACACTTGCCTGCTCACTCATATGTGGCCGCAAACCAGAAGCTGTCCTGGCTCATCCTGCTCGTCTGAAGCGACGTGTGTTTTGCCACTGTGGACGCCCGATTTTCATTTGCTCGCAGATACACATTGGATGCAGCTAGATGAGCCGCGTCGGTCCCGCTGCTCGTCATCTCTAGGTCCAGCCCACAGAGCCTCGTCTGGCCGCGATCCGACACCTCTCGCATCCTGTCACGCCTCACCGACGTTGGATGTTATCGAGACGGAAAGATGATCAGCGATGGGCAATGCTGAGCGTTGAGCCACAGCCAGCATACTCGAGCCGCCTCCATGGACGCCGCCGTACAGGGACCGGCCAGCCCAGGCAACGCATCGCTGGGCGATCCCATCAGCACCGGCAGCATGGACGGCTCTGCGGACGTGTCACTCGTCACGTTTGCTGCCGCCGCATCATCTCACGAAGATGAGGACTTTAAAGAGAGCGACCGCTGGAGGCTCCATAGCGACACGTCGACGATATCCAGCAGGGTTACCACGCCCGATCCCGTCGTGTCAAGCCCGCCGCTGACTCCCTTCGCCTCGGCTGGCAGTCGGACGCCTCTTCCCGGCAGGATTTCCAATGTCTTCTCTCCTCTTCCTCTTCTACCCCCCGCATTTCCTCCTCGGCGAGGGACGGAACGGGGTCGCGGGAGAGGACGTGGCGGAGCACGGGGAGCCAGTCGACTTCTGCCGAGGAGCCCGAACGAGGCTGCCCGATCCCATCAGCCCAACCCGGCAGAATCATCTCGATACGGACCTATTCGACCCCTGTTGCCTACCAGCAGTGCTGGCATGGCCCAGCCATTGTCACCTTTTCCATTGCTTGTCGAGCAGGACAGAGGCGATGATAGTCACAGATCTCGCCGCCTTGGTGTCCCTCCTCACCCGCCGCCACCACCTCCGCCGCCGCTCAACTCTCCTCCACTTACCTCCTCCTCTTACTTTTCTAACCTTCCGACGATGAGTAGGCCAGACCTTAGCCTGGCAAACAACAATTACGCACCACCACCTTCATCTCAGGCATCCGTCAGCACGCAGCAGTTGATCCAGTCTGCTCCTGGTTTTTCAATCAATAATTATGTGCGACCACGACCATCCCGAGGTAAACGGAACTCGGGACGGTCCTATCGTCGGCGGAGTAATGGCCCTGAAGATGAAGCACTGACTTTCTCACTGACCAGACTTGAAGATGATGAGACTTGGAGTTCTTCATCTTCATCTAATGAAGATCCAATCGCCTATCGTAATGCTAGGCAGTTCCCTCCCCAGCTTCCCGCTGGGCCGTCCTATGGACCATCTGCCCCTCGGAGTAGATCCTCTGCGGCAAATCAAATCACGGCATGGGTATCACAATACGAAAAGTCGAGGAGCCCAACCAGATCTCGATCGAGATTGGGTGACATTTCTGCAGTTTTACATCCCACTGACACCGAGTCACACCTGGATGGCTCTTTGCATTCCAATGATTCATCCCATGGTGAAATAGAAATGCTGTGGCAGCAATTGAAAGAGAAGAGAGCTAAACTAAGTGGCACAAGGGCAGAGATGCGGTCCAGGAGAAAGGCGCTGCGGCAAAAGAGGCGTGAGAAGGATGCAGCCGACAATGCCTTTATGAGCGTCGTGCGGCCTGTGTTGATCAGCCGAGGAGAGATATTCCAGGCCACACCTAGCCTTTTTGAATCGCGGCTGGAGAAGATGCAGCAGTTGAGAGATGACTACCAAGTTCTGGAATCCAGCTATGAGACGCTCGAGGCCATGTTGGACGAGGAAGAGCGTGATCTCAGCATCCTTGAAACGCGCTTCTTCAGCATCTTGGCGGCTGGCCAAACCAAGGAAGAGCGTCAGCTCGACGTCTCCAGCGATTCAGGTGCTGCCAACTTCAACATTGATCAGGTGGAAATACCATATGAGCTCAGAGGCATATCTCCGTTCGGCCCCGTCGAAGACCCACATCCCTTGTATGTCGATTTAACATCAACGGTGGGATATCTGGGGAATGCTCGGGATGAATATGCAGACCTCCTCTCCACCAAAGAGCAATACGAGGAAGAACAGCTGCTGAAAAAGACGACTAATCAGAAGACCCCGGATGAGCTAGACGTGAAGGAATTCTTTGATGAGTTCCCATCCGAAGAGGAGCGGATGGTTGGCGTAATAACCAACCTGGAATCCCAAGTGAGCCGTCTCAGAAAGATCTGTGAAGACAGGGGAATCATGAAGAAGCACATGTCTGTCAAGATGGAGTACGCACTGGATCCACAAATCAAGTATGAAGATCTGGATCTAGACGACGAGCAGACAATTCTGAGCAGTCGCAAGACATTGGGCCATACCGAGTTCAATGAATTACTGTCTCAGCCAGACCATGTGCTGGCTGATGAGCCACTCACCCCGCTGGGAGCTCTCAAAGCAGCCATTCGACTCCCGAACCACCATCCCGAGAAGGGTGTGAAGAAGAGATTGGCGTCCAAGGAGTATGCCATTGACAATCTCATGCGAGAATGCGACGGCGGGAAGAAAGCCGACTATGTGAACCGGTGGCTGCTTCACCAACTGCGACTGTCCCCGCTCAATGCCGTGCTTCTGCGGTCCACTTTCCAAGCAAGCCGCTCTCTCAAGATTCGAGACATGTGGCGCTGGCAGTGCGACGTAATGCATTATTGGTGGCGTGATAACACCATGTCTCTAACAGATGGCTTCTTTAAGCCCATAACCAGCGACAATTCGGAATATTCGACTCGCCAAGGATCGCCTCAGCTGTCGCGGGCCGCATCTGACGGTGGTCCTAGGCATGTCTATCAACAACATGAGCCAATTGATAACAGCGATGCCATGACTGAATATGGCGAAAGCTTCCAAATGAGCTCCTTGTTATAATTTTCTTTCTTTTCTCCCTTTTCTCCTGTTCTTTACCTATTTAGCTCGTTCTTGCGGAGGCCTTGTTCTTTTTTATTTCTTTTATTTTCCCTTATCAACAGCGGTTTTTTGAGCTGATTTGCCAGATAGGTCCAGTTTTTGTTTTTGCTTTTTGCCCTTTTGCTTTTGGAAAGTTGGTGTTTTAGGCATGATGTTCAAGACATGGTGAAGCAATTTTGGATTGGATAGATGGAAAACGTACCCTAGGTTGGCCTTTTGCACACTCAGGCACATTTAGCTTGAGCTCTAGACGGAGGCAGAAAAAAAGTGATACCCCTTCCCCGTTTACCCCTTTTCTCTCTCTTTCAAAAATCTCCTCCTTCATCTTCTCTCCGTCTTCCCCTCCGTCGTCCATCTATTCTGACGTCTTCCGTTTTCTTGTCTGTCTCCACTTGAGATCAGCGATTATGAGCGTATTGCATTTTCTCTATGTGTGGTATTGGTTGCGGTGAGCGCCAAGTATGATCTTCTTCTTTCTTCTTTGTGCACCTGGCAAGCCAGCTGTTGAAATAAACTCTCTGTCCCTCTCTTCATTTCCCAACCTCTCAACCTATTCCAATCCCATCAGGTCAACATTTTTTCTTATTTTTTTTTTTTCTCAGCTCTCTTTTCTTTTGGGAGGGACTCAAATAAAACCGAACCACCGGATGGCGATGTGTGCTTTTACAGGATGATGAACCTGCTGGTGTTTCTTTCGATTCCGTCTGTCCTGCCTTTTCTCTATCCTCCATACATAACCTTCGTCGCCCTTGACAAATGACTAGCTCCCGTGAAGCCAAACCGGACCGATCCTCGTCTGCTCAAGAATATGGAGCCCAGTCTCCACCTCGCGAAGCCGTGGTGAGACAAGCTTCTCTTTTTGTCGAGCGGCAGTGTGGAGCAGAAGCTGGCGCAAAGTACCAGTACACCACGGCCAACATGGTGGTTTAACTAGTCCGAGTGGCCGCAGAAGGTCGCATCACGTTTATTCACGGGATATGCAGATGCTCGGCTTCGGGCTGTTGGTGCTAACGATTCAATTCGCATGCAGCTTAGGCCTTCTGCACTCATGTCCGCAAGTCGCATAGTGACAATGCATGTGATGCCTTTTTGCGACCCTACGTGGTGCCATTTGAGCCATGCATGAGCGCTGCAGCATGCGAGAGTGCTTTAGACGGCATGTTGTTCTTGTTTTTCCGCTGCTGTTACGATGACAGGTAATAATAAGAATAATGATAGCGCGAGAGGGGCTTGCGAGGATTTCATGCTTGTTTCTCAGCTGCCAATACCGCCATGTGCCTGGTCCCGGTAAGATTTGTTCAGCTCAAAGTACCAAGACGCCGCCTTGATTTCATGCATTTCTGCTTCATATCACGCCGAGACCAGCTCCGTGCAATCGTAACGGCTGTTACAAGCGGTTTTGCTTGATGCGGCTTATCAAAGGCAGATGAGAGGTTTTTATAACCGAGATGCGATCTGTCACATTGATGCCATAATGGAGCCCATTGCCCGTGAAAACAGAAGGACCTGTCACAAAAAGCAAGTAAGCACTCACCATTTTTCGCATTCCGCCCAGAATGAAACCTCAGCCAAAAGTTCGAACCGTAAAAGACGACGGATTTTTCCTCCACGGCTCACGGTGTTAGCGCAGTCAGTACAGTAGCCTTGCCTTACGCTCGCAGATTGCGCGCACAACGCACACGTATATAACTTGCAGTAGATGATGGTGCGGATTACTTACTGGCTGACGTACATGAGAGCGGCTTATTGCTCGTATGTTAGCCAGTAGCTTCAAAGGTGCTTATTTGCTCGTATGGTGAGCCAGTAGCCTTTGACGGTGGTCAGAATTTGGTCTGGCGTTTTGCATGAGTGAATTGACACGTGTTGTTTGGACGGATAGCCAGCGCAGTCGCAGAGTATCTTTTGCCTTGCCAGCTGTTCGAAGATGATGGGTGAGGTGAGGTGTCGTAGGATCGGTGTACGTTGCCGTGCTTATTTTGTGGGTGAGGAGGATTTGATGAGATGACGGGAGCCCAACGAAGTGATTTAGTGGAAAATGTGACTATGAATGCATGCCTACGTTAATGAAAACTTTTGTAATTTGGTGATGGGAGAGGGTGAAGGATGCCGTGATGTGATGCTGAGGATGGGAGTGGCTAAGAGCTGTCTGGTTTGTTCAAGACTTTGTTGAGGGAGATGTCTGACGGTGAATTGGAATGGTCTGATGGTTTACATAAAACAAGTTTGATATGAGAATTGCATATATCAAGATGAATTTTTAAACTTGCACAGTCGATGCCATCTTGAGATCAACTTTGTTGGTATGATGTGCTTGGTTAGTGGAAGATGGACTGGCTTCCTAACGTCGCTCTCTACCTACAATAATATTAGGAGGCATGGTCATAGTTATATTTACTTGGTATCACGATTCGTTAAGAAAAATGCATGTTCTGTGAATACGCATCAGGTATAGGACTCAATGATCTAGGGGGCCGAAGGTAAGCTCTTGATGAGCTCACTATTTTAAGTCTGGCTTTGAATGTATTGTTACATCTGGACACTGATTTACACATTATAGCCATCATGAAGCACATCCAACAGAAGCCCCCGACAGGAGATGTGGTTGTCAACGTGGCTTCCATTGTACAGGTGGTACCTAATCATCTGCCTGTATCCGAGCACAGGTAGCAAAGATGAATTAGTGAAAGATCGACAATTATTTGTAATGAAAGAAAAGCATCTAATGCCACTTGGAATTCTTTCCAATAAAATTATACCTTAGTGCCACATCTTTAAACGAGGATATGTGGATGAATCGCCAAGGAACGCCCGATTGTTTCACGCCCACAGACTTCAATCCCGAGAATTATGCCGCGAGAAGAGAGATTAAAGAGCGTTTGACGTGATTTCTCGCCTGCCGATAGACATTGGTTTTATGCGGATATGTCGTATCGAGGCATGTCCTGGAGACACCATTCCCCTGAATTTTGGTGTAAACGAGAAGCAGGGGTTGGCATGAACCGTTGGCGGAGCATGATGAGGTCTGGGGTAAGGACATGCAGATTGCACCTGAATTGATGAGCTGCCGGAGATTCCGTACTGCTTTGCCTTACACTTATTAAATCTGAGTAAGAGATACAATTGTGCCAAGCATGGGTATCAATGCGACTGATTTCGGCTAGAGGTTCGTTACATGCAATCCATGCATACAGCATTGACATCGACGGTGCAAGAATTCGTGGCTGCTACGGGTATTTACGAAAGTCCGATTAACTGGGAGGAACTACGAACCAATTATAATATTGAAGCTTATAGAAAGTGTCGATACGGTACTGCTTTGCTGTTTAGTGACGACGTGTGACCGCCTTTAGTGATCTGACATATGAAAGTCGGAAGTAATATCTCCAAGGGACAAGGATACACTCGAATAAGACATAATTTTCTTTTGGCGGTCATGTTGATTAGTTGTTACAACAAGTAAAATATGTCCAAACTCACTTCGAAGACATAGAATGCGGCAAGTCTCTGATATTTTGATTGGGGGGTTACCCGTGAATGGTAATATGCCAGATGCCTCGGGGAGTGAAGTATTTAAACAACAACCATAGAAAATGAATGCTATGTAGGTAGATATTATTTTTAAGGTTATCTACCTAGTAATTCTATTACCCATCAATTAGTAGTCGAATCTATATCGACTTAGTTACATTGTTACGTGCCAATAGGTAGCTTCGAAAGGCACAGTTGATCGATAAAACAAATCGATAAATTGTAACCACTCAGCTCAGGCAAATCAGTCACAAGTCTCTGAAAGAGCTTATACCATTAATCAAAACTTATCTTTTGCTTCTATAAAAAAGGAAATCTTCAAAAGAACATTGTCGTCTTTCCCTTCTCGACACAGCGGGCATACACACAAAATTCTTCATGACAGAGGCACCTCTGGATACAAAGTCACGAGACACCAGCAGCGGAAGGGTCTCCCGGGTGGATATCAAATCCCCTCGGGCTTCGCGGCACTTTTTTCTTGGCAAAGGTGAGAGGCCGGTCCTTGAAAAGGAAAGATATGTCGGTCTTCCATGCGATATGCTGGTCACCAGAACCTTGAACACTGACCGAAAGATACACCTCACTTCGGCGCTGTCAGTATTCAAGTTTTTTTCTTTAATGCCGACATGTAGCCTATCACGTCTGCTCTGATATGCTGGGACTTTTTCCCATTTTTCACACCGTTTAGCCGCTTCACGGTTGCAAATGCCCAGTCCACCATGATGTAGTTCTGCATGGCGACATGTCGAATTTTACCCCTGAGTCAGGGATGGAGATAATACGGGTGCACAGACTACGTTATTTACCTTACAATCTTGCATTTCTCCATGATAGGTGCCATGCCCTTCCATTCTGATGCCCTCATCATCGCTGAAGAGAAATTTGATGGGTGGGCGAGTGGATTGAGTTTGGGGGCGCAGAATACGAGAGGCAGTCCAGGAACTTGGCACGTAGCAGCCAAAAATATCTGCTCTTGGTGGAGCGAGTGTCCAGCAACTGGCCGAAGCTACCTCCTCGGACATATAAAATCGTGTCAGCATCTTAATGAGGCGCATTGGTTCACCGTTTCAAGCCGCGCGCCAGATATTCTAGAACAAAACCGGCATTTGTAGGACTCCGTAATGTACCGGTGAAGAAAAAAGAAGAAAGGGCTAGCAAATCACGAGCCGGCATATCTCACTAGAACACTAAGACATCGATTTTTGTCTCCAAACCCCGGACCTACAACTGCAAAGGGCGTAGCACAGCCTGCAAAGAGACATCTATGTGGAAAACGAAGTTTGAGTTAACCACTCTAGGAGAGTACTTTTCTCAAAAAAGAAAAAGTATCCGTGCTCCCTGGTACTTACTCGTGCTGGTGATTTGCAATCCCGGGGTAACCCAATGCGTACCAACGTTGCGAAACGGCGATTGTCGAAAAGGCTTGAACTTCAGAGGCGATCAGCGAGATACAAACGTGTCTTCGCCTTAGCGATGGTCGTCGAACCAAACGCAAACGGGGCTGAGTCTGAAACTTAGAGCTATTGCTATCTAATAGCATCTAATAGCATAATAGCTCTGCGGAGGGACGGAGCCGTCAGGGCCCGGACTGCTCAGCTAACAAGACCGTATCCACAGAAGCATACTCCGTATTCTGAGGAGGGAGTTGGCCGCGCGAATGACATACTGTCTCCGCAAAAAGGCCGTCTTGGAACCGATGTCTGGCTCTCATTCGTGGTCGATTATGATATGCAAGAATGCTGGACAAGGCTGACATGGAAGACCTTGATATGCCGCAGGAGGCGACGCAGAACTGAGACGAACCTGATCGTCACTAAGAGATATCATGCATCGTCGCAGACTGACCCCCATCTAGAGACCAGTATGAGCATGAAACTTCGTTTGTCTTTGAAATGAGGCCCCTAGCCTCGTGACACTTTCGTTTCCTTTGCTCCGTGAAGCCGCCACAGCCTGCCTGTAAGACAAAATTGGGTAGAGGAAAGGAGCCCGTTGAAATTTTCTTCGATGCCGTGCCGTGCGGCCGCCGGCCGGTGATAGGTGCGGCGCTGCCCGGTCCCACAGCCATGACTCCTGCGTTGGAGAGCAAAGGCATGACTCGCTGGCGTGTTAGCTATAAATTGCAGCTTGAACTCAAAAAGGAAGAAGACTCGCAAACACGTGGCAAACGCTCCCAGTGGCTGCAGCGGCTTGTTTGATAGAGTAGCAGCATGAACTGGCGGTATATCGACTGGACCAGCTCTATCAAACCCCGACCCCTTATTGCTCGCCCTTTTCAAGATTCCCGGTGCTGCTGCCGTTTGGGATTCGCGGGTGGGGGCGCTAGGTCGGCGGTCGACTGGTGCAAACGCTTCAGACGCCGGATCTAAGAGATTATCGATCCTGGAAGGGCTGGCGACAAGGATCTGGACGAGCTAACACGACGACGCTTCCAAGTCCGGCCCTTAGAGGCGCTGATCATGGGCAGTGAATCTCCCAGCAAGCCTCGGCTGGCGCCCATCCTTGAGCCGACTTGCTGACGCTGGAGAATTTGGATCGTCGGCAATTAGTCGATGGCCGTTGCGGTATTGATTATCTTTGTCCGCCACTGGCTTGCCCGGATGAAGTTGGACTGGAGCGGATGGAATTGCAATGGCGGCGTGGCAGCATGGATTCAATGACGTCCTGGTACAGGGGATGAGTTAGTGGCCAGCAGTTCCCTGTGCCGTCTGCATTATCAGACACAAGGTATTAGAGGCGAGTTTGTCGTGATTGATCCTTTGCACTACCAAGGTACCTGGCCTAGTAGGTGCTAGAGTAAGGAGAATAAGGTACTGTAGATAGGCGGTGTTATAGAGGTACTACAGGTACAAACAGAGCCGGGCGAAGGCTAGCAGCGGCCATTCCATGTGCTACTATGGCGGCAGAGTTGAGGAAGGCACGGGACTAGGTAATAGGCGGTCCGAGAGATGTGCTGCAGGAACGAACGGCGGTCGCGTATCAAGCTATCAATCGCTCATCTTTTGCGGAAATCGAGATTCTCCATTCTCCATTCTTCAGCCAGATGAATTGCGGGAGCTGAGAGTCATTAAACATTGAACCAACAGAATCATCGACACCAGACCCTTTGCTTCTTTTCAACCAACTAATAAGACATGCAATTTCCATCCCGCTAGTCATGTTGAGTGACAGCTCTAGCTCTCCCGCCGGGAGATGTCAACGGAGTTTTCGGTTTCTTAGGCTGAATACGCTGGATGACCCGCTGCGGGCTGTTGGCTGCGCTCACCGTGGGAACCCAACCACACAGATGTCTTACAATGATGAGGAAAATAGGACCAAAAAAAGGAGAAGATGAGAAAGCGGGCAAATCTTGCTTTCCAATCAAACGGATCTGGGGTTAGCACTACTGACATAATGCACATAGCAGGCACGCCGATGCAACGTATACTCGACGAGGGGCAGGGTCTTGCTTGACCGCACAGGAGATTAATCGTTCTGCAGGTACAGGCCCGCTATCAATTCTCAAGAATCCCAAGCAAACGGTTTCCATCCTCAAAGTCGCCACTGTTGATCTTCTAGAACCAATACGGCTCGCTTGGCAAGATTCGATCAGGTTGAGTGCCTGAAGATGATGCCAATGCTCCGTGTTCTTGGCCACGCCATACCCCGCGCCTTGGTATCGCGGATCCCCATGTCGATATATCAGTTGACCTCATAAGATGACCCGATCTCTTTCCAATGTTACTTGGGTACAAGTACATACAGCTCCATGATTTGTCGATTTGTCGGCTTTAGCCTGGAACCTAACGGCCGTGTCTCAGAGCAATCTTCCAGCAAATCTTCCTCGTCTAGGCTCGGCCATGCTTTGCAGATCAGACACCAAAGGGGACATCTAATATCGTCAATATGCGATATCCTCGACAATTAGGCAACAACCATGTAGCCCTACGCGAAACTACATTGGGTCTGTGGAGTCGACAACCAGATGCTTGTCCAGAGGCTTCATGTTTTTCTTCCAGGTTTCAGGGTTCATGACTCCTTCGCTCGCGCTAGCCATAGCCCCGGTCCAATGAGGATAATATGGGGGACTTCCCGGAGGCAACTCCGCCAAGCCGGTCTATTTACTACAGCGTAACGCTCCGTACGCAGCCGCTCAAACGAAAAATCCATTGCCTGCAAACAAGTTGGGCCAACTCGTTGTTTTGACAAAAGGATATCAAACGAACACTACCGTCAACGTCGGGGCACCTATCGACTTGTTCTGTTCGGATTGCTTATGATGTTTTCTATATTCATGAGGGCTTCAACGAGGTTGCCGTTGACATCTGATTATACAATTCCCCAGATGGCGAGCACATGAGAACAGCCCCAGTGTGGGGACACCACCGTTTTTTTCTTTGATGCCAAGAGCTGTCTGCCCCTGACAGCTGCTTGGAGGCGTTTTCTTGATGCTCATGCGTACACAAACGACTATCTAGTAATGTTCCATGTCAGTCCAGGCCAACCACTTTGCCGCGTTTGTACGTATATTTCGCAAGCTCGCCGACCAGCGAGCACGGCTCAACGGGCTAATTGGGTACTACCTTGCCTAGCTGTTGATCCAGTCAATAGCCTTGTACCTCGCTTCGGCATGGATACATATCGCATCTCCACCTACGTCCGCCGCCCCAATCCACTCACACTATGCATGATACTGGACTCAATCTCCGACCTCTCAATGATATTCCCCATACAACTGTTGTTGATTCGGTTCCATCGTCTCGGCCTCCCCTGCTCCTAGTCTAGCCACGATGTCGTTAGCCTTCTCACCATGGGCCGCTCAAAGCAGGTTCGCCTTGGCCGTTACTTCGTATTACTACCGCAATAAGAGACTGCCGCTTGGATTTTACCCCGTTATACTTGACGCCCTAACGACTTCTGACATTCATCCCACCCAGCGGCAGGCATTCTGAGACGCAGGCGCCACCACTGACCATTTGTCCACTTTGCTTCCAAAGCATCGTTGAGTCTCGCCCGTGCTTCTGGCGCCGGCACCTGGTCCGTGGGCCTTGAGGCGAACTACTGAGTCTGCGTTGATCAGATACTGGATTCAGAGGGTTAGCCCATTTGTAGTGTTAGTACGGGAGCGCACTCCCACGTTCTCCATATTCATGTTTATCTATCCTCTTCTACCCTTCCGTGCTATGATTTGCAAATTTCATGTTTGGCAGTACCGGTAGTGCTGCTGGACTCACGCACCCTCTTCGTCGACCCCCTGCCATCTGCTGTTGGACCTACACGCACCATCAGCGCGATCCCTGATTCACTCCTCCCCATAACTGCACATATAATACCAGGTTTCCCCTTCTGGAGAAATCTCACAAGGACGGTCAAATTCTCCAACTGGGAATCAACAGACTCTTACTTCGACGGCGAGGACCGGAGCTGCCGGCACGTCTTACAAAACGACTTGAGGCTCACAACAGCCCACGAATCGCCTCTCTTTTCTTTTTTCGACACTTGATTGCTGGATGTTGACGATTGCCCAAGATGTCTGACGGTCTCACTCAGCGGCAGCTGAACATTATCAGCGACATAGAACGAGCGTGTTCAGTGATTTCTCTGCTGGGATGTGTTTTCATCATTGTCACATTCTGCTTTTCAAGCTCGTTCCACAAGCCCATCAACAGACTTGTGTTTTACGCCTCGTTTGGTAACATGATGACCAACGTAGGCACACTCATGTCTCGAAGTTATCTCAGTTCACCGAACTCTCCCGGTTGCCAATTGCAAGGGTTCCTGATTCAGATGTATGCGTCTTCGCATCTGACCTTGTTGCCACCACGCCGCTGACGAATTTTTTAGGTTCATGCCTGCTGATGCATTCTGGACACTGGCCATGGCGTTTAACGTCTATCTTACTTTTTATCACAAATACGACGCTAGAAAGCTACGACGAATGGAGATACCCTATCTGTTATGCTGCTACGGCATTCCCTTTATTCCTGCTTTTGTGTACATCTTCCTCAAGAACCACGAGGGCTACCGCGCATATGGCAATGCCACCCTGTGGTGCTGGATCACCACCGAGTGGGACATTTTCCGTATTGCAACATTTTATGGCCCTGTCTGGTGAGTTGACTTGGAGAGCTTTGAAGACGGGAAGGGGGATTAGTTTTATTGACACAAGTTTAGGGTCGTCATCTTTGCCACCTTTTTCATCTACATCCGCGCAGGACGAACAATCTATGAGAAGCACAAGCAGCTCAACGACTTTCACTCATCCGAAGGCCTATCATCCGTGGACGTAATCACTACCCTCAGGACCACTGAAGTGACGGTCACTACTTCGGAAGCCGTGGCAGACCCTGGAGCTTTCCGCACTCATCCCTCTCCTGGCCGCCACCCATCTATTACAGATCCAGAAGGGCAGAACCCCAACTACTCGGTGCATATCTCAGCTGCCCAGGCTCCCGCGGACGACAAGATTGAACCTGTTAAGCCTGCCAACACGGAGACTACGAAGAAATCGAGGCTGGGAAGATCAACACGACCGCCGACGGCCCGACGACGAAATTACGAAATCAACAACGCAGCATGGGCTTACGCCAAGTGTTCCCTTCTATTCTTTACGGCACTTCTTGTTACATGGATCCCATCGAGCGCCAACCGAGTCTACTCCGTTGTCAAGAGCCAGGAAATCAACGCACCACTTGAGATTATGAGTGCATTTGTGCTGCCGCTTCAGGGATTCTGGAACGCCCTCATCTACGCCGTCACATCGTGGGGCGCATGCAAGAGCTTCTGGGAGGACATTCGAACGGGCAAACGGCCAGAGGTGATGGAGCTAGTTGGAGGAATTGGCGCAACCGACGAAAATAGCCGGCACAGTCGGCGTATCAGCCAATTTAGGCCAGGCAACCGGTCAAAGGGACTCGACTCGGAGAGTATGACAGAGCTGGCTAATACACGAACGCATTCAGCAGATGCGTCGGCAGACAACCACTCGACTTATGGACATTCAAGTACTTGATGACGATATGGAGAGATGTGTTGCTACTACTCGAGTATAATATTTAATCGTCCAGCGAGCGTGCTGCTCTGGTTGACATTTGTTCTTCACTTCTTTCAACGATGCATCTTTTCATCTTTTCTTTTTTCTTTCCTCTTGGTATTTTTTTTTTGTCTGAACGCTTATGACGGCAAAGGATGATGAGTTCTGGGGGTATTCAGGGACAGCGGCGCCTCTCGCCGCTTGGGAAAAAAAGAGGGCAGGAAGATACCCAGGACTTTACTATGACTCTCAAAACACTATTGACGCTGAACTGCGCTACATTCACCGCTGCCTTTTTTCCCCCTTCTCGTCTTACTGTGATTATGTCGTCCAGGGCGTGTGTCATCCCAGTCATTGTATCCCAAGAGCCATGTTTTAATATGTATTAGTGGTAGCTGGCAGAGCTAGATGTCTTTACGGCGGACTATTTGCTTGGCCCGTCTGGTGATGAAGCCTCTCATACATACGAACACTTACTGTACAGGACCTACGAAGCGCCTTTCGCGCCACGATGAAACGGAGCAGCTAGCGTCTCTCGGTGAGGTTCTGCCTCTTCTGTCTTGGCCGTTTTGCAATCTGGATCCATGGAGGCCCTTTTACGAGCCCCCCTCGTTCCCCGAATCACTAATACCCCTGGGAAAGGAAAACAAGTGTCTCCAAGGGTGCGAGCCAAAAAAAATCCGCGTGGCAGTTCGGGGTAACATTCAGGAACCAGGGCCTAACAATCTCCGCACCACAGGGAATGCTTTAGGTGAGGGGCAAGGTATAAACCCTTGCGAGATCCTTTCAAAATCCTGCCCCAATTCGATAATGCACTTTGTGATGACAATCACACTGAATACTTTTTTAGCTGGAATTTTACCTGTAGTGTCAGCGCCGCCCGGCAAGGTTTGGTCCGACCTATTGAACCAGGCGAGGGACATTCTCCTGTAGATTGACCCTGTTTCTCCCAAGTTCCGGATGTTCGGTTTAATACATTGGGATAGGATTGGCGACCCTTTTTTTTTTTTTGGTGGCCCGGGAGAGACGGGAAGAACGGGGAAGAACGGGAGGCGCAGGATGGGGCGCACATACGTAACGGATGGGAAAGCCACAAGAAGATGAAGAAGAGAAAAGGTAAAAATAAACATTGAGGGCAAATTAGTTCGTGTATGGTCCATACTGGAGCTTGCTGTTTTTTTTTTTGTGTGTGCCCCTGCATTACTGGACCACCACTGTGGCCGCTGTTTCCCGTGTCCAACGTCAGTCACCAAAGAAAGAAAAAAAAAAGCATGGAATCATCACCAAAAGAAGAAGGCATCAGAGCGTGAGAATGCGGGCTTACTTCCAATGGCTCAGCTGGGAAAAGAGTACGAGTAGGCCTATCTATCACATGTACATGTAATCCTGTTCCCTGGGAGAGCATACTCATACAGATGTAAGCAGTGAGTGGCCCCCTGGACGCGGTGAGAGTGAGCTAACCAAGCCCGTTCGTTTCGTTCTTTATTCGATATAGGGCTGAGCTCCGTCTAGACGGGGGATTTTGGTGCTGACAGCTTTTTTGATAGCGCCTTTCGGCCGGTTTATCCTATCTTTCGTCTCTTCCAGTTTTTATTTTGTCTGGACTAGAGCCCGTCATTCCCGTGTACCTATCCGGACACAAGCTACGGATACAGCCAGTAGTACCCGTTATGTTGCTGTAGTTGTTGGTTTTCCCCTATTTTACATCCTGTCGGTCGCCGTTATCTTTTGGGATATACTCGCAGCTGCTGGCCGTCTCTCTCTCAAGGGTCTACCAACACTGCCTCTCCAAATACGGGAGGACGCAGGAATCACATACAACCTGGCGTTGGGTCAAAAAGTCGCCGTTTTGGACTCGACTCCATCCATTGGGTAAGCAGTACTACCTTCTTTTGCTCCTCCGTACGTCCAACACACACAGCAAAAGAGACACGGGAAAACGGAGAAGCCCTTTCACACGTTCAAGACCCCTCCCCTTCTTCCGTTCGGCGCAGCGGCAGGAACCCCAAACCAGGACAGGCCCCAGGGAAACGCAAAACGGGCCAGCGCCTCGAAAGCGGCATAGCTTACGAGCAAGACGAAACAATGGCGTTGACAATTTAGGCACAAATGGAAAAGAAAAGAAAAAAAAGATGGGACGAGGAAAGGATATTCTTCCCTCATCCTTGCTGGCCCTTGCTTCCAGGGCCGCGAACGCGCGGGTTCAACGGTCGCCGGCGTTGGGGCTAATGGTGCGGGATGAAGATGAGTGATGATGACAATTGCTGTTTTTTCTTTGCTTTTGCGGCTTTATTCTCCGAGGAGAAATGAAAGCACATGTGTCTAACTGGCGCTAAGACTAAACAGCAAGAAGAAGAAAAACGAAGAAAGAAAAACCATCAGCCAACAACAACTCGCGTGTGGCCCCTTGCATGACTGCGTTGCAGCAGGATTCCGTTCGCAGCTTAATGAGGGAGGTTAAATCCTCGTGGCTGCATAACGCAACGCAACCCAAGCGGTGCTGCTCTTCTCCGGGGCGTTGGTGATGTGAATGTCGTTTACTCGTTTAAAGTGTTCCATTGCTGCGCTGCCTTGATTGATGCTTGTAACAAAGTTCATACGGCGACCCAGTTCGCCCCCTTGTTGACGTCGCATCAGATCCAAATTTTCGTTCTGCTGCGACTCTAGCAATCCAGCCCCCCTGCTCAACGCTTCATCTCGACCTTGAATTTCGCAGCATCGCCAGCTGATCGCCAGCACCGCACGAGCCTTCTTCTTTGTTCCGTTTCTCCACATGTAACCCTGGATCGTCATGCGATGCTACCAAACACGTTGCAGTACGGAGTACGGAGTAATGCCGGTGGCAATTGCACCGAGCATGTCCGTTACCAATCTCACAAGGCATCCTGCACAACACATGTCAGAACTGAGCCGTCCATTCGATAAGTCCGAGACTACCCTACTTGACCCCCGGTGAATTCGTAATATTCCCGGCCGCAGAAACGCCTCCATCAGAAACAACACCGCCCTCCCTTGTATATAGAGAACTAGCTCAGCGCCACAACTGCCAAACGTGAGAAGGAGGGTAAGAGAGAGAAGAAGAGAAAAATCAAACAAAGTGAGACATCAGGGGACACCGGGGAGGTTCCGTGCCAAAGTAACGCAACCCGAATCATGTCAACACCATCTTCACCGAGCTAGTCAGGCATTTCCCCAAAGAGGCAAAGGAGCATCTTGGTCTTGAAGGAGACCAACATCTTGAGCTACTCGCCGATGCCGGTTGGCTTTTGCACTGTCTTGACTTTATAGTCCTCCTTGACTCCTTTGACGGTGTGATATTCCCAAAAAGTGCCCAATTCGAGGCACTCGGCGACGCATGCAGGGTCATCCCACCACCATTTAGAAGCAGTGACATGTGAACCCCATGCTTCGATCCACAGCATGCGTCCAACCAGACTTCTAACCTGGGCCTTTGCTTCGTTCTCTGCTTGCATCACATCCTTGATCATATCTGGATCTGTGTCCGTTGCACTGCTGGGGACGGCATAAAACTTTGTTGTCGTGAGAGTGCTTCCATCTCCGCGAAGACCAGCCTCCGCCAGCAGGGGAGGGAAAGCTGTACTGGGACTCATACACTTGGCTTGTTTTGCTAGGTTTCGAAGAAGATGCTCTTCTATCCACGTCTTCAATTTCCTACCCATAGTCCCCGCACGGGGAAGCGGATCGATGAGCACCAGTCGAAGGAAGCCTTTCTTCTTAAGACATTTGTAGACATTATTGAGTATCCCAGGTAAATAGGCTGAGGGACACAGAGACGGCAACGTCAGAGAATGAACTGATTCATAAACGCGAGGTGCTACTGGAAAGTCTGTAGGTGAGACTTGGGAAACAGATATCACATGAACATTTGCAAACAGCTCCCTTTTCGGTATGGAGAGCTGCGAGACGTGATATATCTGCTTCTGGTGTTCTAACGCGGCGAGGTAGGCGACAGTGGCTACAGCAATACAGCCCATCATTAGCAACTTGGCATTCAACTAGGGATGAAGACGCAATTACCTGCTGAATCGTAGATAGACAATATCATGCGAGCCGTCAAGGGAGTCTCTTGGCGTGGTTGCAACGGTCCATTAATCGCTGGAACTTGATCCATATGGATCATGGTCGAGAGCATCCACCTTCGCTGTTCCTCAACCTCAGGACTATTGGTCAAGAGAAAGGAAACATCTTTCTTTGCAACACCCTTCCAAAATGACTGCAGTCGAGATAGAATATCCGGCACGCTGGTGTTTGCCATTTCGACGACAGCCAAGCGGAGCCAGCGGAAGCTCTTGTTCATACCAACGCCATTCTGGGGTAGCCGGCTGTAGTCAATCTCGTCGACGGTGGAATCGGGTGATTCCCGCAGAAGAGGACATGGGCTGGACGCGTCACTCGGCTTAGGAGTAGGTCGCTCCCAACCCTCAACAAGTGTCCATGCTTCGGGATTATTAGGCGTGATAGGCATTTCGACGCTGGAATCTGCCGGACGGAGAAGGGAGTTGACAAGTGGGATGGGAATAGCTGGAGATCGAGTTGTTGGCCTGGCTGTTGGCGATGATGAAAGTGATAAACTCCTTGAAGATATGTATCAGTTACAAGAAAAGATGTTTATTGATGCATCTGCAGATGGGGTGAAATACGCAGAGTTGGACAAGAAAAAAAAAGTACTACTGACTGTTTCTGTTTCTCAGAGGCCAAAAGCGGTGTCAGTGGCCTATCGGCAGAAGTGTCAGGAGCGACTGGAGCTTTTTTGGGCAGGAAAGAGCTGTCATCAGCTGCCTCTGTCATTTTTGGACTCTGCCCGAATATCTGCATCAAAGACTTCATCTTTTCCGACTCTGTCAAGTCATCAGATGTCGAGCCACCAATTGATATATGTTCGATCGTCAGGGGTGAGAAGAGGGAATCTGCATAGGAGGTGAGCCGTCAACTATGAACCATACACGATTTGACACATTCCAACTCACCCTCAGTTGCAAGATGCAGCGGTAGCCTTCCCCCGTCATCGATAGATCTCTCGAAAAACAACGGACTGGTGTTCAAAGGGCTGTCGATGCCATTGAGCCGGTCCAAGAAGCTGGTAGATATACGACCGGAACTTCGGCGGCTCCCTTGATCAAACATGTTTGATATGGGCGACCGATTAGGAGACGCAATGATTGGAGACTCGACTCCTGATGACGCAGACGACGCCATCTGCGCATTGGACGACGATGTGTTTGCCTTCTTTGCGCCTCTGCTACGGAAGATGGCAAACGGAGAGTCAGTTGACCAGCGTGAGCTGGCTGTGGATGCCGAACGCCGTCTCGGCTGACTCTTGACTTCCTTTTGGTGGGCTTCCTTTTTCTCTTTTCGGGCTCTGTGCTCTCCCACCAGTTTTATATCAGGGTCTGTCCAGATGACATCCCACATGGCAGCGGTGCCCCTCGCAATCAAGAGAGAGAAGAGAAGCAGAGGAGAAGAGAGTTCATTCGCTGTTGTTCGAGCAGCAAACCTATCTCATGAGGGTTCCGCCCAAATGGGCTGATGAAGCAGCCTGATCTGGTGCAGCGGCAGTAACGTAACCAATAAGTCTTGGTGTCACAGCAGCAAACGAGCCCCAAGGGGGATCATGGAAGACGCTGCTTGCCTGACTTGTCAAGTCGCGTCTCTTGAATGACACTGATCGAGGCTTATACAGATGCTAAAAGATGACTGGGTATGTGAAATGTGTGTGGTATTGGCTTGGAACACTGTGGGTTTTGAGTTGCGAAGGGTAATGAAGCAGAAGATAAAATAAGCGGCTATAGCAGATTCAGTCGCGATCCGACACTACAATCTCCACGCTATGAATCAGATCAAAACCGGAGACAAGCGAGAGAGCACAAAGGGCTCAGCAAAAGAAGAACCAATAATCAAGTTATAACTGCTCATCGGCACAATGCCAAATCGCCCCGGGACGCTGATGGCAGTATGGAGGGACAAAGCAAACAAACCTGGGACAAAGAAGCTAGAAGCACCAGAACCCAGGCCAGCAGATGCGCTTAATGGCCTTGCAGCCTCGCAGCCGCAATCTGGACGCCCTCGAGTGAGAGAAAGGCCAGCTGCAGGAACTGTGAACACAGCAATGCAAGTTCCCGTGTCGTGGCGTCGAGGTTGGGAGAGGACAGCAGCTGTATATGTTTGCTGAGCAGCGAGTTGCGGGCGCGACAGTCACGATGCCTCTTAAACGGTGTGAAATTGTTCAACTGAAGAGCATCCACTTTGGACCACCTCACGACTTCACGACCTCATTCGCCAACAAGGGGGCCGCAGTCGATACCACTTTCTGCTAGCCATGTGCTTAGATGTCAGTATCGAGGATCCTTCGCTTCGTGCGACTCTCCTACGGCGACGCTACAACAGGATCTGACCCATCACGAGATTCGAAGACGAGGGTTCGTGTGTTGGACATTATACCTTGCTCACTTGGTTGCGTGAAATGTTCCTTGTCTATTACGGCCCTTTGAAGCTCTCCAAGGTGATGTCCTGGTTGTCTCACCAAGTTGAGAAATACGAACAAGTTGAGCGTCATCTTGCGTTTTTGCTTTTGATTCGGAGCGCGCGTTCTTTGGCCTCAGTCGCCTAGAGCAGTGTCATAGTCACCGGCTGCCTCTCGATACTTGATTGTGCAATCATGACCCTATATTGGGTATTTGAAGCTCGGCCACTCCGCCATTTAAGAGGATCAGCCAGCCATGGTGCTTCTGTCCAGCAATCGATGTCCAATGACCACCGGCGCATTCCAACGTCCACGTGCGCATTCCAACGTCTACCAGCGCATCCCATTTACCATTGTTTCCATATTTACCACTGAAAGACGGTGAGACATCGGCAGCAGCTACCGACAGCACTTGTTTCACTCGCTCCTTTGCAATCTGAGTCAACCGTCGAGTCAGCTGGTGAAGAATCCTTCCTCCTTGTTGTACCAATAGTGTGTATATCACTCTGGGCTAAGCCCATGCTCAGATCATCCAAACTTGTCGCAGATATGAATCGACCTTGGGTATGGTCAATCACCAGTCCTCACCTTGATACTTCTAACCTTTGACTTGCAGGTGACAATTTTGACGCTTGGTCTCTCTCGTCTGCTTCATCTTTTTGATCCACGTCTATGATCTGTGCGAGTACGAACACGCGCTATCATCCACTGTGTAACGAGTTTTAACGATTCCCATATCAGCACAGACATCTCTCGTACGACGGCCGGTGCTCTCGGCTACTTGCCAGATCAGACATGGATTGGCCAAAGCGCAAGATACCGAGCCGGCACACCCTCGCCATCCCCAGCATGCCATGGTTGTCTATGTCTCTCATTGGAACCTGTGGCTACGAGTGCAACCAAAGACAAGACAAGGCCACATAACAGCACGGGTCGGCCGGTACTAAGCAGCAAGATGATATTTGTACGACGGGAAGGGAGATGATATGCAACGGCAAGTCGTTGCTTCTCGACTTTAGGTTCCTCTCCATATCGTACAACTACGGAGCGGATAGGCGGACTTGAAACGTTAATGAAAGGTTCTTGTGGTAACATGAGATGCGGATGGCCCGTACGGAAGTGCTGGAAATTAACTGTTGGTTCGTCTGAGTCCATGTAGAGCTGGATTGGGCTTATCAGCTTGCATTGTTTTCATAAACCAGGCCACCATAATTTCGGACTCAATGTCGATGCGCTGCCAGCCGCCAACCAGCTGCATATTATTAACCACACCAGACGGGCCGTACGGTTGGTTCTCACTCCACGCTCACATGAGAGAGGGGTTGGCGGTCCTTAAATATTCTTTTCCTCAAGATTAAAGAATTCTAGGCCTTGGCAAATCTCATCGCCAGCGTCTGTTTACCCACTCTCCTCTATCCAGATCCCTACAAGAACCAATCCTCATCTCCCCCGTTATCGTTGCTTGCCATTGAAACAGTCTTCTCTATACCTTCATACAATTTTGACTCCTATATTCGTGCTTTTCTTCTAGCCAAACTTGGCTCCTTCGAGACAGCTACAGTTTCCTCTGTTTACACTACACAGTCTCATGGAATCTCCCACCGTCCAGCCCAAAGAGGGCCAAGAATCTGAAGCAGCCGACCAGGGAATCTTCTCTCCTCGACTTCCTTTACCTCCAGCGGTTGGTCGATCTAGGTTCTGCGGATTTCGAGACTTTGCCGATCTTATAGACAATTGGCTAAGCACCAGTCTCCTCGGACGGCTGTTTCATCTTGCTGGTTCGGGACATGTGAGTTTGATCCAGAGTTTCTATTTTCGAAGCGGAAGAGAAAATGGGAACTTGGTGGGCAATGAGAGTTGTATGAGGAAACTGACCTTGTTGATAGCCTGATGCAATTGAAGGGACAAGCTTTTTCAGGGAGATTCGCGCTGGGTTGACGACGTTTGCGACAATGGCATACATTATTGCCGTCAATGTATGTGGTGTTTGTCGAATCAATATTTGCATGACTGAAGTTGGCTGACTGGTGAACAAATTCTGAAGGCTTCGGTCCTGTCCCAAACTGGTGGAACTTGCGAGTGCAATCTGGCAGACAAATTCCAATGCGATACTATCTCTGACTATGTGGACTGCAAAGAAGGTATGCTTGATCTAATCTTTCATGTGACTTTTATCTAACCCAGCATAGAGGTTCGCAGAGACTTGATTACAGCTACGGCAGCCCTGGCCGGCCTCTCCACTTTGTCCTTTGGCTTGTTTACCAACCTTCCCGTCGCTCTTGCGTAAGTCATGACAGAAATCCCCAATGGTTGCACGGCTACTGATCTGGATCTTTAGTCCAGGCATGGGGCTTAACGCCTATTTTGCTTTTCAGGTACGCTGAGTCACCCATTAATACCCTTTGTCTATAGCCAGTTGCTAACTGTATGGCAAAGGTCGTTGGCTACAATGGCAGCGGTGCCATCTCCTACCGCACCGCCCTGACTGCCGTCTTCTTCGAAGGTATTATCTTCATGTTTCTCGCCCTGACGGGCATGCGTCAGTGGCTCGTCAGGCTCATCCCAGCTACCATCAAGACTGCCACCGGAGTTGGAATCGGCTTTTTTCTCACTGAAATTGGACTTTCTTACACGTCTGGTATTGGTGCCATCACGGGTGGCGCCACAGCGACTCCTCTGAGCTTGGGCGGTTGCCCTCCTGATATGATTAACGCAGTGACAGGAGCGTGCAATGGAGGCCAGATGACGAATCCAACTGTGAGTAGCTCGAGCTTCTCTGCCTTTATCTAATTGAAGAGCTACTGCTGACCCGTATGAATGCAGATGTGGCTCGCCATCTTTTGTGGTGGCATCGTCACAGCCTTTCTTATGGCTTTTAGGGTCAAGTATGCCCTGGTCATTGGCATTGCCCTTGTCTCCATCATCTCATGGCCGTAAGTTGTACTCTCTATACCATCTCAAAACCTTTACTGATCTTTTCACCTCGTCACAGCCGCAATACTCCTGTGACCTATTTTCCCAACACCCCCGAGGGTGACTCTCGCTTCTCCTTTTTCAAACAAATCGTTGCATGGCACCCTCTATCCAAGACGCTCAACCAGCTTGACTGGAGCTTCGATACCGCCAGCACAACACACTTTGTTCTTGGTCTCTTTACGTTCCTCTATGTTGACATAATCGACGCCACTGCTACGCTATACTCCATGGTCCGTTTCTGCGGCGTTGTCGACCCCAAAGATGGCGACTTCCCTCGCTCAACCATCGCTTACTGCACCGACGCGGCATTCATATCCATCGGATCTCTCTTTGGATGCTCCCCCATCACGGCTTTCATCGAGAGTGGTGCGGGTATCGCTGAGGGTGGACGTACCGGCCTCACGGCTGTGGTTGCGGGACTGTGCTTTATCATCTCGATCTTCTTTGCTCCTATATTTGCTTCTATCCCGCCGTGGGCTACGGGATGTACGCTCATCTTAGTGGGGTGCATGATGGCTCGCCAAATTACGCAAGTCAATTGGCGTTATATTGGCGATGTTTTGCCCTCTTTTGTTGTTATGACTTTTATTCCGTTTAGCTACAGCGTTGCTTACGGGCTCATTGCGTAAGATTCCCTCCATGAACCAGTCTTTCCATAACTTTTCCCCTTTCATCAGAAGCTAATCTATGTTCTTGTTTAGTGGTCTTTTTGTCTACACTACCCTCAACGGCCTCATTGGCCTAGTTGTTCTCCTTTCGGGCCATCGTATCGAGCCTCGTGAATACGATCTCAAAGAGTACTGGACCTGGAGAGGTACCGGTCGTGCGCCGTGGTTCGTCCGAGCCATGAGAAGGGGCAAGAGTCACAGTTCGCCTACTTCAGGGGATGAACACAACAACCACAGTGACACCACCGCCACCTCGTCTGTTCCTAGCGAAGAGGAGAGCCAGCGGGGATTCAACGTCCAACGCAGTTGCACTAAGGGTGATTCTGCAGCGGCGGAAACTCATTCTAGGGTGCATTTCAATCATGATGAAGATTACGACCATTATCATCATCATGGACATTCTTCACCTTTGAGGGGTATAGCTCGTTGATTGTGTGCCCATTCTCGTCGATGGGCATGCTTTGATGGCTTTCTTCTTGATGGGCCAAGAATATGCAGTAACGTGGACATGAATAGAGGCTGATGTTATGATGGATAATGTGACAACGGCATCGCTTGTCTTGATTTGCTTGACTGTAGCATACGTATGCAAAAGCTCGCTATTTTTAAATCGGAATGGGTAATTAGCTTTCCACATACATACCATGTATACAAAAATGAGTTCTCTCATCAACCGCTCTTCAGTATTCTCTCAATGGATGATATGCTAATGTAATTAAAAGTTCTCAAGGGTGTATGTTCTGTTGGAAAGAATGGTATGACACCCGTAGAAGGACGTTTGGAAGTTTATTCGTTGTGGCGTTAGTGCATCTGTGGACCCGAAGCTCCATAGTCTGGGTTGCTGGTTATTAGAAACTTCTCCATTTTGGCCGTTGGGCCCTTTGCAGAATCTTCGAGGCCATTCTTGCACGACCTGACAAAAGAATGATAGATTCCGTCGGTTGCGCTGAAATATTATCCTGCCCGGCTTCACGGTCAGGCTCCTCCTGCTCACGTCCAGGTGGCCGCTGAAAAACGGGATCAGGTAAATTATGATGATCAGTGTCGTCAATATTGTTACTCTGGTTATTATATGGTGGAGGCAAAGTGAGATAGTCTTCCCAACCTGATGGAAGATCTTCCATCATGGGATGAACTCCCATCAAGATGCATGGTCTCCGTACCATATTCCCCCGTCTGCGAGGCTGCTTCCTGGTGATTAATTGGAGAAGGCGATTTTGCATGGAGAACAGTTGGCATCATAAGATGAGTGTTCTCTTTTCATTCTATATGTAAACAACAACAGACGTACTATGTATTTATTAGAACTTACCTAAGATTAATCAACAATCCGTTCTCTACATGTTACTGTTAGAAAGAACAGTGACACACACGTAGAAGGTTGTTCGGGAGCTTATTCGTTGTGGCGTTGGTACATCTATATAAACAACAACAGACATACAATGTATATACCAGAACTTAGATCAATCAATACACTCGTTCCCCTCTGTTTACAACAGCTACAACATTTTCTTGCCCAGAGTCTCATAATATTTCCAATATCTATAGCAAATGACGCTCAAGTTGCTGCAAACGACGATCAAGTAGCCGTAAATAACAATCACATTGCTGCGGTTAAGCTCCGCATCTGGGCAATGTTTGCTCACTGCTATCTACGAACCTGGTTTATTAACCTACCGACACAGCCCCATCGATATGCCGAATATGTCGTGGAGATTCAAGAACCTAGATCGTCGCGCTCAGAATGCAGTCCATTATCACTTCCTCAACCATCAAGAGACACATCTCGTCCCGTTAGTCGACCTCAGAACTGGAAACGAGATTGATGGGTTTCCAAATTCAGTGATAAAGTCGTCTGAAATCGATGGTAAGTCTCCATTCTTTGTTCTTCAAATTACAAAAAACTCATTCTCAATAGAAGCTACGGCAAGAAACATCCTAGACGCCCTCGAAATCAATCACCAGGGTTACAATGGGGATAGTGTACGGGAGCTTGTACGGTTCCATGTTTATTATGCATGAGTTGGAGAAGCAAAATGGTAATCTATATCATTCGAATTCATGTTATACTGCAGCGTTTGAAGCCGAATGCTCTCTGTTAATCGGAATGGGTATTAGCTTTCCACATAAATGTCATGTGTACGAAAATGAGTCTTCTCATCAATCGCTCCCCTTTCCGTATCATGCCTGTATAACTCTCTCAATGAATGACATGCCAGTGTAATTAAACAGCCTCAAGGGTATATTTCCTTGCCCAGATTCTCATCATATCGTCAACATCTACAGTTTCCTTTTCATCAGCTCATGTCTACATCTCCGCCTCCTCCCCTCGCCCCCATGGCCCTCTCGGCAGCTTTCCTCCTCTCCAGGCCTTCGTCCACCCACTTTTGCACGGCCTCGTCGCCACCCGCATCAAGTTTCTTCTCGACAACATTCTTCAGAACCTCACCGGCGAAGCCCACAAAGTTGTGCCTCCGCAACGCGTTCTCAAAGAGCCAGTCCTTGCGCTTGCGCTGCTCCCGCTCCAGCAGCTCCTCGTCGCCAAACTCCTGTGCGCGGATCCGCAGGTCGCGGCACATAGCCAGCAGGTTGAACCGAATTTCCGTAGCATCGTAGCGCGAGACGCGGCGCTGCAGCACATCGACGACCTTGAGGGGGAAGTCCTCGGACGTGCAGGCGCCGTGGGAGATTGGCGCGGGCTGGAGGCCGTCGAGCTCGTAGAGGACTCCGTTTATGGGGGTGTAGGCGATGAAGTGGAAGACGTCCTCGGAGGGTTCGCCGGTGCGGGCGGTCTCGTCGGCGAAGGGGCTGCTGCGGGCGAAGCTGTTGTGCACCTCGCGGATGAGATCCGAGTTGCTAAGGGCCTCGCCGCGGAACTCTGGCGGGAGGACCATTGTGAAGTCGCGAAAGTCGTGCATCTGGGGCCCAATGTCTACGTCCTGCGTCTTGTTCATGAGGACGCTGAGAAGGGCCTGCGTCGCGCAGGCGTTCTGGATCGTCTGGGCGGCGAAGAAGATGCTCTCGGAGGCATCGTGGTCGAAGCTGCCATCGAGGGGCCCGTCGGGTGTGGCGTAAGGTCTGTCGGTCGGGTATTTGAAGAGAAAGATTACGCCGTAGAGGGGCTGGAGGGCGAGGAGCTCCGAGGGGTCGAGGGTGAGGAGTTCTTCGAACTGAACATTTTTGACGCCGAGGTTTTCGATGAGGGATGTGAAGACGCCCTTGTACATGTTAGCCGGGCATTCCGTCTATATAGAGATAGATTGGAGTAGAGCAAAGAATAGGGAGAAGGACATACTGCATCAGACTCAACTACAATGCAAAGCAAGAGAATGCGTCAGTTTATAAACAAGCTTCCTATCATGTCGATTTCAAAGCCATGAGCTTGCTTACTTGTGTTCCAGCCACCGCTCATGATGTCACGCTATGCGCCGTCCAAACGACAGCCCAACCAAACAAATAGAAGATAGAACAGGCAATGAATCAAACTGTCGTAGCTCAACCAGAGTTTCTCGAGCAAATTGTGCAGGTAATGGCGGTGTTTGTGGTAGTTGGGGCAAGGCAGTTCAGTTTGTGACGACAGCTCGACTTGGGCATGTCAAATTGCCGATAAGATAAGAGGTCCGCAGGCACCCCACGAGTACGTACCTGTCAAGCCTGTATGACATCCGTCAGCTAAGATCACTTCGCCTACTTGTGTCTAGAATAGTATAAAGTCCAGAACTCGTGAGACGCCTCCATCATATTCACAGATTCATTGATGCTCTAGCTCTCGTCTTTTATAGGTACATGAAAAGGCCTGAGCCTGCAAGCCTTTGTTTTCTTTTATTTTCATTTTTTTCTTCTTCTCCGCTTTTGTTCGTATTCAAGGGCTTCATGTGAGAAACACCAGTTTCAACGCCCCTGCTCCTAACAGAATCTACAATCGCTAAACCCGCAGTATTAAATCATGTTCATGTCCTGTCCCTTTTATGCAATTGCTAAGCTCCCGCCACCCATATATGCTTTACACGGCAGTAATTTCTTCTCGAACGGCTTTCTCTCTCTCCATCTCCTCGCGGCTGTTCTGCCCATCTTGCTGTGACGTCTCAGCTCCATCCGTCTCAGGCGCAGTCTCTCCATCGTGGTTTGCATTGCTCTCTGCGGCGGCCGCTTCAGCTGCTGCCGCTGCCGCTGCCGCCTCGGCCTCCCTGCGTCGAGCTTCTTGGGCTCTTGCCTCTGCTTCTAGATTTGCAATGTGACGTTCTGCAACGCCGGGCGCAATACTAGCAAGGAACAGGAGGCCAGCTCGCTCTAGCCGTCTCAGCTGTCCTGCGAGCCAAGATTCTTGACCACGACGCTCGGCAACCAGCCTGGCAGCCATCTGGGCTGGGTTAGGGCTTCCATTCTGATCTGCTCCAGGGGCGCCATCACGACCCGCAGCTCCTCCTTGTCCAACATGAGCAGGGTCTACTGCAGGGAACACATTTTCGAGATGTCGTCCTAGTGGCCGCCAAGCCTGTTCGGCAACACCAGCCAACAATCCAGTGCTGAGAATGAATACGAAGAAGGCGAGAGCGATTATAGTCAACCATCTCGACCAGGAGGCGTTGGGAGACATGAAGAACCACACAAACAAGGCAAGGCGAATTATGAGCCAGATATGAGGAGCAGCCTGTACTAGCAGATTGGGCAAACCCACAGGAGGGTTGCCAGCGTGCAGAGGAACTATCCGAGGCTGCTGGTCATCTTGTTGTTGCTGCTGCTGCTGCTGTTGGCGTGGTGGCTGTTGCTGTTGTTGCTGCGGTGCTGGAGCTTGGTAGTTTTGAGCAGGCTGCCTTACGTCGAAGCGGGATGTTTGGTGCAAAGCATCATCTCTGCTTTGCGCCTGCATCGTGTGGATCAAGCTTGGGAAGCTGGTCCTGGTTCGGAGCTGTTGATGGTGACCGGCTGGCAAATACATCCTAGGCGTATAGTAGGCTTCGGCCACGGCACTGTTGAAAACCAGGGCGCGGGGACCCTCTGGAGAGGAGAGAATGTACACCTCAACGCCTTGCCGCGACTGAGGTGTGACAAGTGATGGTGCCGACATAGAGGCGGCATTGAACGTGCCAGAAACCGATCTGAGCCCCAAATCCGGCGTGGCTCGACCACTGCTAGCTCGAGAGCCACTGTTGGCAAAGACTGAAGTAGTAATACTTGGCTGTGTGAGCGGGCGATTGTGAAGCGAGGCACTAGATGCACTTCGACGCAAGCCGCTTTGGTGTAGTGCGTTTGCCATGGACATCGGAGTCTGGTTCGCATCCGCCCCTCGCAGAATACCGTGAACGTCAGTAGGAGTCAGTGCGCCGTGGGTTGGCGCCGAAGCCGCTGACGGGCCGCCAGCCGCATTTCGAACAACAGTCTCTACATGATAGCTGTGACCGTTGGGTCCAATGGTCTCGCGGTAGATTGTATGCGTCGGGGCCGGGCTTGCCCTTCCACTATTCGACTCTGAACCATAACCCCCATAAGCCCCTTGATTCGCACCAGCGTTATCGCCAATGCCGCGCATGCCCATGTAAGCTCTGCCACGCTGGTTCTGGTTGACCATGCGAGCCATGGCTTCTCTCTGGATCTGGGTCAACCATTGCGTCATACTCTGATGCTGCTGCTGAAAAGCCGCTGCCTGTTCAGGAGTATGAGCCGGAGAGTGCGAGCGAGCTGGTGATGGCATCCGAGCTTGAGCAGTAGTCGGAGTCGGCTGCAGCACTGATCTTCTTGTCATTCCAGGCGGAGGCGGTGGTCCCATAAAAGCAGCGTGCGGAGGTATCTGTCGCTGAAGATTGGGAGGCTGGTTTCCCAAAGCCGGGCTCTGGGTCCCAGACAAGAAAGCTGGCGTTGAGGATACGCTATCGGAAGCATCTCTTATGACAAGATGGATTGTCTGTTGATCGGGGCTGCGGAGCTGTAAGGCGATGGTTGTGTTAGCGCTTTCTTGCTTCATAAGTACATCAGATCGAAGAAAAAGCCAACTCACAGCGTCTGCGCCGAATACATCTAGTAGACTATCAGTCTCGCGCAAAAGCGCTCGACCACGGTAGATGAGCCGTTGGTTTTCGTCAGACGGCCGCAAAGGGAGAGTCTGTCGGATCTTCTCCTTGAGCTGCTTGATGGTGGTGGCGGCCGCAAGTCCAGGGAAGAGCAAAGGGCGATTCACGCCCACGGACGGCGACACTACTTGGAGGTTGACGACGGGCTGGTCGGACGATGCAGGGTCTGCGCCCTGGGCCGCTTGGTTGAATAGCTCCGAAGCCATATCCGGGAGACAGCTTGCATGCTACCAGGCTATGGATGGCCGGCTTCGGTAGAGGGACGTTGTCTAGTTGTCGCGTAGCAGAGAGAAGAGAAAAATAAAAGTGCCGAGTAGGTATTAGGAAGCGTGCGCTTGTGTCATGTCAGACAGGGCTCTAGGTAGGGATGGCAACTTTTTCGGTTTCGGATGCGAGAAGGCGCACGCAACGCTCGAATCGAGGCACAGCGGTTAATGCTGAGGCGCCAAGTGCCTATAGCAGGTCGAACAAGGGCGCTGCCTGTTGGAAGGCACGCCAAACAAGGGGAGCGAGGAAAAGGAGTGGAAGGCCAAGCGCTTCAGTTCCAGGGAGGTGATGCAAGAAGATGGACAATCGATGGCTTCAAAGGACTGAGCTGACAGATTGCAGTCGGCCAGGTACGTACCGCACCTGCCAGTTGCGCGACACCTGAGGATAGGCCCCATGTGGCTTAGCGCCATGCAGACTCGAAGGGTGTCACGTTTGTAAGCGAATTCCGCTCTCTGACCGTCTTCTTGATTACCACGTATGGAGTACTTGGAAAGAAAGCTCTGCATAATGGCAGCTTTGTGCGTGATGCCAGAGACTGGGAGTACCGAGTACAAAACGATCAAGTACCTTATTGCTTCTCTTTAATCAATTACGAGACCTGACACATCTTTACTGGTACAAGTACTTTATATGAAGCTACGGCGAGCTTCCAAGTAGAAAAAGAGAAGAAGACATCATGCAGGGGCGGTTTAATTGACGGCTCTCCGGGTGCAGGTGGATATTGCAGGTCAAGGAGCGCGTTTGCCGTTGGATTTAGGGCAAAGGGATTGGATGAAGCTGGTGATTGGACCCAATAGTGGGAGTTTGTGCATACGCATATGTACCTGCTTTAGGTACAGCACAGTACAGCACCTACAGGGACAGCTTTACACCTGATTTATGCCCTTTTTTCTTCTTTCTTCCATTATTTGTTCTATCCAAAGACTGGCTGTTTGATGTTGTAGCCTGATAGGCATGTAAAGATAAATATCCGTATTGCCTAATACCAGACTATTGTATTCAAAATGCGGATGATATTCCCACAATATCGACATCAGTACTAAAGTAACCTCACGATTCCATCTGTGTAGTGGGCGGTAGCATCAGGAAGCAAAGGACATCTGGCTTCTTTACCCATGCTCCCGACCATCGGAACAATGGCATCACATCATTCACTCAATGCCCCATTTAGGCAGTTTAAGTAATCGTGCAGGTGATATTCCGTAAACATGTGTAGTGGTTTATCCCAAAGGTACAAAGCACAAGTACACATCAAGCTGTCAAAAGAGCTGCTCGGCCTCGGCAAATGTTTGCGCCGCACGCACCAACCATCCCACAAATCAAAGCCATGTATATGCACCTCCATACGTCATTCGATAACCCGCAAAGCCTCAAATTCAACCTCAAGCGCATCTCCGTCGCCTACATCCAATCAATGTCTGTCCGAATTGCCTAATTGAGCCCCGTCGCCGAGTGCACAGCTTTGGTCAGAGGCGCATTCCATCATGGCGACGCTGGGAATTGGCTCCGGCCGCCTGTTATATGGTGGCGGGGGAGGAGCCTGCTCTCATCCGTTCTCAGCATCCTTGCGCGCAAGATGCTCTACACGAGCTGCTGCTGGCCGACGGACAGGCCCAATTGCTGCTAATGCCAGGTCTATCCGACGCATCCCATCTTCACAGCGCGGGTTTTCATCGCACGACTCTGGCAAACGACCTAAGTTCTCCCAGCGGCTCGGCGAAGCCCTTCGCAACAGCAAAATCACATGGTATCAGATCCCAGTGGGACTGGGCATAGGTTTCTTGGGACTGGTTCAGTTTTACAAGGTCTCGTCTAGGGAAAGGGAGAGGCAACGACAGGAGCAAGAGGGAACTGGTACACCAAGGCCACGGCCAAAAGTACGCCCCGAAGGACCATGGTAAAAACTTCCCTTGTTGAATAAATGATATGTGCAAAGCTGATGAAGTGTATTATAGGCAAGTCCAGATCATGTCCACTCTTCCTCTCAAGGCCATCTCTCGAGTATGGGGCTGGTTCAATGAATTGACAATCCCGTACTACCTGCGTGTTCCTGGTTTTAAGCTATATTCGTTCATCTTTGGAGTCAAGTGAGTTGGCCCCCGCTGAGATCCAAAAAGAAGATAGAGACAAACCGCAGTAGTCTTCTTCCTTTGCTAACTATTCCTGGTGTTCTACAGTCTTGACGAAGTGTCCGAACCTGATCTCCATGTCTACCCCAACCTCGCTGCCTTCTTCTATCGAACACTCAAACCTGGTGCTCGCCCATTGGATCCAGATAATCATGTGCTCCTCTCTCCGTCCGACGGCAAGGTTCTCCAGTTTGGTCAGATTGAAAGTGGTGATATCGAGCAAGTCAAAGGCATGACCTACAGCATCGACGCGCTGCTCGGCAAGCACACACCTACATCTAGCATCTACAGTGGACTGTCCGACCAAGCACGAGAGCGCCCCCAACGGAGCCATGGCGGACCTGTTGGCGATGAGGAAATCATCAAGCAGGAAGAAGAATTTGCCAGGGTCAACGGCATCTCGTACACGCTTCCCGATCTCATGTCAGGAGCCAAAGACGCCCGGCCTAAACATCCTGTTACCGACGAATCGCTCAAGGAGTCATCCCCCCGTGCTGTCTCTGAAGTTCGCGCCGAGCTTGCTCTCGGCGAGAAGCCTTGGTATGATCTGCTTTCCCCCGACAAGACCACTTCTTTGTACTACGCCGTCATCTATCTCGCCCCAGGAGACTACCACCGCTTTCACTCGCCCACCAACTGGGTCGTCGAGAGCAGACGCCACTTTGCAGGAGAACTATTCAGCGTTTCACCCTATCTGCAGCGCACGCTACCTGGCCTTTTTACCCTCAACGAACGTGTCGTCCTCCTTGGTCGCTGGCGCTGGGGTTTCTTCAGCTACGTCCCCGTGGGCGCCACCAACGTCGGCTCCATCAAGATCAACTTTGACCGCGAGCTCCGCACCAACAGCCTTTTGACGGACACCGCCGCCGACCTTGCCGCTGAGGAAGCTGCAAAGCGCGGCGAGCCTTATCTCGGTTTCGCGGAGGCGACCTATGAGGGTGCCAGCTCGGTGCTACACGGCCATGCGCTCAGAAGGGGTGAAGAGATGGGCGGTTTTCAGCTTGGCAGCACGATTGTGCTGGTGTTTGAGGCGCCGGCTACTTTGAAGACTGCAGATGGAGTGGAGAAGAAGGGATGGGAGTGGGCGGTTGAAAAGGGACAGAAGCTGAAGATGGGACAGGCGCTGGGTCGGGTGCTTGAAGAGTAATGGGTTTTAGATGAAATGCGACTGAAATCTTGTATAAAACAGAACAAAGAGAATACATATCCAAAAGAGGAGGAAGAAAACAAAACAAAAAATGCATTATACGTAGTATACATCACTCATCACCAGCATAGGAGTAGATAATCATCTCATTATCGCTACCCATCAAAACCAAATAAAAATATTGCATATTTTCTTCCAAGGCTATGTAGCAAAGACAAAAACGCTCACACATCCACCACCCCCTCGCACCTCTTCAACACGCAAACCACAAGCCACCTCTTCCTCTCCGTAATGTCATCCTCACGCTCACTATCCCACTCCCTCTCCACGCCATCACAATCCCTCTCCCACATCCTCTCCACCTCCACGCCGCCCTCCTCCCGCAGCGCCTTCGCATCGAAAAAGGGCGCCATCTTGGCCCTCCCCGTATGAAAACCCGCGACGACCCATGCTCGCGCCTCCGCACTCTTCTTGAGGAAGTACCCGATGGACCGGCGGAGGTTCTCGTGCTGCCAGGGCATCCAGAGACAGTCTGCGACGAAGAGCCTGTCTGAAAGATGAGCGTGTGAGGAAGGGAACGCTGAGGAGGCGGAGGAGGAGTCAAAGACACCCCATTCGTGGCCCTCGACGAGGATGGAGGTTGTGACGAGGGAGGATTTGCCTACGGGGGCGAGGTCCGGCTTGATGTTGCGGGCGACGTTTTCGCGGAGCGTCTTCATGACCGCCGGGGCGGGATAGTCCGTCACAACGACGCCCGCGGCGCCGAGCAAACCGGCCATGATACTAGGCAGCGCCGTACCCGCTCCCAATTCAAGAGTGTGCAAGCCTCTAGTATCAAAACTAATGTCTCCCCCGAGACCCCTATCCTGCTCCTCGTCGTCCAGCGAGTCCCTCTCAATGAGCTCTGCCAGCAGCAACGACGCATTCCACAAGTAATGGCTAAACAAACGCCGATCAGTCTCGCCCTCTGGATCAGCGAGTTCTATGAGGAGCGTCTTGGGAAGTTTTGGCGATGCGTAGAGGAGGGAGTGCTCTGCGTCGCCGTGCTGGTTGACGATGTCGTCGGGGAAGATGACGCCGAGGGATGTGGAGAGGTAGTCTTCCGGGCCGTCGGGCTCGTCACCTTTGAGGCTGATGCGGGCGGTGAGCGTTGCCATTGCTGATTTGATGAAAGCTTTGCGAGCTTTCTTTGTTCTGGCGTTGAGGAGATTGATTGGTGTGGTTGAGGAAAAGATGATTTGAGATATGTGTGTTGTCTCAAGGTTCTTCCTTCAGGAAGATCTGACCGATCTGCTTCTCAGATATATCCACCGTCTCAAAACCAGAAACGAGGAAAATCCGAAATATATCTTCTTTTACCCCGGGTTTATGAGAGACCAGACCCAACGTTCGTCTTAGGTAGATGCCACCTCAAATCTCAGATGAAATCCTCAAATTCTCGAATCCCCCCACACAACCCCGCTCTCCTTGGCGATAAGTAAAGATGAAAGGCTCTAGTAAGGCCAAGAGATGTTATATATCTTTTTAAATTCCGTTTCTAGTCTCGAGCGTTTTTGTTTCACAGCTGGCGTTCTTGAAGTTGGTGATTCCCAGGTCGTTGGGCGGAAAAGATATATCAAAGTGGGGGTGCAGAGGTTAGTAGCACCTAGCAGAGAAATTTGCCAATCCCGCCTCCACCCACACAAAAACTCCAAGTGACATTCTCATAAACAGTACAAACAAGCAGTCTAGATATCTTCAGAAACGACTTCACAATTTAAAGAACCTTGATCAAGTAATTTTTATATCTTTAGATATTTTCATTATAATATTTTTTTTGTAAAAAATATTTTGCTTCATGTCGTATGACATCAAATAATATTACATAACAAGCCATCTTGTCATGAGATGCCCGTGCCTCATACATCTTGATCCATACAAATGAAATATCCCTCCCAAATTCGTGCAAACAAATGAAATGATAATTATACATGGAACCACATGCAGAAGCGGTTAAAGATGTGTTGCAAAAACAAAACAAAGCTTCATGCTTTAAGTGCCCGAGGGAGGTAAGATGGATATACCTTTGAGTCCCTGCTGTAAGTCCTCCTTGTCCCATCCGATGTCCCATCTGCGCCATCATTGCCCAACATGTAGTAGTTGTATATCAAAACAGGGTATCAAATCCAAAATTACCCGCTTCTTCCCAGCGTTATAATATTTCCCATCCCAAGAATAGCCCAATATACCCTGGTGCCCAGTAGAGATCCCATGCGCCGTCTGCCATGCTTTATAAAAGTCATGTTATTCAAGTATTGATTCAATTCGAGTTTCTTCTTTTCTCTCAGGCGAGAGTAGCCCTTCCAACTTACAAGTCAGAAGCACCGGTGTCCAGCATCCGCTGCATCTCCTTGAGCTGCTCCTCGGTGGGGTCATCGGAGATCCAAGGGCCCTTCTCGTCATCGGAGGCGTTGTGGAAGCCCTCGGCACGCTTCAAGGTCTGGACATCAAGATCGGTGACATAAGACTTGCCATCCGAGAGCTTGATGCGGACCTCGTGGTCGGTGGAGAGCATCATGTCATCCTTGGCCAGGCGTCGAGGGCCGTCAAAGACAGCCAGGACGCGCTTCTTCATCGTCATCTGTCCCTTGTTGAAACCCCAAGAGGAAGGGTAGTCGCGGCGCTTGTTGCGACCACGCGACTTGGTAGACAAGGGAACACCACCTCGGGAGTGGGTCATGCCGCGAGACTTGGAGACGCGGTTGAGAGAGTTCTTCTTCTTCAAAGACGAGTACGACTTGGCAACATCGTCCGCCTCGTCGTCATCAGCCATGTCGTCGTCATCCTCATCATCCTCGGTCACAGAAGTCTGGGTGGTGGCGGGCAGGTTGTTCTTCTCCAAAGTCTGGTGAACGTCCTTGTCGTCAGCAACCTTGGACAGGTGCTTTGCGTTGATGGCCTCGGCGGGGTCCTCCTGCTGAACAATGCGCAGAACACAGTCGTCCAAGTGCTCGTAAAAGTCTTGAGCATTGGTAAAGGTCTGCGAGCAGGTGCTGCACTTGCCAGTGGCGTCGGGGGCATAGCCGGCGAGCGTCTTGGGCGCGACAGCACCGGAAGCTCTTCTGCGGCTGTTGGGGGGAGTCTGCTCCACGCCGTGGACGGCAGTCAGGTGTCTCTTGAAGACATCTGCGCGGTTGAACGACTTCTCAGCCGCGGAGCCAGATCCGGGACAGAAGCCACAGACCATGGTGCCCTTGTAGTGGGTCAAGGTGTGGCGGTTCTTGTCATACTTGCGAGCAAACCCCTTGACGTGGTATTCACACGTCATGATGGGGCACTTCTCAGGTCGCTCAGTCTGGTGAGTGAGCATGTGCGCCTTGAGATCCTTGAAGGTCTTGCCGCACTCGGGATAGGTGCACATGTGCTTCTCCTTGATCTCATCGCCGCTGGGGTAGTCGGCGGAGACGGGGGAGATGAAGTTGCTGCCGCTGTTGCTAGCCTTGCTCATGCTCAGGCGACGAGGTCCAACGCCGGCTCCGGGAGTCATGGTGGTTGATGTCGCATACGGGCTGGTGTTGTAGTTTGTGGCTGGCTGAAAGGATCCGTTCTGCAGGTATGGCGAAGAGCTGCCAGTGCGAATCATATGAGGCTGGGGAGAGGATGAGAGAGCAGAAGGAGAAGTGGGATACTGAGGGGCGGCAGGCTGGTAGTGAGTCTCATAAGAGGGAATGGCCATTGGCCGGCTGGAGATTTCCGGATGGATCAGAGAAGGATCTGTAAGCGCGAGTGGTCAGTAAGCAGCATGATAAGCAGCGCGGGAAAACAAATGCAGAAAGGCTGCCGCAGAGGGTCCAATGAATAGCGAAAACGAACGGGGAATTTGGGTGTTGATGAACTCTCATCAGGCGCGGTTGCAGTAAGTCAAGGGAGGCCAGGCCAATTTGAGGGTTTCTGAAGATGGCTGGCTGAGCTGAAAACTGACTTGCCGTCGCTCTTGGCGGGGACAAGTCAGCCAGCCGAGATGGGGACCACCAACCAGATGTCTCAGCCAGACAACCAACCAGCACAGTAGCAATGATGCGCGTGATTGACAAGGGGAAAAGGAGAGAAGAAGGTTAAAGCGCGGCGATTGTGATTGTGATGGTTGTGATTGTGGAGATACACAAGACGGAATAAGTAAGAAACAAGCGGAGATAAAAAGGAAAAAACGAAAAAGAGGGTAATGGTAAAAAAGGGCAAAAATAGCAGCGGACGGTGATGCCGAAGCGTGGTGTTGACAGGAATGACGACAGTGTCGATTGCCGTCAACCGCTAGGGCCAGCCGAACAGAGGCCGCCGGCTTGTAATTGCAGCGTGCAGCGCCGCGCAGTGCATCTGCATAGTGGGCTCGGGCACCGCCTGGCTGGCTATGCCAGTGGGTTTGCGGTGCGAGTGCAGCGCTGAAGCAGGGATGCGGCTTTGGTTCGGGGGGGCCCTCCGGGCCTCTCAGAAGCCAGAGAGGGCCTGAGGGGCAATCTGGCGGGGGTGGCCATGGCACAAGGGGGGGGGGGAAAACTATTGGCCGCCCAAAGAGGAAATGCCCCCGGGCAGGCTGCCACCTTGGACATTTTTTCCATTGGGTTTTGGAGGGGGAAATTGAGTGAAGTGAGAGGGACGCGCAGAAGTGCAGGAAGAGTGATTGCAAAAGGCAGAAGGCAGAAGGTAGCAGTCGATGGGTGTGTAAAGCTGGTGAAAATAGGGAGTACCTAGTAGATAAAACAACTTACTAACAAAGCCCTTGGGGTGCGCCAGGCTGGCAAACTCAAAGGCCGACATGTCGTCCAATCCGTCGGGGCCAAAGGCTGAGAACTCGACAAAGTCGCCGTTGGCGATGCCCGGCTGGATACCGAGGCCTTGCACAGTCCAGTCTCCCATGATCTGGCCGTGGTTCGACAAGGGAGATCCGACAGCGGACGAAGGAGCAGAGGGCGCGGAGGCAGTAGACAGGCCGGACGAGGGCAAGTAATCGTCGCCGTACATTCCAGGAGAGGTAGGACCGTTCATGATGTAGGTGTTGTCGGCAGTGTATAATGAGGGCTCGTAGCTAATGGTGCTGGGGCTGGTATAGAGCTCTTGGCTGGGCGCGCGCTGGACATATGAGCCGTAGGCATCGGCGGCGATGCTCATATCCATGGGCGCAGAGGAGTAGACGGGGATGTGGGATGATTCGAAGTGGGTGTATTCATCCTGCTGCTGGGGGAACATGCTGAAGCTTTGCTCGGCCAGAGAGGCCATTGTGAAAGGCTGTTTAGACTCGTGGCGGAAAGCTGGTTTTGACTGATTGCTTCGCGCGCAGCCTTGGTGAAGCGCGGCGCGAGTGCTGGACTCTTTGTCTTTCAGCGAGAGATGGCTGTGATCTCTTGCGCTTGGAACCTGGAGTCGCGAGTGGGTTCAATGGAGCTTAAGAGAGGTGGTTTGCGATGTTGCTGTAGTCTCTCTCGATGTTGGCGCAAAGGTGAATGAGAGGTAGGTGGTGGAGGTGGTGGTAAGAGGGCGACGGCGGTGGTGTAGTAGTTATAAGCAGGCAGCAAACGAGGGTCCGTTGTAAGTGAGTATAAGGTCGTGGTAGGCAATTGGATCTTGTAGATAAGAGTAGACAAGATATGAGGTTATGCCGGAGGTGAAGTTATACTTGTATGGCTGGAGATGGTCTGTCACCAGAAGTTCGGTTGAACATGTTGGGGGCTGCCGACGAAGATATAGCCCACCGAATGCATCGTGGTAACAGGGACCCAGTCTTTGGATCGCCCATCAAACACAGATTCGACACGCCGCGGTAAAAGACCAGATACATGTACCGCCCGTTCCTACATGGTACCTAGAGGTAGGGCTCTCGCTCTGGCGCAGCCTCATCCGGGGTGGGGTGGCAGCATACGGCACAACCATCATCGATGGACATTAGCAAGTAGCAGTGCCCCCAAGCCGCCTCTCCGAAGGATAGTGTGTATAGAGTATTATTCCAGTAGGCAACGGGGGGGCGTGTGAAGACAGAAGCCAAGACAGAACGGCATGGCATGGGTCAAGAATGAAAGGGGTGGATGCCGGCTTGGTGGGATGGGATGGGGATGGGGATGGGATGCTGTGATGAGGAAAGGATGAAGAGACGCCAGAGGGAGTGGCTGTAGCCCAGCCCAGAGCGGTGGGAGTGTGCACTACCCCCGTGGCGTGCAATTAGATCAAAGCCCGATACCCTTGCAAGACTCAAGCAGGCGTGAGGGGCATCAACCCAGAGCGGCATGGCGCCTTTCCTCAGGCCTGGGAATCACCTCCAAGCTCCAGCCCTGGCCTGCCATGGCCTGCCACAGACACATTCGGACACCTCGGCTTGGGCTTTGGACCGTCCTCCGGGTCGCTTCCCTGTCCTGTCAGAAGCTTGAAGAGAGCGCCTAAAGGAGCCCGGTAGCCGCTACTTTTTGTGCCCCCAAGATTGCGTGGCGCGGCAGGTATGGGGTACTGCGAGGGACGGAGTCATCCCCTGGGCCTGGTTGGTCTTTTTCATCACGCACACGCTTTTTCTTTGCTTTTTCTTATTGCGTCGAGAGTGTGTCAGTGTGTGTGTCTGGGTTGTTGATTGTGAGCTGGCATGGCATTAATCTTGTCAGCTTCAGTTCCAAGTACACGGTTGCTGTTCCAGGGGGCCCGCGACCAGGGTTTACATGCTACCGCAGCGCTGAGTTGAAAAACGTGGAAATTAATCTAGTACCTGACCTATATGATGATGTCTAGGTAGTTTGAGGAAGCCTCTACTTCCGTGCGAGGCTGAACCAAGTGCCCATCACTTTATCAACACCGGGAGATGACTGCATAGACGTCGTCTTCCGGGCTGAACTAGGGGAGTGCCGCAAGCCCAGCAAGGGCGCGTGTTGCAGTGCCGAAGGCCAGCCAGCAAGGGAGATGTTCGCTAAGCGAAGCCATGAGGACGTCCAGAGACGAGACGAGAAAACGCAAGCTCTGAATGCTGCCTTTGGCCCCCACAGACCCTGCAAGCAGCAAGAAAGAAAAGAAGGCGGTCCGCGCTTGAAGCTGTGCCTGCCCGTGGTGCCTACGCTTGCATTGCCCATCTGAGATGGCTTGGTCTCGTTGCGTGCTGTGAGGCTTTTCGGCGGCACGCGCAGAGTCAATCATTGATGCATGTGGCTCGTACGCCATTCCGGTCCGGGGCCCCGGCTACAACCGCGTGCTGCCAAAGGGGAGGAGGCGAGACAAGCACAGATAGATGGAAGCATTCACTAAAGCCAACATGAGCTTGCAGGTTCCTGTATGATACATACGAACTATCTAATAGTCTAGCCCGATGAGACTTATCAGTTTGGTTTGCATGCCATTGCCATTGCCACGCGGTGAGATGGTGCAAGCGGTCATTACCGTTGCTAGGCCTGGGCCATCATCTTACACAGATAGATCGAAGGGTTCACAGAAGGAGGCAACGGAGAATTACGGGTTCGTATTTCAGACCTATGACAACAGACGAAGGAATCGATTACACGGCGACAAGTGCGGAAATCTAGCTTGTAGACCCAGCGGATCGACCCCGATCCTTGACTCGTCGCAAGCACCTGTAATATTATCTGGCTGGCAATCACAGATGAAGAGCTAGCAGCAAGGCAAGGCAGATAACATAACATGTGGAGTTGGTTCGAAGCCCCATGACTAACTCTGCCTACAAGTCTGTGTCTTTTTCTTTATATCGTACGAGTTACGAGTACCGCCCTAAAAGCTAGCACTTGGGATGAGCACTATACACCCTACAACAAAGTGGATAAAACCCTCCGCTTCAACGTCAGGACAAGGCCCGCGGACTTTGAAAGCACAGGTCTGAGATGGCGCGCCTTCCAGTAATTGTCCCTGGCATTATCCCGGACCGCACACAGGTCCTGAAGCATAGTTGCACGTAACTCGTACGAATACAGGTTCGATAGTGGGTAAAAGAAACAGCCAGGGTTGCGGTGCCTACTACGGAGTACGGAGTACATAGTGTGGGCCAAACAAAAAAGAAAAGGAACACGCACCAACATTATGCATGTCTCGCCCACCACGCATTTCGTTGCCGTATTTTGTGAAACCCATCCAATGGTGACGGATTGACTCACTGCTATATCTGGATGCTAGGCAATACAGATACGAGCAGAGCATGGACAAGGCAGCCAAAAAACTCAAGACATGAACCAGAGAAGGGAGAAGAGTTTGTTCTTTTCTTGCTGCTGCACCCCTGCATGTACACGCCCGCATCGCAACTCGGCCAATGACAGCGCCGGGTCCGACAAGGAAAGCCGCTGCAGCTCCCGGCTCCGACGGATGCGCGCATCGTCCGTCAGCGAGATTTCCCTTTTTAATTCCTTTCTGCCGTTATTCCTCACTGCGTTTGGCTGTGCCGGGGGTGTGAAGTGACCCAACGAGAAGACGGCCAAGAAACGGATAGGGAAGGAAGGATACCATATCAAAGAGCAGCAAAGAAGGATTCTGTTAGGTGGTACAGGGTGACTTTTGTGTGGGATATTGGCCCAGGGGGTGAGAAATGCGGGACTACGGAGGGGCCCTTTCCCAAAGGCTGCCGCAGATAGACCTTCCAACCAGACAATGACGTGCAGGCCCAATCCGGCAATTCGTCTTGTCCGGTGCGAAAGCGCGGAATATAGAATCTACCACGGAATATTGACGGAACATAACACCAACACCACGCAAACGCAACGCAACGCACGATGGAAGCCGGTGACATGTTTTGATGAGCATCCGCGCATCTCAGCCAGGGCTCACAAGGCATTGCGTCGTGCAAAGCAAAGTTACACGTGGTCCAGAGCTTTCGCCTGGGTTTTTCTCATTCCGCGGTGCCGGCCGGGCATGCATGTACACTGCACTCTTACCCCGTACATATCAACTACACGAACACATGCAATCACGCAAGGCAAACTGGAGTTTACCCGCGTGTACATCAATGCCTATTGTCGAAACTCGTCTGGTTAAAGCTACGGTTCGTTTAGTTGCCGGCACCACAATTCCACATTTGCATCCACCGCAGTAAAAGACGCAAGACAAAATAAACGGTTTACTCGTTTAGTCAGACATTCAACGGGTCGTCTTTCGCATGAGGCCACAGGTGAGGCCCGTTTCGGTAACAGGTGGTCAACTAACACCGGAAGCCATGACCATGACGCGACGCAGAAGAGGCAATAAAAATGGAGGAATTAATTAAAATGCTCGGCGACCTCAAACCCGAGTAGACCCAACAGTTTCCGAGACATACATGAATGCTGTTTTTTGCAGGGAATAAAACAAGAAAAATGGGATTGCGCGAAGAGTGCTCATGACTCTCTCTCGCCTGTTGTTGGTTCGAGTGCGTTCCCCAAGTACAGGTGCTATGCCCCAAGGGTAAAAAGGTACATGGCCAAGTACCTCCCCATAGAAATCGATACGACGAGATACGACACGAACGGAAGAGAGCGAGATCCATCGGCTGCCATTCCGCTCCAGGCAATGCAAAGTTTCCGCACTAGCATCGACGGTAGATGGACTGGATAAATTAAAGGGGACAGGGATATAGGGCAGGCGATTGAGTTGGATGGGGAAGGGCTTGGGTGCGACTCAGCGCTCCGGTACTCCGTACACGCGGTCCGTACCTGTGTGCTATGCGCGGCACAGGTACTCATACACCTCCAGGGCTTGTACCTACAGTTACCGCTCAGGTTTTAGGGCGCATGCATCTCAAACTTCAATTTTGACTGCAGTAGTTCAAGTATCAACTGACAGCATATTAATAAAACAAAACAACGGCTTGGCTCCGAAGATACTTTCCGGCAAGCAGAAGAAGCCTCCGTGAAAGCGGCCCCCTCCAAAAAAGCAACAAACCAGACAGAGCCAGAGAGAAACGTATCCGTTGCCACCAGCAATCTCTCCCCCCTCCCTCGAAACTATCGACGGACGTCAAATCTATTCTTGTCTGCCTTCCGTGCCCCCATCCAACAGGCAGCAGACAAGGTCATCGGCCCTTGGCAGGGTGAACTTGAAAGGAAGCAGGAGGAAAGAAGACATCAATCAAGCCGGCTTACCAGGGTGTGTGTCTAAGTTGTGCTCAGTTGTACTCGTAGTATCTGATCTGGCCGGCTGCTCCACGGTCTCCTGGATCGCGAGAGAGAGCCAGCAATCAATCACGAATCTCCACAGACAAAAAATCACACGAGGGAATCGACGAGGCTCTGCGGCCCACAAAATATGCACCACGTTTGGCGTCAACCCCCGTCTCTCTCACTCTCGTTCTCATCTTGTCTCTCACAAGGGCCCCCGATTTTCACCAGGGTCTTTGATTTGTTTCGCTCGTTCCATGGCGTCTGCCCCACTAAGAATTAGCGCCTTTTTTTTCCTTTCTTAACCCTGATCCATCATCATCTTCTTTTTTTTTCGCCTAAGAAGGAGCAGGAAATAAGAACGAAGGGTGGGGCAAAACGTGACGCTGGAATAGGGCAGGGATGCGGCGCGAATTGAAGACTGATTAGGAAAAGCGCAAATCGACAATCCCAACTCCCGCAGGCTCCCGAAGCGGAATGGCCGCATATTCTTGGTTCGAAAAAAAAAAAAAAAAAGCTTGGCTCCACTACCCTTGTCGAGAACAGGCCAAGCTTTCTTTTTTTCTCTTTCTCTCCTCCTAGGGCCCTGTGCAACGACTTTGTCTCGGCCTCCTTGTGATAAGACGTGCTGCAAGCGCAAAACCACCCCCTTGGCAGCCCGTCTATTCCCAAACGGTCCATTGGGTTGTATGTTTCTGTTCATTCCACTTCAGAAATCAGCCTCGTGCATGCTCTCTTTCGCAATGCCAATATATTGATTGCTTTTTCAGCGCGCGAAATGGACCGTAAAGAAGAAAGCTTCCCGGGATGCGATGCGACGGGAGGCTCATCCATTCCAGCCCCCCGTGTGACTCGACCCGGGCCAGAAACTCATCATGATACCACTGATGAATAGTCCAGGCAATAATACTACCCTATGGCTTTTAATTCTCACCTTGTTTTTTACTCTCTTTCACATCACCCCCCTCCCCCCCGTCGTTGCAGAGAAAAGCGTGTCCCATGGTGCTAAGTAGTACGAGTATATTTCGTCAAGAGCTTGTAATGGCCATTTGAGCATATGACTTGATACTACGTCCCATTCCAAGTTTGATAGCGGGGTGTATTCCAACTCTAGACCCCTCCTTTTCCGCGAATGTCTCAAAGCCACCGCATTTTCAATGGCGGCTTGATGAGCCCCTCCTCTTCCCTTGCCTCTATGGCTTCATGTGGCGCAACGGTTATGGTTGATTTTTAGTCTTTCTGCCCACATGTACTCTTTCTTTACTCCCACGCGGTGCAAGCGACAACCGGGTAACCCGAGACGGCGGGCAATGGCGCTTCTCGCTCCAGGAAAGCATAATGCGATACTTTGCCTATGCAGATTGAGTTTTTTCTCCAGTTTGTATTTCTCCATCGCGGGAAATTGAGATGAGCCGAGTTTCGGATCTGCTGTTTCAAAAAAATTTCTGCATTCCTCAATTCCTATGCTTCTTTCTAACTTCTTGCGTGTTGGTTGTTTCTCCGACACGAAGAGCACGGCCTTTTCTAGAGCAGAAGAGTTGCTGACGTGCATATACACTCAACCAAGTGCCAACCGACCCCTCCTCGTGGCTCAAAGTGCGAAGCGACGAGCCGATGGGTGTCGCTGTGAAGCATAATCATCTTGTGCTACGTGTCATTCTTTCCTACACATACTTTCGATAATTTGTGCAGGCCTTTTCTCATGTCCAATAGAAGTCCATCTTTCTTCTTTCTTCTTTTTTTCTTTTGTCTCGTCTTGTCTTTCATCAGCTGCAATGATTTGTTTGATGTGCGGTATCGGGCTGCCGTTCACATCTCTCATTGGTAATGCCTTTTTGGGACGAAAACGCAGCATACTGCCCGCTGATTGGCCAGAAACCTCCGCCACCGCCTCGACTCGATGGCGGTGCAATGCATATCTACAACATATGCATGCTAATGCAGCGGCACAACAGCAAAAACGCAACTCGCCAGTAAAAGTGTGTGATGGTTTAGGTAGTCACTACTTCGTATCTGTAAAAAGCTGCAGACTAAGAGACACCAAGAGGCGGTGCCTATGCCGGTACCATGTTCTTCGTCCCATGTACATCTTTTGCCCCCCTTCGCTCGCTTCAATCTTCTTCTACCTCGACACCCCCAGGCTTCTCTCTCATTCGGTTTCCCATCTTGGCGACACATGGCTTGAAGTGGAGCGGTCAAAGGGCTTGCTTGCTAGTTGCCTACGCCAGGCGCCAATGCTCCTCGCCCAGAGGAGAGGCCCCCAAACTTCGTCTGTGCAACACCGGATTGCTGGGTAAATCATCCGCGCCCCAGTGCGAGAAGCCACAGCGCAAGCATGCCTCGCGCCAGGTCAGATGCGGCAATGGCTGAAAGCACCTGGCGACAGCCGGATGGCATGGCATGGGGGATGAGATATGATGGGATAGGATTCGCAGCCCTCCGACACTATTGTCGCATCCCGCCCCCGCCAGTCTCCTGTTTTTTTTTTCTGAGACACAAGAAACACACAGACACACACAAAAAACGGTGCTGTGCCGCGTGCCGTTGAAGGAGGATGATGATGAGACACGGCGAGCGCCTACGAGATTTGCCGTGCCGTTGTTGCCATCATCCTCTCCACGGGCGTGTAAGCCGCCGCGTGGTTCCTCGGAGATCAAACCAGCTGGTCGGGACCGAAAGGGCTCGCATCAACATTGTTCCAGCGCGGTTGAGTGAAGAGGGTGTGAAGAGAAAAACTCGAACTAACCAAGCAGAGCAAGTGCAATCCTTCGAGGTGTGGATTGATTTGGCGTCAAGGATTCACCAAGTTACAAGTTACACATCAGTTGCTCCGTGGCCCCGAACAGGTACTCCAGAGCTCGCCATCTCATAAGTGACAAAACCTGGGCTACCCCCCGGTGGGCTGGAATGGCAGCTGGCAGTTGAGCAAGACAGATTCGCGGGTGTCTTTGCGCCTTGCCGCTACCCCGTGGTGGATTTCCCGCCTCACTTTGCTTTGCTCTCGGTGAGCGAAACGAACCCCCTATGATGTCTATCCCTCCCTCCATTGGAATGCACTGCACTCTGCCGAATCAGCCATCGGTGTCAAGGTTCGCTCAAGCGCCAGTGGCGCTGCCGTTTGGAGGCTCGCATCCGCCCCTTTGGGCTCCTTTTAGCGGCATGCGTCGAGCGAGAACCGAAGTGCTTAGCAGTATCAGGACGGGGCTGGAGGAATTCACTCGCACCCGCTCAGCCCTATGAAGTCTGGACTTGGTGCACAGCAAAAACAATTCCTCATTCCAGAGCAGCACATGGCATTTGTCCCAGCACCGCGGGACCGTTGAACGGCTTTCACCGCCATCTTGGGTAAAACATTTGGGAGTTAAAAAAAGAATGGCTTGGACAGAAGGGAGAGATATTCGTTAGACTCTGAAGCTCCCGTACTTAGCCGAGACCATCTCTGGGGGCATTGGGGCAAAAACGCTATCAATCATGGTTATTCGCAAAGGCCAACATCCTTGCTGCATGGAGGGCGCTTCGTACGGCAGGTCGTTCTTGTTTCTCTCTGGCAGAGAGCTCGTCTTTGAGCCAGCAATGGATGTCTTTGCCAGCCGCCCCCGTCGCAAATTCATCAAACCCCCCTCCTGTGGCTATTGGCCCATCTCGTTGGTTTTAGCGCGCCGTTGGATCACAATTCGAGGCATACTCGAGACACTAGTACTAATTATATCGACGCCAAAGAGATGGCTGCCGTTGGTTGGCTGCTATTCTCCTCCTTGGATACTCGTAAAGAAAAAAGTGAGGCTCCGGGAAGGCGTCGTTCCCCTCAAATTTACGAACAAGTGCATGTACAAGCTCAAGTGTAGTAAATGCTTTATGTAAGCACGGAGCAGTTCTGTGACGTGATGTTTATCCGACGTCCGAAGCCAAAACCAACAAAGTTGGAGATGGTTCTCCTCTTTCATTCCCCCATGCCAGTAAGCACGGGAGCGTAAAACAAAAACCTTGTCATCCGTGCTACTCGGACTTGTCGAAGAACACACGATTACGATGCAGCCAATCGAGGCGCCCGGTTGGCTGATGGGAAGGAATAAGCGCACATCACGTCCGACCGGGGTGCCACGCCCGCTAATTGGAACTGACCCGGGATCATGGACTCGACTCAACTCAAGTCGTCGCCCTCTGACCCATCCTCCTGGGATTTCCAGGGGCACAGGGCGACTACTAAGACGACTTCGAGGGAATGCAGCTCAGGGGCGGAAAGGCGCAACGCAAGGGCGCACGCGCGCACAACGCAAACGCACGGCCTTGGGTCTTGGTCTGATTCTTGGTCTTGGACGGGCTAGAGGTCTTGGATATTCGGGGCCCTAGCCAGCCAGTGAACGAACGAGCGCCTCCCCCCGCCCGTCAAAATTGTCAACATTCACGCACGCTTCGGGGACTGCAAACCGATCAAGCTATGGAGACTGGCTGCAACTGAATTTCGGGCTGCATCGCTTCGCCCTCAAATCGGTATTGTGGCTGCGTCGAACACGGCACTTGGACCTCAAGCCCCTTCGCCGGCGCCGCCGCCAGGAAACCCTATTCGGGAAGTGGCTTAGGCATATTTGCTGCTTTGTGCTTGGATGGGCGACCGACGAGTGCTGTGCCCAGGAAAGCGTGCTCGGTAGGGCTGAGCAAATGCACGCTTGCTTTGTGCTGTCAATTCTGCTCACCACATCCGAGTCCAAAAGCACGTTAGCCTGGTGCTACGGGGTGGATCAAGCTCCTCGCGGGCGTGAGGCTATAGCCGTCGACGACGTGGTCGCGATACTCGCACCCCCTCACCATCTTTGCTCCCCCTTCTGCTGCCAAATCCCTGACGTTCATCCTCAGTCCCGTCCATGGTCCATCTTGCCGACACGCCAATCTTGTCAGGGTCCTGGCCACACAGCGTCCCATCCGCAATCTCTGTCCACGAGGCCTGTCATGTCTATCCCACCCATGGATGTGAATCCCCCTGCTGCTTGCGCTTATTGGCGTTCCATTCTTTCGAACAAGCAACCCAGTGCGCGGCTCAAGGGTACGTATCGCGTCTGATCCAATGCGGTAATCAGTGCGATCGCATCCTCTCCCGGAATTCTTTCTGAACAGTACCGTACCGGACAGGTCAGGATGGCCCCACCCTTGCCTGCCTGCAGCTGGGGTGAATCATGAATCATACCGGCCAAGCCTAAACCTCCGCTCTCCTTGCTTCATCAAGGCATTTACATTTCCCGTACGGGCATGTTGCTGCGTGTATCACAGGATTGCCTGGTAACTTGCACAGGCATGCTGCTCAACCCTAGGAGAAACCTGCCATGGGATATGTCTCTATCCCTTGCACCTTGATGTAACAAAGGAAAAAAGAAGGAAAGAAAAAAAGATGCTCCTTTCTCATGTTGTGTTCGGCGTGACCTACTTCGTCCGGACCGCGATTGCATCAATATTACAAAAACCTTGGCCGAGATGCCCTGCTGCACACGTGGTTGGCTCTTTTACAGAAGTATATCGCCAGGATGTTACCCTGCTGTGCATTGTCGCTGAAGCCCGCCGCGAATACAGCCATGTACATGCCGCGACTGGCACTTACACGGCCGCGGGCTCAGTGTTCAGTGCAAATTCTTGTGCGAGGCTTCTGCACAGGTACATACGTCAGAGTTGTATCTGCAGTTCAGCTGGTTTCACTGCAGGCAATCTATTGTCCATGGAACAGTATGCTGCTTTGATTTGCTCCCCCCTTTCCAATAGAGGCCGCACAATTGAGGCCTCTCTGCTGTGCCACTGCGCCTTTCGTGCGAGTTGATGAGAGGTGCGAGTGTACCGAGTTGCAGCGTGTACTTCCAGAGACTACGGAAAGGGTACCCAACGTCAAATATTATAAGTCAAAGCCGTCACGGACCGTCTTGATAGGCTGCCATTACGGCGCGGCAAGGGAAAGCTTCTCAATAAGGTTTTGTGCAGGAGCCGGGACGACCGAGCAGAACAGCGTTTGTGTGCCACCTCTCGGATAGGCTAGCCTATCCCGTGTGTAGAACACTATGCCTCTATCGTGGCCGTAATAGCTCTGTATGACCTCTTTTATCATCATTTTCTGACAAAGTACGCCGACTTACAAATATTACGGATATTGGGCTTCATATCCTTGCACAATCCCATCATGCTGGTATACGTACTTGCATCACAACACCGTACAAGTACGGAATGTCCAACGCGGTGATGAACCCCGTTCAGGAAATACGGACCCTGTACAAGAAGACATACGTGTACGGATGCTTGCACGCATTACAATCCTACGAAAATACGGAAAATGTGCCACGAATAGAATACTCTGTACTCGTACTCTTTAATACGGAGTACAGTACAATAGCAGAGCCATGTGACTGCTCCGTATTGTCTTCACACTTGCATCACCTTCATAGCGTCCCACATTTCCGGGTCTATGACCAGACATGTATAAACGCTTATAAGCCTTCCGCAACGGGAATCAACAACGCTCATCGTTTTATGTTTCAAGGTGCTTTATCAACCCCCCTTTTGACTCCACTCATCAGATTATACGACATATACGACCAACCTTGAATTCCAAGCTTCGACAGTGAGTCTCTGTAGCATTTGGGCCTGTTCTTGTTGTACTCGTAAAATGGAATCTTTTTGCACTCAGGGGCAGCCCTCGCTGGATACTCTGCTTGTGCTGACTTAATCATATGGCTGCCAATCAAAGTAGGTGTCGCAAGGCATCCCCATATGTGGTAATGGAATGGTCCATCGATCTCGGTCTATTCTCAAGCAGGAAGCGAAGTCGCGAAATCGTCTTAATGTCAGCGTTCTGCACCTCGTACACTAGTCCCCCTTTAGTCAAGGGCAGCCTCTTTTTATTTCTGAGAAATAACATTCTGAGACATGTTCCCTGGTATGATTGGCCGAACGGTGCAGAAGCTTCGTAATTACGCAGCAGCCACAGCAGCGTTCTGCCGCAGTACGTACCTGGCCCACAAGGCAAAACCGCGGGCAACAGTCAGATTGGCCTGTGCCCTCGATGTGTTCAAAAACCTCGGACTCTGACCAATCGCAGCTCGTCCTTAAAGCCCCGGTCACATGTCTCTTCGCCTAGCTTCGCCACTCTCAGTTAGTTGAATGGGCTTCCATTTCCAGCATTCCCCATCGCCAGCCGTCCATTTGCCAGAACCCTAGCCGCCTCGTCTTCCGAGCTTGATCCCGTCTTTTCGATCTCGGGGCGCGACTCGCTTTTCTCCACGCGGATGAGCTCACTAGCCACTGAGACGCTCTCCGGGACAGGCCTTTCCCGAGAGCCCTTCTCGGCTCCAGTCGCACAGGCATCGACGACAGTGTGGCACAAACGGCAGCGCTAGCAGCCAAGGGGAATGTGATGTGCCTGCATCGCTGCCTTCTGGAGATCTTGGGGTCTTACAGCAGAAAAGGCGGGCGACGATGCCGACCGTCGCCTACGTAGCCCCAAACGTCTACCGGTCGTCAATTGAGGTAAAATCTGGAGAGAGAAGCTAGCCAAACTGCTCTACCGACAGACACGAGGCGCGCGTCACCAGAGGGAAAGACGAGACTCGCCCTGCTTTCGGGATGGAACGAGGCGTCCTTGCGGCTCTTGCAGGTTGTAAAAATAGATTCCCGCACAGTTAGCGGACAGATTCTCGCGAGCTTGCGCCTTCTAGCCCATCTACAGCACGTCGAGAGCCCGGAGTGCACAACTACACTACGCTATACACTCTGGAACCTGCAAAGCAGCATCCTCCGATGGCTCGCAGGTGCAAAAAGACAAAGCCGGACGCGGTGCGACGACGCCACACCCACATGTCGGACCTCTCTTCCTCTGTCTCGACCAACAGGTGTCCAGTGCACATGGGGAAATCTGATGCAGCCTTTGCCCCCCTTCTCGTCGGCCAACATGCCCATACCCACCCTTCCGCGCTTCTTCTCGATCCTACATAACGTGCCCGTCGGATCTCGAGTTTGAGCTGCCTTGTTGTCTCAGTCCGAAGGGGAGGCAAGGTAAGAAACGTGGTGGCATGGTTAGGCTGCATCGTGTCCGAGAATGAAGGTTGCGGAATTATCGCTGTCTGTGGCAATCCGGATTTCAAGTTAGACACAAACTTGCATGTGTGTATCGGCATGCGGTCTTATTGCTTTACAGTATGTACACCTTGAGCCTCAAGGTGGCCGGCGGGAGGGAAGTTGTGGGCGCCGAGAGAACACTAGCCCTGGTGTTGTTGGCTGGGCGGGCTTTTCAACATACGGCCTGTCAACAACACACGAGGACGAATAGCCAGCTTGCAGCAGCCATATTGCTACATCCTGCGGATGGCGGCTCTCGAAGTACGCTCTCTGGCTACCTACCTACCCTGAACTGTGAAGTCATTACGTTGTTTACCGCGGAGCTCTTTGGCCCCCAAAAAGCCACCGTTTATCTTCTGTTTGCTTTTGTCGACATGCAGTGAATACGGAACCTCTAGCTATCTGATACAAAGCCTCCATGCAGGGGCTCTTGAAGATCATGCGTGCTGCGAGTCGTGAAGTCTGGTCCAATATGGAGGGGTTGGCCACTTTGGGAGGGCAGCAGAACCCGCCATCACACGCTTTACATCCTCTGGTTACTGCGCGTTAGACAGGCCAACACTATCAATATTATCATGCATATCAAAAGGAATATCAATAGCGCTTGACGTTCAACCAAGGTTGGCGAAATTTGAACCAAAGCTATCTACACTCACTATGGCCGAATGAGGCTTCATGGAGCGATATATTGAAGGGCTTAGCTTGCATCACTGGCACAGGCGCCAAAAGGAAGCGGTCCCCGTTAAGCATGTCGCGCAAAGGCACAGGGGTGCCAAGGAAAGTGGGAGGCGGTCGGGACGCGACAGGGAGGCCAGGAAAGGGGGGCGTGTAGACGTTCTGCAGCGCTGGGATGAGGGCAGCTCCCAGCAGCCAGGGTGGTGGTGGAGGGATGGCGTTTCGAAGCTCTGTTTGCCGAGCCCATACTTCTTTGTTCCCACACCCCAGCAGCCCCGGCAATTCGGTAGCCCAAGGACTCGGTTCGCCGTGTGACTCGCACTGACTAACTGCAAGCAGAAGCGACAGGATCAAGGGCCAGGACGGGCGAGATCGACAACAATGTCACCGACGATTGCCAGGGCCCGAGAGCGACAAAAAAATGATATTTGATTGCTGGACACAGGACCAGCTCATCAAAGTACGCAATACGGCAACGATTATCAAGTTGAGATCATGTCAACGGGCAAACAAGCCACACCGCAAATACCGCTCTGTAGTGTATTTTCCTGGTTTGCGATAGATTGCATGGCCACGTTTGGATCGTGATCAGGATCGTCAACTAGCAGTGCATACACCTTCATGCCGACATTAAGCTAACACCAGACGCCGATCAACTTCGCACCGCTTCGCGCCCCTTTCGACGGTGCGATGCTTTTGAGTATTGGAGGGTGAAACTAAACTTCAGCCATTCCGGCTGTCGGGCAAGCCGAATGATTTCGCTTCCGATCGTGTCAGTCTCTGGGCTGAGGAGATGTTGCGACAAAGCGCAGAGCAAGTCACATCGCATGAATGAATTGAGATTTGATTTGGCTCGATTTGGTTTGCCTGAGAGGGGTGGGTTTGGATGTGTTACGAATAGACACCTCGGCCTCTCATTGGCCAGTCCGTATTTTTCTTCTCAACCCCACGATGTTCTTACAGGGCTTGCCTGTCGTAGGCATGTGAATAGTGGAGACACTGCCGGCAGTGGGCTTGTACCAAGAAAACAGACCGGTTCTCGTCGTGGTCAAAGTATGCAGAGGTGGAAGTCGCCATGGTCTCGAACTGTATGGGCGAAATCTCCAATGATGGCGCCTGATTTGATTTGCCCTTCCTGTGTTGCTGGTGCCTCTGCATTGGCCACCGCCTGGTCATATGCTCGAAATTGCTTTTGAAGGGATACCTACTAGGCAAGCCTACCTCGAGCGGTGGTGGCTGTAAAAGCAACTTAGAAGCTTGGAGCCACTGCGGGAGAGCTCCCAAAGCTATCCCTCATCCATTCTAGACCTCAAGCCTTCGCGTCGACAGCCACCACCGGCAGACTGTTGCAGCGCCACGACAACCGGCACGTATAACGAGACCCGGCAATCTGGGGGCCGCTACCCCTGCTTCATTCCAGGCAACTCCAAGAAGCTGGAAAACAACAGGAAAGAAAGAGTTATGTGACAAGTCATGAGTGTCAAACGAGCAAATAGGCAGACGCCGCCGGGCTGGAAATGACGCCAATGTCGATATAGCTGCATATGAATGGGAATGCTTGGCGTTGATCAGATGAGCACCAATTTAAGCTTACACTTGATCCTTTGGCAGATGGCTTGGCTTGGACACTGCCGCCTAGATGTGCACTGGATATGCAGTCAAATTCGTCTTGGGAAGTGCAATTTGCATCATCGCTACCAAGTTCCGCTAGCACAGGAGTGCATGGCTATGACTTCGATCCCTTGCAGCGGCAGTTATGGTGGCCACTTGAGGGAGATCCTCCCGCTGGTTCTGTCAGACCTCCGAGGAGACGGTATAATCTCACTCAATCTAGCATCGTTACTAGGCGCTCTTAACTAGGTGCTCACTGCATTTGCGCTCAGGAGGTGGCTCGGGATGAACAGCAAGCTTGCTGCTCAAGAGCGCCTTATTACTAGGCACCACGACCAAGCCCTTGTAAGGCTGGCACTAACCATGTTGTAGCTACACCCATTAGTCGTGACACGGCAAGGCGTGCTATGAAGTGGCCTGTTTTGCGAGCAGCCAAAAAGCCACAAGAAGGAGGCTTGCAGCGGACATCTCCTTCACCTCAATTTCATGATGCAGGCCAGATCCAAGCGCTCTTTGCTGCTGTTCGAGACCGGTCTGCGAAAAGTCGAGGCGTCCAATCTGCCGATGCACTATGATCAAGAAAGCTACGACTAATCACCTGTGTCTGTCGTGGCGCGTATCCGTCCCAGCCCGCCGGAAAGGCTTAGCTTCGTAGGGCTTGTGGTCGACAACCGAAACATCGGGCTCCTATCTCATATGGCTGCTTTTTGGTGTGCATTAGGCTTGACGGTTTAGAGGGGGGGTTTGCTTGAAGCGCAATTGATGCTGACCGATTGATTCTAGACTTCCTCTTGGCTGGCGACAAGTTGAGCTCAACGAAAATCGAAAATGCATGGGCGGTGTTTGTACTAACAATTCGAGAATGAACAAGTACGAAGCGCAAAGCTCGAAACATAATCTGTTTATTCATTATCATGTGCGCAGATGCGAATACTACGCTCACAATGCCCCTCTCTATTGAACCCCTGGTCTTCCGATACCCTTGACACTGGGACTCTGTATGTTTGTGTGGCTCAATGTAACCCAATATCGACGCTTGAACAACAGCCTTTCAGCTATTGTAACGGATTTATTGATCATCTTTATGCATGCATACCAGCCGAATAGGAAACAGAAGGTAATACTACGGCATGCTCAACCGAGGGGCTCTTGAACACATTGGTGTAAATGGGCTCACTATGGCAGAAGCAAAATCTGACGTACAAATGACAGGTAGGATTGCGGAGAAGCACAAGTTGCATGGCTAGACAAGTCTTGTTGGTGAACTTGTGGGCAAAGACGGGTGATCGCCTTGTCGTTCGGGTTATTGGTCATTGGTAACTGGGCGTTTGGCATTTCGCTGCATTGATTGGAGTCGATTTGTGAGCGCCCGTCGAAAACGAAATTTGGTGGCTTGTTAATGGGGAGTATAGGGAGGGGGGGTGTTTCAGTGCCAAACATTCGAATTCATGCGCTGCTTCAACGGAGCTCTTCTACTCGTCGCCCATCTATTTTTGCAACTCGGGTTTGGGGGCCATCTGGCCTAGCGCGGTTGCGGGACATATGAGACGGCAATCGGCGTGATATCCTGCCAGGGATGTTGCTTCTGACATCCTCTAGTCGGGTCCCGTCTCCCGGCTAGCTCCAACGCTTAACTACGGGGAATTGTGGCGTTCGCTTGATTTAGTGGTCGCCGACCACTCTTATTAGCGTGGAGATGTTGTCAGTTTTGGACAGGCTTTGGGGCCCCTCATAGGGCAGGCGAATTGCCTGCGAGAACCCCCCTCCCTGGTCGACGGTGACGAGGCGATTCGTGCGCAGAGACAGACGCTTCAAACGCCAGCATTCCGTGTGAGCTACAGACGCAGAAGAAAGGGGTGGACGAGAGATGGCGCTGGCTGAGTTGATGCTGCTGCTGTTGCTGTCTTTACCTATGCAGAGTCCCGATGCTTTGGATAGCCTCATGGCTCGCGTGGCGTCGAACGCCTCCCCGAAGTCTTACGTTTTGGGGCAGAGGCCTCTCACGGAGAAACCCAACTCGTCAATGTCTGGAAACTTTGAAACTTAGTTTCTCGTCACTGTTTAGTGGGCAACGCTGTTTGTCCTTCCCCAGAAAGGGGGGTGTCGCCGTCATTATGAGTTGACCTGAAGCCATAGTTTTGTTTTTTTCTTCTCTCTAACTGCTTTCCCCTCCCGCTTTATTTTCTCTCCCAGTGGGTAAGTTTCTCTGGGCTCAAGGAAAGCCAAAAAAGAAAGCCAAAAACGGGTGGGGGTGGAGGGCGTGGCGCTCTGGCTCGAGATGCTGGTCGCATCTTGGGATAAGCAAGGCCACGTGTAACCGTCAAGCCGGTCAGCAGCAAGGTGAACCTAGCCCAGCAACGCGCGCCTCACTTGAGATTCCCAATCTACCCTGCTTTAGTCATAGGCGCTCGCTTCCGCCCGCGATTCTCTAGAGGACGATGACAAGTCGAAAAAAGAGCGCTTGACCTAAATGGGCTTGAATTCGCGATATGACACGGGGCGGCTGGCCGAATCGAGACATCTCATGGGGGGGCCCTTGATGATGGCGGAGAGCAGGAAGGTGAGAGCTTGGGAAGCCAGTAGAGGCATGTTCGCGTGCCAATGGTTCGATGCGTTATGCATTACTTTGGTGCCATCTCGCCGAAAACATGTTGATAGACGAGGACCGAACGGAGGGGCGATTTGAGCGAGGGCGAAAGGGGGGCGAAAGCGAAACTCCGCATGGGGGACACAGACGGGCTCTCATTTGACACAGCGTATTTGCGTGCTTGCCCGTCTTGTATATACCGTTTGCCGTTTGTGGATGACGGATGACGCCGTATTATTACACTCTGCGGGCAAAAATCATCACTCTGGAGTCGTCTCGCGACAACAAGTGGGATGAAGCTCACTCTCACTCGGCCAAGGGAATGAATGGGGAGGGGCGAGAAGCTTGGCCTGGGCCAGCCTGGGCCTCGTCTTTCGGAATACACCGTCGTACGAGGATTTGTCGACGGCCCGTCTTCAGGTATGATGAATTGGTGGAGGCTGTCATGTTTGATTTCCTATTTGGATTGAATATGCAAAATGTGCAGCTCATCGCCATCCGATACAACAGCAACAGCGCCCGATTGGGGTCCCACTGCACACACCACTCTCACGGCGATAATCAATCCATTCACACACACACGCACATACACACGCATACGATATTAAACTATTACTCCGGTTGCTTGGGGCTGCTCTGCTTGGGCACGCACATATGCCTCTAAATTAGCCCACATTGGCAGCATGCAAGATGTATGTGAGTACAGACGGTAGTGGTACATGCATCTTGCACGGGCGCACCGGCAGACGCTCTCGTACACAGGCACACAAACACGGGTTTCGATGGGGATGCCGCGGCAGCCAGTGGTATCCAGTGGTATCCATCTGCGTGTCTCTATTTGTGTGCTCCGTCTCATCCTTTCAGCAGGTCAAGGGTCAGTGGTCTTGGTGTCTGACCAATGGCACGGCCCGGCCGACTACTTTTGGCCAACCTCCCTTTACCAACTGGGACGGACTTGGACGGACTTGGATGTTCTGATTTATCCCTAAATCCAATCCCAATCTCAAGGCCCAATCCCCATCCCACGAGGCCCAAAGGTTAATGACGATCGGGCCTTGTGTGTGTTGTTTTCTCGTCGTTGATGTCGTACTCTTGGAGGAGGTGACCGAACCGCTGCCGAGGTGTCCATCATCATCACCCTGCCGGCATCTCCTATAGCCGGGCGGGAGCGCTCGATTGTTTCTCTTCTAGGAACTCTCTCTCCACCATTTTTATATAAGCGGAGTCTCGGCCAATGGCCAACGTTGACTTGGGACTGCCCCCCTCAATTTTTGCATCGCCAAACTCTTTTCACCGTACGCACTACATGCAGCGTGCAGCAAGCATGCAGTAAACTGGGCTCCACACCTAGGCGTTTTTCTCTCCTTCTGGCCATTACCAACCAGCCCTCAAATACGGAGTACGATTTGCACCGACAGCCCTTTTTTCCTGTATGATTCACTTCACAGGGCTCGATAACTTCTTCTTTTGGCGGGGCGAGTTTGTTCCTCCATCTGGCCGACAGGGATTGCCCGGGGTTTCGTTTTCGGCAAACCTATTGCCCTCTCCTATCTCGGGGCAGCACAGATTTCTTACCCTCGTTTGTGTGCCAATCATTGGCTGTAGATGAAGAAATTTCCTTTCGGAGATGCTAACCATCTGGACTAGCCGTATCCTTGTTGTCAAAGTTCAAGCCCTTGCCCATGCCTTATTCTGTGGATAAGTTACGGAGAACTCGTAGGGGGAGTTTACACATACTCCGTATGAAATGCCTAGGCAAATGACAAATGACCCAGATGCTAGCTTCTCCAGTTTGCATCATCTTTTTCTCTCTAGAACAATGGATTGCGAAGGCCCCCATGCCAACGGATGATCCGTGCCAACAACTTGTGGTGCCTGTCCTGTAACCCGTGTATACCGGGGGGAGGGAGAGGATGGAGAAGTCGAACGATGCGGAAGAGTTTCCGCCATCCCATATACGATGACACGAATGTGCATATTGAGGCATCCGAGTTGTTGCATGTCATGCACCGCGGATCTTTGGGACACGACAACAAGGCGTATTTCGCTTCATTTTCTTTTGCTGCGACCTGGCCCACTTTGGTCACCTCGGGGGGAAACGATATGCCTGTCTGTGTTGTTTTTGTCTCGCTTTTACTTTGTTGCGACATTGAACCGAGTGACGCAGGCGATGCGCAACTCTTGTCTCTGCTCCCTCTCGATCGGGGCATTTCGGTGCCTGTCGACCGAAGGGGTTGACTGAGTGACGAAGTGTCTGTCTTTCCGTGTCATAGACTTTTTGCTGTTCATGACTCCACTTGGTGGTAACTCCGTCGTTTTCTCTGTGATAATGTTCCGCCTTTTGTGATGCCGATCACCGTGGTTAAGCGGATGTTACTGCTACAGTAGTACCGCTTGTATGTACATGTATACTACTTTGCTGGTGTGAAAACCCTGGTGTCGTTTAGATCATGATTGACTTGAGATCGTCTCCCACTTCCCTATGGCGTCAAAGGGGTGGAAGAAAAGAATACACGGGACTGATGTTTTTGACATAGTATGTAGATTAGTCCGGCGTTTTCTTTCCTGATTCTGATACTTTTAGCATGGAGATCAGTCCGGTGTTTTTTTCTCTTTCACCGCATGGGCTTTTTTCTCGTGGTAGCAGCTTGATCTATCTAGTTGACTGGAGACTTTTGTTTCAGGCTATGGAATATGGGACACACGAACTACCTAGTACGTAGTACGAATACTAGCACTGCCTAATAGTAGCCCTACTGCTTTCTTATTTTTCTCTTGTGTGTAGTCGCTTGGCTCACGTCATTTCAAGAGATTCCTAGCATAGTAAATCTATCTATAGCCTCACTTTGTTTAAGACGGTTAGTTGGCAGTTGTTTTTTTCTCCCCTTTAGACATTTTACCATCTTGGCACTCGGACCGGTCTTCGAGTAAGGTGAGCCGAGCTCCTGGTAACGTAGCCGTTCGTCGTTCTCTGTACGAAAGCGAACCCCCGTGGAGAACGAACTACGGAGTAACCAGCCTTTTGGCGTAATGTAATTGAGGAAACGAAACTAGATGGGGGTCCCACGAGAGAAAAAGGCACCCCCTGACGTTGGGCGTGATGGGAATAGGTTCCTTGCTTTATGTGCTTCTCGGCAAAGCACCTTGTCATGTGGCATTTCATCCGTTGAATGTTACCTGAAAGCATTTTTTTCTCACCCCCCAGGAGCCGATGGGTGATCTCTTTGACAAGGCCTCCGGCTTGTGGGCTTCCCCCATCAGGGCATTCGTTTGCCGGTTACAGACAGGTACAGGTATCGTGATGAAGGGGTTATGGAGCACCGGAGGAATGATCTGATCTGGTGTCCCCCTTGACTGAATTCAGAAGGGGGGGAAACAATGACAGGGCAGGGCAGGGCTGGGGGCATGTGTTCGCATTTGGGGGAGGTGGACTGGCTAGCTGTTTTTGTTCTTTTGTGCTTGGCGGAGCAGGGCAAGGCCTATGCGTGAGATTTATGAGAGCCTAGACGATACGATACAGGGTGGTGTTTTTTGATCTTGGTTCGGATCAGAGAGATGTGATAAGTGAGTGCTGCCTGGCCTGGCCCTGGGTTGAGATCGTTGGGGGCGACTTGTTGCGGTAAGCTGCACGATCTGGCTGAGAGTACGAGGACATGGTTTAGGTTTGTAAGTGGTGAAGGGTATTGTTGCCTGGTTTCAGTGACTGTATGTGTCGATGTGCGTGGTGGAGTGTTTAAAGGCCTGTTGATGAGGTTTACAATTGATCAATGTGGTGTTTCGGTGTTGAACGAGAAGCCACAATGCGTTTCAGGACATCGTTTTCGTTTTCGGTAGGCTAATATATGGATCTTTGCGCTATCTACGAGTTTTTATCATTTGCGATAAATTGTCAAACTTAGAGTTCTCCTGAATGTTGAATCAGTATTGTTGTAGCTGAGTTATGCAAATGTGCTTCTATGGTGAGACGGGAATCTCTCTTGTGGGAATGATTACAATATGAGAGTGTTATGGAAGCTGACTGCATACTGCACCCCTTTTATACGGTGCGAGTTGTAATTCGTGTAGGGTATGTAGTACTATACCAATTGCATAAGTGTTGGTCGAAAAGAAGTAGGAAAGTTGCTGCCGAAGTTGCTCGTGTCACAACCAGACATTGTCATTGACGGTGAGCGTGCCCTGGACAAATTACCTATAGCTTTTATGAAAATTTACCGCCTTGGATTCTGGTTCTACTATGCAGTTATTCTTCATTTACATCCGCAGCACTTTGATTCGAGGAAAAAGGCATGCTTTTTGATGTTAGGGAGTTCACGATGTTTGAAAGGTAAGCTAAACTCGGCCGAATTGGGCGTGGTCGTACCCTTTCGCTTCCTGGACAATTGCATAGATTTCTTAAAATACACCTTCAATAAACCATATACAAAATCACATCAGCACATATAGAATACAAGAGACTTACTCTCTAAATCATAATGAAACGACCTCTCGCGACGCAATTCCGCCGGAGCGCCACGGGAGTGATAAGCTAAAAGCGGGAGTCAGCGCGGAGCCGGCTAAGCCGCGGAACAGGCCGAGAGGCCAATCACGTGCCAATCTTCAACGACGTGCGTCATCGGGAGCTTACCTGTATCAATAACGTGGCATCAAGCATCGAAATCGGATTGTTAAGCAAACCGGCGACTTGCAACCGGCGAAAGCGATTCACGGGCTCGACGATGGAAATGTAGGCATCTGGAACCTCGCCATTCAACCACAAGTCAAGTCTTGGTTCGCAATGTTTAAGCTGCGGCTGGGCTGGTACGCCGGGGTACGTTCATGTTTAATCTTTAAGCTTGTTGGCAAGCTCTCGGCCACATCAAGCCAACCCGTCCCACCAACTCAACTCTCTCCATCCAAGCCTCTCGTGCTAATGCGCTTCATGCAATCCAGGTATCGACTGCCCTGGCGGGTGCCGTCGTCCTGTCGGCATTCCACCAGCGCGCCAACTTTTATTCGGCCATGGTATACCTTGCGCAGAGCAACTTCTGTCTGCTGGTGCGTTGATCACGACCCGCTTTCGTTTCGTGGGAGCTTTACAGCTAAGCTATCATTATAGGTCCTGGTCAACTTCACATTGCTATTGTACAGTAGCTTTATATATGCCTTGACGCAGCTGTGTTTCGGCACGTTGCGTGCGATCGAGGTCGAGCAGCTCACCGAGCGAGCATGGTTCGCCATCACCGAGACGTGCCTTGCCATGACCATCTTCCGGGAAGAGATTGGGGCTTGGTTCCTCGTCATGTTCACGGCATTGGTCACGGGCAAGGTATGGGGCTGGATTGGAGACGGGCGTGTCGAATTTCTCGAGCAACAACCCCCTGCGAACCCCCGGCTCTTCCATCTGCGACTCAGCATCTCTCTTGCTGCTAGCTTTATCTACGATATCTGGATACTCCGTTATGCGATCTATACCGTCATTCAACAAGCTAGGCCCAATATGATGGTTATGTTTCTCTTCGAGTTCGCTGTTCTGGCTACCTGTTCCTGGAGAACGGGGGCTCGGTACTTGGTGTCGCTCACGGAGCAGCGCATCGTCCATTTGCAGACGAGAACACGCTTAGCAGAGCGGAGGGCAGAAGTCAGCCAGCAACGCGAGGCCATCATTCGTCAGCGAGAGCAGGCCGCAGCTGCTGGAGAGCCAGCTCCTGAAACCGAGGAGCCTTTACCCAACCCTGACGACATTGATGAGATGGATATTGAAGTTCCTGGCTGGGCGGCAAAGGGCGAGCTCGTTCTTTGGCTAGATCTGGTTACTGGTGAGAAGAAATTCCTATCGTTTGAAGCGTATTCATCTCGATTTTCTAACATTTACCAATAGATATGGTCAAGCTGGGCATCTACGTCTCGTTCTTCATGATGCTTCTCGTATTCTATGGACTTCCTATTCATATCATGAGGGACCTGTTCATGACAACACGCGACTTCCTCAAGAGGCTCAATGCGCTTTTGCGGTACAGACGGGCAATTCAGGAGATGAATAAGTACCCCGATGCTACTGAGCGCGACCTTGCGCAAGAAAATACGTGCATCATCTGTCGTGAAGAGATGCATCTGTGGGATCCTGCAAACAACGTGGGCACCATCGACCGTGTGCGTCCCAAGAAACTCCCCTGTGGTCACATTCTGCATCTTGGCTGCCTCAAGAGCTGGCTGGAACGGCAGCAGGTATGCCCAACGTGTAGAAGGCCTGTGACGGGTGAGCGACCTCGATCTGCCAACGACGCCCGTCGCGCTGCTCTTCGGATACAATTCGGACCACAACGGGGTCAGGACCAGCATGCTGATGGCAACGACAACGCAAACAATAATAACAATAACGATAACAATAACGTACGCCGTGATGGACAGAATGCCGCGGCAGCTCCTCGACAAGCTCAAGGAGCAGGGCGGCCTCGTGTCTTCCAATTTGGACCTATCAGACTCGGATTTGGAGCCAATGACCAACAAGTCCGTGAGCTCGCCCAAGAGTTTGGCATGCCACAAATTGCTCCCGATCAAGGCCAGAATGCTTCCACGGCTACTGCTCAAACCCAGATTCAGCTACCTCCAAACAGTGAGACTTATCAGAATTTTCTTAATCAGGCTCTTAACCAGCCTCCATCGGGTGATGCTTATAACCATGCGCTTATTGGAAGCCTCCTACAGCAGGCGGAGCAGCTGCTGCAACGCCAATTGGCCAGCTTGCAGAACACGCAGCAAGAGCTACAGATTGCCAATCTTCTCAATACCGAGATGCAGCGACTTCGTCAACGACGACTACAGCCACAGGATGCCGCACAGAATGGCCAAGTGCAGCCGCCTACATCTTTCAATCAGCCAACCGGCTTACCTCCAGTAGGGTTGCCGCCTCTGCCTGTTGCTCTACCTCCTCTTGGTACCTTTGACTCTGCCTTTTCGAGAATACCGCCTAGAATGAATAGCCCGCTGATGACTCGACACGGAGCTGGCCCGTTCACGACAGCGATCCCTGCTGGCAGCCCCGATTTGCCAGAAGGAGTAGTGCTGCCTCCAGGGTGGTCCTTGACGCCTCTGCAGAGACTTGATAACCCTCAAACTGTGCCTCCTTACTCTCCCCAGACTGCTGGTGTGCCTTCACATGGGGATCCTACCAACGGAGGCCACATCGCACCAACCTCTGTACAGCCAACTCCAACAACGTCACACAGTCAAGACACAGTTCCGGCAGAATCCTCGTCAATTCCTGCTCCAGTAGCTCACGTGTCGACACCGCGAGCAGATACACTACCTGTTCCCAGTGTTTTGTCTGATCCTCCGCCCGTGGTGTCACCTAGTCCGATGTTGCCAAACTGGGGCGGATCCAATCAGCTTTTCGGCGGTAGCTCTCGTCTGGAACAAGGAGACACGGCAAGCCAAGCTAGTACACAGGCCGCTCCATCAACGGAAATTGACAATGCGCCTGAACATAGCAGCGCTCACGAGTCTCTGCCGGCGGCGGATCTGAAACGGGAGCCGAGTATCCTTGAGCTTGAGCAGCAGAACGAGGAGAGCCATGCTGAAGATGATCCTTCTGAGAAAGGAAAGGGTAGGGCCGTCACTGTGGAAGAGGCTGAGGACGAGGAGGACTGATGAGGGAGGTTTTGTGCATAGGATTATCATATTATCAGACTGGGTCTGCCTGTTAGAGCGGACCTGGTGCAGTGTTTCCTGTTGATGGCTAGCTCTGTTTTTCTTTTTCATTCTTACTGACTTGGACTGGGCATTGATACGTGTGCCATCCGTATATGCAGGTTTAGGCGTTTAGGATAGGTAGCAGATGACATTCAATCAATCCAACAGCGCTTTTATATATCCTCTTTTCGGAGTCACTACTTGATGATCAATCATTTCTAATGGCTCGACTATCTGTGCCTGTGGTTAATTGTTGTTCTTGAGAGGGAGTGGGTTACTCCAAAAGCGTATGTAATACATTGTGAATACGTTGCTATTTTTCGCTCTATACAGATATATAATATATATTCATGCACATATATTTCATTCATTCATATAGACAATCACCTCAATAATCTCACACCCCCAACACAACGCCATCAAATCGCTCTTCATAAATAAAAGCACGCTCTTCATCCCGTCAAAAAACATCCTACTCCTGCTCCGACGCCTCCTGGCCCAAAGCCTTCTCTTGAATCGTCGGCCCCTTTTCTTCCATCTTGACAACGAAGTCATAGTTAACCCTCAAGTTCTCCGTGCCGCTCAGAGCCCTAGTCATCATAGCCTCTTTCTTCTCCTGTACCAACCTTCGCAGAGCCCCGATGAGGAATCCTGCAATAATGTCAACTGACCATCGGTCTGGGATGAGGGCCAGCACATCGTCAATGTCGAACCACCCACTGAAGCGGTCGAGCAAGGCACTCGTTTGTTGAACTCGGTCGCTGACATCATCAATGGCTAAAAACTCTCTGAGGACGACTTGGAAGAGGCGGCGTTGCTGCTCTATTTCGGGGATGCTGTCGCGGCGGCCCTGGATGGGGGAGTATATGGTCGCACCACCTCGGAGGCAGTAGGAGACGGCGGTATCATAGTCACCCAGTTTATGAACCAGGAGACGCAGAGCATCTTCATGTTTGCGCTCTCGGCCAGCAATAATGATGGTCTCGGGAACGAGCAAATCGTCTGATAGGTTGTCTGTGCGCTCCCTGATGGCGGCAATGTCGTACTCATGAGGCCCGCCTAGGAGTTGAAGAAGCCGAAGGCGGCTTTGCCAAACCTCATCATCCTCGGGAGCATTTTCCGTCAAAAAGTGCCTGTACGTTGGCTTGGGACTTTGTAGAGCTTTATAAGCAGAATACGCGGCCAAGACGCGATCTTGGCTCTCAGGCGATTGAAGATCGTCAATGACAATCTCCAAATAGTACGAGATGAGCTCGTTGACGTAGGTTTCGTAGCCTTTGTCGAACACGAGGTGTTCCAGATAGTATTTGACTGCACCGGGAGCCTCCGCACGCAACAGCTCTACGGCTTTGGTGGGCTCAAACTTTGATTTGCCTTTATCTTCCGCAAAGACTTGCACACCGAGTTTGGGGTTTCGATTGGCCAGCCACAGACCATACTCTTGTACAAGCGCTTGGTTGCTGATCTTGGTAAGGTACTCTCGTACCCTCTGTTCACCGTCCGTCAGCTCTTGAGCGTCGTCTTCTTCTCCCTCAAGAACGCGCTTCCAAGTGGCTAGCACCTCAGCAGACATCTTGCGGCTTTGGTATAGTCTGCTCAGGGCAAAGAACCTGTGGTACGACTCTAAGAGACCAACGGCCCGGTCGAAGCAATCCATGCCACCGTCTACCAGCGCACCGAGCTCCGCCCTGACAGCGCCTCCCTTTCCCAGGCCCTTGGGAGAGTGCCTATCAAGCTCCAGTAGGACGAGTAGCAATGCTGCATCTACAGTTCGGAATACTTCAGCCTCGACTGACACACTACCGAAGCCCTTCATCTTTCTCCAAGCCTGGAGATAGCGCCTGAGGAAATGCAGAGTCTTGAGCTGAAGACTCCTTATGCCTCCTTGATATAGCGTTTGGAATGCTGGACTTGCCAGAAACGCTTCAGGCAACTCCTTTACGCCGCCATATATCCAAATGCCTCGACGGCCCTCTATGATTTCATTTCTTACTCCTGGAATCAGAGACAAGACAACTCGTGGGTCAAGTTTGCTTTCCACAAGAACCTCCTGTAGAGCGTTTAGCTCCTCATCAGAGAATTCTCTGTCTGGCGTGGAAAGGAGGAGGTTGATCAGCAGAATCACCCCAGCCTTTTGTTGTATATAGCCGAATGTGGTGAACTCAAGCTCTGTGCTTGGGTCACGGTCTCGAATGATTGATAAAACCATAATAATTGCACGCTTATCAATTTCCTTCGTGTCGTTTTGCCCTGCCAACCGGGCAGTCTCTAATCTTTTGTCGAGTTGTACTATTAGGGGATTTCGTGCGGCCCACCATATGCGGTTGCCACGCCATACGGCGACGCGAGTTTTGGATTTCGACAGCCGACGAGCAAACTCTTCTCCTTCTGCCGTTCGTGAGTCCTCCCATCCCTCCGGAAGTGGCTCTCCATCCTGTGAGTCGCGTTCAAAAAGCTCTCGCTCCTTTGACAGCTGCTCTATTGAGAGATCAGCTCGAGAGCCTGAGGGCTTGAGGGCAGATGCTGTTGGGGGAGATAGTTCAGCCGAGCTTGGAAAGGGTATGAATTTTCGCATGCTTAGTTTCTCGATAACATCGTTGGACTGAGTTTCCTGACTGCTGACGACAGCACGAATGCCGTATGGCCCGGAAAGTTCTGCATCACCGGCTTCTAACCACTGTTTTTCGGGGTGCGCTTCATTGCCAGCACTCCAGCGTTGGATTTCTACACCACTGTGAGAAGCGCCGTTGATATCCTTTGTCATGGCGGCAAAGACATAGCCATCCTCCTCTTCTGTTGAGGCGGAATCATCTGTTGGATTACTGTCAACCACGACTTGTTCTGGATAAATTTCAAACGTGATTGTTGGTCGTGTAGGATCGCCGTCAAGGTTTATAAACATGCCAACGCCAGGATCTGACGGACTGGTGCCCATAACAAGAAGGAACTCTTCTGGGGTTGGCGAAGCAATGTGTGGTTTCAGCAAAGCTGTCACGGGTCGCGGCGCCGGACTGGAGGATGGAGGAGGTGCAGGCAGGGGTTTATCAACGGGCGGCGGTGTCGAGCTCTGCTCTTCCGGGGGCCGAGGGCTTGATGGCTGCCCAGGAGGAGATAGCGTTTGAGCGGCAGGGAGACGCGGGCTTGCTGCTTGCGACTCGGGTTTTGGGGAGTCTACTCTGGTAGCGGTAGTTCCCAGGCTGGCACTTCGGTTATGGCCTTGCGAAGTGCTTTGCGGCCGGTTCTGGTTTGAAGAGGCACTTCGAGCAATGCTGCTGCCCGCGTCTTTGCCAATGTTTTGAATGTGTCCGAATTCTGCAGAAGAAGAGTCCTCTTCCAATGACGAGATATTCATGAGAGGAATCTTTAATTGGCGATTAACATCGATGAGGGCGTAAGTCTTTGAATCTGCCACGCAGGCAATGGAGTCACGCCGGACAGAGATGGTGCTGCCGAGGAAATCGATGTTCTAGAACATGTGAGCCATGAGCTCTCCAGCTATGAAGGTAGTCGGATGACGCGGGCTACAGAACATACCTTGACGGCGCGTACGTCCTCATCGATTTTAACCACCTGGATTTTCCTATTAAGTGATAGAAGGATTGCGACCGTCTCGCCAGTGTTTGTGACGCCATCGCCCTGTCCCGCCTCATTCAAGTCGATACCACCGATCCAGCCGCAGTTCTTGACTTGCTTTGCGCCAAATACCGGGCTTAGTTCCGGAAGAGAATAGAAAGTGACTGTTCCGTTGCACAAAATACACGCCTTGCCAACTCGAGGTAGTAGGAGGATCTGCTGTACACCGGGTCGTGAAGGGGTGTTCTCGGCGAATGCGGGTGAAAGCCTGGAGGCCGGGATGAACACCGGGCGCCCGGAAGTATCGGAGGGATCAGGTGGGATGCTGAAGAAATGGAGAAGCTCTGAGGCAGAAGTTCCAACGTAAAGATTGCCGTCTGCGCCAGATACTGTTAGCATTTGGCATATTATAAGCGGCGTGGTCGAGATCAAAGAGGGCACCAACCGAAATACTCGACGCAGTTGATCTTGACATCGCCTTCAGAGCCATCTGCAGATAGAGGCACCGAATCTACCCATGGCTGCAACACATATGGCCCATCTTGTCGATCCGCATTGATGCTGGGCGAGGCCATGGTGGATGTCGATGATGCCCCTCCACCAGGGCCATTGGATGTCATGACAGAGTATCGTTTGCTGGTGGTGTCATCTGGACACCTGGCTCATATTGTCTGGAGTCTAGAGGCCCCAAGACGGAGGATCCGGCGAGCTCAGCGTCTTTGGTCTTGAAGAGGGGAGAGAGTCTTAAAGAGCTCGTGTTGGCCAGCCTTCCGTCCAAGCTGGAAACTGCCGAGCTTAGTGCAGGCGAGGCTGAGGTGGGGCACTGCCAACCCCCTGTGACGAGCCGTTAGCAGTACAAAGAGGCACTGTTTGCACTGTAATTACGGGGCACTGCGCCTGAAAGCTGGCGCAAGCAGTTACAGCTCCGGCTACGTCAATCGTTTCACAACACGCTTCAAGCCCGATCCTCTATAGCCATTGGAGCGCCAACCCTCGCTCCTCGAAGAACACAGCACCAGCTCTATACCTCAATGCATGGACGGCTGATCGGCTTCTCTCTTTGGTAGCCGCGGAAACAACAAAGGCAGCAGCTCAGACACCATGTCCAACGACACAGAAGGGGCTGCAGCTGTCCCGGCAGTGGCGCAGAGTAGCGGCCCTGAAGCTGATGCTGGAGGAGGAAACAAGTTCTCTCATGCCATTTCGGCGTGGCGAAGTATGTGAGCTATGGCGAGCATCAAATGGAGCTGTGTTGTCTAACCATGATGCGCAGATGTCGACCTGACTACCTTGATATCCAACCTAGACAACACGGCGTCGGAAATCGTCACCTACCAGCGAGACTCGACAGTGCAGCGCAAGGAGCTGGCACAAAAGACAAAGGACTTCAGGAAATCAGATGACGCTACAAAGTTGACGGAGATCAAAGGACTCCTCAAAGGTGTGTTTGCTTCTCTGCTGACAGCGCATGCGTTCCAAGTATGAATGGATGACAGCTAACCCGGTGCGACCATAGCATACCAAACGTTTATCGATCTCCTCACGAACCACTCCAAATCGGTCAACTCGGCGTTTCTAAAGGCCTACAGCTCGCTGTCGGAAGCTCCCGACCCATACCCATTGCTGGAAGCCTCGGTAGACTCGATGCTAGTATCCGAAGATACTCTGCCAAAGATCACAGAAGAAAATCAGCACCTACAAAAGAGCGTCTCGAAGCTCACGGCGCAGCTTGAAGACTCTGAGTCCCGGCTTCAGACCGAGCGCGCCGCTCGCAAAGATTTAGAGGATAACTTGGAAGGCAAGGTGAAGGAAGTGGAAGCGTCGTGGACCGCTGTACTGGACGAGAAGACGGATAATTGGGAGGCCAAGGAAAAGACGCTGGAAGACAAGATTGCGAACCAAGAGCGTTTGCTGAGCGAACTCAAGGCCAACTACGAAGTCAACCAGCGGCTAGGGAAGGCAAGCGGCGATGACCAAGATGGTCAGCGCAATCAGGCCTCGAACGCAGAGCTGGAGATGCTCCATGCGGATTTGGAGAGGACTAGTTCTCGGCTGGCCGAGATTGAAGCGCGGAATGAGCAGATGAGACTTGAGCTTGCCCAGGCCAAATCAACAAGGCAACAGACCTCAACGTCCCTAGAAGATGACCCTGGATACATGCGAATGCGCTCAGAGAACTCGTCTCTAGTACGCAAACTGGAAGCAGCGAGGGTGGAGAAGGAAGGGTTCAAACGAGACATCGATGGCAAGCTACGATCGGTAGAACGGGAGGTTGCCCTATTGAAAGAGGAAAAGGAGTCTCTCAAGGCAAAGGTTGACAAATGGGCCGACTACGAAGAAGTTAAACAGGAGCTCGAAGTCCTCAAGAGCATCGAATTCTCGACCGGCGACGATGATGAGGCACCGCAAGACCTGGAAGGGGTCCCCAGCAAGGGAGACACGCTAGAGAAGCTCTTATTGGCGCGAAACAAGAAACTCAATGATGAGCTCACGATTCTTCGAGTATCTCATCAGGACCTTCAGCGCAGACTAGAAGATCTACAAGAGGAGCTTTCGAGAACCAATGCCGAGCTGGAGAAGGCCCAGAATTTGAATGAGAAACTGGAGAGCGACCTGGAGAATCTCCAGGCAGAAGGAGCAAACGCTTTCCCATCTGGCGCATCTGTTGCCGGCACCTACATCACCCGAGCCCAGGGGCGCAAAGGGGGGAGGATCTCACCCACATCTTCCATCATCAGCGGAATAGATCCTCGGACGTCATTTGGGGAGCGCGAGCCAATGGGAGGAGGATCAGGCATCCTCCCAATGGTGACGGCACAGAGAGACCGCTTCAAGAAGAGGAACGCTCAGTTGGAGCAGGAGCTTTCAGAGAGCCACCGTGCGGTGCAGCAGCTCCGACAAGAGGTGGCCGCTCTACAAAAAGACAACCTGAACCTTTACGAAAAGACGAGATACGTCTCGACGTATAGCCGAGGGGGTGCTACGACGTCATCGTCATCGGCCTACGCGACGAATCCTAACCCATCGACGGTTACCATTGGCGGGACAGGAAACCCCGGTATGGAGCTGGATCGGTACAGAAAGGCGTACGAGTCCAATATTTCGCCGTTCGCGGCATTCCGTGGCAGAGAGTCGGCCAGAGCATACCGCCGCATGAGCCTTCCTGAGAGGGTGGTCTATTCAATCACGCGCATGGTATTAGCGTCGCGTACAAGCAGAAACTTGTTTGCCGCGTACTGCGTGGCACTCCACATCCTTGTCTTCTTTTCGTTGTATTGGATGGGCACGTCGGACATTGAGAGGCACGCCAGCAACTTTGGCTCATCGGCGGCGGCAGCAGCAGCAGGAGCTGCGTCTGGTGGAGGGGGAGTAAGTGGAGGAGGAGGAGCAAGTCATGGGGAATGGCAAGAGGATGGGTTTGATGGTAAATAATTGGTGTTCATTCGATTACGGTAGTCGAGCGTTGACTGGGTTGGGAGGTGGATTCTTTTTTTTTTGGATATAGTATGTACTATGTATGATATACACGGAGCGGTGTTTTCCTCCATTTGCTTTTGTTGGAGCAGTGTGCCTTTGAAAAGATGACAGATATTGTCGCTGAGGGATAGACAGTGGCTAGAGCATGAGGAGAATACGATGTGTGCGCGTGCTGCTGTATGGAACGTGTGATACTCAACACGCGTATCTATCTCTTCAACCACTAGATACTGTAATATGAAAGGAGCATCATTCCATATGAGCCAAGCATACGTGGTGCTATTCATGTTAGACGCCGGCCGTTGAAGGCGGCCCAAAGAGGGGAACAAAGGTGGGATATATCCATTCTACAGATTGGTGGTTATAAGTAATCCATGCCTACCTATTGGACCGAGAAGGGAATAGCCAAGCTTCGTCGTCTTCTTTGCATAACGCGATAGTCAAGGTCGTAGCGCTAAGGAACTTTTTACTTTTAATCATGCCTACTACAGTAGATAGGTCAGATAAAAAAAGATTTACAGAGATGTCGCGTGGGTGGGCGATTAGAGAGATCGGAGGGAAGAGGCTTGATTGGCCTGAAGCGAAGATCTACGAGGGTTCTATTTCTGGATGGTGGGTGGATTGATTGGATGCGGGCAGAAAAAAAGAAACCTGGAAGAAAGAAATGGTTCGATTTTTTGGTTTAAGGTGTTGGTTTAACCGCCGCGTTTTGGGAGCCGGCGGGCCGAAGGAAGAAAAGGTGTGGGTGCTATTTTGGTGGTGGGGGGATGGATGGATGGATTTCTTTGCGGTGGGAGGTTTATTGGTGGTTGATAGGTTTGAATGAGAGCTGAATGATGATGGAGATGGAGATGAAGGTGTAGATCGAGATCAAGATGACGATGGATGGGTTGTCTGTGTGGGATTGTGATGTAAAGCTGAATCAAATGTGTGAAGCAGATCATATTGGTATGGAGATGTCTGGCTTGTCTTAGACTCTCGTGTACAGTACTTACACAAGCTCTGGATGACCATGCAATAGATTACATTATGCTAAACGCTTCCTCAAAATAAATGTCAATAAATTACGCCAAGATGGCTATTCGTATATTTCATCTATATTATATTGCTCCCACGGTATCATTCACCCATATCTCCAGTGCAAAAATACTCTAGCATCAATATCAATCAATATCAATGCCTGCATCTTGACCAGCCTGGGCGCCTAAACCGCCGCCCTCGAGCCAATCGCATCCCTCCCCTCCCATCATCCCTGTCCAGCGCGCCTCATCCATCGACATGTCTCGTCCAATCAACCTCCTCGGCGGCAAAACAACAAACCCTGTTACCGTTACCTTTTGCAAAACTCTCTTGTCGCCTTTGCCCATTCCCGGCCCTTCTTCTAATTTCCCGCCATCTCTTTTTTATCTATTCATTTTTTGGCGCCGGATCGGAATGGCGGCAAGCGAGCCCAGAATAAACACGCTTGCACGCAACCGTCCGAAAATGGCATCATGTGTAAAATAAGTGTTTCCGCGTTAATGTAGATTTGCGTGAGACATGGGGTGGGTGGGATGGGAGGGGGGAATGTGTGTTGGCTTATAAGAGAGGTTGGGTGGCCGCATTGTTTCGGGAGTTTTCTGGCACAAACACACCACAGCTTGAATATCTTTTTGCATTATCACCATTTCCTTTTTTGTCTTTTCCTTTTGTCAGGGTCTATTTCCTTATTTCCTAAGTGCGAATTCGTTTCCATTTCCTTGCTCGTTCGATTATTCGGTATTTGCAGTCAATTGTATTTCTTCGACATCCGAAAGCAACAGAATTACTTACTACCCTCGTCGGCTGGTCCTTGTTACGATTGTCTCGCTATCTTCCCCCAATCTGGTTATTGGATTCGAATCTCGTCTGGATTAAAGACAAAGAAAAAAGAAAAACATCTCATCCTCCTCCCTCTACACACACACAAACACACACACATACACAATGCGTTCATCAACCTTCCTGGTGTCATCGCTGGCCGTCTTTGGAGCTCACGCCGCTCCGGCCCTCCCTAAGCTTGATCTCGACAGCATAAAGAACCCGGCGGTTGCGTTGGACGCTGTATCAAGCTACTTCAATCTCCTTGCATCAAAGGTTCAGCTCTCCAAGGTACAGTCGGTAGCACCAGTATGCGACCTATCCAAGGCCCAGATGCCAACGAGTAAGTCTCAATGCTTCTGACCTTGTATAACCGACATGATGACTGACAAACGACACTCTCTCAGTCGACGGACTGCTCCCTCCATCAGCAGGCTTGACCGTCCACCACGTCGCCGTTGGCCGTGGCACTCAGAACTACACTTGCGATGCCAGCAACCCCAATGCGGCTCCTGTTGCTGCCGGCGCCGTGGCCACTCTTTTCAACGTTAGCTGCATTGCGTCCATCAGCCAGGATCTGCTCCAAAAGGTGCCCAACATGGCCGTTAACTTCAACTACGACGCAGCCACTGCTGGCCCGCTCGGCCCAATGACGCTGCCCATCTCTGGCCATCACTTCTTCGTCGACGCCACAACGCCCTTCTTCAATCTCGACACTACCACTCTGGACCTTGGTACGGTGCCTTGTGCAAAGAACGGCAGCGCCCCTGCGCCAGCCACTGGGGCCCCGGGACCATCAGGCTCAACTGCGGTTCCGTGGCTGAAGCTCACAGCCAAGGATGGCGCCACGGGCAGCATCAAGGAAGTGTACAGAGTCAACACGGCTGGAGGCAACCCTCCGGCTACATGCCAGGGCCAGCCAGCCAACATTCAAGTGCAGTACTCAGCAGTGTAAGTCACCATCTTGTCCCTGATTCCTGGTTTGACCATCGCAGTGCTGACAAGACTTGCCTTTAGATACTGGTTCTGGGGAAGCAACTAAGAAACGAGTAGTGACGCGGCGAATAGAGGGTGGTCATCTTTTTGGATGTTTGGGTTTCAATACACTTGTTATTATTGCTTAGGCGTCATATATGAGCCTAGTAGCATATTTCATTAATTATCTGGGGGTTGGTTAGCGTTTCATTCTTCAAGGAAAATTGATCGAGGGTTTTGCTGGATGTATATACGAATACATGTCAATACCTAGCTTGCAGCACTGAATAAGTTGAGTACCAAAATGGATAGTCAAGGCGTATAATCTCGGTGAAAATGTGTGTAGGGTTAATGTGATGCATGGGCAACATGAGATGCAATTGGCCTTAGTTCATGACTAAGAACGTAGAGGGGCGAGTGAGGCAGATAACGGGCTGCAGAGCCTCACCCGCTGTGCGAAATTGGCTTGTGCCGCTGGTGTAATCTGGACCTGGACCAACATACAATTAACTAGGACAGTAATAGGCGGGATTGTAATGTGGTGATCACGGGCTCAGCTGGAGAAAAAGGCCCGAATTTACACCGTTTGGAGGTGACGTTTGATGAGCTCAGGTGGCTTCAGTCTCGTCACGGGCATGCTTGCTGCTGCCGTATTCCTGTCCTGAGTTTGCCTTAATCGAATCCTGCAAGAAGGCAAAAAAGAAAAGAAAAGAAAAGAAACTTAGGAAGAGTCTAGACCAGCGGAAAACGAGGCTGCCAATCCACTAAATATGGACTCAAACATGAATAAAATCCCCGTATGGTTGATCAATTCCGTGATGGTGTTGAAGCAAGCAGCTTGCCGACCTCATCGAGGCTAGCGTGGCTTGTGTTGGTCGAGATGTGCCTGTACCTTGGCCCGCACACTCACCAACCAACGACCACCGCAATTGCCGTCCCAACTGGAGTACCTGTACGAGCACGGCCGCGCCCAACAATGCTTGGCATGCCAGAGGCCACTTCGGCCCTGGTCCGCGGTCCCTAGCGGAGCCACTAAGCGGGTGCTCTAGCGGCACTCGAGGCTCTATTTTCCAGGGCGAGGCCCTCTGTAGAGAGTTGAGAGGCTGCTAGCACAGGGGCTTGAGGGGCTTGCTAGCACGGGCTCCGCCTCCGCGATGCGGTGAACCCGGATGATCACTAGTGCCGGGGCCCGCCTTGGCCTTGCCAGTCTTAGTCGATGCACAAGTAATATCGGGGCCATCACAGTAATCAGGCGATCCGATCTCGTCATATTTGAAGGGATCTGTGGACGTTTATCGGGACTGACTGATGCCTGGAGCAATCCGCGGACCAGATACGAGTAAAAACTCTGGCGTGTTTGGCTGAAAAGTGAGAGGCTCTGCCACGCTGGTGAAAGGTGATCTGCAGTCTCCCCCTTGTTGCAAAGTCTAATCTGATGTCAAGTTTTGGCCACTCCTGATAGTAGCACGAACCTAGTTAAGGGATGGATTGATGAGATGGAATTCAATTCATCGGGGGCGCCTTGAAAAATAAAAAATAAAAAGATATTCTGACGCAATACACGTGTTGACTTGTGTTAATACAGCGCCGCAGTGAACGCATCTATCTCATAGATCTATTGGCTTCTCAACAGGCAACCTTGGCTGCCTTGCAAGATTTTGATATGTTTGATCCTTTGCTCTGCTCCCTGCCACCTCTCTCGCCTGCATGTACAGTACTCGTATGTTGAACTCACTCGTTTGCTCCGTGTCCAGCCGCAGCTCAGGTCAACAACTGAGACTGTGGAGCTTGCCGACACCCATTCATTCACTGAGAGGCCTGGTGTTTGTCTCAGAGAAGAGAACCAACGGATAATGCTCCGTACTGTACGTAACGAAGCCTGCCTGGCTGAGGCGAGTGTCTCACATCTGATATTACTACTGCTCCGGTGCAGGCATTTTGGTGGCATTAGTAAAGTTATGTCAAATGAATTTGGTCGCCTCTCAGAAGAAAAAAAAAGGGAGGATCCAAGTTTACCAAGCCCCCATCCGGTGATCCTAGACTAGATTTCTTTTTTCTCTTTAAACTCTCCCTTGTAACATCACTCCTTCAACTCTGTTCCAATACAATCACTGGGTTGAGAGCGGGCAAACAAAACCAATGCCTCTGGTTGGCACGGCCCTGTCCATCGATAGGCTGCTGGGGCTGCACCTATTCGACAGCGCATTCAGCGTGGCTGGCCAGAAGGTCCGGCCGCCCATTAGCGCAAACAGGGCCGCCAGCACAGCTACAAATCGCCCCGCAACACCATCTGCCTTACCCACCTCTTCTTCTTCTTCCGCATCATCTTTCTATTCATCGAGAACAAGTTCATCATCTCACTCATTATCATCAGCTTTAACGCTTCTCGGCTTCATCGCCCGCAACGCAGAACCATCTTCAACTGTCCCCTCCCCGCCCGGTTCGACGGCCTCGCCGCTGTCGTCCCCCATCGCAACCTGGCCAATGGCGCAGCTACCGGTCGAGATTTTTGAAATCATCACCCGGTATCTGAGCCGGGCTGATATCCAGGCACTTCGTCTGGTGTGTCGAGAGTTTGAGGCCAAGGTCTCAGCCCAGTATTTCCGCAATGTTGTCGTGCCCTTCCGCTCGGAGCTCTACACCAATCTCGACCGTGATGAGAACAACGTCATCGCGTCCCGCCTCTTTTCCAGCGGCATGCGCATCTTTGAATCGTTTGGCCCTCACATCCTTCGCTTTGCCCTGTCGCTCGAGCTAGATGAGTTCACGCTCGCCTATCCTCCCGTCAAGCCCGCCCAAGAGGCTGTGGCCGCCTTCTGGGGCATCTATCGATGGCCCCATGAGACCTATCATCGCTACACGGATCTCGAGGGCCTTGAGCAGACCGCTGATGAGACTGAAAGCATGAAAAAGGCCCTCCGCTGCCTGACCAAGGTGACCAACCTTGGCCTCTGCTGTGATGCCGGTCTAGGCTTTCTTGTCGGCCCTGATCAAGCTCAACGAAAGATCAGCAATCCTGACCCCGTCTTTGGTACCCAAGACTGGCGTCCAGATAGTCGCTCCAGGAATCACGAGGCAACGGTTACGGTATCTGACTTTAACGGCGTGCCCCGGGATCTCACCAATGCCACCGCTCAGCATGACAACTTCAAGCGTCGAATTCTGGAAAAGATGATTGCCGATGCTGGCTTCGCTGGCTTCTATATCCACGAGGCTATTGACTTGCTGCTCGAAACAGAAGGCGTCACAATCTCCAACATCGACTTTGATGAGCGTGAGGCCATCGTCGTCGAGGAGCAGCCGCCTCAGCCACAGCAGGCAACAGATCGAGATCGACGTCACACCCGTCGGGGCGCGCATCGACTCTTTAACCCACAGCTCGCTGCACAGCAACAGATAATGCCAACACTCCATGCTGCACCAGTTCTGCAGCACCCGCAGCCACCTAATAACCATCACCTCCATCAGCTCCAGCAGATTCATCCTCCGCAGCTCCAATTCCACGTGCCCAATCCCATGGGCATGGGCTTCCAGTGGGCTGCAAATCATCATGCAAATCTGCCTCCTATACCTGCCCGCCATCGCCGAACTGCTGACACCTTGGCTCAGCAGGAGCGGGAGCGGGAGCAGGCGGCGGCGCAGGAGGCCACTAGCCGCCAGCCTCTTATCCCGACTAACCTCACGCGGGCCCAGAAAGAGCTGCTTCTTGAGTTGGAGTGGGCGCATCGTGCCATGATCCAGTCCTATGTCATCAGCATCATCGACAATGCTGGAGATGGCTGCTTCAGAAACCTGACCAACGTGACCATTGCCAAGATTCCCAGCGCTCACATCCATATTTTCTGCCGCAAGGAGCTCTGGGAGAGTTTGCCCTGTGTTAAGAACGTCTCCATTGCCGTTATTGCTGACTGGAGAAAGATTTCAAAGCCTTCTCCAGGTGTTGTCGCCGATACACACATGTCTCCTGTCGAGGCTGTTCCTAAGGCCTACAAGCTTCTCAATGACTACATTGGACGGCGGGACACCATTGAAAACGTTCACTTTGAGTGGATATGTGGCGGTGAGTTTGCTCGGGGCCCGTACCAGCGCGGCCAGTATATCCTGCCGGCTCCTTTCGTTGAGTCTGCAGACATGATGAGTGCCCCCGATGGCGCCAAAGATACGGATAAGCTTCTGGCTATGCCCTTTGTCAAGCACTTCTCCTTGAAGAACTGCTGGGTCTCGCCCCATGTTCTTATGCAAACCATCCGTTCCATGGCGCTGCGGTCCCTTGACAAGCTGGAATTTGAGTCCGTATCTCTTTCCGGGCCGCCCGTTTATCCTCTTCAGCCGGGCAACGTCCCCCAACCTGCTCTCGACGATGGCGGCATTCCGCCCGCATTGTTCCAGGGCCTTGTTGGCCCCATGGCTGGAGGCCCCGTTGCACCACCCCCCATATTCCCTCCAGTTGGAATGCCAGTGCAGATGCTCTTGCCTGAGGAACAGCAACCCGAGAGGCTTGCGATGCCAGACCTCTTCACATGGTCTGGTTTCTGCGAGCACTTTAGCCCCAGCATCAAAATGCGCTACCTTCCCCGTTTTCGCGAATCGGCCGATGTGGATGGTGATACAACCGTCAGGCCAGAGGAGCTTTCTCTACCACACCCCAACAAGGATTCTTTCCTGCCATATGCCGACCAGCTGAATGCCGATGAGGCTCAGTACAACCTCAGTTCGATCTCTTTCAAGTCTTGTGGCTATGTGTTTATAGACCTGCGCACTCTCGAGATTCGGGCTCTCCTGCCACCAGAAGGCCAAGCTGCTCATGCCTTTGCGAACAGCCTTCGTCATGATATGTTTCACTCTATGCAATACTGCAAGGATAAGCTCCTCGGCCGTATTTTGCCATATATGCTGACGTCTGAGGTGAAGACGCTTGAGCAAATTTTCCTCATGGATCATGGCTGGAGCAAAGTGTATCCCAGTCACGTTTGCGATGATGCTATTGCTGATGGTTTCGAAATGCCGGGCTTGGGGCGCTTTTCCGGCAAGCTCGCCAAGGTTGCTGACAACCAGGTTGAGATGATTGGATGATTCTCTGGTGCACTATTTCTTCTTCTTTTTTCTTCTTGTTTGTTTAAACAGGTGGCTTGCTTATTACCCTATGTCTTTTTAATTGGCTATTATCTATTGATACGAGCTCATGATGGATACAAAGTCTCAGAAAGAGGAGAAGAGAAAACCTTTCAAGCATCTCCTTCTTTTCAATATTCGACAAAGTTGCCCTTCTTTTCTCTCCTCTTTATCGATTTCTCTTTCTCTCTCTTTCTCTCTCTCTCTCTCTCTCTCTCTCTCTCTCTCTCTTTTTTTTTTTTTTCTGCGCGGCAGCATCTGGGTGGTATGCTTTTGATTTCTTTACACACGCTCGGGAAGACTACCTGACTGGTCTGAAGCGGGATTACCTTCGCTTAATATTATTCCACGAGCAAACAAACGTACAAAAAAAGATACCCTTGGAACTGGAACTATGATACATGCATATGGGACCACCATTTTCCTCTTCATTGTGTACTACACCTTGAATTGATTGGCATTCCACATTTCGATCAAATATGAGACGAACATTTGACCCGAACGGAATCTTCTTTTCTTCGTCTTCCTTTTTTTTCTCTTCTTTTTCAAATGAGATAGGACGGTAGACGTCAATGTTTTAGCATTGACACACCGCTGTTCTTTTCTTCTTCTTTTTTTTCACTCTCACTATTCAGGATTTTACTCTTGATACGAGGGTGGATATGCCCCATTTTTGCTGGAATACAGGATCATTACCGGTAGGATTATGAATGAATCGGCTAGACGGATCAGCCTTATAGACAAAAGATTGCTTATTGGAAGGGAAAAAAAGGTACAAGTTTGTGCTGGATGCTTGGTTTCACTTGATGAGAATTTACGGCTCGGGACAAGGCTGCAAAGTGGGTGGGTTGTGACACTTGGGAAAGGACATGTGTGATGAGACGCGGGGATTTGCTCTCTTATGTACGCAGGGAGGCTGCTTATTGTATGAGTTTTGATTTGATTTGAAACGGATCTAGCTTGACGGCGGTGAGGCTGCAATATAGATTGATCTTCTCCTTAATGAGTGCGGGGTGCTGTGTGTGAGTTGGGGTTTACATGTCGTGAAGCGAGATGTTGTGGAGTGAAATGTCCGAGTCTGGAGTTGGATAGCGAGATTGAAGGAATATCTAGATATGAAGTATAACTGTATGATATATGTACGGAGTTACGAGAGGGGCAACAGGGGGCATGCTTGATACACGGCGATCGGCCGCAACTGACATTTCAGTGCTGCATCATTCACGTTCTCACATCTCATGACGTCAGGCACAGCGGGTGAGTTTTGTGATTTTTTTGTTTTTTTGATTTCATTTCATTGATTCTCGTCAAGGATCAATCGAAGGCCCTTGCGAGAAAGATAAAGAAGATTGCTTGCATTGCAAATTTTTTATATTCCCTTAAAAAGATGCCATGCAACGACACACTCCCTTCCCCCGTAGCCTAGCCATACACCAGGAGATGAATAAAGCCACGAAAATATTTCCCTTTTTCTTTGCTCCATCGCAAAAAAAATACCAAAAGACACTTTCTTTTGCCCGGTACGTGTTTTTTGTTCAGACGCTATATCTTCATCTCGTTTAAAAAACAAAGCCCCATTTGGTTTGAAGAAAAACCGGCCTGCCTACCCCCCCTTTTGCTTCCCATTCAAGCCACCGCTCTATGCGGCGGTGATGGCCTTGCGGGTGCGGGCGGCGCGCTGGCGGGCGTTGAGGCGGAGAGACTCGCGGCCGGCAACCTCCTCGGTCTTGGCGACAACCTCGTCACCCTCGGTCAGGATGAGCTCGATGTGGCAGGGGTTGGACATGTAGGGGTTGATCTGCAGAACTTGTGTTAGAAGAGTGTCTTCGAATTCTCACTTTGTTTTGTCGTTCGGGGGATACGTACACGACCGTGGGCACGGTATGTCCTTCTTCGCTGCTTGGGGGCCTGGTTGACCTGGATGTGCTTGACAACGAGGGCACCGGTGTCGAGGCCCTTGGCGTCGGCGTTGGCCTCAGCGTTCTTCAGGAGACCGAGCAGGAACTCGGCGGACTTGACGGGCCATCGAGCGCGGGAGACACCGAACTGCTTGCCTATTCAAGAGGGAAATCCATCAGCATGACTGTCCTATGAGAAAGAAACCTCCCAAGCAAAACTCTCTTTTCGAGATACGTCTGCCACCCCCCATCTCCCCCCTCCAAAAAGTTCGAATGTCGTACCTTGGGCAGTGCGGCCAGTGCCACCGGCATATCGTCGCATGGGGACGGCCTCCTTGTGCTCCTTGACGTTCTCGAGGAACTGGACAGCTCGCTGCAGCTTCCAGCCGTTGATGGCCTGGGCGGTCTCGCGGGTGTTCTTGAAAGAAACTCGGAGGTAGGCACCGCGGGCGCGGGCCGACTTCGCGGGCTGAATCTCGTGGGCGGCGTATCGAACCTGTAATTTTCGAAAGGCGAGAAAAAGTCAGTCACAGCCGTTCCTTATCCCCAATTTTCACACACTCGTGGCACAACAACCACGGTGTTTTCTCCATCCATGATGCTCTCTCTTCTCCAAAGACTTTCGACCAAACAGGGTGCGCAATTTGCTTCGACAGCAATTCAATCCTGACAATCCAGAGTCCCTCCTCTTTCCGACAGCATCAATATGGGGGGGTAGGCACTCACCATCTCGACGGCTTATGTGGTGGTGACTGATTCGACGACGTGGGTTCGCGGGCTGAAGTTGAGAAATTCTGAACTTTTGCCCTAAAGCGCTGGCCAGGACCACAATGTTCGCTTACCTCTTCCGGAAGTGTTAGGGTTTCTCTGCCCTGGTCCAATCAAGTGGCGCTTTTCAACTTGACAGCAAACCGAACAGGGGAAAATGGCAGAGACCAGCGGTCAATTATATGAAAATGATGAGAAAAAATTGAAGATGAATTTATTTATGAACCTTGTATGCTTTTGAGTAGCTCATTGATTGAAAATATCAGTCAACTGGTAATTTTTGCTATGATTTTGAGTTTCTTGTCACTCATTCATCTCTCAAGTCACATGACCTTCAATGATGATTCAGCATTTCTTCACCCCACGTGATTATTGTCGAACTTTTTTTTTTTGCAAAACCCATCCGGAACAATGTCGGTGCGTCCGACTCCACAATCAGAACGCTCTAGCCAATAATGGCCAAATGTGGACCCTGCGACTAAAGCTTCTTGCGAAAAGCTTCAAAAATTTCTTTCTCGCCAGTCTCTCAGAAACAACCGTGTTTGGCAGACCCGATACAAAGGCAACTTGGGATTATTGAGTCAACCCAGGCACCTGCATTCCCATAATCTCGCGCTCTGCTCGGTTCAATCTTTTGAATCCGCAGATCTTTACCTTGCGCATTTCTCGCTCAATCCCTTCCGAAAGGCGATCCCAAAACTTTTTTCCAATCTATCCCACTATCACACACATGGCGCCTTTCACTGCTCGAGGTGGTCGCGGCGGCGGTGGCCGTGGAGGAGGTGCTCCTCGCGGCGGACGTGGAGGCTTCGGCGGTGGCCGTGGCTCTGCTAACGGTGTTCGTGGACGAGGTATGCTGTGCTCGTCGTCTTAAGAGATGCTTTGCGATTTGAGAACGCTTTTGAGGCTAACAGGCGACAACAACAGGTGGTGCCCGAGGTGGCCCTGGCGGTCGCGGCGGCCGTGGTGGCCCTCCCCGTGGAGGACGAGGTGGCCGCGGTGGTGCTCGCGGCGGTCCTGGTGGCATGAAGGGCGGTGCCAAGGTTGTCATTGTATGTTGAAACCCTCCCCCTCCACATGCTGACCTTTGTGGTTCCAAAGAGACAAGTTTGACTGACCCATTTGCTCGACTAGGAGCCTCACCGTCACCCCGGTGTCTTCGTCGTCCGTGGCGGCAAGGAGGACGGCATTGCTACCCGCAACCTGACCCCCGGCGAGTCCGTCTACGGCGAGAAGCGCATCAGCGTTGACGAGACCGTCGAGAACAGCGACGGCACATCCACCACCACCAAGGTCGAGTACCGACTTTGGAACCCCTTCCGAAGCAAGCTTTGCGCTGCCATTGCCGGTGGTGCGGATGACATCTACATTCGCCCTGGCTCTCGTGTTCTGTACCTTGGTGCCGCCTCTGGTACCTCCGTCTCTCACGTCGCCGACCTGGTTGGCCCTACTGGCTTCGTCTACGCCGTTGAGTTCTCCAACCGCTCTGGCCGTGATCTCATTGCCATGGCTGCCAAGCGCCCCAACGTCGTCCCCATTGTCGAGGATGCCCGTCAGCCCGTCCGCTACCGCATGGTCGTCCCCATGGTCGACGTCATCTTCGCCGACGTTGCCCAGCCTGATCAGGCCCGTATCGTTGCCATGAACGCCAACTGGTTCCTCAAGCAGGGCGGTGGTGTCTTGATCTCCATCAAGGCCAACTGTATCGACAGCACAGCCCCCGCTGCCGAGGTCTTTGCCAGCGAAGTCCAGAAAATGCGTGCCGAGTCTATCAAGCCTAAATTCCAGCTCACCCTAGGTAAGAACAGACTTAACTTTTTATATACAGCCCTCTTTATTAAAAAAGAACGCGAAAAACTAACATATCTACCACTTAGAACCCTTCGAGCGTGACCACTGCCTTGTCGCTGGTCTGTACATGCGCAACGAGTAAAGCACCAGATCTTTTTTTTCGATAAAAAAAAAGCCATGAACGATTATTATATCGGCTTGTATAAAGTCCTGGTTGCCAAAATCTTGTTTACTAGGCTACACACGAATGAACCCCAATCAGGCTGCTACTGCATCTAGCTCTTCGTGCGCCGTACGGTTTCGGTTTTAAAGGGATGATTCACTAATGGCATGGGGCGTTCCGGATAAGGGGAATTCTGCTTTAGCTTTGAGCTTTTGTTCTGTTATATAGGGTCTTTTATGCCCAATGCAAAAGAAATGCTGCTACTTTTACAAAGCTCTCTTTGTGGATGAAGTAATTATAAACGTAGTGATGCGTACGAGTTGGTTACGTGGGGCTCTATTTTGTTCCTGAAATACTGTAGAGTTGAGGAAGCCCAGCAAGCCTAACGGGTTATTTTGCCTCTATTTGTTATCAAACACAACCCCAATAACTTTGAAATTCTTACATCATAAGACATATAATTCAGTTCTGCTAACTTCAAATCTAACATGGTATAAAATTTCCTATACAGCGCTTATTCTATTTGCGACCCAACGCCATGCCATTAACGCCCGGCATTCCGGTATCGTATAACATATACCTAGAGCCTTATGCTTTTGCTTTTCCCATTTAATATTAATTGGCCAACTGTCGCCGTCTGAATTCAAACTCGGCATTGGCGTCTGGTCCCTTAGTCATAACCATCGCCATAGGCTTCGGTCGCTTATCGCCCTTCTTTAGTCTCACGTCGTAGTTAATGAGGAAGAATGCCAGAATAAGCTTAATCTCATTTCCAGCGAAAAATCGGCCAGGGCAGGCGTGTTTTCCTGCACCGAAATTAAGGTTCGTATCGTTTAGGGATGTAAATTGCCAGCGGTTACTCGCTTCGGCCGATTCTTGTCGCATGTGGTAAAATCGTAGCGGATCAAACTCCTCGGGGTTGGGGAAAAACTGCCCGTCGACAGAAATGCCAGCCTGAGGGGCCAACACTCTTGTTCCTGCGGGCAGGTGCGTACCATCAGAAAGGTCGATCGGCTTCAAGACTTTGCGAATAAAGGATGCTGTTAAAGGTGTAAGTAACGGGACCGACAATGATCTTGAAATAGAAACCTACTGATATTGCCACGGAGCCGCTGAACCTCACGCATGAAGCTGTCGAGCTTCTTGAGCTTGGCCATGCTCTCCTTGCGAGCCCAGCCATTTTCTAATTCCAGTATCTGGTAGGCTTCCTCGCGTAGTTCTGCCTGAACCTCGGGGTGTGAAGCAAGGTCGGCCATGCATTCAAACAATAGGTTGTTAGTGGTGTGAATCGAAGCGGCTGCCAAGATGAGCTGCAGCTCGGCGTGTGTCTGGACGTCTGCCTTTTCCTCCTCGGGTAGAGCCTCAATGAGCCACTGCATGAGGTCATTTGGCGGCTCATGAAAGGTCGAAATCTCCATATCGCGTATTCTTTCATCAAGCAGAGGCTTCAACATTGACTTTGCGGCATCTATATCTCGACGAATCTTGCGCAAGTCTGATACAGCATATTGGGCGACGGGTCGAGCCCACTCCGGGAAAAATTGTAGTTTGATTACGGACATGAAAACGTTGATGGCAAAGTTGATCGACACCTCCATCCACTGCTCGTCTCGATTCAGAAAGGGTCCAACAAAAGCTCGGCCACTGAGTCGGGCAATTCCACGCAAAGCGAATGGCTGCCATTTTACAGGCGTCCAGTCCTCGCAAGAGGGAAATTCAGTACCAATGTAGTGTTCCAATTCGACCTTGAGCTGAGGGATCAACTCGACAAGGTTCTGAGTTAATCTGGTTCTGACGAGAAGTGAGAGCATATCGCCATTGTGACCTGGGGAGAATTTTGTGTATTTGGTTTGAAGAGCCTGTACCACTTGTTAGAGTTTAATGGGATGCATGGATTGGAGCAGGGGATCCTACGTCAGCTACGGCTTCCGTAGCACTCAGAATATCCTCGGGCAACCCCTTGAGCTCGGCGATGAACCTTGGAGGGATCATAGCTTGAATTCCCTCCGTCGCCTTGATTTGATAAACCTGGTCTCGAAACTGGATGGGCAAGTAAGTCATCAAGTCCACGGGTGGAAAGAAATGTACGTAATCTGACCTTGCTGTAACTGGCAACAATCTGTGACTCGGCATCGAAAATCCATTTCAATTTCGAAGCTCCATAGAAGGGTACACTGAGCTTGCTGCACTGAGACTTTGGCTTCAAAAACCATGCTACCAGTAGCATAACGAGAACGGCCACATAATAGCTGGTCCGGGGTGTCCAAGAGGTAAAGAGTGACGTTGCCTCAACCGCCGACGGAAACGGCGTCGAGTTAGATTGGCGGTACATGGCAATTGTATGCTATAGTATGGAAATTCTGTTAAGCCGAGATTGTAGTAAGGGCAAAAAAGAACTGCCAGCCGGCAGAGTATTTGAAGGCCAGTGAGACTTCGTCATGCGCCGCAGGAAGAAAGTATCCTCCTCAGCTTCGGTGACAGGAGTTGTTTGCTAAAAAGGGCATGCAAGGGAGGGAGATTTCTCTCCTGCAGGGAGATGCAAGGGATAATGTCTAGAGTAGCGATGCTTGCATTTCTCCTCTCTGTCTCTCTCTTATCTGAAGTGTGTGGACTGCAGACAGTAAGTGGCAATGAATAGGAGGCACCAGCAGCCCAGTATTACGCTGTAGCATTCGTTGAAAGCCCTAGGAGTGAAGTACACCAGAGCTGTGGGCCTTTGTTGACTGAGAATGGAGAATTATTCGAGTCAGCGAGCTGTAAACGAATATATCACAAAGACAGATGCAGATGTTGAAAGCGCGATAATGGAGAGGGCGTGATGCGCGAACAACAAACCAAGTCAAACGTTTCATTCAATAGCCCCGTCCTACAGAGCAGCCTACTCATACTCACCGCATCCTGTCCTCTGTCCTCAGCCCCCGCAAACAAACCTACGAAAAGGCAGATCCGGGCGTGTAGCACAGACGGGCGCGTGGTCGTGCAAGCCCATCATCATCACAGCTTGTCTGAAACAGGGCAAGGCATGTCGCAGAAGTGTTCGGGAAGAACAGCTCCCGACACTAGCGGCTGCCCCAAAGGGAGATTCTTGGTGGCAGCCGGGATGGATTTCGGCCGCTTTTGCTGCGGGGATCATCGCGAAGATCGGGCATGCTGGTAAGACCTAGTCCAAGAGATTGGTTGATTGGTATTGGGCACGTTGATTAGGCGCGGCTTTGCCTTAAAATAGGTGAAGCTGGGATGCGGCGTGGCGATTCGATTTTAGGCGAGTTGATCTGGCCAAGCCCCTTGTTACAGGTCTGGTTCCGGGTGCAACAGAATTGCTCCTGAAGCCTCCAGACTAGTGCAGGGGACTAGATGGGATGAAAATAATGCTTCTTTTCTTCGTCTCTGTTTTCGACGTTGTTGATGTTGAGGGGAGAAAAATTCCTTGGCTGGAAACACGATTGTGCCTCTTTCCTACCGTTGATCGATGATTTGCAACTGCCGTCTGTTTTGTTTGGTGATGTAGGTACTTGTAGTTTCTGCTGACATCATCAGCGGTACAAAGAATCCGTGTACGCACAAGCAATCTCCTCAATCTTCTAGCATGCAATACAACCAGGGTTAGGGTTGATTGATTTTTATTGAATTCGATGGTCTTTGTCGGGCTATCAAGTGTTCAAAGAACTTGCAGGTACTCTGGGAACATATTGTCAGGATGGGTTCTCAAGACTAATTCACTTGGAGTCGCGCTGAGAACTACCCTGTATCCATATCGTCGGATGAGTTGCCACTGAAGACGAAAAATGAAACAAAAAATGAAACACGATCCGGCTACAAACGTGTCAGTTTGGCTCTATAGTAAGCTTATCTATAAAAAGAACTGAGACTGTTGTTCTCGCTTTTCAATCCGCGTATCGTGGTGTTTCCATCGCCAGTGCACCAGTAGTCGGAACCATGTTCACCCAGCCTCCAATGATGGAAAGCCTCAACAGTATTTCTTTTGGCTACTAGTATATTCCCTGTCTATTATAGAAACACCGAGTGCTGCAGTTACCTCTTATGCTGCAGGAATTTCTATCTTTCGCCCAAGATGGGCGAGCATCGAGATGCCATCGCTGCCTCCTTCCAATATAACTGGAATGACGGCATGATTTCGCCTATATGAGCTCCTACATTATGAAAGCCACTCAACCTTGGGAACAAATCGTCCAAGTAGCACCCTCGTACTAATTTACACATCAAAAACTGGGAGCATCATCCCACAACCATGGGCGTGCGTGCCCGCCTCATTCACTCAACTTTTTCATCCCATCTCTGCCTCTTGGCAAACGCACACCCCAACGCCCAACCCTATTGAACCAATCATAACCCTAAACCCATTTTCCCATTTCCCCATATACTCCAGGGACGTGATATTGGGCATCTGGTCAACCGAAGCTCCCAAAATGGAACCATTTCCCGACCATTTTCGACCAGGTTCAATTCTGCCGTCTCACCCACGAAGGTCTCTCTCCACTTTCGCAGGAGCTATTCCCAGAACAACAATAAGCCACCATAAGCCAACATTATTACTAAAATTACACGACAGCGGGTATAACCCGACGCCCAATGCAATCAATATATATACACTGGATCCGACTGACTGGCTGTTTGTCTTTGCCATGTGCAGTTGGAGATTAACTAGCATCGGGCCGCATTCCGAGGCGATTGCCGTTCATCCAGATGCCGGGTTCGTCCACTGTGGATCGCTGCGGACTGTTCAGTTGCACATATACGAATCCATGTGGCATGAGGCTGATAATGTGATATCCCAGCAAGAACTCGAACTTCACACCATGGTATAGACATTTAGACCGTCGACCTGTAAGACAGTGTCTGCTATATCAGCTTACTTGGCTCCTCATCGACTGATTGAAGCTATTCCAACATGCATTCAGTCTGGTACCATACAATGTGAATGAGTTCCTTTCCAAACGGTTAGTCATGTCACAAGGATCCTACTCTCGCCGTCACTAATTCACAAAGATCGACAGGGACGCTCAAAGAAGAAGCAGAAGATCTTAAACGAAATCAAACAAGTGTATATCTCTATCTATGACTGCAAGTCTAAAGATAAGCTTCAAAAACAAACTCCGGCCGATGCATTCCCATTCAAAATTTTAAACCAAAAGATGATATCACTTAAGCACCGTGGACCTTGACACGCTCGTCAATGTCCTGGAACTCCTTGGGACCAGCCTCACCGGCCTTGCCACCAAAGACAAGCTGGGCGTCGAGTCTCCAGTGAGCGGGAATACCCCAAGTCTCAGCAACCTTGAGATCGATCAGGGGGTTGTAGTGCTGGAGGTTGGCGCCCAGACCCTCAACCTCGAGGGCAGTCCAGATGAGCAGCTGCTCCATGCCGAGGGACTGAACGGCCCAGGGAGGGAAGCGGTCGGCGTAGATGGGGAACTTGGCCTGGAGAGCCTTGGTGGCGTCGGTGTCCTCGTAGAAGAGGACGGTGCCGGCGCCGCCCTTGAAGAGGGCGAGCTTGTCGGCGGTGGCCTTGAACTGGTCCTCGGGGACAATGGCCTTGAGGGTCTCGGAGGTGATGTCCCAGAGCTTCTCGTGCTCGGCGCCGAAGAGGACGACGGCACGGTTGGTCTGGACGTTGAAGGAGGAGGGGGTGTGGAGGGTGGCCTCCTTGACGATCTCGTGGATGCGAGAGGTTGAGATGGGGAGAGTCTTGTTCAGGGGGTAGATGGAGCGGCGGACCTTTGCCATCTGGAAGAGGAGATCGGCGGAGAGCTTGGCGGCCATTGTGACGTTGTTTGAGGGTTGAGTGGTGGTTGTGGTTGTTGTGTTTGTGATGTTGGAAGAGAAGAGGAGGAACGATCCCAAGAGCTGAGAGAACTGAATGGTTGCGGTGTTGTTACTGTTGTTGTCTGGAGTAGAGAAGGGGGAACAAACAACCAGTGGATGCGAAGGAGGGATTGCTTTATACTAATTTGCCTCGGGCCAGAGACACTACAACAACGACACACAAACACACCCACAAACTCCCGTCAACTCTACCGGATCGGTCCCTCTTGCTCAGCAACTTTGCGCCCCATCCCCCTGGTTTCGCCGCCCCTCCCCACGCCATCGGAGGAGCCATTCAATGTCACGATACGACACAACAACAGAACCGAAAAGAAATGGACCCTCCAACGACATTAGGCATCATGAGCAAAGCAACATCGGTCCACCCTCACTTCCTTGGCGAAGCAATCAGGGCGCCATTATGCCATTGCACATGATGGGCAAGTGGATATTTCCCTGAAGATCAGTCGCGCAATAGTGGCATTTTTTGCTTTCAAAACTCTTTCATACGGATATTCCAGGACCCTCCGGCGGGTGGAGTCCGCTTTGGCATCCGTTATCCGGGTCGAAAAAAGCTTCCCTATCTTTTCCTTGCCTTGCCGCTTCTTTCCTTGGTTACGGACCTTTTTGGCTGCCGAAAACACCGGCTTAGACATGGCTGACGAAAAGATGAACAATTTGGCCAATTCCGCCCTGCGAGCGGCTATTGCGGAATGGGGGAAGTCAGACGTCTAACACTCGGGTTTACAACTGAACGGCTATACTATCCTGCGACCAGGGGTTTCAGTGCCAAATGGATACCCGGCGAAAAAAAGGCAAAGAAAAAAACCAAGGATGCCCCCCACTAAGACAAATAGAGCCGCCACACTAGGACAAATTGGAAAAAAAGAAAAGTGTGGAAATACAACAGAGCGAAAAGTTGATTTCCCACGCTTTGAAACTCGATAAGTCAGCATTTATAATCGCCCTTTGTTCGGCCCGCAGTGGGCGGACGAGGTGGGCGGACAGTCCGCCTGCAGTAATATGTGCGAGATACGCGGTGGGATGAGAAAAAATGAACAGATCAGTGTACTCATACGGAGTAGTGAAATGCATCAAGGGTCCTGAAAGACAGATTTGCGAGATGAGATGATCTGCAGCACGGCAAACACATACACGTTCGTATCTCGTATTTGCTTTTTCCCATGTGTAACAACGGCATGTAGCCCGCTGACTACGACTCCTACTAAGGTAATGTGTTGTATAAGGTAATCGGAACTTCTTCCGGACCATGCACTGCAACTCTTTGCTAATTGTCTGTCTGACTTACATCGAACGATCCCTCTAATCACAAATTAGGTACTTCGAAAGAAAGAAGAAGTTCCCACCACTTGCCCGAACCATCGAGTACTTCCCAAACACCACTCCCACCTCCCAAAACTTACCAATCCAATAGTACCTGTAAAGTACATCCTCTTCGTTCCACTTACCCTCTTTTTTCGCGCTCTCGCTCTCTCGCGATTAATCCCACCTCCGGATACTTGACCATTGTATCTATCCGGAGTATCGGAATTAAAAACCACAACATCACATGAAAAAAAAAGTCTCCGTCTTTTCTCGAGACGGCGCCCGCCATTGTGTGTTTTCTCGGAATTAGATAGCCGTTGCTGAATTGGTTAATTATTGCGAGCTCGGCGTGTAAGATTGTGGTTTATGGCATGTTTTGGCGGTTGTTGAATCCTCAACTTGCTAGTGCTATTCAGGTAACTCGGGATACTCGTACTGCGTAGATAAGTCGTGGTTTGAACATGCGCTCTAACAAACGTAATCACCTTGAAACAAATGCTCAAACTTCAAGACTTAAAAATTGGAAAATATACACGATTTCCTATTTTCATAACTTGATAGGTATGCTACTACATACTTCTACTACTACTTCCAAAAAAGAAGGAAGAACAAAATGCAACGCCCGATACGCCCATTAACCCCCCTTGAACAAAACAAGAGGAGAATTCAATGCCTTTCTCATATGTATACCCTCTCTCATCTCGGAGGGCACTCAAAAAATCATTTCCCGACACAAATGCTCGCCCAACTCCAACTCCATAATGCGTTTGTCCTCCCGTACACACATTTCTCAGGTGCTTGCGCGCCGGATCAGTGGTTGTTTTTTCTAGATGTTTTGACTGTAACCTTATCCTGTCCCGTGTTAAGCTTCCCTTTTCGGCAAGCGTTTTTGTCCAATTTGAACATGTGTTTGTTGGTTCTCCCCCTCATCTGTTTCGTTCCTCTTTTGAATGCATAAGCTGGATGGTGGAAGGTGTGGAAAAAAAAAAGACCTCATACGACGATGTAAATGAAGAGGCGCTCGACGGCGCCCGAAAAGATTAGTAAGAGGAAAAAAAGAAGGAGTAAAATGTTAAGAATGAGGCCAAGCCATCAGCGATAGAGCCATCTACCACGTCTCGGCGATGTACTGGCCAGCCTCCTTCTTGAGCTGCCAGAAGTTGCGCGCCTCCTCACGCTCCAGGTTGCCCTTGGCCATGGCGACGTCCACAAGGGCCTCTTCGACGCCCTCGCCCATGCCCTTGGAGCTACCGCAGACAAAGATGCGGCCGTCGACAGTGTTGATGATGCTCCACACGAGGTCGGCCTGGTGTCGCACTTCCTCCTGCACGTATCGGCCCTCGCCGCGACGGCTCTGCACCACGCGCTTGACCTCCTCCTCGTGGACGCCCCATTCGCCGCTGTAAATCTCGTCCAGCAGCGAATCTCGGATGCCCTGCAGCACCCACACCTTGTTGGCGCAGTTGGCCTGCTTCAGGCGTCGCTGCACGAACCCTCGGAACGGGGCAATACCCACGCCGGCTCCGATCAGGAGCATCGGACCCTCAGCGTTGAACTGCTTGGCCAGGGGGTTCGCCATCAGGCCCTTGAACATGGGGATGTAAAACTCCGTCTTCTCCCCGGCCTCCTGCGCCTTGATGAACTTCCGGGCCTGTCGCTCAAAGAAGCCGGACCCCACACCGGTGCGAGATCCCTCACGCCAGTCTCCAGTCTCATGAACCGTGACGGCGATTTCAATCAGGCGGTGCTGCTTCTGGTCGCCCCTCTGGAACGAGTCGTGCGGGTCATTGGAGAGGGAGTAGAAGCGCGGCATGAGCTGCTGTAGAGTCGACAGCAGGTCATCCAAAGGAGGGTGTGAACTGGGGAAGGCGTGCAGCAACTGGGAAACACTAATGCTAGGACCGGATCGGAAGTCGCAGAAAGCGCCTTGTCCCTCTGCAGCGCAAAGGAAGTTGAGAATCTTCTTTTCGTTATCGGCGGTAGCATGCTCGGCGAGCACTCGCAGCAAACCCTTTGTGGGAGGATATGACTGGAGATCCGCGCACCAGGTGAGCAGGTCTCGGCGGGTAGTGACAAGCTCGCGCGGCTTATCGTCTCCCCAGACGGTGGGCCAGCGGCCCTTGGTTGTCTTCAACAAGACAGGCTTATCCCGGAGGAAGCGAGGCACCATTAGGGCGTCCAGAACATCTTCCACAACGGCATTGGAGTTGGGGGCGACGACACCAATGGCACCGCCGACCCTGAAGTCGGTGTCTTCCTCCTCAGGATAATCTGTGATATCCAGGTCAAAGTGATATGTGCGCTTTTCGGCACCAGCCTTGGTCAGCTCGCGGGCCGTGTGGATCTTGGCGGCATACACATTATAGGGAGGGTGAGGCTGGACGAATCGCGGGGGCTGAATGGCCGTATCCACGGTTCTGAACTTTTCGAGGGGAATCTTGCTCAGGCTGGCGCTGTCGACGACCTCGCCGTCCCGCTCCAGAGAAATGGCAGAATCCGTGGGCGAGGACGGGCTCGGGGCCTTGGGGACTGAGGCAAAGGATATCGTCTTTTCCGGGAGGTCGACAACCTTGGTCAGGACCGTCGGGATGTCGCCAATCTTGAGGCCGAGGGACCGATACGCCTCGTTATCGGGCAGGGCGACCTTTTCGTATTCAATGCCGGCCGGCCTCGCGCCGCCCATCAAGCAGCAGCCGCCGCCGCAGCAGCGAGTAACAAACTCGGCGGTCGTCTCGCCGGTGATGCGCTGAATATCACGGGCATTCTGGGCAATCAATCTTGTGGAGGCGCGTCGCTGGCGAGGCTGCACAGGTCGAAGGAGCTCTTCCTGGTCGTCTGACTCGTCCGAGTAGGTCAACGAGGGGGCTATAGACTCTGCCTTTGGCGTTGTGGGAATTGCCTCGGCAGCCCCGAGGGACAGGTTCTGCACCCGCACAGACTGCATTATTTCTGTTGTCTTTTGTCTTTTTTATTATATTCTCAACGATCGAATGGAGAGTTGCGAGTGTCGGTATGTCGAAAGAGGAGGCAAAAGATAATAAAAAAGGCCGTAGGAATTGAAAGAGTAGTCCTTCGGGCAAATCCGCCAAGGTAGCACCAGCAAACCGGAACGAGGCAAAACGAAACTAAAAGACCGGAGCAAGGGAGATTGACGAAGATAGGAGATGCAGCGCCCCGACGAATTGGATCTCACGGGCTTTGCTGAGTCGTACGAGGAATGGGTTGATGTCGGAAAGGTTAAAGACAAGAAGAGATGGGGAGGGAAAAGCGAGTACGGCTACCCGAGGGTTTTCTGGCTGGCCGCTTTAGGTCTGTTCTGCTGGGGGAACTGGGGACAACTTGAGCCGAGAAGCCACACACATTTTGTCTCTCCAGTTATTTATCTGATCCATGCCAATTCGCGACCCCAACATCGGCGGTCTACGGAGCCTCCAGACCCGCTAAAAGCCCAGTCAAGCATCCCAGCTTCATTCAACGTGCTTGGGATTTTGACTGAATCGAGGGTCGAGTGCGAGGAAAAGTCTTTGTCCGGTCGCCCCCGAGGCGCTGATTGGCTGACAGGGGGCTGAGCCTGGAGTCTGGGCTCCGATGACTGGAGCCACTGGGCAGCGCCACCATGATCTAATGATGAATGCTGATTGATTGATTTGATTGAATGAGTGAGATTGATTAGGTAGGCTATTGGGCTGATTGATAAAAATTTACCAATGCTAACGCACGGGGGGGCGCTTTCAATGGGGGCGCACAAGCAAAGCAGCAGCAAAGCAACACAGTGGGAAAAGACGAGACATGCGCCATCCGAGCCTCATTGCCGGGGGTCACACGCCTTATCAATCAATGACGGCATTCATTCTGTGTCGCTGCAGCCGATGCTTTTTGGCATTCCAAGAAACTTGCATGCCCGCCCAGGCTCGCCCAAGAAGTATGCACTGCAAGTCGTATTACTGTACTCTAGGTAGGTCGTATTACTGTACGCACCGCACCCGCATGATGGAAAAAACGCTCATCAGCAATTACCCTTGGCTGAGCAAATCTGGCATCATCACCAGAAAAAATGGAAGAGTTGCTCCGCGACAAGCCGGGGGCTGCTTGCTATTGTACTCGTACAGCACATGTTGCGCCGCTCCCGGGCCCGCCACCCCCCAATCCTTGCCTTGTCCTCAACAACGCTGCGTCTTTTAAATTTGTCTTTTCTACTTTTCCCCGGAAAATCAATTAGACGTACGGAGTATATAGCATTATTGGTATCTTGTCAGCTCACAGTAATACTGTATAATAACTTTATAATGAACACAGTCAGCGACAGTTCCTCGAAAGCTGCCTGCTCCCTCCAGCCCAACGCCCTTGAATACAGTATCAAACTAGCAAAATTCTGTCCTTCGTGTTCCATTTATGTGGTGCCTCCTCCCCAGTTTGCGTTACGCCAATCAACTCCTCCTTTGCGCCATTCCATTCCCAACCAAACAGCTGCCACCAAACTAGATGAGACAAGAGCAAGGGTCCTGTGGGCAATCCATCTCCTCCTCCCCAAGAAAAAAAAATTATCAGATCCCCATCTTATCAATCCCATCTAATCTCCCCTTTTGCGGAGCTTGTTACTTTTGATTCATACCCCCCGATTTCGGTCGTCCGCAGCGCCGAGCCGAGTTCCCAGCAGTTTTCTGTTTAAAGAACCATTCTGTCACATGTGATGGCTGTTCATGTATGTATCGTCGATGCCCATCTTACCCTCCCTTTTCCCGCTTGGCTGTCGGGTAGCAAAGCCAATCGAAAGTAAAACGGAGCAATGGCAGCATTCCATCAGCAAACTGTCGTGCCGCATGGATTCTAGCCTCATGTAGTGAATACTGTGTGCATGGTGCATGTCAAGCAGCTGTAGATCAAGGAGAAGAAGTGAGAAAGTAGGAAAACTCCCTAGTAACCGAGGAACAACGTGCTTAGACGGACGCAGAGTGCCGTCGGTGAAGAAATCTTGACTCGTGTACTACCATTCCGTACTACCTCTGATGTGCTGTGTCACTTTCCCGTGTCCCAGCGATCTCCCCGATAATCTAATCTCCCCGATAATCTAATCTCCCCATCTGATAAGATCCTATTGAACCCGGTCGTCCATCAGGTACACATAGTACTCCGTATGGTCCGGTGAAAAAGGTCCCCCGTGCTAACGGAATGAACACATGGCCAGCCCAACAAACTCGGCTAGCCAAATCTCTGCTTTTGCCAATTTCCGAGATCGAGCCACTCCCTCGTTCTGGATGAGCCGAGTTTGCCCCCCCCCTTGCTCTGGCAAGCTTATTTTCGCGTCCCGGCGGTGGCGTGACATTTCTCTTTCTTCGAACCGGGCTTCCAGAAGGCGAATACTAGGGGCGTTACGAATACGAGCGACGGGATCATATGCCTCGGGATGGGAAATATACTGTAGAAGTCTCTTTGTTTGTTAGTAGGCCTGTAGATCAAACGTTAGCAAGTCTATGTCTGATGATTTTAATGTACTGCTCCTTTCTCTTGCTCAACCATGTAACGGATGCGTTATACCTAATGAGGCGGTGTAGCTGCTGTCTTCTACCCTCTATTCTTACCACATCCTTTTCTTTGTGATACAGAACCGAGGATAAAGCGGCTTCTTCTTCTGACACTTCCGGTGCCTATTACCTATTGGCCATACGATGTATGGCAACGCATCTGTAGCGAGTCTGGTACACCGATGAACCGGCATCATGTGACACTTCTGTCATCCATCAATAATAATACAACAAGCTCAGCAACCTCAAAACAGACTACTCAAATCAACTCAAAGGGCAAAAAGGGGGTTCAGCACCCATCAAACAGTTTAACATAAAATGTATGTATATGTAATACGATAAGGTATGGAAAAAAAATTGTGAAAAAAAAAGGGAACACAAATGAAAATGCTGACAAGCTCAACGCCACGCTCTGCACAGCACGCGATGAAAAGGTAAACTCGACAAATACCACTAAATGACGAGGCTGATGCAGTCGCTATGCAGAGAGGGGTAGTAGTCGTAAAGAAGAAGAAAAGAGAAAAATCAAGAATTATGCCCGTGAAGAAGAAATCCAAGGTATAAATAAAACCTCCCCCCTTTTTGCTTTCACTTTTTCCAACCAATACGCAAGTCCGATACATGTCGTTCCGCCTTCGTTACTGTTGTCGTGGTTTCTTTTCGTTTTCCAAAACTTTTTTTTCTTTCTTTTATTAAAGCTTTTTTACTTTCTTTGTCCTTGGCGTCATGACTTGCCAGCTTCTTCATCATTCATCTTGCGCTCCAGACTCCTGGTTGCTGCCGCCGCTGTTCCCTTGACAGGCCGCGGACTCAGCACGACAGGAGTTGACTGCGCTATCCGAGTTTGGGATTCAGCAGACTTGGTCGATGTGCCTTGACTCGCTCCTCCTGGTACGCCCTCTTTGTCTCCCCCCAGCTTGCGCAATAGTATCGCCGACTGCTGTTGAGCGAGCTTCTCCAACTGCGCAGTGGGATCCTTGACATGAAACTCCACGTCAGCCACCCAGCATTTGTAGTCTATTTAGCTGCCTTAGCTTGATTAGTACGTACCCATTCGGACTGTGACGGCACGCCCACAGCTTCCGGCAGCGCTTTGCCAGCGGCATCGCGTCCCCGGGGAACTGGCGCCGGTGTGACCGGCAGGCTGGGCCGCTCCGCCTCAGTGGGGAAGTCAGTAACCTTGAAGGGACGCTGGATCTCTTCCTGCTCATCATCTTCGTCGTCATTCTCCTCTCCTTCCTTGCCCCGGCTACTTGATCGGTGGCGCTTCTCGACGGCGTCTGCATACTTGGAGATGCCGGGGACCTCGTCCCAGGCATTACCGCGCGAGTATGTTGTCCAGGATGCTGTTCCGGCCTCGCTCTTGTTGTCCGATGCCTTTGACACGGGTGACTTGGGAGGCGACTTTGTCACTGATGAACGACCAGTTGACTTGGCAGCGGTAGGGCCCGAGCGGGAGGCACCTTGAGGCTGCAGCTCTGGTTCGTCGCCGTAGAAAGATCTCGTAGCCTTGGGCTGGTTGGCCTCCCATGGGAAGATCTGACGGGGCGTCTGTTGGAAGTTTCCTCCTTGTGGTGTGTCGAACTGTGTGTTGGCCAGAGAGGCGTTCCTAAATTGAGTCGAATTAGTTCTATGCACTTATTGTGTTAACACGTTGGATATGGGTCATAGCCTTACTTTTGAGACTCGTAAGCTTGGTTGTAGTTTCCACTGCCGTTGGCGAGCTGAGAAATCTCCTGAAAAGCGCGTTAGCTACCTACTTACACACATTTTGTAGTCATAAGTATTGGATTTGTCAGAAACTCACCTTCTCGCGGTAGTGGCGATCGTAGACTGCCCACCATCTGCCAACCATTTCGTCATAAGCAGAGCTGCCGTATGAGGCATTGCGGCCGGCCTTCCATGGCTTGTCAGGTCCAATGAAGTGAACCATGTTAATGCTGGACTGGAAGTGGCGGTAGGCGGGGAGGTATTGGTAGTGTGCAGAGGGAGTGACGTTGTAAGTAAAGGGCAGACGGTGGAAGTTGTTCTTGAAGTAGGTGTTGAGGAGACCCTGATCGGCACCGTCGAAGGAGATGCCCCTCTCGGCCAGGCCAACCATGGCGTGGTAGTCACCGTTGTTGGGTGTCAGGGCCATGACACCGGTGTTGAAGATGTCGGGCCAACCGATATCAGGGGAGGCCGCAAAGGCGTGTGGGAGGTCGAAGAGCTCATCGGGAGCTCGGTAGGCGACGACATCGGCGTCGATGTAGACAATTCGAGAGAATTGCGTCTGCTTCCACAGGTTGATCTTGGTAAAGGCAGAGTGCAGGTCGGCACGATTCATGAGGTAGAGGTTGGCAGGCTTGTCATTGCGGATTCGAGGCACAGGCAAGACATAGTCGTAGACGGTCTAATTCCCCGCACAAAGAGGAGAGAGGCGAGCAAGTCAGCAGATGATTCGTCTGGTATGTATGTGCGTATGTTTGTATCATGTAGGTATGCACATCCATGCATATATCTCTACACAATGTAGAGATGGAGCTTCTTGTTTTGACCAACATACCTTGAGCTGAACAATGGCATCAGCAGTCACGCCGTCGAGCGTAACCAGGACCGCGAGCTTCTTGGAGGTGCCGGCATCGCGCAGAGAGTGGGCAAGAACCAGAGCACCTAGAGAGATTTAGTTAGCAACAGCATTGGGAGAGCTTTGACCAGGGCCAACGTACCAGGAAGATAGGCATCGTTCAACAGAAGCTGTAGGCCATAGGCAACAATGTTAGCTTGCTATCCTTCGACCATCTGGACCAGCCAGGAGCACGAACCGTAGCATAGGCATGCTCGCCCCAGCTTGGATCAGCCATGATTGCGTATATGTGGAGCTAGTGACAGCTTGGAAAGGGCAGCAAAGAGAGGGATTAAAACGCGGCGTCTGGCAAAACAGGCTCACAAAAACAAGACGACGAGCGAGCTTTACGGAGGAAGAAAAGCAAGAGGGGAATGCGAAAACAGCTTCTGGAGCGGGACGGGGGCGCGGTAGAAATAAAGAAAAAAAGAGTTGGGAGGCAACTTTATGGTGATGGAGGTTGGAATTGGGTACGGAGCTTGCCCGGTACAGTACAGTACATGCGTCCAGTCCATCCAATGGCAAAAAGAGGAATGGATGGAAGATGGGTGGCGTTTCGTCGAGGTACTAGCCATTGGGCTGGCGCTACTTGTTCGTGTCGATGGATCGAGGCTTTCCCACGCTTGCTGTCATGGATCGACGATGTACCCCCAAGCTTGGGCGCAGTACAGTAACCTCCAATTGAGTGACCTGTTCCAGAGCTTGTCCCGTTGCCCTGTCCTGTCACTTTCAAGCTGCTATCAGTTTAGTTCGTTCCCTGTGGCACCCGCTGGCCATCGGGCTAATACGGGGCCTAAGGACCTTACCCGGGCCCAGCTCTGGCTGATGGCGGCCGGCGTGCAGCATGGCGTGCAAGCGAACCAGCATGCAGATGCAGACACGATGCGGCGCACATCAGGCAAATGTCATGCACGCCGCCACCCATCATGTCTGGTCTGCTGTATCATGTATGTGTATGTACATCAAAACCCCTCTATGCAAATGCAGTGCAGTGCCCCTCCAAGAATGGGAAAAAAACAGCCCCTCCAAAGAAACCCCTCCAAAAACCCCTCCAGCTCGTCTCAAGCCAACCAACCACGTGCTGGTGATACTCGCTCGTCTTTCATCCTCATACCGACCTCGTCTTTTTTGTATCGAGATTCCGATAAAAACATCGAAGCGGTCAGCAAACCCATTCAAGGCTAATGAATCAATAGCGGCCCCATTTGGATAAGAAACAAAACCAAGATCAGCACCAAGGTGGTAGTAGATGCCTAACCAAGGCAAACCCCGGGGCCAGCAAAAAACACCGGAACGTCCAGATTGTCCCTGATTAGATACGGGCCAGCGCCACCACGACGGAAGCCAATTTACATACGAAACTAGCACCCAAGCTTCCAATGCGTCACCTTTTATGCACATCCCGGCCTCGCCATAGGCCAATGGTCCCCCAACGCTGAAAATTTTTATTTCTCTCACCACCGTTGCCGCGCATGCAGGCTCGCATCTGGTCTTGCATGAACAAGGAAGAGGGAAGAAGAGAGGGAGAAAAAAACGCTCGCAGGTCTGGTCTTCCTTTGGCCACTTCTCTCCTCTCCCGCCCCTCTTCGTGGATCCAACCTCGAGTTAGCAGCAGAAAGGGCTCCGCAGTTGGGAATCAGTGCTTCTCTGCCTCTCGGTTTGCTTTGCAGATAAATAGAATATCGAGGCCCAACGCGCGCAGTCCGTCGGGCTCACTCGCAGCAAAACTGGTTATCAGTTCCATGCAAATGCGCGCAATTCGGCCGCGGCCGCTCCTCATCACGTACAGGACATGCTTGCCTTCCCGCCGTCCTGATTAGCTAGACCCAAGCCAACGGGGCCCATTTCCGATGTACTGCGAGGCTGCACCGGCGAAGAGAGAGGAGGCTTGTCTTGTCTTTTGCCTCCTCACGCCATTGGGAACTTCTTCAACGTCGGGCCGTTAATACTTTTATTACATGGCCAACGTCGTATCTGGCCAGCCGTCCTGTCAATGGCCTCTTTTCACTATCAGCCAGCCCCCTTCCTTTTGCTTTTTGACCCCTCCTTTGGCCCGTGGCCTATTTTGCTGTCTGCCTGCGAGACCATCCGGGTAATGGAACGGCCAATTGATACCTAAAGCGTCTCAACAGTTTTTTTTGCTTGTCGGGCAGAATGCTCCCATCAGCTTCCGTATTCCGTTGGTAGAAGACGCGTCTCGACAGTGGCCCTAGGGATGGGGCCCGGGAGCTGCAGCTTTCGAGTATACCCAAACGACACCCACCTTTTTGCGAATAAATAGCTCTCCACTTCGTCTCTTTGACGAAGCTTCCTCCTTGCCAAACGATCCAGATGCTCCGTAGTTCTCCACTATGCTCGTCCCCCCGCACCTTGGAATTGCAAAAGAGCTGCCTTGAGCATCCATCTGGCACCGTAATGGCAAAGAAGAAGACGAGGATGGATGGTTGCTTCTGCAAGACAAGCAATGCTTCCCAACGACGCGGCTTTTACATGTGATTTCTGACGATGCTGCAAGGTAAAGTTCTAGCCAACTTGTCATGGCCAATATATTCGAGCTACTGTACTATACGGGCATTCCAATTGTGCCCCCTCCATCCTTTGCCCTCTTTGTAAGAGCTAGGATGCCGAATTAATACTTGGTAATATTCCAAAAAGTGATACGATACTAACGCGTCAATGACTCCATTGCATGCTCTCTCCCTTTAATAATGAAACAACTACAGAAATGGCAAAGTGAGAGCAAGCACCAAACAGAAAAAAGCCTCTCTCATGCACGACCTGCATAAACATATGCATCCTCTGGCTCCAAATCTCTCATATACCAACATCAAATGTCCTTCTTGTAGGCGTGCTCAGGCTTGTGAGTGGTCTCGTAGTCAATATGAACGTAGGCCCGCTCAACGTCGGGCAAACTCTCTAGCTTGAACTGCAGCTCTTCGGCCACATCGTGCGTCTCCTGGAGCGTCCTTGTCGGGTCCATGACAATGTCCACTTCAGCAATCAGCCGCGGGCCCGAGTGGTAGACTCGTACCGTATCAATGCCTTCAACGACTTCCGAGTGGGTCAAGCACACGTATGTGATGAGCTGCTGCATGTCTAGAGGCGCAACGACACCCACGAGCAGTAGGAACTCGTTAAATGCAGTATACAGCCAGATGCTGGAGGTGAAGATAGACAAGAGAATGGCGCCCATTGGGTCAATCCACCACTCCAGCTTTGCACCACCCACCGATGTCAAGATACCAAAGCCGTTGACGAGCAGGTCGTTGCGGTGATCCTGCCACAGAATGTTCACCTGACTATATTTGTCCTTGAGAGACCAGCAATACAGGAAGAGGGCGAACTTGGTCGCAAACGCCGCGCAGACGGAGATGACCGAGGGGAGATGGAACTTCTTCTCGCTATCACCGCTTGCCAGTTCCTTTGCTGAGAAGGCGATGATGATGAGGGCTACAGCGCTCATGAGGAAGCAGAAGACAATGTTGCCCACTGTCTCGAGTCGTGCCTTGCCGGCAGGAAAGCGTCGCGGATCAACACTGCGAATGGCGCGGTTCGACAGAATCAGAGCGAGGGTACTGAGCGGGTCAAAAATAGCATCTGCCATGGTTGTGAAGAGAGACAGAGAGCCGGACGTAATGGCCGCGTAGAGCTGAAGGGCCGTGAGGACGATATTGGCCGCGAGCGAGCCATAGATGGCAATCTTGAACTTGAGCTTGTCCTCTCCCTGCTCGATGCGGGCTTCCTCTCGATGGTCCTCAACCGACTTCAGCATCCGTTCGATGGTGGCATTTTGGTTTTCGTAGAAGCCGCGGACTTTGCGGTGGTCGCTTTTGGGCGCGTACTTCTTGGCCCCGTTGGCACCGTCTCTCTTACGAGATGAATTGGCCTTGATCTGGTCGAGGTCCGAGTCGGTTTTGTAAGAAAAGGATAGCCCGTAAGGGTCGCTCTCGGCCGACAGACGCGGGACGCGAGAGCTGCGACCCGCGGTGGACTGCCTCTCTACGTCTGCGCTTGTGAAGTGGTGGCGCTCTACTGTATCGTGATCGGCCACCTCGACGGCCTCGACGCCTGTGCTAGAACCATCATGAACAGCAGGCGATTTCGAGCTGCTGCGGCTGGAGGATGGCGGCTGGAGGCGCTGGAGGTTGAAGACGTTGGGGTGGTGAGTGATGGTGTTGCTTGCGTCGGGCGTCATGGTGAACGACTCAAGGGGTGATGAATCAGGCGATGCCGTTGTTCAATTACCACCGAAAGCCTGGAGGAGACAAGCAAGAGTCGCTGGATCCCAATATTCCGGCGTGTTAAGTATTATCCCAATTCACCGGTAGGTCCGAAGGAGACGCGAGTTCGGCGTGGGGGGTTTCGCTTCGCCACGCAAGGAGGCCTCGTAGAAAGTCTTGGCTGACCAGGGATCCTCAAGGCTCAACAGATCAGTGCTGATCAAGGACAGAAGAATGTCCAAGACGCTAAAGCAAGATAATCGATGGCCCCCGAGGTTTGATGATGAAAAGGCAAGCCAGATCGAGATAAAGTAAGCTTGATTGATGCCAGGGGCACAGAGTAGAAATTTGACGATACGGGCCGATAGCTGCTGTGGAGAGCTCGCAAATAAGGGACTCAAGCTGTGGCGGGATCGGTGTCGAGGGGCGTGGGGGCTTCGGGCCAAGCAAGGAGATACGCTGAGGGTAATAAAACGAACAAGATGGTCGGGTTACTGCATTTCAGCGGTTGATTGATGCTCGTCCTAAATTGGGGGTTAAGTTTGGATGAAAAGAAAAAAAAAATTGAATAAAGCAAGAGATTGCTTGAGCTTATGTGAGATGGACCATATTGTTGGCTGTAGGAAAGCACCTCTGGAATTGCTCCTGCTCTCCTTTATTCTCTCCTACCAACGAGCCAAGACGCGGATTTGCGCAGGACGCGAACGGATCAACCAACGTGGTCGCCATTGTGTGCTTCCATAGGCGGCATATTCCTTAGTAAGCTCATGAGCCGAGTAAATGCCTGTAAGTGCGTTGGGAAGAGATTGGCAATTCGAATTCCAACACGCAATACGGCGATGAGGCAGAACGAGCAGAAAAGCCAGGGTCGTTACACATGAAGTAGACGGTTTAAAAATAAACTGCTTAAGTGCAGCGGGAGCATCTAGATCTTAAATGGAATCTCGATCAAAGTCTGGCAGCGGCTCTTCGGGCGACTCCGGAACCATCCAGGTTCCCCAGCGGCGGCTCAAATTCGCCGACCCACGCCTGCGTATCAGCCCATTTGCTGCAGAGTTATCACATCGATATGGTTAGCTGCTGCGGCTGCTATCTTGCATGAATCGTTGAAAAAATGATCAGGAACATAAGCTGCATCAATACGTGGAGAGGTTGGATTATTATATGTAAGGGGGTAGACTACATGTACGGACAGCTTGGCTGCATCTCAGTGTAAGCAGCCAAAGTTGATCAACTATCCTAAAAAAGAAAATGAAAGGGAGGAAAACGCCATAATGCAAGCCTCAAAACAACAAGCCGGTGATGACCCCCCTTACAGCTTCGGTTCGATCTTAGATCGCTTCAAGATCCAGTCAATAACGTCCTTTGTGTACTCGTCCTTGCAGTGGTCCGCGTGAAGCTGGTGATATGCGCCTTCATACGACTTGGTCTCTCTGTCCTCAACCGCCGCCTGCTCATTGACAAACTTGACAGCCGCATCGTAGCTACAAGTCATGTCGTTTGTGCCGTGAGTCAGTAAGATAGATTTCACATCCCCGCCCAGCTTCACTCCTCCAGATGAAAGCAACGCCGTACGATCCAGCAGCGACGCCAGGCCCTCCAGCGTGCCGGTGTTGTGGCACAGCTCGTCGTTCCTGATGGATTCGACGACTTCCGGATCGCGACTCAGGTGCTCCGGCGGAACCACATGCTTAAGCTGATGCCGCGGCAGCAATCGCCCGACCAACCTCCCCAGAACAACTTTCACCACGCTGGGCTCCTCGCCCTTGCTGAAGCCGATGAAGGGAGCCTCGAGGATCCAGCCCCGGATCTGAGCCACCAGCTGCGAGTGCTTCGCATCGCCCGCCAGCGTGAGGACCTCGCCGCCGCCCATGGAGTGACCCATGACAAACACCGGCACGTCCGACGGCAGCTTCTCCTGGATGAAGGCGACGATGTCGGCGACAACCTGCGCGGTTGGGCCGGTGAGACCCTTCTCCGCAGGCCGATTCACGCTGCGGCCCCAGCCGCGCTGGTCCCAGGAAAAGACCTGGATGCCTTGCTCGGCGAGCTTGGGGAAGAAGTCGTTGTAGCGGTTGATGTGCTCGCTGAAGCCGTGGACGAAGATGAGCTTGGCTACGACAGGACCCGTCGGCTGGGGACGGCATTAGCATTGAGGCACAGCATCACATGTGAAAATAGTTTGATACAAAGGGAGAACGAACCGTCCACGTCTTGGTGTAGAGGCTTGCATCGCCCGCTTTGAATGTCCCTTCTGTGGTTGTCATGGCTGATTTGAAAGATATTTCTCTGATATTAAAACAGCTGGGGGTACAGGTCTCGGTCTTAAAACCAACAAATGCAGAACGAAGACGGATCGCTGAGCTGTCACAGTATGAGACGCGCTGGAGTGCAGCCCCTATGGCAGCTCTAGTGCCTATTGCAAGGGTACCTGTATCCAATTAGCGGTCCCGGGTCTTTTCAGTGGGGCCCCGGGTAGATCCCAGCCCGAGTTTCCTCGGTAGAAGCCATCAACGGATGTCGTCTTACCCTGCTAATCTAATCTGATGGATATAATCTCTAGGGCTTCTTGTGAGTTGAGTATTCTGTAAATGCCCGTATATAGAACAACTACATGATTGAAACTATTCCGTCAGGTGATTGTGAATACATGAGGAATAGGAGCGTAAAAGAGCAATTGAAGCAATTTGAGACCATGTAATTCCATACTCAATATAAGCGACATAGCAAGCACATAGCCAAAGATGAAAATTCGTATTCTCTCAACTCTCGTTTATGCCCTCCTCAGATATAATACAAGTTCCACAGCCTGCTATCCTCAAGACATCGTCCTCCGAGGCACGAGTTTGAGCGGAGTTATTACTACAAGATCCATACCTAGTACTTATGGATGCCGCCATCCCAGGGGCATGCTGACCTCTATGTACAAAACATTTCGTTTTGCTCCTGATACCACCAACCTTGCCGCCGAAAATACTTTACAAAATTTGAATCAACAATCATCTCCCCCCTCTTTGATGTATATATGTGTTTTTTCCCTTTTCCTTTCTTTAAACATCAATCGTGTATGCGCTCAAAGGCTTTTTCCTTTATCTGTTGAAGGCAGAGCAGCAGCCTTTTCTCTGTTCGCCTCTTCACCTTCGTCCACGAATCTCTCCGCGTCGTCATCTCTGGCGAGATCATCCTCAATCTCCTCAAATTCTGTAATGTGGGAAGTGGCCTCTGTGGATGGCCGCTTCTCCGGGATCTCGCCGCCACTCATCTGCCACTCCATCAGTTTGCTAAACGCGCTTTCTTTATCGGCAGCAAGCTTGACATAGCTGCCAATTTCAGCCACCTTTCCATCCTTGTTCAGCACAATGATGAGGTCGGACCTCTTGATGGTAGACAGTCGGTGAGCAATGGATATGGTGGTGTTGTGTCCGCGAAGCAGCCCCGCAAGCGCTTCATTTACCAATGTCTCCGACTCTGCATCCAAAGCTGAAGTGGCCTCATCGAGAATCAAGATATCAGGGTCCTTGAGCAGTGCCCTGGCAATGGCAATGCGCTGCTTCTGACCACCGGACAGCTGGGATCCTCGGGCGCCGACCTGTGTTTCAAGGCCTTCAGGCAGATCACTGATAAATGTGCAGTTTGCTCTCCTAGCTGCCGAGATAATTTCCGCGCGACTTGCATGTGGCCTGCCGTATGCGATATTTTCAGCAATGGTGCCTGAGAACAGTACAGGCTCTTGAGACACAACACCAATGCGCCGTCTCAGCGACTTGATGTTCATTGTTGAGATGTCGACACCGTTGATGGTAATAGATCCGGATGTAGGATTGTAGAATCGCAAGAGCAACGACGCAACTGTCGATTTGCCGCCTCCTGATGGGCCAACGACGCACACATTGCTACCAGACGCAATTTCAAAATCTAAGCCGTTGAAAATCTTTACTGCAGGCCTGGTTGGGTAGGCAAAATGAACGTCGGAAAATCGAATGGTGCCCTGAGCTGACTTGACGGGGAATCCGACCGTCTGGTGAATGGTGGGTTTCCGATCCTGTAATTCGAACAATCGACTTGCGGCACCAACGCCCTTCATGAGCTCTGAGTAGAAGCCTGAGAGACCAAAAAGACTGGAGCCTGCAAATGCAGTATACATCATGAAAGAAGTTAGATCTCCCAGGGACATGGCGCCGGTCCTCACAAGATTTCCGCCGACAACTAACATGGCCAGAATCGTCATGTTACCAGCCCAGCCCGTTGAGGCGAAGAAGGTTGCAGCAATGAGGGACTCCTTTTTTCCAAGAGCAAAGATCCTGCGGACCTGCCTGTTGTACCGCCCGACTTCTTGAACCTCTCCAACAAATGCCTGGCTGGTCTTGATATTTCCAAGTCGTTCTTCCGCAATCTTTGTCAAGGTACCGAGATTTTTCTGTATCGACCTGCTCACATTTCGAATCGCTCGTCCGTAAAAGAAGGCACCAATAGCAATGGGCGGGAACATGAGGCACAAGATGCCAGTAAGCTTGGCACTCGTCCAGATCATGATTGCGAATCCAGCACCACCGCTGAAGATTGCTCGAAGTCCATCACTCAAATTGGAAGTAATTGATTTGCCAACAATGACGGAATCGGAACCAAGTCGTGAGATGAGATCACCAACTCGATTGGCATCGAAAAATTCAGCATCTTGAACATAGGTTTTCCTGTAAAGCTGGGATCGTAATCTGGCGACGACTCTCTCTCCGATGATACGCAGCAGAATGACTCGTCCAAAGCTGGTCATGGCTCCAAGTGTTAGAACGCCACCAAGAGCCATGAAAAACTGGTTCAAGGAGAGACCAAAGATGTTAACGTCATCGATGTTGCCCTTTGTCGAGATATCCAAGATGCGACCGACGGAAAATGGTATCAACATGGTAACGCCGGAAGAGATCATAAGGAAGAAGAAAGCCAGGCCCAGCCACCGAGCTTCGGGCTTGGCGATCGAGAGTAGCCTCCATATTTCCTGAAAGCCAGCCTTCGATTTGGGCGTGCCCTCTTTAGATAACCTAGCAGATAGATTGACTTGCGCCGCATTGGCTGCCCGTTCGCTTTTCTGAAATTCCTGGTTGGCTTCGTCCTCATCCGTATCCTTTGCCTGCTTTGTAGGCTCCAGCGTTTGCCGAGTCGCATTTCCGGTATTTGATTGGATTTCCCGCGCAGCGGAAGCAGTGCTGGAGAATTGGCGAGCTAGTTGCAGTATGCGTCCATGGCCCGAGGTTGACGGGCCTCCAATGGCCGAATGCGATAGAGACTGAGATTGTTGTACCTGAGATAGACGAAGAGATCCTGCCAGTGTATGGAAGCCGGCAGGGGAGAAGGAGGGTAGAGTGCGCGAACTAGAAATCGTCGGGCGAAGGAAGTACGGCTGCAGCAGCAGAGATTCGGGCTTCGGGAAGTGTTGCGACAGAGCTCGACTCGAGGCTGCAGATTCTTGCGAGCTGCTGGCTGCTAGCCTAACAGGCAGCGCTCGTCGCAGCGCCCCGGCATTCATGATAACCGAGGGGACGCCCAGCGGTTCAGCATCGAATTGCTGGGAGCCGGTCGGAAAGAAAAGCCGTGGTCGGTGCTGAAGCGGTGATGTGATCCGGTAGCGTTGTAGAGGAGAGAAGGGAACAAGAGGCGGATGGGAAAAAGATTTCCAATTACCTAGCACACTGCTGAACTAGGAGGTTCCGTCATAGTCGCGGCATTTACAGCTGAAAGCGCTGAAAGCTGCTGCATGCGCAAGGCGGCAACTCTAAAGCGCTACTAGTTAGTGGACATAGCTCGGCCGAAGGTCGGCCTAACGTGGATTTGCTTGAGCTCCGGACTCCGTACGGGCATGGCGCCGAGCTCCAAGGTCCGAGTCCCGAAGCACAACACAATTGCCGCGAGTTTTGTCTTGTGAAAGCAACCTGAACTGAGGTGCTTATATCTTTTGGTTACGGTCTACCTACTAAGGTAGAGCTACTATGAACTATACTTCGAATTGAACTGAACCGTGTACTGCCTTTAGTCACGTCCCCAGCATTGAAGAACCCCTGCATCGTACATCCCATACACAACCCTAACAAACTCAAATCCTATGCTGAGAATGAAAATACAACTGGAAGCATGCGCCGTAGAAAGCCAACCCACTACTACCCAAAGGCCAGGATATAGCTTGTTCCGTATAGTCAGATTCCATCTCGAAGAAGCAATCTGACAACCCCCGCACAGTATCCTCAATCAAATCAAATGTCACCGCCTTCCTTCAACATCTCTGCCACCTCGGTATCTATCTCACCATCGTTGCCGAGATCCGGAAAGTCGTCGTCATTGTCCACTCGTCGTCTTTTATTGGACCCGTTGGTTGATATGGGGAGCGACTGAGTGTATGTTGAGACCTTGGTGGAGGAAGGTTCAGTTGCTGGGACGTCCTCCGAGGGCTTGATGTCTTCGTCTTCGCCATAGTCGATGCTCTCTGGTCTAGTGTCCTCAAAGTCATCGTCCATGCCTGGCGGTGTTAGAGCCTCCATCTCTGGCCGATCAAGCTCAGCAGGAGGGCCACCAGACTCCCCTTCTGCATGAGCTCCGTTGCTATCCGCAGGTCCGAGTGCTCTCATGATAGCCACCTCAACCTGCTGCTTCTTATCTTCAATCTCTCGTTTGCGGCCCGACAGCTCGGAAGCTGCATTCCTCTCGTTTTCCAAGGCCGCTCTGTTTGAGTCCAGCATCTTTTCCAGTCCCGAGATTAAACTCTCTCGAGCCTTGACGCACTCGGCTACCGCACTCTCAGCGCTCGCAAGTGTCTTGAGCAACCCATTGAGGCGAGCTGCATAGACAGGCGCTGACGGGGCGGGTACTGTAGGATCGACTTGCTTTTCATACTCTTGGTTCGCTGAAGCAATGGTCGTCTTTAATGGCACGCTTAGCTTGGTGACCGTCTGATGAGCCGAGACAAGGGGCGTGAATTCCGAAGGCACAGAAGGGGCAGCAGAAGATCCAAATGGGGAACCTCCGAAACCGGGCTTAACGGATCCGCGAGCTTTATCCAACTCTGTTTCCGAAATTAGCATCCATTCATAACCAACAAGAAGCTGCAAAGGCACATACCATTTAGACGCGACTCTATAGCAGCCTGAATCGGTGCCTCGAAAATAGCTCTGTCTTTCCAGACGTCAATGACACGTCGCAGTTTGCCCTGAATCTCAGCTGGCGCTCCTTTGTAGGCCACTGCGGCGGCTTCTGCTATAACCGGAGAGAAGGCGATGATAAAGTCCTCCTTATGGCGGATTCTCGACTGCTGCGCAACCTCTTTCCACAAAGTGTTAGCATCCGTCGTTGCGTGAGCATGCTGTAGATCCTTATTGAAAGGGTAAGGACGTATATAATGGTTGTGGAATGCATACCGTTCGCAAGGTAAACCAGGCTCAGTCGTTTCGTGCTAGATGAATCTTTCAGTCGCTGCATCCAGAGCGCCACCGTGCGATCTGCGTGCCGTCTGAAAGTATTGGGTTGATCAGTACCTCTGTCACATTCAAAGTAGAGTTGTTCATCTTCAATAGAGGTTGCTTACCTATGAAACATTATCCATTGGGCTGCCGTTGCGATGCTGTCATGGCTCTCATTCAATGCTGACAGACGCGCCAGCACCGAATCGTCGTTGTACGCCATTATTACGATGCTTGATCCTTTGTAGCAGTTGACGTATGAAGCTGAGGCAAATGCACACACGGCGTTCCACCGCTTGATTCTACGGGCGACGTGCCTTATTGGAGAATATTGGCCTTGCGACGCGATGGAAAAGGTCTACAGCAAGCAGTGGATCTTGGCCTTGGAGCTCCAACTGCAAGCTTGCGATCAGCTAGTGGAAGTGCAATTGAGGCAGATCAGATCCAAGTCAGGAGACAAAGTGTTGCCTGCCAAATCAACAGCCCAACACAGAGGAGGTAAGGAAAAACTAGAAATGGTCGTGGGCAAAGGAGTATCAAAATAATAGCATCCAACATCAAGGAAGAAACTTTGACGAGCTGGAGGCTTGGGAGATAATACCTGGTAGGTCCATCGAAAGACCGGATAAGTGCAAATGCTAGCGGGCTTGTACCGCATTATGCAATATTTTAGCGCAGAGCTGCGTCTCACGTTGCCTCACCGCCCGGCAGAACATGGTAGCAGTAACCAGGGACAACAGGGAACAGATGGTCACTGCTAGCGATCTCGTTGCGCAAGCTGAGCAAGACCAACCTTACACACTCCTTTGTCTGGATTTGCCATTTGCGCTGTGCTCTGGCCACGATCTTCTTTTTTTCACGATTACAGTTTCTTCTACGATAATTCACCATGGCTGACCGATTTCCCTCGCTCGAGGACTTCGATTCCGGAGGTAAGCTCCTGAATGGACACAACCAGCCTTGATCCAAGTTAACCACTGCCCGTCAGCGCAAACCGATATCAAGGAAGTTTCCGACGAGCCCACTGCTGAAGACTTTCTCGCCAGAGAAAAGGCGCTTCTTGGCGATGATGCGAACCAGTTCACGACAAGTGATGACGCAAACGCTTTGGCCGATGCTGGTGGAGATCTCCTGGGCGAGAGCAACGCCGCGGCATCGACCTTTGAGTCCCAATTTCCAGACCTTGCCAGTCCAACTGCTGTGGGTACACGTCGAGCATTCAAACGAATTTCGAGGCGCGCTAACAAGGGTCGTCATTCAGGGCTTGGCTGGAATGGATGGAAACATCATGACCGGCCCGTCTGTAAGCTACAACTCGGGTTACCAGTCATACGCTGTCGATGAGGAGGAGCCAGAAGTCATCAAGCAGTGGCGCGAGGCCCGCGATGCGCAGATTGCAAAGAGATCCGAGCAATTCGCCGCTCAGCGAGAGGAAACGATACAGGAAGCTCAACGGAACATTGATGACTTCTATGAAAACTACAACTCCAAGAAAGAGAAGGGCATTGCGCAGACACGCAAAGAGGCGGAGGAATTCCTTGCCAGCAGGGAGGATACGGTTTCTGGTGGCACAAGCTGGGACCGCATTGCTAAGCTCGTGGACGTCAGCGGAAAGGGGGCCAAGGGCGGAGCCACCGGATCTGGCAAAGAGCGTTTCCGTGAGATGCTGGTGAGCCTGCGCAAAGACGAGAAGGCTCCTGGTGCAACGGGCTACTAATACCCGGTGGACTGAGCTTTACAACCGATATAGTGGCATTGCAGTGCCTGGGCAACGGAGGGCCGGAAATCTGACATGCGGTACATTTGATTTGCGTTTTTTTCTCTACCACGAAAGAATCGGAGTGGCACAATGAATTACTGGCTACGCATAATTGAACAAGGAAAAGAAAAACATGAATAAACACACGTTAGACGAACGCGAGCAGCAACATGGGTGATCCAATCATTACAGCGAGACATGTGAGACGGACTGACAGATCCTATATTTACTGTCTATAAGACTTTAAACTCATACATAACCCCAATCTTGCATTTGACGCAAGTTGGGGTACTCAATTGGCTCGTCCCATAGATGCCGGTACTTTAATCCTTGCTGAACCAGGTGTTGTGGCCGGCAACCTTTCGGCTGGCTGCGTAGAGGGTAGCTATGACTCTTTTAGCTTTGCGTTCTATAGCCCATTTTATCAATCAATCAACTCACCTCCGAAACCTCCCCAGAGGGCGACGAGGTAGGGGGCCATGTACCAGTTGCTTCGGGGGTTCTGTCGCCTGCGTTAGTATAGCTCGAGGTTCGTGATCGCTAATTCGTGCGTACAATCTTCCACAGGCGGGTGTGAGCCTTGTACGCAGCCTGGTAGAAGCGCTGGTTCTCCGTCACCCTGTTCTTGGCGTCGATCATACTATGGCACGGCGTCAGTCGAGGTTTCTCTCCAAGCTATGCGCATCCATCGGGAAAACCCTGCGGAACCCGTCGGCAGGCTTGCAGCAATTGGGCGCTTTCGCATGCGTCGGTCGGCGAGAGGGAGCTTACCCCATTTTGGCGGTTGAAAATGAAGATGCGTGTAGGTCTTCGGTTTGAAAAGTGCTTCGTGGTGGAGTGATCTTGTAGTCGGGATGTCAGAAGAAGCCTTGGTTAGAGAAATGAGGCCATATTCTAGCTCAAAAGTGGGTAGCTGGATGACTCAGCAACCGAACCATCTGCAGCGCACAATGTGGAAGTGGGATGGGTTGAGGTACGTACCTTGAAGGTTATAGCTCGGGAACCGCCAATTACAAGCGCTGGTGCGAATATCACGGCCTAGTAGAGTAAAAAGTGAAGCCTTGCCATCTCGAGCCCTGCAGCAGCGGCACAGCGTCTTTGATGGCATCTTGACACCCGACGATACGCCATAGTTGAACGGCTGAATGCGGTGATATGCCTCAGAAGTCGGCGGCCGGCTGGAGACAATCCCAGGAATGCGAGGAGCCGTAAAATTCACACAAAATCGGCCATCATCGACTCGATTCCCACCCAACCTTTCGCATGCGCCGTCCACAAGGCTACGACACTATTCCCAGCACTTCACTGCCCTAGCTCGCCTATCTATTACTCCAAGAAAGGGACGTATTCTTCATCAAGCTCCTGGATTTACTCCTAGAAGCTCTGATTGGAATCAATGGCGAGCACTCTCTGCTGGGAATCCGAGTTCCTTGCTGCAGCCATCAAGATGGAGAAATTACGGGAGTCTAGGGCAGGCGCGGCAGCGACTTGATGCATCTTCGGGCCTCCTATCATCGAACGAAGCCCTCGCAGCAAGAATCAACAAGAGTCTTCAGGACGCAGAGGTTGAAATCCAGCCCTACGATGCCGCCTCATGGGAGGCTGTATGCGATATACTATCTGATAAGCATGGATCCGACGGAGTTTGGGCCGTTTTCCAAGCAATTTGGCACCAGGAGAAATATGATATAATCGCATTTAGCGATGCTGAGTCTCTGCGTGGTAAGATTTTGTCGGCAGCGCTGGGCTCGGACTCACGCCTGTCTATGCTTTTTACTGCGGCCCAGCAACTGCTGGCACAGAACAGTTTCCAATGGCCCGATTTATACACGAGTGTTGTTCGCTTCTTCCTGGACCGTGGCGATTATGAAGAGGCAATTCGTTGGGATCAGCAGTTATCCCCCATCTTTCCACCTGGGGCAGATGAATTTGGAGCTTTACTGGCAACCTTTGCCATCAAGCCAACCCCTGAGATGCAAACCACCTTGACAACGCTTTATGTGTCGAGCGCCAACCGTCAACTATACGACCACATCATACCAGCTCTCTTTGCCTCGGGTCAGTCTAAGCTGGCCCGTACCTGGCGCAAAAAATTGGTCGTGTTCAAGGATGGTCCAATGACGTCCAATTCTCGGCCGTTTCTTCTATTTCTTGCTAGCTACTACCCGCACATACAACTCACAGAGAGAGAATTAGCTGTTGCTGAGCTCAGTCGTCAAGAACTAGCTGCTGAAACTGACGACGATGACACGTTCCCTGAAGTCGATAGGAAGAGAATCGATCGAAGAGGGACACACAGCGATGCTCTCGTTGCAAAATGGTTTGCCAGCACATGGACATCCGTGGAATTTGCAATCAATTTCATATACAAGCTTGGAGTGCGCACAATTGGCCCTCGCTCTCTACAGTCTCTTGCGCTGCGAGACCCAGACGCCAAAGAAGTTGCTGCTCGTATAGACCAGGTCGAGAGGCTGGGGATCAGAATATCCCCTCAATCGTATTGCAAGATTCTAGTTTCATTCGCAAGAAATGGGGCAGACGAGTTGCTAATGGATTTACTTCATTGCGACATCCACCCTGATGAATTTGAAGATATGGAAACTCGACACTCCCTTATGGCTGAGGCTGCGAGGACGGGAGACTGGAAAATGGAGCGACTCCTCCAGGGTATCGAATGGGCAATCGAGACTGGTCCGACATCTCGACGTCTCAATTCCTTGCTTAGAAGCGAGCTTTCTAAGCGGAGTCTGGGCAAAGCGAAGGAAGTTCTCGATCGTATGGAAGCCCTAAAAATCAGCATGGCCCAAGCTAGTGCTACTGGGCTCCTTAAACGTGTTTTCTGGAAGCTCGACTCTCATCCTCCCCATCATCGATCACAACGATCTCTTCCAAGAGACTATGGATTTAGTGATTCCGATGACCCTGTTTTGGACCGAGCTCTCAACGTCATCCGGCGCATTTCATGCCATGACGTTGCCATTCCTACAAGGTACTGGAAAACACTCCTCTACAAGTTGGGACGCTCAAGGCGTCTTGACGAACTCGACCAGCTGAGTTTGGAAATTATGCAATTTTACACTCCCCCCTACGGAGGGCTGGTTCCAGTGCATCGGGAAGACTTACCAAGGCACTTTAACACTGAGGAAAAGGAGTACATACCGGCAGACTTGCCATTTGTCCACCATCACCACCCCATTCGGCTGATATTCGATACTTCGCTACAACGCTCCATCGTGAGATGGGGATTCGACCAGACACTGGCAACTAAGCCCCAACCACCAACGTCTCTCACACATCTACAGACTGCAAACTTTTCGCAATTCGACGTCGCCCGCGGAGTTCGCTTGTTGGCTACGCTGCGAGACCAGGGGGCCTTGATTGACACTCAGGTGGTGCGCTCAAGTGTCATCTCTCGCATTGCTACGGGGATGGTACCCGGACGACCTAGACACCGAGCGAGAGACAGCGTCGAATTCTCCATGGAGAGCCTGATGGGCCTGGTTGAGAAGGCGTGGGGATCGGAAATGTTCCCTGACATGTCGAGAGTGAAGCAAGAAGTCGAGGCCCGGAAATCAAAGTTGTGGAACCAATACCCAAAATTAATTGACAAGACGTTTGATAAAAACGGAACATGAGGGGAGCGGATGGGAGCGAATAGCACTTGGATAGAATCTATTTTTGGGGCACATGCAGGATTAAGCCCTTTGTACAATATCTACAGAAACTTGTAAATAAGATCTAATCAGAAACCGGTAACTCCAGGTGCATCATTGATTGTCCCTGGGTAGCATTAATTCACTCCCTTGTTGATACAAATGATCATACGTCATGAAGCAGTATGACCATCAACCGCTTGTCAAAACGCCACGCTGAGCCGCAGTTGTCGGGACAAAGGAGAGATGAAACTCGGCCTCTGCCCTGACTGTAGCAGCATCTGTCCATACAACGCCGATTACCCTCCCACCTCTCTCCCCGCAATCTTTTTCTTCTCCTTCTAAACCTAGCTTAATCTCCCGCTATTTACTCCCTGTTCTTCTTCGGCTTGACCATAAGCAGAATGAATAGACCAGCAACTAATAGTATCAGTAACAGGATAATTTTCCGCTTGATGTTCCGTTTCTGATAGCCCTCTGCTATTTTTAGCTCCTTGTCTGCAGCCTTGACCTCTGTATTCATGCGCTCAACGTTGTAGTCGATTCGGTCCAGCATAGTGCCCTGGTCAATGATCATGGTCTGAAGGTCGCGGAAAAGGTCCGACAGCTCGATGATACCTTGTGCGATTTCCTCGATTTCCCGCTCGCGCTGGGCAATGGCGGCATCATTCGAGTGTAGCGTCTTTTGTTGCATCGCGACCTGCAACGTATTTTGCGAAAAGGAGCGATCGGCGTCGGATTCCTGGAGGGATGGGTCCATGTAGGAAGAGCCGGGCATTGGCGATGTCGGCCGATCGATTGGGCTAACGGCGCCGAGGCCTCCCATTCCGCGAAGTTCTAGAGAGTGCACGATGTTAGCGTTATGCAGGTAAGGTCAGGGGGAACAGTATCGAGGTCAGGGGGAACAATATCGAGGTCAGGGGGAACAGTGTCGAGGTCAGGGGGATTGTGTCGAGGCTGACTCTTGAGATATGCGCTCTGCTTCTTTCGAAAGTTTGCGCTGGCTTCCTGGACCCTTGTGGCTAGGGATATCTGTATGTTTTTGCCCATGGTCTCCTCCGCTCTGCTGATGGTTCCTGACTGCGTTGATTCGCGGACCATGTGCTCAATCTTTTGGATCCGCTGGTGGCACTGGTGGAAGCCCCTTGTAATCTCTTGTGTGAGTCTCTCGATCTGGACCTCTTCCCTCTTCTTGGCTTCGTCATCGTCAAATCCAGGGAGGACATGTGTCTGGTGTAGCTTGTCCAGCCGCTGGCTCTTCGTGGCAATCTCAGCGAGCAGCTCCGTGATCTCGTCCGAAACGTCGGTCCATCGCGGAGGCAAAAGGTCCATCTCAATTACAGCGTCGCCATCATCTTCGAATGCGCCGCTCGACAGCAGCCCGCGCCGGTCCTCGGGCGCAAAGCTGCTGGTGGAGTATGCGTCCGAGAAGCCTCCGGAGGCATATTTGGATCGCTGATTGGGATGATGAGCGTACGACTGGCGGTAGGAGATGTAGCTACGGGGATTCCGGGTCAGGGTCAGATATGACAGTTGAGATAAACGGATAGGTGTTCGCATGGAGTTGCAGTTGCAGGGCACACGTACAGGTTTGTGCGGTCGCGCCACATGGCGGACGCTGGGGGGGCGTCTGGAGGCCTGTCAGTCCGGGGAATGGATCAAGGATGAATTGGAAGCCTTGGATCTGGACGCAAGATTTCCGGGATTTCAGGTGATGACGGGCATTATCGAGTGCTGAGTATCGACATGCACCAATACCAATGTCGAAGCTGGTTGCATTACGACACTGCGCTAATCCTGGAGCAACGGTCTCGGCTGTTGCGCACTGGGCACTAGCTGAATACGAACAGATACGAGTGCAAGTTTCAGAGCTCCCACCAATGAAGCTGCAGCCTCACACGGTGTTCACACGTGTCAAGATACACTTCTCAGTGCTCGTACCCAGCACTAACACAGAGGCATATGCTGTGATTGCAGCCTCCTCAGCCTCTGCTGCAGGACATTGGGTAGCTACAGGCTACAGATAGGTACCAGCGCCAATAACTGCTGTGCCTGTGATCATGGCATCATGACTCTTCAGCTCCCGCCAGAACAGCGCCCAATGGCCTGTACAGTGCGAATATCCCCCGAGCCGCAACTTGCCCCCCTCGAAACAGCCCCCATCCAATATGTTACAAGGCCCTACATTGGTGCAGGTCCTACTAGAACTTGTAGGCACCATGGGATAGGCCGACCCAGTCCTAGCCCGCAGGATTAATACTGTATGCTGATTCTGCCTTACGGGGTCCCCTGACATTTATATCGTTGCTTTGTTCTCCCCACGTCAACGACACGACCACAAGCAAAAAAGCTCCCGCTTTCGCACAGGCGCATCCAACCTTGTCTTTATAAGTCGAGTCCCGGTACCTCTCCGATCTTTGGATTCTTCACTCTCTCTTTACGCTTTCTTTGCTCTCTATAACCCCCATTCACAATGGTAAGTGGCGCGCAGATACCCTCGGATCGACTTGTCTCAGGCGCAACCCCGCGACCGTTGAGGGGCTACCCCCAAATTCTCAGGAGCTTTTGTGTGACTGACCCGCGAGCTCTCAACAGGCTGATTCTCTTACCGAAGAGCAGGTCTCTGAGTTCAAGGAGGCCTTCTCCCTCTTTGTGAGTCTTTAACCTCGTTTCTGGTGGCAATTCGGACGGTTTGAGTGCTAACCCAGCTGCTACAGGACAAGGACGGTGATGGTACGTAGCAGCGAGTGACGCGACACCACCCCTCCCCCCCTTTTGCGAAGAGGCACCGGAGCACCGAATGACTTGCTACCGACCGATATCTTCCTTGCTAGCCCCTTTTCACGATATCTGAGCAAAGAAAAGAACTGACAGGCTTGACCCCGCAGGCCAGATCACCACCAAGGAGCTGGGCACCGTGATGCGCTCTCTCGGCCAGAACCCCTCCGAGTCAGAGCTTCAGGACATGATCAACGAGGTCGATGCCGACAACAACGGATCTATCGATTTCCCCGGTATGTCAAAGTTCAAGTATTGGGTCGTTGCCACATTCGAGCTAATACGAAGCGGTGTAGAATTCCTGACCATGATGGCACGAAAGATGAAGGACACTGACTCCGAGGAGGAGATCCGAGAGGCATTCAAGGTTTGTTTCTGGCACCAGTGGCTATTTTTATTTTTATTTTACTGTGTTTGCTAACGTATGCGCTCAGGTCTTTGACCGCGACAACAACGGCTTCATCTCAGCCGCTGAGCTGCGCCATGTCATGACATCCATCGGCGAGAAGCTCACCGACGACGAGGTCGATGAGATGATCCGCGAGGCCGATCAGGACGGTGATGGCCGAATTGATTGTGAGTTTTCTGGCGAGAATGAATGCATTTGGTTGAATATGAGCTAACGGCATCTGCGTAGACAATGAGTTTGTCCAGCTTATGATGCAAAAATAAGGGATTGTGTCTGGAGTTATTTGCGACTAAGCCAACTGTTCAGCCATATTAGAGGCCATGAATATGGTTAATCCTTGCGGCGAGATCAAGGCGTTAGCACGCTCACAACCTGTTGTTTGATAAAATCAATTAGTCGACTTTGTTCCTTTTACTGCTGTCATGTCTACGGGCGATTTTCGAAATTGCTGGGATGTTGAGAGTCGTGATGTTAAGTTCTGGTAGCTGTCCAGGTAGATATAGGTACCCTGGACCTTTTTATGCATACTGTCAAATTCCCACAGCTCTCTGTGATTAGTTCTTATAGTACGGTGATGTAAGCTGCAAACTGTTTCAGCAAAGGGGTATACCCAGCGCATGGATTATGTGGACTACGATTCTATTTTACGTTCAATCAGCTACAACTGATCACATTTGACCGTGGAAATGTAGGTCATAGTAACTACGAATGCTGTACCCTGGAATAACCTCCATATCACACCCACGGACACTCATAAACGAGAAATACCGCATAGCAAACACAGTCCAATCTGAAGGCCCGACTTATACAGTTCGGCAACAACTGCGTGTAAGACCAGATACTATTGTTTGCTGTATACAATCGTTCAAGCGCTATTCAAGAGAGCTTTTGGACAGAGAATATGACCGTTTAATGATGTCAGCCGATGTAAACATTCTGATCATGAGACTTGAGCCAGAAGAGGGGATGGCGAGGACGGGTGCTGCCATTTCTCAGCTTCCTGTGGAAGACTACGAATTGACCACTGCTGTGTTGCCATGGCGCTTGGCGTGCTTGATACTTGGCAGACTTGGATGCTTCTTTATCTTTGGGCTAGTCGCTAGCTATTTTTATAAATGAAGAAATAAAAATAGAAATAAAAATTAAAATACGTTAGTAGCTAGCCAGAATATTTCAGCCTCCTACAGAGCATTTTTGATTGTTATTACCCGAACCCGGATGTTGTATAATGCTTCATACTCCATTTGAGTATAGTTGCGCCATCAAGAAGGGTAGGTGGTCGTTTCGCACCCAATATGCCGGTATACCCCGATAAGTGAATTGCTGGTACCAAGCTCACTCAGGCCATGTACCCTGAAATACGGGGTACCTCGCGCCCAGAGTGGTGTCGCCTAGGCCCAGGTACTGGCGGCTCCAGGATACCCAAGCCTTGCCGGGCCATTGCTTTTTCCGCTGGTGCCTTGGCCATGATGCAGCGTGGCCTGCCCCACGTAGTGCTGGATCCAGGTACTTGCAAGTGTAGTTCCAGTTATAGGGAGCGGTGCTTGGTGGCATTGCGATTGATTCCACGTTCCGCCTACAAAGTAAGCTCTCCAACTCATCGTCGAGGCTCGCTGTCTTTTCGCCAGACGTCAGCGCTAACCGGCCCTTGGAGTTGTGAAGCCTCTCCCTGTTTGTGTATGGGAGCCTGCGAATTGCTGCACTGTTGGCACCACCGCTCATCCACCGCCTGCGGATCCTTTGATAACAGCGTGTGAGACGACCCAGTCGCCGGGTCGTGCTCTGTCCTCAAGATGAGTTCCTGTATGCAGCTGCCCTTGCTTGATCTATGCAGATGTGGCCCTGATGACTGACCTTTGGTATCGACAGTAAAACAATTCATCCGCAACGTGCGTGCAGCCAAGACGATTGCAGACGAGCGAGCCGTCATCCAGAAAGAGAGCGCCGCGATCAGAGCCAGTTTCCGCGAGGAGGGCCACGACCATAGCATACGGTGGGTTTTTGACTGAATTCGACGACTTGCGCATCCGAACAATGAACATGAGTGCTCATGAGCAACTGGGATAGGCGTAACAATGTCGCGAAACTACTCTACCTCTTCACCCTCGGCGAGCGAACTCACTTCGGCCAGGTCGAATGCCTGAAGCTCCTTGCGTCTCCGCGATTTGCGGATAAGCGTCTCGGTCATCTTGCTACAAGCTTACTGCTCGACGAAAAACAGGAGGTCCTGACGCTGGTGACCAACTCGCTGAAGAAGTAAACCATCCCCTATATGACCCAAGGCAGCAGCAGACGGGTTCTAACCATGTCATGTGTCTAGCGATTTGAGCCACTCGAACCAATATGTTGTCGGACTCGCCCTCTGCACTCTCGGAAACATTGCGTCTGATGAAATGTCGAGAGATTTGTTCCCCGAGATTGAGAACTTGATTTCAACTGCGAATCCCTACATCAGGAGGAAGGCCGCCCTCTGCGCCATGCGGATATGTCGCAAGGTACCAGACCTGCAAGAGCATTTCGTCGAAAAGGCTACCGCGCTCCTCTCCGACAGAAACCACGGCGTCCTTCTTTGCGGCCTTACTCTGGTCACGAGTCTATGCGAGGCGGACGAGGAAGAAGGAGGCGAGGAGGGCATGGTTGAGAAGTTCAGGGCATTTGTGCCTGGGCTTGTCAAGACGCTGAAGGGCCTTTCGACGTCAGGATATGCCCCAGAGCACGATGTCACGGGCATTACCGACCCCTTCCTGCAAACCAAGCTTCTGCGATTGCTGAGAGTGCTGGCCGTCGGCGACGCCCACACGAGTGAGCAGATCAACGATATCTTGGCGCAGGTCGCGACCAACACCGATTCGTCCAAGAACGTTGGAAACTCGATTCTTTACGAGGCCGTGCTTACCATTCTGGATATCGAGGCCGATTCGGGTTTGAGAGTTCTTGGTGTCAACATCTTGGGTAAATTCCTTACCAACCGAGACAACAACGTCCGCTACGTCGCGCTCAACACCCTCATCAAGGTGGTTGCCATTGAACCCAATGCCGTTCAGAGACACCGAAACACCATCTTGGAGTGTCTGAGAGATCCCGATATCAGCATCCGGAGAAGGGCTCTCGACCTGAGCTTTACCCTCATCAACGAATCCAACGTCCGGGTGCTCATCAGGGAGCTGTTAGCCTTCTTGGAAGTTGCAGACAACGAGTTTAAGCCCACTATGACTAGCCAGATTGGAATTGCCGCCGATAAATATGCCCCGAACAAGCGATGGCACTTTGACACCATGCTACGAGTCCTGTCACTGGCGGGCAACTACGTCAAGGAGCAGATTCTCTCGTCATTTATCCGGCTCATTGCTACGACCCAGGAGCTCCAGACGTACGCTGTGCAGAAGCTGTATATCAACCTTAAGAAAGATATTACCCAAGAAAGCTTGACTCAGGCTGGCGCCTGGTGCATAGGTGAGTATGGCGATGCGCTGCTCAAGGGCGGGCAGTATGAGGAGGAGGAACTTGTCCAGGAGGTTAAGGAGGGCGACGTTGTCGACCTGTTTTCCCTCATCCTCAACAGCAGCTACGCCACGCAGGTGACTACAGAATACATTGTCACCGCTCTCATGAAGCTCAGCACACGATTCTCCGAGGCCTCTCAGGTGGAAAAGGTGCGACGCATCCTGCAAACGCACCAGACCAGCTTGGATGTGGAGGTGCAGCAGCGAGCTGTAGAGTACGGCAACCTGTTTGCATTTGACCAGGTTCGACGAGGTGTGCTTGAGAAGATGCCACCTCCACAGATCAAGGAGGAGTCCAGAGTGCTGGGCCGGGCTCCTTCAAAGAAGGCCAAGAATGCCAACAGAAAATCCAAAATCCTCAAGCCTACCGAGCAGGACCTTTTGGACATTATGGATTCGCCCGCCGCCATTGCTGCGCCCACAAACGGATCCCAAGCAACCAACTCGGATCTCCTTGCCGACATTCTCGGGGGCGGATCCCCGGCACCGCCCACGTCTGGCTCCCCTGGGCCTCAGCAGTCCAACATTTCCTCCATCATGGACCTCTTTGGCCCAGGGCCGGCCGCCCAAAGCCCGTCACCGGCCCCTGCTTCGGCCGGCCTGGATATCTTGTCCACTGCGACATCCTCACCACCACCACAGCAACCGCAATCACCAGCAACCCAGGGCCAATGGCTTCCGTGCTACAATGCCAATGACCTCAACGTGACCATGCAGATTCAGCGTAACGCGGCGGGACTCATCCAGGCCGTGGCTCGATTCCACAACACTGGGTCTGTTCCTCTATCTGGTGCCGGACTGCAGGCAGCCGTTCCAAAGACTCAGAAGCTGCAGCTCCTACCTATCGCATCCGAGGAGATTGGACCTGGATCAGAGACTACTCAGGTGATGAGAGTATCTGGTTGCAAGGGAGTAAGTCATTTTTCCACCCGTCAAATTGATACTGCCGTTGGATTTCCATGTACTAACAGATGTTACTATAGCCACTGCGATTGCGACTACGTATCGCATTCTCTCACCCTGCGGCAGGGCAGGTTGTGGACCAGGTGAATTGGTCGGAGCAATCGTAAACAGATGGATTCTTTTGCAGCGAGCGGCTACGTTACTGGGGGGTTATTGAGGCTTAATATGGAATATAAATAAGGAGGTATTGGTGAAGGGGTTGTAGATATCAAAAATCATAGGGAGTATAAATGTAGGGCGATTTGAGGCTGAAATAGGCATAATTACGTATGAGGCATCAATGAGAGTTGGTTTACTTTATGCGTGTTAATGTAAGCCGAGAATTTTGATTTTATGATTTTGTATACACAATAATTTATTGCAATTAGACGTTCTTGGTTTACATTTATTACGTGAAGTGTACGGGTTGACTTTGGGCTAGCGGCCTGACTTACATGGCGTCAGCAGAAACCGTTCATCTATCTGCCTCTTTTCGGAAATTTAGAGTTGAGCAACTTGAGATCTACATCTAAATCGGGGAACGAAGCAAAACCTTTGAATCTTTGAAAACTTGATGCTCTGGCGAATTCGGTGTCCTGTACAATTAGTTTCGAGCGCATTGCGGTCTAATAGGACGACATTTGTTCCGTCATTTGGTGGGACGGCGTTGAAGAAGAGGATGGCGTCTACGGGAAGGGAGGGGCATCTTGAGAGGACGGCGGGGGAGCCGAGAGATGCGGTATAGAGCCCCTTTTTGCTTGTTTTATTCTCCTTCTTTATTATTTCTATAAGAGAAGCATTTGAATTGTGTTGAAGGATAACATATGCTCAAGTGCTGAGGTGTTTATGTTTAGGGTCTTCATGAGGTGCGGCTGAGTCGGATTGATGAGGTCAATGAGAGAGTGAGGCTGTTTCGCCTGGATCTTATCGCTGGGCCTATCAAGGTACGTCAGCCAATCCATCTTCTATATCATACAATTTCTCACATTAAACAAATGAGTAAATAATCAAAATTAATACATGGATAGTTCTTGCCCGGCCAATGGCTCGACACATACATCCCCGGCGTATCCAAAGCAGGCGGCTTCACAATCACTTCCGCCCCCTCAGCCGCCCTCGCAAACACATCGCCCTATCTCGAGCTCGCGGTGCAAGAATCGCCTGAAAATGAACCCGCGGCTTGGCTGTGGCGTCCAGAGAGAGAGATTTTGGGGGAGACGCTGCGTGTGAGGGTGGGTGGGAAGTTTATCTTTCCGCCGGGTGAGGGTGTGCCGAAGAAGGTGGTTTTCGTTGCTGGTGGCGTGGGCGTGAATCCTCTTGTGAGTATGTTGAGTTATATCGCTGACGGGGGTGGGAGGGGGGTTGGTGATGTGAGGTTTATTTATGCGAGTAAGCTTCCGAGGAGTGGCAAGTTGTCGGATATCGTCTTTTTTGATAGGATCACGGGTTTGTTTGGGGAGGGTAAGGTTAAGGGGGAGGTGAAGTTGTTTGTGACGGCGGCGGGAAGTGCAGTATCTCGGGAGACGACGTCTATTAATGGGGCTCAGGTCGAAGTGCTGCCGAGACGGCTTACGATGGCGGATGTGGAGGCGGCGATTGGAGATCGAGAGGATCAAGGGACGGTGGTGTATGTCTGTGGACCGCCGACAATGACGGATGAGCTTGTTGAGAAGCTTGCGGCCGTCGTGGATCCCCAGCGGGTTTTGACGGAGAGATGGTGGTGATACCTTTTACGTGTTAGGGGATAAGTAGACAGAAGCTTCTAGGATGCTTTCATCATATGTAGAGTTGGAATTTGTGATGGTGATTTATACTATATCCATTTATGTGCGCGCGACCCCAACGCCCATGGTATCATCAAACTGGCCGTCCCGATAACTTTGATTTCCGCTGGTTGTTATTCCTTTCCTCCCCTCGCATGAGCACCACGGGTGTCATGACCCAAACTAATGCCAATCTCTCATCCTTTTATCTTTTCTTGCTCCCCCCTATGAGAACAAGTCTTCCGCCTTTTGTCTCTTCTTTGTTCGGTTTATATCCAACAGTTCCTTGCCCGCATTACCCGCTCCAAACTTGCCGGGAAACAACTCGCGGGCATTGGCGGCTCCCTTGATAGAGAAGCCGCCGTCCTTGCCCTGGGCGCGCTGATTGGCGACGCCCCGAATGTTGAGGCCCTCGCCGGCTGGTTCGTCTGGCCTGGCGACGATCTTGGGCATGTCCTCTTCTTTCAGCTGGGCCGAGCCAATAGCCTTTTCGAGCTGGTCCAGCTGCCCGCCTCTCTTAGACGGCTTGGTAGGGAAGAGCTCTTTCGACCGGGCGTCGCTTGCGAGGCGGCCCCTGATGGACCGAGCCTGTGTCCTGTTGCCTGACGAACTGGCGAGGCCGTCCATTGCTGCGTCTCCGTCGTCGTCGCGGCGCGGAGATGCAGATCTGTCTCTTCTGGTGCTTGATCGCCCTACTGGACGATCTGCGAATAGCTCCTTGCCGCGATTGTTTCCTCGAGCGTCGGGTCTGTCATCGCGAGAAGACTGCGGCGCATCGTCGTACATGCTCGCCTCGAACGTTTCAACCTCCTCATCCGAATAACGTCTTCGGCGTCCTCCATTTCCTCGGCTGTCGCGATCGCGATCGCGGTCACGGTACCGAGAGCGGTTTTCTTGATATCGTCTCCGCCTCTCTTCAGGATCGTGTTCGGGATGGAGGAGGTAGTATCGGCTGCGAAGGGCGGCGCCAGCCTGCTTCTTGTCGGCTAGGGTCGCAAAACGAATTTGTAGAGAAGTCTCGGGCTTTCCCTCGAATGGCTTTGCGGGAAGGAGATCGCCAATGCTCAAAGCAGTCGCATCTGAAATGTCAATAGCACTCAGGGCGACAATAGCATCGCGGGCGGTGGGTTCGGAGCTGAAGACGAGGTTCGCTGTGCTGTCGTCAATCCATTCTACCTTGTCCACATTTCCGTAATGAGCCTTAACGTATGCTTTTATGTCGTCTGTGTGTAGGTTGTCTAGGCCTCTGATGTGAATCTTTGTAGGGACAATGGTGTTTGACGCGTCGTCCTCTTTGGCTTCTCCATCATCCGCTACTTCGCCTGGCTCTTCTGGCTCATCTGGGACTAGGATATCGTCGCCTTGCGGGATGTGCTCGTGAATATCGTTGCCGTCCTGAAAGACCTCGCCAACGGCGGCATCGTCCATATCAATGTCCAGATCCATGATTCCGTGGTAGTTTTTGGCGATGGTCGAGACACGGGGCAAAGGCAGGTGGCGGATATTATAAGTAAGACAGACGGGATAAAACTCGGCGCTGAATAGAACGGGCAAGCAATGATCCAATTGGGGGAGATGCAGGCAAGGGGAAGGAGAAGGAAGATGAGGTAATCGTTTCTCCCTCTTCCTTTTCTTTTTAAGTGTCCAAGAATGATGTGCAATATCAAGTCAGCAGCAGAGAAGGGACCGGGGTGGAAGGATACGATCGCTGAGTGGCAGAAAGGCGGCTGTGAGACGCGAGAGGCGGATAAGAAGCGCGGCTGATTAGGCGGTGACGGCGCCTGTCTTCAAGCGCCGAGTGTCAAGGGAGCCAACAGAAGTACCCTCCAAGCGCGGGGTACCTACAGTTCAGTGCATGCACTGCAGCAGGTACTTCACCCCGGCTTACAGAAGATCCAAGGCACAGATGGCCACTTGCAGCTGATTTTTCATCACCTCTTATGTGGTAACTCAACGCCGTTGGATGAGAGCATCATCTGCAACAATTAAATACAGACCTTGTGTAAATACTATACCCCAGAATATATAGACATCTTACTAAGTAAGTATAGTAAAGTACCTAGTAGCATTGTCAACCTCTACCATGTAGAGACGTAGCTCCCGCATGATATTTGGTCTCGTGCTTAACAAGATGCATCAAGAATTATTAGCAGCTCGCTACGTCAAGAGCATTCATTGCTGTGCAGAAGATGGTCTTGGGGACCGGCAGTCTGTATTTATCAACTGAGGGTTTTACTGAGACACGGTAAGACCATGCGGCTTTTCTTCTATTCGGACATAATTTCTGGCTGAATTTTCACATTGAATGCTTGGCACAACACACGGGCATTATGTCATTTGAATTTTCAGCCACAAAAGCATCTCAGAATTCATGTCATACGTATGTACCCCATACTGCCCGCTTGGACTATTCGGTATTCGGTATCCAATGACCGGGGCTCCGTGGCTGAATGTGGCAGAAGGCCGATTGCGGCCACTGAAAGCGACCTATCAGAGCTAAAATCAGCTTTTTAGAATTGAATTTGAAGCTGCGTTCAATGGCTGACTCTGCGCACGCCCTGCAAGTGCTCCAATCGCCACCAAAGGAAAAAAATTGCCAGGCACTGATTGACTCACAATCGCATCCGAAGAACCCAAACCTCTAAAAATCTGGACCTTTATAACCGCTCCTGCCACCCCCAATTGTAGCTGTGACGCTAGACAAACCTCGAATTGCATCTTTCCTACCAATCCATCCATCCATCCATCCATATAATAAAAACCATGTGTGGTACAGACGCCCCCGACGCCGCTGGTCCCGTGTCCAACGGGTCGCATGCCAGCAAGGCCAACCCAGCGAGCTCTCCGTACCAGAACGTCAACGACTTCATCTCCAATGTCGCCCGATTCAAGATTATCGAGAGGTTCGTCTGAGAAGAAATCCCGCTCTTGGGACTTTCTAGGCTAATCTAGCTCGGTTTATAGCACTCTTCGTGAGGGCGAGCAGTTTGCTAATGCCTTTTTTGATACTGAAACCAAGATTAAGATGTAACTATACTCCATTCTGCCCTTGCAGTCTCAATATCGTGAAGCACGTGCTAACTCTGCATGACAGTGCCAAAGCTCTGTAAGCCTGAACCACCTCGCAACTCACTTGGTCCTGCTGTTCCTTTGCGCACTCGTCCCATATGCTAACATCCCTAAAGTGATGAGTTTGGTGTCGACTACATCGAGCTAACAAGTCCCGTGTCTTCTCCTCAATCATATGAGGATTGTAAGACTATCTGCGGGCTTGGCCTGAAGGTGAGACTCAATCATGCATCATTAGATGTTGGACTGGGCGTTGAGAACTTGAGACTGACCAATGCCACAGGCCAAGATTCTCACTCGTATGTGATTCATTGAAGATGCGGCTATTGGTGATTGATGCACTAACCATGCGCAGACGTGCGATGCAACATGGAGGACGCCAAGAAGGCCGTCGAGTGTGGTGTTGACGGCGTCGATCTCGTCATTGGTACTTCCAGCTTCCTACAAAAGTACAGCCACGGAAAGAGTATCGCTATCATCAAGGAGACTGCCCTGGAAGTGATCCAGTATGTCAAGAGCCAGGGTGTAGAGGTCCGCTTCTCTTCAGAGGACTCGTTCCGAAGTGACCTCGTCGACCTCCTTACTCTCTACAAGGCTGTCGATCAGGCTGGCGTTAACCGAGTGTGAGTTGTTGGAAATATACGGCCTGGGTGAGCAAGCAACTGACGGAAAGCAGCGGTGTTGCCGATACTGTTGGAGGAGCTACCCCCCGAATGGTCTACGATCTCATCCGAACTCTGCGAGGTATGATTGGAACTAGTTCAAAGCTGTGTTGATCGGAAGGCTAATCTTAGGATCAGGCGTTGTGAGCTGTGATATTGGTAACCCTCCTTGGTTCTACATTTCCACCCCTGACTCTACTAACACCGCGTAGAAACGCACTTCCACGACGACACCGGCTGCGCTGTCGCTAATGCTCACTCCGCTCTCGAGGCTGGAGCAACCCACATTGACACCAGTGTTTTGGGCATTGGTGAACGCAATGGCATCACTCCTCTGTAAGTTTTCGCTACAGCGATGGTTAGGAGATTGGCTAACAGTGGGGGACAGCGGCGCCTTGATGGCTCGTATGGTCGTGACTGCTCCCGACTACGTTATTAACAAGTACAACCTCAAGGCGCTCAAGGAGGTTGAGGAGCTGGTTGCTTCTGCTGTCCAGATTAACATTCCAGTAAGACAATCTTCCCACGAGATTGACATTTCACGGTTTGATAGGCTAACTCTTTGTTTAGTTTAACAACCCCATCACCGGATTCTGTGCCTTTACACACAAGGCTGGTATCCACGCCAAGGGTAAGTCGGATTATAATAGCCTCATCATATTTGACCATTGGCGCTGATGATTCGTTATAGCTATTTTGGCGAACCCTTCGACCTATGAGATTATTGACCCCGCTATCTTCGGCTTGACCCGTTACATTTCAATTAACTCAAGAATTACTGGCTGGAACGCCATACGTGCTCGTTGCGAGCAATTGGGACTCAAGATGACGGACGACGAGGTCAAGGAAGTGTACGTTTGCCCTTTTATAATTTCATGGCCACTTGGCAGAACGAATAGGTGCTGACAGAGAGAACAGGACTGCCAAGATCAAGCAGATGGCCGATATCAGACCACTTGCCATCGACGACACAGACTCAATTTTGCACTCTTACCACATTGAGTTACAGAAGAAGCAGGCGCTGCAAGTGTAGAGATTGATGAAGGCGGTTTATTGTGCCATTTAGGGCTGAGGAGTTAAAAAAAAAGGAGAGATTTGCTAAAATGCAAAGGTAGTGAAAGAGAATCAAGTAGAATGCAAAGGGGAACAAATACCCTAGGATACAAACAAGGAGAAACAACTTTCAATGTTCTTTTTTTCTGCTTCATTATTGCGACGAGTGACAATGAGGGTACAAGGCCCCTTACGTAAGGTCTCCCGCCTCACTCGTGGCGGTACCTCAGCGCTGCCCTAGTGGTACCTTGGGCTGCTTGGGTACCACCCAGCGTTGCCTCGCAGGTACCTCAGCGCCGCCTCAGCGCATGGGCCCGCTGGAGAGAAGACGCCGCTGGGCCTGCGCAGTCAAGCCACCTGTGGCGGCAGCCCCGCGAACCCGAAAAACCCACCATGGCAATTCATCACGAAGCTCTGGCTCGACTCCAGCTTGGCCTCTTTTGCGACTCGCGTGATTGACCCTTTTTGCGGTGCTCGCCCATACAGACAGACAGAGTGCCGTCCATTACTTGTCGAACTCCTCTACAACGTCATCTCCATTTCCATCTCCCTCAGAGCCGCCGTATTTCCCCAACGCCTCGCTCCCACGCCAACCATCTCTTGCCTGATCCTCCCCCCACCAACAATGTGTCGTCTCTCATAACCTGCCGATCATCCAATGTCTCAAGATCCTCGCAACGCCCTCAGCGCCCTTCTCAGGGCCGCTGACATCCAAGACCACGAACAGATTCTCAACGCCGCCAATGCCGCCATCAAGGCCGACAAGAGCGACTATGCCGCCCAGCACACCAAAGTCGTCGCTCTCCTAAAGCTCGATCGCTTCGACGATGCCCTCCGTGTCATCAGCGGCGGCGGAATCAAGCTCCAGGCCACATGCATTCTCGAGCAGGCCTATGCGCTCTACAAGACCAGCAAGCTGGAGGAGGCGTCTAAACTGATCGAGACGGCCGGCCTGGAGAAACGCAGTCTTCGTCATGTCGCCGCTCAGGTCGCCTACCGGGCTGAGAAGTCTCACGAGGCCGAAGCCATCTATCGGAACTTGCTGGATACAGACGCTGCTGGGGAAGAGAGCGACCTCAAGATCAACATTACGGCTTCCGTTGCTCAGTCTCAATGGCAGGGAATTTCGTCTTCTAGCCCCGAGTCTGCCTCCGAATCTCTTGATACCTTTGAGTTGTGCTACAATATGGCTTGCCGCGAGCTTGCACGAGGAAACACGAGTCTTGCTGCTACCCTGCTGCAGCGCGCTGGTATCCTGTGTGATAACTCTGACGAACTCACTGAGGAAGAGAAGAAGACGGAGCTGCGGTCCATCCGTGCTCAGCAAGCATATCTGTTTGCCAAAATCGGCAAGCTCAGCTCAGCTTTGGAAGTGTATGAGATGCTGGGCCCTGCAACGTGAGTATAAGACAACCCCCAACCCTGCTATTTTACAATATTTCCAATTCACATATTCTAACATTATCACTCCCACAGCGCCAATGATGGCCGTGACTTTGCCGTCATTACTCAAAACAACCATTTTGCCTTGGAGGAGACCGGCAACCCATTCGTACGCCAGCGCAAGGCAGAGTCTTTAATGGCATCAGCAGCCCAGAGCGATCTCTTCAACTACCAGGCCAACATTCTCAAGCGCAACAACCTCGTCATTGATCTCGGGGCCTACAAGACCAAGGGTGTCGCGGACAGAACAGAAAAGATCCTGAGGCAGACAACGCTTCCTTCGGCAAACTCGCAAATCAACGCAGCAGCCATCATCAACGCTGCTGCCCACACGCAAGGCTTAGACAGCAAGGAGGCGCTCCGCAAACTACTGACCGTGGCGGCTAAGCGTCCCAACGACGTTGGCCTCACCTTGACCATTGTCCAGCTGCAGCTTCAGCAGGAACAGGCTGGCGCCGCTTTGACGACTCTCACGACTTTCCTCTCCCGCCTAGAGTCTTCAGGAGAGGTGAATGACACAGACGTTCGCTTTAGCCCTGGTTTGGTTGCTCTTGCAGTCACCTTGTTCCGATCACAGAAGCGAGATGCCTCAGCCAAGGCAGAGATTGTCAAGGCTGCCCAGTACTGGCAGAACCGCCCATCCCAGTCGGTAGGATCGCTTCTTCTCGAGGCCGGAATCGAGCTCATGCGATCATCCAAGTCAGACGACCTGCTGCTGGCGGGCTCGTCATTCGACAAGCTATTCCGGGAACAGCAGGGCTCTGATGTGGCATCTGCCGGGCTAGTTGCGGCCTATGCAGCGTCAGACGCGTCCAAAGTCAGAGAACATGCCGATCGGCTGCCGCCCGTTCACGACTTGATCAGTGGCATCGATGTGGACGAGCTCTTCGCGGCTGGTGTGGCCGCCACCCCCGGCGGCACCGTCTCCAAGAAGCGATCGGCGACAGCAGACGAAGGTAACGCCGAAAGGGCAACTAAGCGACGAAGGAGAAAACTGCCAAAGAACCTCGTCGAGGGCAAGGCGCCCGATCCGGAGAGGTGGCTGCCCCTGCGCGACAGGTCGTCGTACAGGCCCAAGGGCAAGAAGGGCAAGAAGAGAGCCGGCGAGGCTACTCAGGGAGGCATCGTCAAGGAGGAGGAGACGCTGGGGCTCGTGGGCGGCGGCGGAGTCAAGGTGGAAAAGGCTGCGGCGCCTTCGTCGAACAATAAGAAGAAGAAGAAGGGCAAGAAATAAGCAGGCTCTTTGTTTTTTCTTTATCTTGACAATATATGCAGATGTGATGTGGTAACATTGTATACATATGTATGACTCGGAGAGATGGGGGAGAAGGATTAGGGATTAAGGGGAGAGGGAGTTGGAATGGGCTGATGCCGAGACACATGCTATTTTTTGGGCTGTTTTGGAAAAAGGTAAAAAGGGGGAGGGAGAAAAGAGATATCATAGGAATCTACATCATCTTCTCACAGCATCACCAATCTTGCCGTCGCCACATTAAGTAATAACATCCATTCTTCATGACATGGGGTAAACCAACTTTGAATTGTATTGAAATCATGTAGCTTTGTTCCTTGTTTCCTGCTAGTTAATTTTCTCACGAAATACACATGGCTATAAAAAGAAGAAGAAGAAGAAGCATCAGAGCTGATGAGTTGTGGTAAATAGTCTATGCATGTGCTTTCGTATGGTATATATAGAGTATAATATAGTATAAATGGTATATGTTATTTCCACGTGGCCTCATTCGGGATATATAGCCATACCGCTGTCAAATAATTAAGAGAGAGACTCAGAGAGATAAAAGACGTAATAAGAAAATGGGCAAGGCTTATTGGCTTCAACAAAAAAGAAGAAATGAGTGTGAAAAGTTAGTACGCGTATTGCTGTTGTCCCCCCTATCAACGGGTAATGTAAGAATGAATAATGAAACACACACAAGGAAAACAGAGAAGAAAAGAGACGCTGGTGGTTGGTTACCAGTGCCAGCCCCATCATGGTCAAATGTAAAAACCTCCTTTTTTTTGGTTCGCCATTCACACAACCCGTTTCCTGCAATACTCGCTAAATAGACATACATATTTCGCACCCTCTAAAACAAAGAATTTCTGACCATCGTTTTCTTTCTATCACTTCCAAGTATGAATCATGCATTGACCGCCTGAAGCGGAGGGTTGGGCAGCGATTCGGAGTCGTGTGTTGATGACGCCTCTGCCTCCTCGGCTTTTTCGTTGGCCGATTCTTGGCCCGGTGCCGGGGTTTCCGGCTTGTGTTCTACTCCCTCGTTCTCTTCCAATTCCAGTGTGGTATCTTCATCCTCGTCTACAACCGACTCGGCCGCGGGTGCTGCTGCGCCTACATCGTCTTCCTCTGTTTCCATAGGGGGCAGAGGCGATCTTCGACCGTCAGAGAAGCTCACCGCCGCCTCGCTTTCCGCATCTGAAGGAATAGCCAGCCTTCCAGCTGCGGATACGCTTCGCGCTGCCGAGTACTTCCGGTGAAGGTCGCGGAAACTTCTCGCCGTGGCCGTGCTGGCGCTCGCGGCGGATCCCCTCCGGTCATGCGACACGCTTTGCTCCAATGGAGTTTCAGGCACGGAGTAAAAGTCGTCATCTTGCTCCTCGCTTAGGATGGGAGAAGCCGGAATGTCGGTTGACTGCCGGTAGCTTTGCTGCTGCAGCTTCCGGGCTAGAATCTGCTCCTCGTTGTTCAGGACCTGCAGCTCTGATCCCAGTTGGATGACAGAAGCCTTCTTTCCGTGGACAACAAAACTTCCCGTTCCTCGTGCCAGCATACTGTCGCGGACATTGTCCTCTGACGATGCCGCCGGACCCGCCTCCCTGCCCCTTCTGCTGCGATGATGGGAGAGATGACCAGCACTCTCCCGAAGGGTACGCTGCAGACTGCGTCGAATCTTGCTTCTCTCGAATGGGGTGCCTGACTCGCCAGCTTCTCCAGCCGTGGACGTGATGGACTTGTCTGACGGATCCCTGCCTACTCTTCCTTCCAACAGGCCAGCCTGTTTCAGGAACTGTCTCTCCTCAGCGTCCACTTCGTCGTGTGTGTGATTCGACTTGACAGAAGTTGCATCACCCTCTTCGTGTGGCTCGAGCGACTGCTGCTTGCTTTGCGTCGGTTGCACAGGAGAGGGGGCGATGCTTGAAACCGAGCCATGCCTGAGACTTCCAACGTCCACCTTGGGTGTTTCTTGCACTTCAAGCTGAGACAGCACTGCGCTCGTTGGTCGCGTCGCCGGCGGGGATGATGGTCTCGCCGGATCCTGCAACTCCAAGTTAAAGTCATTCTTGTCCGAGAAGAAATCAGGGTTATCTTCGACAAGGGGCGACTGGGGGAGCTTCTCAGACATTGCCTTGGACTGAGACTCCGGGCGCTTGGCTGCAACTGTTGATGGATGCGGTGCCGAAGACACACGACGCTCTTCGACCGAGGGCCGGATGTCAGTTGAGATCTTGCCCTCAACCAATTCTACCTCCTCCTCTAGATCTAGGGCCAGGATATCACGATGACACTTCTCCTTCCAAATCTCCATCCGCGCCCACCTAAGTTGCGCGGACATGCGAGCCGCGGCCAAGAGAAGTTGCTCTCTCGTCCTTGGCTGAACAGGTGCAAGTATCTGAAGGTGACGAGCATTTCTCAACTGTTCTTCCAGGGCCTTTTTGGAGTCCTCTATTTTGCGATCCGCCTCAGCAATCTTTTCCTGCATAAACTCTCGTCTCGCCAGCTGAATATCCTCTGCCATCTTGTGGTCGATGCGGCTCCTTGCAATCGATACAAGGCCAGTTGGTGTCTCGACAGTTTGCGTGGCATCAGAGCTGTCAAGCCTCCTGAAAGCTCGACGGCTGTGGCCGTCATAGGTGCCTCCAGCAACGCCGCGCATCTTGACGCCGGATGTCCTAAAGGCAGCGGCATAGTTGAGTTTGGCCAACCAGTCGTTGAGCTCATCCTCATCATCGGCCAAGAGAACCTCGTCCAAGCCTCCCTGCCTAACGTAGATGAAGGCGTTCTTGTGCTTTTTGTAGGTTGTATCCAGCAGAGCTACGGCACCCTTAGTAGACATGAGAGCATCTGGCTTGAACTCTTCCAGGGGGGGCTTGAAAGTGATGGGTATCCCATCGTGGCCGGCCTTGATATGGCTATCGTACTGATGCATGAGATTCTTGACCCAGCTAGTATTGCGGAAGAAGTAGAGCTGGGCGCCTGTCAGGATAGCTCCCCATTCCTGCCACGGAGACCGTGTCTTCCTCTTTTTGGCTTCTTTCCTCCACAAGAGACCGACTTTTGTGATTTTGATGTCAACAATGCCGGGTGCGTCATCTGTATTGTTCAGGGGCTTATCAGACATGAATGCGTCCGGTCGAGACCTTGCAGAGACGATCTGTAAGACGCCGGTTCTAAAGAAAGTCTTTTGCAGGTCCTTTAGATTGAGGGATTGCCCCGTGGCTAGATAATGATACTGGTCCTCCAGGGGAATAGTAGACTTCAGGTTCGGTCGCAGTACGTCCAGGTTCCCGTCAATGATGAGAGTGTAAGGATCAAGCGGCTCCTTCGCCGCTCGCTTGGCAGGGTCGCCAGGAGGGGGAGGGAGGATCTTCCGCTTCGACTTGATGCTGCCGCCGTGGCGCTCGCTGTTAATGTCAAGGTCGTCTTCGACGTGGATGAAGGGGGTATAGCAAATGTTGTCATAGAAACATTCGAGAATCTCATCAAAGATGCCCTCTCCGCGGGTATTCTTTAGGTAATCAGTCTTTTGCATCTTGTGCTTGTTATTCTTGTTGAAGACGTCGGTATGGAGGATGAGGAGAGAAAAGGCAATAAAGTATGCCTGGTCGGGCGAGGAGTAAATGCCAGGGTTGCACTCGTGGTAGCGGTTAGCAAATGCCTGTAGACACCTGTCTATCTGCTGTGTTTCTTTTGGAAGCTCAGCCTCCATTAGAAGCTTGCGGATGGCCATGTCCATAGGATCTCCGAAAAAGTTAAAGGTTCTCATGAAGCTTCTTAAAGCGCCTGTTGAAAAGGCATCAGTCCCTTTGGATAGCGCGGCGGCCACGACACCCCGGCTGACCATGCCTTCTATGCGAGCAATATACTTGGCAGGAGATTCATCCTCAAAGCGCTCTGGAAGAACTATGGTATCCCTCGGCAGCTGGAGTGAGTTGCTCTTGGAGGCAACGGATCCCGGCGTGGCTGGTGTGAAGGAGCCCTGCCGGCTAAGGTCGGAGTTCTGACGGAGGCGAGTCAGGCCAAGGAGATCGCCGAAGCTCTTGCGGCCGATGGAAGTGGATGTCCGCGTATTTGGAGGCGGGCCGAGATGTTCGTCGTTGGAGTCTCTACCTATGGAACTTAACGTGGACGATCTCCCACGCAGCAAGGTAGACCTATTTGGAGAGGATTGGTCGGAGCGAGGGCCGCCGTTTGCGTTGAAGAGAGCAATGGCCGGGTTTAGGTGAGGGCCGTGTTCATTCTCGGCTGGTTGAACGCTGGCACTCTGGGCTGAAGCTGGACGTGGTGTCGCCTCAACTCCCAGAGATGTAGTCGAAGATCCGTCTGCCGGAGTGCCCTTTTGCTGAAGGTGTGCGAAGGGAAATAGCGGCTCTGGCGGCCGCTTGTTCCTGCGCAGTTTGAAGAAGGATGTAGATGACGCGGATTTTTTGGGAGTAGAGCTGAAGCTGGTGTGAGACACTCGATCAGTGGAGCTAACATCTGATCTTGAGGACTCGGATGGTCGAGGTGCGATGTTGAGCCCGGTGCCGGTGGAATCAACAGTCGTCTGGGTCGAGGGCCGTGGCGATTGAGGCTCGGGATCGTCTGCGACGCTCAGCGAAGGCCGTCCTTGTTCGTTCATGGACTTTCTAGGCATGGGTTCGCGGTGATGGTTAGATAGAGGATCGTTACGAGGGATATCGGTGGACCGTCGTAGCATTGAAGCCAGTCCTAGGCGGGAGGAGGACTTCTTCAGGTCTTTCGCTTCCATGGGCATGGTGGGAGCGGTGGTGATGATGGCAGGAGCTAGAGGAGCAAGAAAGGGAAGAGTCAGTCGCCATGATGTCTCGAATGACCATACCAGGGAGAGCGTGGGGTGTCAATCTCGGATCTGGATCTAGAAATAGATAGATATGGAGATGTATCTATAGATCTAAAACCTTGATCTGAATTTGAAATTGAGGGGGGAGGTAGAGGGGGCAGATGGAGTGGACGGAATGGGACGGGGGGGTTGGTTTACGTCGAGGGACAGGAGGAGGCTTCTCGGCCGCCTGCTTGACCCGGAGAGACAGCTGCGAGTCGGAGGCATTTCGAAAGCGGAGGACGGAGAAGCGGCGGTGCTTGTTGGACTGCTGCTGGACAGGCGGAGTGGTCGGGCGGTCGAGCGACGAGCCAGACTCTCGGCTCTGTGGTCGTGAGAGAGGCATGGCAGCCTCGTCTTCGGGCTGGGGCGGCGGCAGTTCGGGGACGTCGTCAGAGGCCGGCGCAAAGGCAGTGGTGAGGCGGCGCATGTCGGTCTCACTGGCCATGTTGCCGCGGCGGCGTAGAAAAGGCATGATGGCCGATGGTCATGGTCTGCCGCCGCTGGAGGCTCCCGGTGCGGCCGTACGAATGTGTGACCAAGGTTCCGTCCAAGGATCCAAGGTTGTTGGGAGGGCTAGTAGCTAGCTGGATGCGCCAGGCGCGTCGAGAAGGGGCATTGAGCGAGGGAGCGGCAGAGGGTCGAGACGAAGTTCTGCACAGACAAGACGCACAGGTGCAGCCGGCGGGAGATGAGATGACAAGACAAGACAAGACGAAAAAGGGCCCAGGGGAGGGGGTTTGGCAATCAGCACAATATCGACGCCATTCTGGAGGTGCTAGACCTAGACTACAGACAGGTAGAGATTACAGATTACATGGGGGTTCGCTTCAGGTTGGCCTTTGGTGAAGGGGCTCTGGAGACTGGAGCTAAAAGTGTACGCGCGTGTACTCGGTACCGCTCTCGTCAATTGGCCCCAAAACGAGCGAGCGCTGCTACCTGACGATACAAGCGTGAGGCTGATGCCGCCTGTGGATCCGCACGTCCAGAACACTTGCAGAATATTTCATGTGCTTACAGTGCCCGTTGCACCATTTCTGGCTGCTAAAATAGAAGCTCCAGTGCTCACTTCTGCAGTGATCTGATCTTTTTTATGTCCGAGTGCCACGGTTGCTGACAGGTTGTGTGGCGGGCATGACAGCAGCCAGACGGACGCTACGGCCTGGAACTAAGTTTTGCGCAGCCCGCTCGGAGGAAAACCTCGTGCTCCGTTGATTGTCATTGATGGACGTTTTGCTGCGTACGTACTGTATACCTGATGGAGTATACAAGCAGTAATCCCGCCTCGAGGGATTCATTCAAATTATCATTACGAGGTCTCGCTGCTTCAATCCATGTCTTTTTCATGCATGCGCCCCCCCGGAACCAGCGGGCTTGTCTTGTCTGTGCAAAAGCCTCTGCGCACATGTACTCGTACGGACGGAGTACCTGCTACCCAATAGAATCCGTACCTGTACGAGTAAGGCATAATAAGCTACAGCCCTCTGCTGCTCTGTATCCTGCCAAGCACGTTCCGGCACAGCCCCGCCATCAAGTACCCAGTACCTACGGGGCAGCACTGCTCCCGGTAGCTGTGCACCACTGCGCGCAGCACGTCTACAACGGGATCCGGTCCCCGCTACTCCGTATATTCTCCGGGGGGCTCCATGTTCCATGTCCAGTTGGTGCCTTAGCGGTAGCCGCCCGCTGTTAATGCGACTGACTTGCTCGTAACAGCGCCAGGTTGCCAATGTCAGTGCCTGGAGCACCGCCTTCGCCCCATCAAGCTTCTGTCACCACCACGTTTAATGACCTTCATGTTTGACTTTTTCAACCGCTTCCATCTGCTAGCCTCAGGTACCTCGACAAGAGTCGCCTCATCCTCATCCTCATCCTCCAACCAGCGCCATGTACAGTGATAATTAAATATTCTGCTTCCATTTTGATATCCAATTATTTTTTATTTGATCGCCATCATTTCATTGACCCCACCGAGCCGAGTCGCTCACCAAAGCCGAGATGAAGCCAACGGTCGCGGCCGTCGTGGCCTCGTTGGCCCTCCTCGGCCCAGCTTACGGCGCTGGCATTGGGCATTCGGGAATGCCCTCGCACTCTCAGAGCCACTCTCAGAGCAATCGCAACGACCTGTTTCCCTTCCTCACAAAGCTTCGCGATGGCGCTATTGAGCTCATCTTTGGCCGCCATCCTTCCAAGGCCGCCCCCGCTGCGCCCAGATACTCTCACTCGCGATACGCCAACGAGCTGGTTTTGCGATTTAACGTCACCACTACCGCCGATGAGGCTGCCCTCGCTGAAGCTGCCGCCCAGCTTTTCCTCGATGTGTGGGCTTTTACCACTGAGTTTGTCGATATTCGGCTCCATGCCAAGGAAGTGCAGCCGCTACTCAGTCTTCTACCTCCGTCCCTACGGGCATCGCAATCAACCCTGATACCGGATCTCGCCGCTGCAGTGTACCAGCAAATGCCATCAGCTAAGAGCAGCACCCTGGCTCCGGAGGGAATTAGTTGGGCGCTGTCGGAGCCGCTGAGATCTGTCGATAATCTCTTCTTCCAGGACTACCAGCCATTGCCCGTCATTGTCCGCTGGATGCGCCTGCTGGAGGCCATGTTCCCGTCATATGTCAGATTCATCTCGATCGGAAAATCGTTTGAAGGGCGAGACATTCCTGCCCTCCGCGTCGGTGTCCCGGAGCTCGCCGACCCCAGCAAACCGCGAAAGATGATTGTCGTTACCGGCGGTCTCCACGCTCGAGAGTGGATTTCAACGAGCACTGTCAACTACGTGGCTTGGTCATTCATCACATCGTTTGGCAAAGAGCCAATGATTACCAAATTCCTGAGTCACTTTGACGTTGTCTTCATTCCAGTAGTCAACCCCGATGGAGTTGAATACAGCTGGGAGGTCGACCGTCTGTGGCGCAAGAACCGACAGCAGACAAATCTGCGCTTCTGTCGCGGTATGGACCTAGACCATGCCTTTGGCTTTGGTTGGAACCATGCTGAGACCCAAAGCGACCCGTGCTCGGAGAGCTATGGCGGAGATAAACCTTTCCAGGCCACCGAAGCCGACGTGCTTGCCCAGTGGGCCAGAAACGAGACGGAGCACAATGTCAAATTCGTCGGACTGCTGGACCTCCATTCATATTCGCAGCAGGTCCTCTTCCCCTATTCATATACATGCTCCACCGAGCCTCCCAACCTCGAAAACTTGGAGGAGCTGGCCATGGGAATTGCCAAGGCGATTCGCTTGTCTAACGGAGAGTCGTACTCGGTCACCTCTGCCTGCGAGGGTGCCGTCGCTTCCACGGACTCCGGCGACCGTCATCCAGTCTGGCCTCGCATCGAATCAGGCGGCGGGTCCGCCATCGATTGGTTCTACCACGAGCTGGGTGCACACTTTAGCTACCAGATTAAGCTTCGAGATACGGGGAGCTATGGCTTCCTCCTCCCCAAGGAGTACATTGTCCCGACAGGAGAGGAAGTGTTTGACGCCATGAAGTACTTTGGGGACTATCTCCTGGGGAATAACGGCATCGAGAAGACGATTGAGAACATGGAGGAGATTGTGAATCTGGAATTCGACGAAACCCAAGAAACATTTGCAGAGCTTCGGCGCCGCAGATTGCGAAGATAGCATCTTGCGGAGGGTGGACAAGATGAGACGTCTTTTTAGGGTTTCTTGCTTCTTCTTCTTCTTTGCTTCCGTCACCTTTTTTTGCTTTTCTTTGCGCATTTTGATATCCTGTATAATAATTAATTGGCACACGACGGGGGGAAACCGTCCCGCTCACAGAAGATGGAATGTGGGCACATTTACTTTCACACAAACACACAAACGAAGCACACGCGTGCCCCAATCGTCTACGAGAAGAACAGCCATCGTGAATCGAGGCAAAGCAGTTTTAGGGCAGGCGAGGAACGAGAAGCGCCATTATGACGAGCGCCACGGGAAGGTGGGCGAAAAAAGCGTTTGTTTCCCCCAGCGTGTCTGGCGATGAGGAAAAGAAATAACCATTAATTCAACAAATTTTTTGCTATCTACACATGATGGAGAAAAGTGATTTAGTTGTCCAAGATAAAGATGATGGAGGTGTAAGCGGCCATGAACTTGAGAGCAAAGTCTGCGGCTCCCGCGAAATAAGCACCACTTGAACGATGTTAGTTGAATGAAAGACGGCTAGAAAGATTGAAGATGAATTTTCACTTACAAAGTTCGGCCCTTGGGTCCGGAGCCGCCAGTGTAGCCGTAGAGGTAGAGAGTGCGGCCGAAAGACCAGCTTGCACCGAGGACGGCGGCGGCGACGGGGAAGTGGAGGCCGGCGATGAAGAGGGCGCCGAGGGCTGAGGGCTGGTTTTCGATGAAGTTGGCGTGGGCGCGTTGAGCTGAGGAGGAGTTAGTTTTCATGGAGTTTTTGAAGTTTTTGAAGGTATTTTGATGAGCCATTGCGTGATATATAGGACAACGCAACAGGACAGGACAGAGTAATAAAAATGACTAGGAGTAAGAAGGGCAAGAAATCTGCATCTCTTTTTCTTTAATGTGAATGAATGCAAATGTACATACCGCAGTTGAACTTGTACGCAGCAGGATCCTTTTCAGCCTGCTCGTGGGTGGCGTAGCAGTTGGGGTAGGCGATTTTGCTCTCCTTGCGGAATTTTCCTGTGCGGGCCATGTGCAGGATGTTGACGAAGAAGGTGGATGTGGCGGCGGCCAGGACGAAGCTGCAGTGTATATATATATCAGATATTTGTGTGTATTTTCTTATGATGGTGGTGATGATTTTTGTTGGTGTTTCATTGGCGTGTGAGATGAGACTTACCCGTATGCGTCGGGGAGGGTCAGAGTAATGGCCATTTTGAATGATTATACACAACAACAATTCTTATAAAAGTATGTTATAGAAGAAGTTTAATTTGCTAGTGAATAGTATACACGTCTTTTCGAGGTTGACAACATTCGAAAAATGGCAGTGGGCACAGTTGTCAATTTAAGCGTCTGATTGTCCCGCCCCCCCTGAACTCTCCATAACGGAGCTTCAACATACTATTTCCAGTGCTAGTGTCCAAAGTCCCCAGTTTAGCATCTATGGCCTAAAGAAACTGGGACCCCCGATTTTCCTCTTCGCTTCTTCCCAGCCCAACGGAGTACGGAGTGCGATGGGCCGTTTTGATACAGGAGCTGAGACAGACATGTGCAAGGGGAGGGTGGGCGTATTGCACTAAAGTTCGGAGTAGAGGGAGGAACATAAGAGAAAAGAATAGAAGAAGCCAACGAAGAGGCAAACCTACCCCCCACTGCTTCCCCCGTAACGTGTTCTCTATTTTTTTTTCTCTCTTAGTTCCCGACTAATAGACCCTGCGGACGATGGGGAATTCCGAATGCCGTTTTGGGAGGGTTTTTTGTTTTTTTAATGGATAACACGGCAGCCCAGTGGGATTTTCGTTGCGGAGATAAAAATCTAGGTACGAGAGCCAAGAGGAGGATCCATTGCCGGTGATGGGTGCAGTGTACTATGTCGAATAGGTAGCAAGATATTATCAATGGTATAGACTCTAGGCTGTCTGAATACACGTAATTGGCACATGTATAGGTTAAATCGTGGGTGATTGATGCGGTAACAAATAGTTGTTTTTGTATAAGTGAGAAATAGGTGTAAGGCAATGGAACATATTCACATCTCCTATAAGCCATGACCAGCCAACTTGCACCTCCAACAACATCATACATGCGCACAACACAAAATTATACATCAATGCCGCTGTGCATTGATCGAAAAACCACACCCAATTCCTCATTCCTCACCGTCTGTCCATTTTCGCGCCCTTTGACTCAATTCCTTCGCCTCGCTTCACCCCCGGCATTGCAACATCCGCCGACGGTCCGTATCGACCCTCTCCCGAGCGCCACTCGGATCTTCGCTTGCGGCTTTTCATCTCGCCCCAGCCACAAACCACCATCACCAACCACGCAGCCTGTGTGTTGCCTAACACAGCTTATTTTACTATGCACTCAAAATATATTGCGTATTGTATATGAATCACATTCCCATAAATACGCCGTTTCATTTCAGGTTCGCAAAAGGAATCCACGTTCTGCGTCATCTCGTCGCTTGGCTTGCATGTCTCGCGCTTGGAGTCAGGCCGGTCCCGCGTAAAGTCCGCAGCTCAACACTAAAAGTCCGCTTCAGCTCCCCGTTCCTTGCTTGGTTCAAGTGCAGCCATTGGCTTTGGTTTGATGAAGGAACAGCTATTTCCAAACTCCTACAGTACATGTGATGTAAAAAAAAGCATAATATCCCTTTCCTTGTGGATAGGTTTCAAAACGTAGGGTGTGTATGTAAACCAGGCATTATAGGCTGTTAGTTTAAACGTGTGATATCGACATGGCCAACAACACCATCACCAAATTCCCCTAGTCTCCATGTAGAAACGATTCTTCACCCCGTACACCTCTCTGCCGGAGGTCGCCATTCCAGATCGAGCCCCTCAAACACTCGCCTCTCTGCCGTTTCCATGTCCGGGGCCGGGCCTCGCTCGGAACTCTCGAGATCCACCCACGACCCGTCTGCCCTATTCCGAACACCGCTGCTATCAAACTTGAATCCCATCTTGGCCTTGCAGTAGCGTCGAAGATCCCGCTGAAATGTTGTTTCTCCGCTCCATCCAAGGATTGCGCACCCTGCCGTCTTCCAGGGGCTGATGATGATGTCGACTCTTCGGTGCGGACCATCATGATCCTCGGGGTTCTGCCAAACCACCATGGCCTTGTCTAGTGTATCGAATCCTGATCCTGCAGGGCGACCTTCTCCTTTCCATGCCACGGGAGCTTGCCCACGCTCGCTATTCTTTGTCCATACGCTCAAGGTGTGCGTAATGTAGCTGCTCTTTTCCAAGCTAGAAACAAGCTTCTCAATGATGTCGAGTGTGTGAGTTTCATCGGGATGGCTCAAGACCACATCGACGTCGCCACTTGCAGGTTTGCCTCGCCGATAACTACCCACAATGACCATTTGGAAACCTGAGTCGACTCGGTGTGCGTGGGCGAGAATGACGCTGGCGATGGCCTCTGTCTCTTGTCGTGGAATCTTGAGCTGAAACTCGTCGTAGAACTTGACGCCAATTTGTTGTACCCGACTCAGTGAGTCCCAGCCATATTCTACAACGTCATCAAGATCTCGCCAGCCTGGTGGCACGAGAAGAAAACAGACTGTTAGTATCCAAGAGATGACTGTTCAGTGGCCAAACACAAGTACAACAGACATACCTTTCTTAAAGAATTGACGAGCAGTGATATCTCCAACTCCCCAAATATCGTAAAACGTCTTCAGCACAACAAGCTCAGTGTCTGTTTTAGCCGTGCTAGCCTCATCGGTGTAGCCATTACTCGTCCATTGCTGATATAGCTTTGCAATCTTGGGACCGCATCCTGGCAGCCTTTCAATCTCTATGTTGTAGGTCAAATATTAGCCTCTGAGGAAAAAAGGAACCGAATGCAAGACAACTTACCCTGTGGTCTCTGTAAAAGATATGGGTACGCAGCAAGAGAGGCTATTGAAGTAGAGTACGCCCTAACACCCACCTGATCTCCTCGTAGAAGCCGCAGTGTTCGAATAGCCTTGAGTTCCGCGATAAATGCAGCATTCGGCGGGTCTACAAGAGATGGCCTCTGACACGAATATGTGGTATGAAGAAACTCAGGAATTGGCGGCAGAGGGATATCGTGCTCAGAGGTCGTCTCGTGATGCAGCTTCGGTGGCTCAGCATGTGCTCGCCCATCAGAGGCGTTCGAGGAGCTAGTTCCTGGTCTTGTTGTCCGCTTCGAGTGTGGACTGTCGTTGACACTTTGCCGGTCCTCCATGGCCCGGGCGAGCACTGCTGAGGCTGACTTGGCTACTTCATTCTCTTTCTTTGACTGATGAGTTGCAAGATTTGAACTCGATAAAGACGGAGATGCGAGTTTGCGCCCTCGATAAAGCAAATAGTCATCAGCAGGCAGTGCGACATCTCGTTCCAGGCAATCGAATAGCCAAGCCAGTTTCAGCACCAAAACGATATCCCCTGGACCTCTCAGCAAATCCAAAATGCCACCATGATTCTCTTCCTTCTGATCCCTTGGACTCTCTGATGTTGATAACTTCCGGCGCTTAGACGGAACCTCCGATGCTTCACTTCGCCCACGCTTGTCACCAATTTCTTCACTTCCAGCTTCCTCCAGAGCCACCGGTTCCGTCGCAAGTTTAAGCCGTCTCAGCTCAAAAAGAGCACGCTCAGGTCTTGATATCTTGCCCAGAATAACGTTGGCCTCGTGAGGGTCATGTGTCAGCGTGGGGATTCTCGCTTCCAACCCACGCAGCTCGTCTGCTTGTAAGTGAGTTGGGAGCAAGAAGATGCGAGGTAGCTCAGGAGCCATGGCGCGGGGCCTTGTGTGAGCCAAAAATGAGGGCCATTATCTTTTCTTTATAAGAAATTGAAAAGTTCACACGAGAAATAATAACAACAGGATTCCCTGGTTTTTTATTGACGAGTTACACTTGCAATGAATGAATGTTAGTGTTGGGTGCAGTTTCGTCATTGTAACAGCGTGAATCTAGATCGAAAGCTTCCTATTGGCTCACCAAGACGCACTGGGAAGGACTTTGCCCCGCTCTTTTTATTGTCGCCGTTTCCAGCTGAGCAAACAAAAGAGAGCAGGCAAAGACAAAGACATCCAGCCAACAGACGATATACGAGTAATATAACAACACCCGACAGTTATATTGTTTCCAATGAGATGAGCAATCCTTGCTTCTCGACTACAGTGCAGTATCAAATATTCTCTTTTCTTTAATAGAACCAACATATGCCCGAGAACTGCTGAGCAATGTCAAAAACGCCAGCTCCAAACTCTCCTGTGCATGCATTCTGCGCGCTGTCAGGTTGAGTTGCCCCTATTCTGTCTAAATGCTCTTGTAAAATTACACAAACTTTTGAGATCCGTTGGACGCGCGGGCCTTCAAACATCCTCAAACTCGAGTTCATCGTCGTCTTCGTCCTCGTCGCCGCTGTCCTCCTTTTTAGCTCCAGGCTCAACCTTGACCCGCTTGTTCGCCCTCTCGTCTGAGCTGTCTTCCATTCGCGACACATCACCTGATGGGACTTCCGATGTCTCAGCCTTGATGCCGGGCGTGCCCAGACCAGAGTTGTTGCCCGTGGCCATAACATCTTCGAATTCGTCATCCTCCTCTTCGGAGCCATAGTCTTCCCCTTCGCTCTCAGCATCTGCTTCCCGCGCCAAGATGGCAGCTTGCTCTGCTTTGAGCTTCTCGAAAATGTCATCAATCTGCGTAGTGGCATTGTTGTCGACCAATTTGCCCTGAGACAGTTTTCGCTCCGCTGCGTCTCTACCCAATCCCAAAGCAGCAGCTTCAGCTGTCGCAGAAAACGACTCTCCTGTAATAGTACTATTTGACATCCAGGACGGGAGCGCGTTCTGCTGTGCAATCTTTTCTTTCCGGAGTCTCTCGGCCTCCTTCTCAGCTTCTGACGGTCCGTCAGACGTGGATATGTTGACGGCAATGGACTGCGGGCCCGTATTGGCCAAGCCTCGAACTGCCATAGGCCGAGACGAGGCGTCGTCAACAGGTATCGTAGCTGCGCGTTGGTGGGTAGCGTCGCGGATCACTGGCCGAGCCTTTGACAAGGCCCGATCAAAGTCGCATTCCGGAATATGGGCTGCGTCGATTTTAGGCAAGAGCTCGCTGATGAACTTGAATTGGTCATTCAGTCGGGTAGACTGTTCGTGCCCGCCGGCATTTCGATCTGCTTCAAATGACAAAGGTCGTCGGCATCGGTGACAAAGGAAGCCCTCGGGCCCAACGCTGTCCAAAACTTCCATCGCCGTCCATTCCGCCTTACAGAACGAGCAAAAGTATTCCTTCTTTTCGTTTACCGGCACAGTAGTTCCCTGGACCTCTTTATCTATGTTGTAAACCCGCCACTTGATGGCGTCGATGGTATGTCGGTAGTTGATGTAGTACCATGTGCGATTACTCGGTCGCGGATTGCCTGGTCGCAATTCGGATCTCGTGTGACTATTGGAGTAAGCTGCCGGCCCCAAAAAGCATGGCAAAGATCTTCAAGCCTACACTGTTAAGAAGCGGTCTTCTCTGAGTTTTCCGCATATCTTGTGCAAGTCCTTTGTGTTTATGGCCATTAAATAGGCTAGATCGTCATCGCGAAGACTGTCCACAACTTTTCAGCTCATCTCTCTCTTCAGAAGATCCCGAAATCCACCGAGAAGGCATACGCTTCATGAAGAATCAGTGCGTCCACCACAAGGATGTCTCGCGTTGGGTAGAACGCTCGCATGACGGCCTTGATCAGTGTCACAGCGAGATCCATGGTGCCGAGCGAGTGTCTACTTTCGTCTCGTCGGTAAAGAGGTGTATTCGGGATAGTAAGAGAATCGACGGGACTTGGATTGGAGAGCGTAGATCGTGTAGAGGGCTCGCGTGAGCTTGGGATGTGGTGGCTGCGGTTTCGATGCGATGATGCGACAGCTTACGGAGTCGATGTGGCACGAGATAAACCTTGGTGGGATAGGAATAACGGAATGTCGAGTGATCTAATGGGCATCACACATAGAGAGGCGGCGCTGTTTGGGTATTGGGAGAGAAAAACAAATCATGGTCAACGAAGTGCAAAGGGCATGGTTGTAGTGGCTTTATCGATCCGCCCCAGTTATGCAAGGTATTCACACGCCAGAATTCGCCCTGCTCGCTTTGGACTCGTTTGCTTTTGCTGGAATAGCGATGCGTTATCTGGGGAACCGCAAATCGACCTATATTTCAGTATTTGGTATCAATTCGAGAGTAATTTGGTTGTAGATGTTAAAGTTTGTCGCGTCGACCATCTTGCGACCTGCTGCCTATCACTAATCGCGATTACAGTGAACCCGGAAATCGGAAAAATATTCGGCCAGCGCATACACTTTCAAACACCATTTAACACCGTTACACCATGAACAGGCATCCAAGCAAGGTTACAGTGAGAACCAAAATAAGCATCCTTAGATGTTAAATCTCCTTCATGAAACACGCCTGCTTTCTAAATAAAAGCCTTCTAAAATATACTGATTGGCTCTACGTGATACAATATATAGCCTCTTGAAGGACCCATTGATACAAGTAACAACTTACCTAGCATGTAAAAGCGTATATGCAGCTCTTACAGCCCCTGGGAACATACACACAGCCTCCACTCGTAGTCTTCAACCCCCATGGAGTAGAGATGATGACCATCTACGATTCCATCTCCTTACCAAAAACTTGGCCGATGCGGGGGGTCATCAACTGGTACCACCAACCGTTTGCCGGTTTCCCGGAACTAGTTGTTACCAGTGATCCCGTCAACTCCACTGAACCTGGAGAGAGGCCGATTACTTTCGGGCTAAACAGCATCACGGGCCGAATGTCCCTTGTCTACAAATCATGCTACAGCCGCGAGGGACCGCGTTAGGGCCGCAAGATGACGGGCTCACTCCAGCGCGATGACGAGTTTCGCGAAGGATTCTACAGCTATATAGACTAGGAGTGTGCGTGAAAGGGGGAACGGAATTGTGTTTCTCTCTTTGAATCTTGTATGGGCCTCGTATAAGTCCTAGTATAGAGTATCGACACTGAAACACCATGAGACTCGCAGAACGTTCTACTACCACCGCGTTGGTAGCGGCTGCTGCTGTATCAGCGGCTTCATACGACACATGCGTAAGAAGCCAAGCTAACCTTCACTATCTCAATAAACACGATGCTGACCCTCTGCAGTGTGATCGTCTCGCCTCGGCGCTGGGCGACGTTGTCACCACCACGCCCTTCACCGCGAACGACTGGTTCTCTATACAAGAGTCGTCCCTCGTGCCAGCCTGCATCGTTCGACCACGTTCCGCACAGGATGTTAGTAAGGCGGTGACAATCCTCAACTCATCACGAGCGCCAGGATGCCAATTCGCTGTGAAAGGAGGCGGTCACACTCCGGCGGGAGGCTTCGCCAACATCCAGGGCGGCGTGACCTTTGACATGGGGCACTTAAACGCGACGGCGCTGAATGAGAAGGGCACTTCGGTTGCTGTTGGAGCAGGCGCCGTCTGGAACGATGTGTACGGCTATCTTGATGGTTTCAATCTTGCTGCCGCTGGTGGGAGGAACGGTCTCGTCGGTGTTGGCGGCCTGCTCCTGGGTGGTGGCATCTCGCACTTCTCGCCGCGAGTTGGATGGGCGTGTGATGGTGTTGTTGGATACGAGGTATGTACACACTTGTTGCTTCATTGCTCTTCCTACTTATTATCTTTTTCATTCTTCCGTATTCTAACTTATCCAACCAAAGGTCGTCCTCGCAAACGGCACCCTCGCAAACATCTCCACGACAAGCCACCCCGACTTATACCGAGCCCTCAAGGGTGGCGGCAACAACTTTGGCGTCGTAACGCGCTATGAGCTGAAGACGTTCCCGCAGGGGAACATGTCGGTCAACACCTTCTCATACGACGTGTCCCAGGTCGGCGCCGTGTTCGACGCTTTCAACGACGTTGCCGCTGATCCAAACTTCGACCCCTATGTGTCTCTTCAGGCGGGCTTGCTGTACAGTTCGGCGGCGAAGGCGTGGTCGGTGAGCGCTTCGGCTTATTACACGAAGCCGGTGCTTCATCCGGAGGTGTACAGCGGCTTCGAGGCTCTACCGAGCATTTCTAACACTTCCTCGATCACGAGCGTGGCTTCGCTGGCTGCGGAGAATCCTACTCCGCCGCTGTAAGTTCATTATCTCCTTCAGATATATATACCGTTTCTACGAAAAGGACGAATGTGGCTAATGCAGATTTTGGTGGATAGGAACTGGCTCTTCGCCACGCTTACGCTCGGGACTTCGAGCGAGACCATGCTAGACATCTTCAAGACCCTGAATGGGTCCTTGTACGACTTCAATCCCGCCGGTGGTGTCACATGGAATTTTGCCTTTGAGCCCCTCCCCTCTGTGATGCTTTCAAAATCTGCCGCCACTGGGGGAAACGTTCTCGGGTTGAACCCCGAGGACGGCAATGCTATTGGTAAGTTGCTCTTCCTAGAATCTTCTCGCACGAAATACTTGTACATGCAAATCTAACTCTGACATCAAACAGTCCTTCTCTTCTCTGCCCTCTGGCCAAACTCAAGCTCTAGCGATGCTATTTACCAGCAAGGCCGAGACACTTTTGCAGCTATTGAGAAGGTCGCTGAGGGAAAAGGGGAACTGCGGAAGTTTGAGTATCTTAACTATGCCGGCCCGCACCAGACACCGCTGGCTTCTTACGGGGCCGACAGCCTGAACTTCCTTCGCCACGTCAGCAAGAAGTATGACCCTACTGGAGTGTTCCAGCACAAGGTGCCTGGTGGCTTCAAAGTGTGGTGAGAGTATATGTGTCGCGGGACAAATGGCGTGGCTATAATTGAGGCTATTAACGGCACAGATATCGTTGTATGAACTATTCAGTGAGCTGGTATTGTGTATATTAAGTGACCTGGAAGCCCTGTTAATGGGTTGGGAGGTTTAGAGATAATACGGACTCTTAATATTAATGTTGTACATGCCACCTTATGTTACATATACCATAGCAAAAAGCTCCCATGATTATCCGTATTGATTGCTCTGATCTTCCCTTTATTCTCCTTGGTACTAAAATTCTAACCTGGTATATACATCACACGTACGAACTCTTCTTTGCTCAAAGTCTCCGTAGCTCCTGAGCGTCAAGATGGAGGGAGAATCCAATCCACAAAAGACCCAATCTGCATCGTGACAATACCCATGAGGGTGAAATCGATTTAATTAGTAAAAGAGAAAAAGGGAATATATTCATCCATGCGCCAAGTAACTCATAGCTCGTGGTTCTCCAAATAGTCGAGGCGATGCCGCCGCTCATTGGTTCCCTGCATTTTCCTATCCAGCCAGCCCTGCTCTCTACTTACAGCCTCTCCAGTCGTTAATATTGATACATAAACAAGGAATACCGGGAGCCTGGTCTTAGGCATATTTCCTCAGCTAAAGTAAATAAATGAATTAGCTTTGCTGTGCACTCAAGTATGGCGGTGGTTATCAAATGACTTACATCCAATGTTAGCGTCCGGGAGCTGTTCACCTCCTGGTCACGATATACGCCGACAAGACTCTCGCTGTCTTGGAATAGACCGGCCTTCAAACTGATGACGATGAACTGCATGCCAGGGCCCGCGTGTTCCCGGATATACTTCTTGATCTTGTCTACATTGGCATTGTCCAACGCCGCGTCAACTTCGTCCAAGACAAAGAAAGGACTTGGCTGGTAGCTGTGGATGGCGAAGAGGAGCGCCAGTGCTGCCATAGTCTTCTCACCACCAGATAGATGCTCCATGTCTCGGAATCTCTTGAGCGGCGGCATGGCATGGTATTTGATACCTGACAAATAGGGCATGTCTGTGTCCTCTTCAATGTCCAGGTAGGCCTGACCACCCAGCGGGTAAGCATCTGATCGCGTGAGATCCTTGTAGACGTTGGATATCTGCTCCTGGATGTGAGTAAAGGCCTTGTTGAACAGCTCATATCTTTTCTGCTTGACGCTGTTGAAGGCTTCCTTCGCCTTGTGGGCCGTTGATTTCGAGTCTTCGTATTCTTGGTCCGTCTGCTTGAGCCTCGTCTCGACGCTTTCTAGTCGCTCCATGGCTCTCATGTTGGGATTCAGCTTCTCCAGCTCTGCTGTTAGGGACGAAATCTTCTCTGTCAAGGTGTCTTCGACACTGGGTTCACCAGACTCTTTCAAGTCCTCCTCGAGACCGTCGAAATCGATTTCGATACCATGATCATCCAGAGCAATATCCATCATATCGTCTTCTCCACCATCGACATCCATGGCATCTGGATCTTGTCGCAGTAAGTCATCTTCTGTCGGTAGGTTGTCAAGAGCGCCTCCGGCTAACGGAATCTGGATCTGTTCGAGTCTGCATCTTCGCAGGAGTGCGGATTTGCCTGCGCTGTTCTTCTGTACAGTGGTTTCCAGGGCGTTAATCTCTCGCTGGCAGGCTTCAATGTCCTTGCTGTGTTTTTGCAGCTCGGCTCGAGCCTCGTTGACCTTTTGGTTCTTTTCCAACTGCTCCGCCTTCATTTCTTCCAAGGTCTCTCCAAGAGCTTCTAGCTCGTCCTGGTCATCGCGCATCGACTCTTCGATTTCGGCCTTTTCTTTGTTGTATGTCCTCATATCTTGCTTGAGACGTCGGATCTGATCTTGTATCCTCTTGATACGTGCTTCCGTGTCACTGTGGCGCGTGATTTCCCACTTGAGCCGACTTTCCAGTCTCTGCCTCTGAACCTCGTATTGGTTGCGCTTCTCGGAAATCTCTTGCTCTAGTTTGCCCTGAGAAGCATCGTACGCGCGGATGTCGCTGTATCCAAGTTTCCTGCAGAACCCATCAAAGATCTCGTCTTCCACGCGAGCAATAGCGTCCTTAAACTCCTGGACCGTCTCCTTTGTACGGTTCAGTTGAGATAATTGCTGCTCGTACTTGGGCTGAAGTTCTTGGAGCTGCTTCTTTTGGCTGTCCAGTTCGCGCTTCTTGCTTGTCCAGTTCTTGTTCAAGGCTGCCAGCTCGTCCCTAGTCGCCACCAGCTGCCTTTCAAGTCCATTGAGCTCAATGTGGAGAGATTCCTCCTGGGTTCCCCGACGATCCGCCTTGGGAAGGCGATCGATCTCGCTCTTCAACTTGGCTGCCATACGCTGGAGATTCTGGACATCGGCTTCTTCAAACTTGCGCTTTCCACCCTTAGGTTCAGGACCACGACCGCCTGTCATCAAGCCAGCCTTATGGATGATGTATCCCTCCACCGTAACAGCCTTGACGGGGATTTTCTTGTCATAGCAAATGTGCTTAGCAATGTCAAGGTTATCACAAACCACGGAGCTGCCACATGCGTATGACATGGCCCTCTCAACCGATGCATCAAAGTTGATGGTGTCGATGGTGAGTCTCGCACCGGGGAAGCCCTTGATTGCGGTGTTGACAGCATTGACCTTGATGTTGTCCAGGGGAATAAAGGTCATGGGAGGAAATCTCTGCTCTTTCAAGTACTGAACACAGTCCACACCAGTTTTTTCCGTATCGACAACTACGGAGTCAAAGTCTCTTCCCAAGGCAACAATTACGGCCTCGTCGAACTTCTTCTGCTTCGGTGTGCACAAGTTTCCAATGCGACCGCGAACTCCAGGGAATATACGCTTCAAAGTCGTCACCATTTCCTTCATGCGTACCTCTCGATCATTTTGACGGCGACCATCGTCGGCTTCTCTAAGCTTCCTTGCGACATCCTCCAGCTTCTCTTCGAGCTCGGTTCTTTTTTGGTTAGTTCGAACTCGCTCAGATTGGAGCTGGTTGAACTCCTTCTTCTTGGCGGCAATGTCATTGGTAATGTCCTTGACTGCAGAGTCGGCAGCGCTTCGCCTCTCGCCGATGCTAGTCAGCTCTGCTTCCATTTTCTCAATGGTCCCTGAGATACTGTCCACTTTGCCCTTGAGACTACTGACAGTTACCTCATCCGCCTTCCTCTGTCGCTCAAGATTCTCCAATTTTGCTTGGTTGGAGCCGGTGCGGGCCAAGACTTGGGCTCGGAGTGTGTTGTATTCTTTGCGGTCGTCGTCGCTAATGTCTCGGCCTTGCTTCTTCAGTTGATCCTTGATATCTTTTTCAAACAGATCCTGTGCCTTTTTCACGCTCCCAATATCTTTCTGGACCTTTTGCACAATGTCTGTCTGTTCCTCGAGCTCCTTGCCGACTTTCTGTGCCTGAGTTTGGAGCTTGTCAATTTGCTGCGAAGACTCGTGGATTTTCTCGTCAAATGGAACCAGGGCGTTCTCCTTGTCTTCGATGCTTCTTTCCTTGTGCTTGATATCCTTTTCCACCTTGCTGACCTGTTTCTGAACCGCAGATTGTTCCTTTCGGGCTGAATCAAGTTGAGTTTCAAACTCCTCCACGTTTCTCCGCATCTCCTTTAGGTCTTCGTGGTGTTCTTGGATAGCAGTGCTTGAATCGTCCATGGCTTTCTGAAAGTGGTACAGCTTCCAGAGGCAGTGCGTAACAATGGCCGCATCTCTTTCCTCTGTCTTCTTCTGGAAACTGTCTGCCTCCTTCTTTTGCTCCCGATACTGTTTGATTTCGGAGTTGATACCACGGCGGCGATGGAACTGGAAGTTTTGGTTCTCGATGGCCTGCTCTGCCTCGACTTGGAGCTTTTCGTACTCGGTTTTATATTCCAGACTACCCGAGATCTGCTCAATGAGCCGCGTGAGGTCCTGCGGAGACTGTGAAGCGATGGCTTCGACATCACCCTGGAAAACGAGGAAATTGCGGGCCTTGATCAGGATGTTTTCCGTCTCTAGAGCATCGTTGTATTGCTGAGCCGTAACCACTCGGTCGTTGATGCGATATTCACTGGCTCCTCCACTTGTGATGGTCCTCTTCCACCTCTGTTCTTCGCCAGCGTCGTCCTCATATACCGCCATGACCCAGGCGGTCTTTGGATCGCCTCGAGACGCCTTATCGTCGTCGGCAAAATTGCTGGCGTCTGCAGTTGCTTCGGCGGAACCATCGTCGTTAATTTTTGAGGTTTTCAAGACACGGCCTCGGTAGACGAGTTCTTTCAGGTGCGTAGATCGCAAATGAGACGACTTGATGCCAAGGACGAAGGAGATGGCGTCCATACTATCCACCCATGGTATTAGTATACCGGGGAGACGAGGTGACATGCGAATTTGATCACTGTGACTTACGAATTCGATTTGCCCGATCCATTGGGTCCGATAATAGAAGTGAAGTAGGAATCGCCAAACAAGAGGGTGTGGTGGCCCTTGTAGGACTTGAAGTCTTGAGGCGCATTGTTAGTTGGAGCGGGCAACCGCAAACAGAGATTCGACAAGACGTACTGTGCAGCTCGAGGCGTATGAGTTTACCCATGGTGAACTAGATGCCGAATCTCGGCTGGTAAATGTGCAAAATAGAGTGTTGGAGGCGGTGCGGCTCTGGCGACTGGAGCACGCGCGGAGAGCAATTCAAGATGTTGACAACACCATTCAACGGAGGTGATTCGGCGCTCAGGGCTCATAGGCGGTGTCGCGTAAATCAAAAGTATTTCGCACAAGACATGAGACGCTCGCCCGTCATGCTAGAAAATACTAAGCGGTGCTGCTGCGAGTTGCGCAATGCAAGATGGAGATGGCACTTGACGCGTCGCGAACTGGCGATTCCGTATAGCTCACTAAATCCAGGTAGCACCACTAGGAGGACTTGGCCTAGTACGGAGCACCGCACTCAGTAAAATGGTGGGGGATTTTTAGTAAGGCCGTTTCTTCTCAACCAGCACCAGCAAACAAACCGCTAGACTAGCATCAACAGAGAGCTTTGGTGCTTGGAGCCTTGATTAGCCGGATTATTCTATTCTCCGCATTCCGTGGCTGGTACTTCCAACTTGTACCTCATCCAACTCGTTCTCAGCAACTGCCGGGCTGTTTTCAATTGAATTGACCTGAACTGATTCACGTGACTCGCTTCCGGATTCATTCAAACAGCCAGACACATGCCACCGCCCAGCTGACTCAAGGCTGGAGGTTTTGCCCTGTTAGCGCCCGGTCGACCTTTGTTCTGTCTCCTCCAACCAGAGAGCAGAATCACAGCACCTGCTATCCAGCAATGGCTCTGAGGCTACCAAGAATCTTACCCTTCACAGCTTTTCACCTTGTGGAAGGTTAAAAAAAAATCAATATCTCGGTGGACAGTAAGGTCAGGTGGACAAGGCCACATTGCTTTTTTTTTCTCTCTTAGCCGCCTGGGACTCCTCTATGCCTGCCTACCTAACAGTAGTAGGTATCTGCTGGGTATAGATGTCCATCCAAGTTCGGGTTATAGTACCTCTTGGTACCTTAGTAGTAGGTTGGGCTGCTGCGCACAGGACCTTTTCAGCATGCATCTCCTGCTTTTGTTCTTTCTGCCATCGGGTAGCTGTCCAAAGTTGCATGTGAAAATGTCACCAGCCCAATGAGAGACATGCCTCTATTTCCAAATGCTTACCTAGCAGTACTTGATGCATGTACACTCTTTGTTGGGCGCAGGGGTCCTGGAGCCGCTAAGGCAGCTGGAGCATGTGGAGTTGGGGGAGTTGGCGGGCTGCCGTGTTCTGAAATACTTGGCTTGCTTCATGGTGGGCGACCATGCGAGATAGCGTTACTCAAAGCTACTCGTCTCATGCGCCGTTTTAGAATCGCATGTTTGTATATCGAAGTACTATAATGTAGCCCCCGGTACTTCTTAACTGCGGTGGACTCGCCGGAAGGTAATCACATGGGTCTGCCAGCAACACTTCCAAGGCGTTTCGCGGATGATCATCGAGGGCAGCATCAGTCGTCATTTTAGGCTCGTGTCGACCTGCAACCTAAAAGAGAATCTCCTCTTGTTTTCTTTTCAATTTTGATTTTACTCGAGTCACCTCCGGAATACCTCCAGCATCAACGACACTTCGCTGCTGGCGGTCTTTCCCTCTTTCTTCCTCCCCTCCATCCTCTCCTCCCCTACTTATTCTTCTTTTCTGCTTCCTAAGCTGGCCGTATCCCCTTGACCCACGTGTCGATCCGTCGTCAATCCGTTGTCATTGCATGCGGTGTCAATTTTGCCACCGCTGTTGATAACAACGTTCAATTTCGCTGCTCTGGCCGTCATTATTTGATCTGGCTTGGCTGCCGATTGTCGTGGGTTGTTTACCGTGTCTCAAATCGTTTGGACTGCCGTATATGGGTTCATGAACAAGGTGCAAGCCCTGCCCTGACCCCCCGCCAAAATGGACGAAGAAACTTCGACGCCTGTCTCAACACCAGAGACCAGGTCGACTGTCAATGGAGAGCGCTCGCTGCCCGCCATGGCAGAGGCCGAGCTTGCTTCCCCCCTGAGCTCATCACCCATGGATGCTGAAATCCTCGATTCCCCCAGTCTCAGTGCTACGACTCCCAAAAGCCACAGGCTTTCAAGGAACCCTTCCTTCTCCGGTAGCAGCAGTACCTACCAGGACGACTGGGATGCCCTCCCGCCGCTTGACCGCTTGACCGTCCTCGACCTGTTGGACAACTTTGCCCTGCCCCAGCAGCTCGAGAAGCTCCAGAGAGGCATCTCTGCCCAGACCGACAAGGTGCGACGGTCTCGAGATGCCTTCAAGTCGAGAACCCAGAATGCCCGCGACCGAATGGTGGAGGAATGGAGGCGGCGTGTCCCCTCGGCCGATGAACAGCTCGAACGATATAGGAAGCGCATGAGGCAGCGAGTCGAGAAGCTCGGCAAGCAGTGGAATGATACCAAGGCCATCAGCCTCCGAGAGAAGATATCCTTCATCTGTGGCGTTATGAACATCTTTGCGAGCGGATATCTGATGGGTGGCTATCCGGAGTGGTTTCACATCTGGTATACGGCCCAGCTTATATACTTCATGCCCATTCGTATCTTCACATACCATCGACGTGGATACCACTACTTCTTGGCCGATCTCTGCTACTTTGTCAATGTGCTTCTGATGCTGAGTCTTTGGGTCTTCCCACAATCAAAACGGCTCTTCACGGCTGCCTACTGTCTGGCTTTTGGAAACAATGCTGTGGCAATCATCATGTGGCGTAACTCGTTGGTATTCCACAGCTTTGACAAGGTCACATCGCTCTTCATCCACATCATGCCTTGCGCGACGCTTCACTGCATTGTCCATCTCTATCCCCCCGAGCTGCAGAAGACACGTTTCCCCGCCATCTGGGCCATCAAGACCGCGAATCCTGGTTCTCCTACAGCATACGCCAATGTCTTGTCTATGCTGGCGTGGAGCACGATTCCATATGCAATCTGGCAGCTAAGCTACTACTTCTTCATCACGGTGCGCCGCAGGGAAAAAATCGCTGCTGGCAGGCCCACATCCTTCACCTGGCTTCGAAGATCCTATGCAAAGACCTGGATCGGCAAATTCGTCCTCGCTCGCCCGGCCGCGTTACAGGAGCCAACGTTTATGATGATTCAGTACGTTTATGCCTGTCTGACTATTGTGCCATGTCCACTTTGGTTCATCAGCCGATGGGCGTCCACTGCCTTCTTGCTTGTCGTGTTTGGCTGGAGTATCTATAACGGCGCAACCTTCTACATCGATGTCTTTGGCAAGAGATTCCAGAAGGAACTCGAGGCTATGAGAGCAGATGTCATCAAGTGGCAGAACAACCCAGAGACTCTGCTCCAGTCGCCTCAAATCGCGCCGCACATGGATGGTACTCCCGTTCAGGCCACAAGTCTGGATGCCCAACTGGCACCCTCGCCAATGCGACCCGACGCCGGAAAGAATCGGTCCACTAGCTTGGACCACATACCACTGCTAGATGAGAACTCCAAGATTAGCGCAACTGGCGTAGATCAGGGAGATGAAGGTGTTGCGAGAGAACGAAAGCCAGGCCAGGAGTAAAGAGACGGCAAGGAGTCAAGGGCGATGACGTCGTCTGATGTCATACACCTGGATATAACAATAAGATGAGGATATACGAGTAAAGAGCAGGAAACGTGAGCCGGGGTTCTTAATGTATCTTTGGAATGATATCCTATGGGGGTTTTGTTTTTTCGAGTCTTACGAGAGTCCAATTTCATAGCGGCAAAGGGAGTCTGTCTGTAGCTACTACAACGGGGGGCACTTGAGCGTGGGTTTGTTTGGATGCCGGATTTGGAGTATCCTTATGTTTTAAGAGTTGGGATTCCTTTTGTTCTTCTTTATAACGTCTTGCCATGTATTTATTGCTCAATGATTATGAAACCTTGTTCTTCGTTTTTCACACATTTTTTCACATATTTATACATCACCATTATCACTGTCATTGGTTTGCAAAGTGCAGGCGGTTACTCATCAAGTGTAGATACGTAATATATTTTGTCTCTGGTTCATGATCAGACATGTTTCTCCTGTCCTCTCTATAGATGCGCTAAGCTGCCGTGAAGCAACAACAATCAAAAACCGCTACCAGGACGATTTTTCCCTTTCTGTCGTCCCAATTGACTTCTCGCCCCCTTCATCTGCGAGGGGGGGAGGTGGTTCAAATAAAAAAGCCAATGACCGCCTTTTGGGCTTTGATATATAGAAAGCCCAACCCAAACACCAGAAAAAAGTAAAATAAAAAAAGTTGGTTAACCATGGTCATGAAAAGAGTGGTCCCCTCATCAACCACCGCGCCGGATTATGCCAAATGATACAATCAAATGAATAGTAAAAGACGTTATCGCGTTTCCCTTCCGCGCTTTCAATATCCCAGAGCTCTGGCGTGGAAGCTCGCTCGCACGCATTGCCAAACGACACACAACTCCTCGCGTGAAAAAAACCAAAAAAGAGCAAAACCAAATAAAGGTGTGTTGAAGAAAAAAGAAGGTACGAGACGCCCCGGGTATAAACATAGAAGATAGAGCATCTTGTCAAAGGAGAGATATGAAGTCAATCAGATTATCACGTCCTCTTTATGACTTGATCAGCCACAAGCTAGATTTCATCGGATGATGCCCCAGTCGGCGAATTTGCCGCCTCCGGTCTCACCATCCTCGCGAGTGCCGGGTCGTCGGCCGAAACAAGACCAGAAGCGTAATGTTTCGTCACCGGCTCCCGTTACGATGACACGGCCGTCGGGACTCATTGCTAGGTACAGAACGCGGTATGTGTGCCCTGTCAAGCTGGCTACTTGCGTCATGGACGGGTACTTCCACACAACGATCTGGTTCTGGCTGTAGCCATGGGTCGAGACAATTTCGTTGGAATTTTTGGACCAAGCAAGGTTGCATACCTGGCTTCCGGTATCGATTTCGTTAACAACGGTTCCCTTGACTGTGTCGTGAAATATGATGCGTCTGTCGGCTGTACCACCACCAGAGGCAAGTAAGCCTCGTTGGTGCGGTGACCACGCAATCGCCTTGACGGCGGCATTGTGATCTGAGAATTTCCACAGCGGCGTGTCTGAGAGCTTGTCCCAGACCATCAGCTTGTTGTCGTTGCCGCCGCTGGCCAGCTGCCCATCTTCACAGTTCCACTTCAAGCCGCAAACTTCTTGCTTGTGCCCGACAAGCTTCTTGAGCCACTGGTCTGGTGCTCGAACGTCTCTGTGGTATATCAGCCGGTCGCGCGAGCCAGACGTCAGGATATGTGAATTCCACGCCAAGGACCCAACTCGGGCTGTGTGTCCAGTCATGGTCCTCAATCTTCTAGCTTTTTCGGCATCCCAGATCTGGACAAGACCCTTTCCGGTTCCAATGGCAAGGTGCGTGCCTTTTTGTATCCATGATACACTTGTTACTGTATCATCCTCCAGAGTACATAGCTTGTTGACCTTGGATGTTTGTGCATTCCACATATAAACGCTGGATCCCAGCCCGACTCCCAGAACGTTTGCACTCCCCCAATCAACCAAGTTGAGGTAGAAGTCGTCTGCCAACTCGGGTGCGTCAAGGACCTTGTAGGGGACTTTGCTGACCGCTCGAGGTTGGCGACGCGGACTCAAGAGCATCTGCTGACTGCCAAGACGCACAGGAGATAGGCTGTAGATCTCTGCTCTTGTATCCAGATTCGGGCCATGCCGACTCTGCGGGGTTTTTGATGGGGTGAGATGGCCCACAGGATGACCATGTTGGCGTGGTGAGAGATATGAGAAGAGGTTCTTGTGGGGGGTTGATGGGGTGAGTGATGAAGGTAGGGTAACTACTGAACCGTGACTAGGAGGAGTGTGAGATCGTGTGCCATCCTGAACGCTGACAAGCGAAGAGGCTGGTAGGTTGCTGTCTGGTGAGAGAGCGGGTGTCAATTGCGGCACTGATCCCTCAAACAGCTCCGCACGCAACAGTGTTGAGAATGTGCGATTGGCTTCTTCGGCTACGTCATGGTTAGCACTTCGCTTTTTTTCATCGCCGGGGGAGAGGGAAAATATTCGTACTCTTCTGGAAATGAAGTTCGCCCTGCGGCGTCCTTTTCTTATGCCTTGACGGCGTGGCGGGAGAGGCATCTTCATGCAGAAGGCTAAAGCTGGCTTGCAAATCCTGGCCAGTGCGAGTAGGGATGAAACTAAAGATGTTAGAACCATGCAAAGCGTCCCAGTGGGGGGATGACCAACCGATCGCCATTTATCCTCTGGCGTTTGCGAGAGGGACTGGCTCCGGGAGTGCTTTCACGATGAGGCTGAAGTTCTCTCAACAGGAGATTGTCGACGGCATCGACGTCGAAAGCTGCTGGATGGGTCACATCACTAGCTCTGGTCCTGCTTCGCAGCTGTCGCATCGCAGTGCCGCTGCCTTCGGCATTTGGTTTTGAGTCTAGGCGGCTGCGATCTGATGGAGGAGGAGGAGTGGACATGCGAGCGGAATTGGTGGGCAGCTTTGACTCGCCCATGGTCTTCTTGGAGGCACCCATGGCATCGACTGATTGAATGAAGGTCCTTTATATGATGCTAAGAATGGTGAATTTGGGCCTGGCGGACAAGATCTGGCTGACAGAAGCGGCACCGTCTGTCGGATCGGACCCTTAATTCTCGGTCGTGGGCTGTGTGGCGGGGGAATGGCGTGTACGGTGATGTTGATGTCAAAGACGGACGATGTTATGCTAGCAGCGACTGTGAGGAAACGAGCGAGCGCGCATCCAGTCACAGGGCGAGGCCAACGCCGGTGGTCATGGAGCAGCGTCAACCAAAGAGAGGCGGGTTTTTGGCGGCCTATCGCATGCCACTGGGTGGTTGTTTTTTGTGTCGAATGAAGAAAGCGATCGCACAGGCGGGTGAACGTGAATGGTCCAAATACAAAAGAAAGTCGTAAGAAGCAGAATGTCCCCGGGATGTTCGGTCGCTGTTTGATAACCGTTTTGCAAAAGCGCAGAGGGCAAAGAGAGGGGGTTGGGGCGATGAAGACGAGACGGGCTCGTGAAAGCTGCGAGAGGCTGATGAGGGAGGTTGAAGCTGCTGGCTGCTGGGGAAATGGCAGTGCGCCTGGCGAAGTGCTGGGCTAGGCCTGGTTGGGGGGCGTTAACGTGCTAAAGGGGGGTGGAACAATAATACTGGACGGTTTAGGTGCTAGTGGGAAAACGCGGGCTGCGTCTGAACAACAAATACACACCAGAACGCCATTTTGGCTGCTACCATTCGCTGCACAGCGGCGGAATAAACAACATTGACCAGGGCGAAGGGATCAGTTTGATTGTTATTGTGATTGATTAAAACTATATAGCCCTGCGGCTGCAACGCATGCTTTTAATTAACTCACGCGATATGCAAACGGCGTTTTTTTCTCAGATGCCCAAAACTCGATGGTTTTCATCAAAGTAAAAGGCATTTGTTTTCTTTACCATCCAAAGGTACCTACAAGTACCATGTACCCTGGGTCTTAAGCAGGGCGGCTTTTGCGCTGGAAACTCAATTAAACACCAGCTGCATGCGCGTTCTTGCCCAGCGCTTGCAGTGCTGAACGCTCGCTTGTTGCTTTTGTTCCGGTACGGACGGAGTACTTGTATGCGCCCACACGTGCCTCTTGCGCATTGAACGGCCGTCTGCAGCCAATGTACTGTACATAATTAAATTGATCCATGATGCTATCAGTTGTAATTTGATCACATCACACCATTAGGATGGGAGGGGGCTGAAAAGGAACCAGGCGCATTGCCACTATCCCACTGCAGCATCGCATCACCTTGTCCTTGCAGCTGTTATTGTTGTTTGTTTTGAAATCTCGACGTTGCTGCACCTGCATGGGACAAGGTCAATATTATGGGGGTGCCTCTCGCAGTGGACGCGCTTAGTGGCTCGGTTGGCTGTCAGTGCTGTCTCTCCAGTGAATACAGCGCCCAATGAGCGCCGTTCACTCCTCCCTGGCCCTGGCAGCCCCGCCTGTGCAGTCGCGTTTTTCGTGCCAGGCGCCTCTTTGGACGCACCACTTTCGCGTTGGCGATGTGCTCACTTTTCTCTGACGTACCGCAACGGGTCTGGTTTCGTGTTGCACTCAGACGCAGACGCTGAGTAATCGGGTCACGATGCCGTCTGGACGTTGCTGTTGATTTTCTGCTTGACCCGAGCTTCGGATGGCAGATGCAAGGGGCGGCTGTGGTGTCTTGGATACCAGAATCCTACTGGTCAACTCAGGCCTCAGCACTCGTACCTGGTACCTTGCCTTTGCCTGAAGAGGTTGTAAGTTAAAAGACCCTTGACGTGACTGACCTGACGACATACATCAATAATCATCAGCATCGTTGTTGAGGAGACCACCTTCAACTTCACCCACTAAATCTTGCTTTGCGGCATTACCGGTCACTTTAGCATCATCTTCGATAATCCTCGATGGCTGAAAATTAAACGCTTAAGAAAGTCAATGGAAGAGTATAAGTCTGTCGTGCGGCATCTACCGGGAAAATAAATGCACGGCAAGATTGAACTTTATTCCTTTCCGAACAGATAGATCTAGACGGCTGTACGGAGTAGTAAAAGTAATTTTATTACTGAGAAGTCATCCGATTGGCAATAGTTGCATCCATCGTATTGTCTAGCCATTGTATCCCGGCTCTAGGCATATCCCTTCATTGAGCCTACAGCTTGAGTTGATTGTCTATGTTGCTATTGTGAATAAAATATCTATTGAGGAGGCCATGATCAAGGTCCTATTTCGTGACTCTATCTATCAAACGAACTTCGGATATAAATGAACTTAAAAGGGTGTCATTCGCTAATCAGTGCAGCCGCCGTCATCTTTATCCTGTCCCTCTCTATCCATGCAGTCATGTAATATCTATTTACGCCTGGGATTCTGCTTGGGCCAAAAGTCGTTCTCTCCAGCCATTGCAGACCTCTTCAAACCCGCCAATTACCTCGCCGCATACGCTTGCACATTCCCTTTTCTCTAGCCGTTCGCTCCAGTTTCCTCTGGTAAGCCACTCCTCTCCCTGCTCCCTCATCTCATCCTCTTTTCTCATTTCAGCAACGAGCTCTTTGGCGCTCTTCAGCCTCCGACTGGCTGCAGCTGTTGTTTGACGAGACATGTGTAGTGTGTCGGAAAGGTAACTCAGTGATTGTATCAGTTCTGATGTGATAGAATGCAACGCAGTAAGTGAGTTGAATGCCGACGTGGATGGTCGCGGCATGTCTTCTGTGAGAGATATGAGCAACGGCAGAAGTTCCTCAATCGTTTCGACGTCAGGGGCCGGCGCCAGCGGGGATAGCAAGGGAAAGGTGAGATTGTGCAGTTGACGGGTCTGGTGCGCAAGATGCGTCGTCAGCGCCGAGTGTGCTGTTATAAGTCTGCAAGGGGCTTCACGTTAGCACCAGAAGCGTTCTTCATGGCCATCTCTTTGGGTTTGGATTTGTCTTACCTCGAAGCGCTACCCTCAACGCTAGATTGCGACCCCAGGTCACGTAGCTCCTGAATCACCCGCTTCAAGACATCGTCTGCCGTACCTCCGTAGTTATCTGTCCCGCGGATTGTGAGGTTTTCGACAGCATCAATCTTCGCCATGAGACTTGGAGGTATGCCTGCGATATCGAGGTCTGAGTCAGAACCGTAATCGCTGCCATCATATAGACTGGTTTTTCTTTGGTGGCCCTTTTGACGAGGCGAGAGAAGGCCTGCATCACCGTCATTTCTCTTTGTCTGGTCGTTTGCCGACTGGCCCCGTGTTGCTCCATCATCACCTCCTGGCTGGTCTGTCGATTTCTGGTATTCTTGTAGGTCGGCGTCGTAGTCGCCCTCTTCCCCTGAGTCGGAAAATGCGTCCGCCAACTCATCAGCTAGATTTCCCATTCCGTTGCCGGCCCCTGACCCGCCACCGCCTAACACCGATAGGTCATCATGTTGGTTTGGGCTGTGCTGGAACGACGGTATGGCATCTTGCGCGGAGGATCTCGAGAAACGTCGGATCTGGGGTGATCCTGCGAAGCTGTCGATTGCTGATGAATTGCGCGAGTGTCGTGGAGTTCTTGGCGATCCGGGCATAATGGTTGAGCGCAAGCTTGACGATCAAGTTCTCTGGTATGGATAGATGCAGTATGTCGCAGATTACAGAATTAATATCTGCTATCTTCTAGTTAGCAAGTGAGGCACGGTATCTCTTATTATAACACAAACCTCGAAACCGGGTTCTGGCATGAGGTAGGAGAACCAGAGTCGTTCAAATGTCAGGTCAAATAGCAGCGGGAGATGAACCCCCCGGCCAGGAACCAAAGATACGGTAAGCAGCTCCCTATCGCGATAAGATGCCAAGGCATGCAGTTGTCTGTCGATACTTTCTGTTACAGAAAACGAAACGTTCATAGCGTGAAGAACAGGCGGCGGTGTAGCTCCATGTAGGTACCTTCCAGGTACTTGCTGCGTTTCACTCTTGACTCGCTTTACCGCACACCTTGATCTGCTGTAGCGTAGCGCAGAGGGGGGGAAACCCTCCCACTTTCAGCATGTTGATCCTTGAAATGAACAAAGGAGCTGACAACTTGTTCACATGCCAAATTTCAAAGGGACACATGACATCATCTATTTTTTTGAATAAGAAAAGGAATATTTCATGCGTTAGGTAGTTTTGATCTGGTGAGATGTAAAACCGCTACATATTTACTTCATTGCCAGTATAAGCGGGCTTAACCAACTTGCGAAATCTTCTCTCGGCTGTAGTAAACTCCAACATTCCACCACCAGGCCTGTATAATGGGATCTCCCCCACCAGCATGAATCATTTATGACTGTTACTCCGCTAGTGTAAAATCATAACCCTCAAGCGACACAACTTGAATCTTCTTCAATAAGGAGCGATCATTGAATAAGTGGGCTACGAGCTGCGACAATGACCACCTTTCGACGATTTCGGCCTGACGACGTCAATAAATTCTCAAAATGCAACCTGGATCCCTTAACAGAGACCTATGAGCTCAGCTTTTATCTTCAGTATTATGCCAAATGGCCCTCACTGTTTCAAGTATGCGAGGATTCGGAGGGAAACATTGTTGGATATAGTTGGTCAACCCCTTCAAAACGCACCGCATTGCACTGCTAATTGATATATCTGCTCAAAGTTATGGGCAAAGTTGAATCATCACCTGATGCATACAAATACTCAGAACATTACCTTCCCTGGCATGCTCACATTACGGCCCTGACTGTAGCGCCGGAAGCAAGAAGGCAAGGTATTGGCAAAATCCTGGTGGAACAATTGGAGGCTGCCGCCGATGTTCACAATACTTGGTTCATGGATCTGTTTGTCCGCAGCAGCAATGCCAAGGCCATTGCGTTTTACAAAGAACTAGGCTACAGCGTCTTTCGTGTTGTCAAAGACTATTATGGGGAGCATGCCACAGACCCCGACAAGGACAGCGAGGATGCATTCGACATGCGCAAATCTATGAAGAGAGACTCAAAGGGTGAGCACGTTCGAGCCGACGGCGAGAAGCACGAGGTGCACCCTGAGGATGTCTGGTAATCTTTGTTGTTTTACGGAGACATTGGCATGGCGGAAATGGGCAACAGGATCCTGAAACAGATTCTTTGGCCCTTTTTGCCTGTTCTCTTTGTGCGGGAACATCTGCGGATGGCCTCCAATCTTAAGTTGTGCTCTAGAGAGAGGGGGCTTTGTCATGGACGGGAGCTGTCATCTCTACTGATTCTGAAACAAGCCACAGCTGCATTTGAGGAGCCATAAATTTATAAGAAGAAGGGGGAAAAGAAGGAGATGAAAGACGGCATTGATAAAGGCATTAGAGATACGAGAAAGGCGGCTGCAAAAAGGAATAAACCAAAGTACATATTCAACATGCGACACCCAAGCATTACACCTAGCACAGTACAGGTAATCAATGCCGTGCTCTCTAGATGACGTATTTTTGTAGCTTTTCTCATACTGTGAAGTCTATCACCAGCCCGATAAAGACTCTCCACAATGGATTGGCAAGAACAATAATGCCAATTTAGAATTCGGATTATAACACGTAGATGCAAGGTGTCACTTATCATTATTTTGCTGGCAGAATTAGGCATTAGGCTGGATGCTCAAGCTTCCATTAGAGTTTCGGCCGTTGTCTGCTGCTTAGCAAGCCTGCAGTACCTTAGTTTGCTCTGCACGGAGTACTCCATAGCAAGTCGCCACACGGTTGGCCCATGCTTCGCAGTAGCCTTCACAGCTGACTCTGGCTCTGGCACTGGCTTGACGAGGCTCCCCGTATTGCGAGCTACCTCTTTGATCCAGCTTTCCCTTCTGTTGCAGAAGCCAAGCCGCCAAACGAAGCTCCAGCCTCGTTTCTTTTGTCCCAGATTCCATTGACCGGCGATCAAACTTTGCGGTGGTTGTGCCCTTTGTGTTTCGCCTTTCGCCCAACCCGCCTAATCATCGGCTTTGTCTGTCACAGTACATCTTTTCGTGTGCCACCAGTTTTTTTTCCTACCCTTCCTCCATCTTCTTCAAGCGGAAGCAGCCTGCCTACCCATCACCCAATCAACCAGGTTTTGTCGTCTGCTCACTTTCATCCATCTCGAATCGCCCAGCAACCATGGCGACTACTTCAATGGATTACGAGGCCGCCAACGGCGACCGTTACGATGGTTTGTTTCCCCAGCCCCGACGGGCGATGGCGATGTCGACTCTTTTCGACGCGTTTGTGCCGCGTGGATTCGATGAATTGGGCTGCCGCTAACTCATGTGCCTTTCGCTAGACGAGGCTCCTCGTTATGAGCGTGACAACAGAAGCGCTTCTCCCCGTCCTGCGCGCGACGACACTGGCAGCCGCCGCCGCTCCATGTCGCCGCCTGGCCTTCCTGACGTGTAAGCCTGACCTTGTCCTTGCTTGTCCTGTCTTGCCTTGTCTCGTTGTCGCACTGCTTGCTGACCTAAATTTGCAGCAACATCAAAGATGCACCCGCTCCCAAGGAGGATGACGATGGTGCCATTAACCCCGGCTCCAACCTCTTTGTCACCGGAATCCACCCTCGCCTGTCTGAGGCAGAGGTCTCCAAGATGTTTGAGAAGTATGGTGAGGTTGAGAAGTGCCAAATCATGCGAGACCCTCACACCAAGGAATCTCGTGGATTCGGATTCGTCAAGATGGTCACCTCTGAACAGGCTGAGGCTGCCAAGGAAGGTCTCCAGGGCGAAGTGATTGAAGGCCGTACCATGAGCATTGAGAAGGCCCGTCGTGCTCGCCCTCGTACTCCCACACCTGGCAAGTACTTCGGTCCTCCCAAGAGAGGTAAGTTGGCATTTTGCTCCGTATGCATCCTCTTCCTGTTCCCGTGCTGACAGACATCCAAAATGACAGACCCTCGCGCTCGCTTCGATGAACGCCGACGTGGCGGCTATGGCGGCGGTGGTTATTCTCGCGATGACTACCGATACCGTGGCAATGAGAGAGGTTACGACCGCAACTATGAACGCGGATACGAGCGACGATATGATGAGCGCAGCGGCGGTGCTTACGATCGCAACTACCGAGACCGATACGATGAGCGCGGCTACGGAGGAAGAGACTCTGAGCGCAACTACGACCGCAACTACTCTGACCGTAACTACGAGCGCCGCGAGCGCGGTGCTGGCGGCGGCGGCGGCGGCGGCGACGACAACTACGGTCGCGAGCGCTACCGTGAGGACCGTGGAGAGCGCGGCGACCGCGGTGACCGCTACGGCGCCCGTGGTGGCAACAGCAGCGGCGGATATGACCGCGACCGATACGAGCGTACTGCTGACCGAGACGCTGGCCGATCCCGAGAGCCAGCCGCCAGCAGTGGCCCAGCATACGGCGAGCCTGCCTCACGACCTGAGGCACGTGAGTCATATGGAGGTTTGAATCGCCCATGAATGCCATGTTTAGAGTATAGGCACTAAATTGAACCAGGTCCCGAGTCGGCTATGCACTGATGATGCCGTCGTTTCTGGCTGCTCTTTATCGATCTATGACGAACAAGACTTCATTGTCATTAATGGACTGCCTGTTGCTGCTTTTTTCTTTTTCCTATTTTCTAGTTGTTCTTGTTTTATTTGTCTCGTCCGCAGTTTGTCAATCGACCTCCGTGGACAGCTGTGGACTCTTCGTCAGGATCTCAATTAGGAGTTTCGTGCGATATGCGACTGCTAAGGGAGGGAAAACAAAATCGGGTTTTCGGCCGTCGCCGCTGATATTTACATTTTTCTTGCTGGTCGGTCTTGCGGCTACAGAGTTGCGCATTGGCCGTTTATGGGCAGCTTCCGGATCTTGCAGAATCAAACACTTCCATCACTCGTCACGTTGCGCCAAAACATCTTGATACCGTTTAACAACCTTCACAACAGCCCAACAAATATCAACCCCCCAGGCGCCCTGCTTTCTTCTTTTCCTGACGAAGTGACCCTAATGGACCACTAAACTCCGGTCGTGCTTCAGATGTCAATACTTAAACAATACCTTGGTTCTGCCAAAATCTGAGTCGACGGGCAACCATTCGGATTCAGATTAATACCAGCCGATAATGAACGCATTTAACGCCTTGAGACTGCTAACTACCATTCTGATAAAGCCAGTAGCCAACGTAAATTCTGTCATCCTACGCCAGCCAACAAACATTTCGCCGTAATATCTCTTCTCTCTTGACGCACGCCAAATGCAGTTACACATACCCAACTCCTTCATTAAGTAAGGCTTCGTGCACGCCAACTCTCTAAAATCAGATTCCGGAGCTTCTGCCAGTCTTGAGCTTGGCTAGATGCTCCTCTCGATCAGATACACTGCCTCGCCCTCTTTACTACGTCTTAGTTCAAAACCAGATACACACATCACTTCACATCGCCTGACTATACTGGACTTTGCAACGACTGCTCAATTTTCTTTTCTCTATTACCTTACTTCCTACTGCCTTTTGCGATTTTCGCAACCATACTAGTTGATATACTAATTTGAGTATAGGAATGACATGGCGTGCTCGCATGGGGGCCCAATTTCCTACCAACTCCAGCTCTGAAGCCAACATTGAATGTCCGGCATACAGAGAACCATCATTTCACAGTCCAATATTCACTCTAGAGTACTCGTCACCCGCTTCAGTCTGTCAAGATCACGAAGTATGCTCTGCTAGTAAGACGTCACGCCATATATTATGTATACTATTGCAAATCATGGCATACGGGATAAGTAAAGGCGAGACTTGCTCCAATGCGCTGTAGTTCAAGGCCTAATCACCTGGGATCGTCCGACACGATTGCACCCCTATCCCACTGTCTGTTTCTAAGACAACTCCATCCATAGTTCAAACCAAATTAAGAACACTGAGCTAGTTGTAGAATATCGTCTATCAATCATAAAAAAAATCAAAAATCAAAAATCAAGTTTCTGTTTGCTCTCGGTTGACACTTGCTCCAATCAACCAGCCAACTCCAGAGACGAGTGTGCCGGTGGCGGCCTCTCTTAGCTGATCCCTCTTCCGTAGCCGCTGTGGCGCCTGTTCTCCAGTTGGTGATGGCGCTGAAGGCGACGAAGTAGCGAGCGATGACAGGCTGGACAGCCTTGTGAAATTGCGCTGTGCTACGCTGGCGGTTGCCCGTGATAGGTCAAACAGGGACATTGGGGCCTCCTCCGCCTGTTTAGCCGCAGCAGTGGCCGTCATATTCCGTGTCGAATGCAGATTTTGAGGAGTAGATGACTCAAAAGCGCCGGGGACCTCTCCGGCAGAGGCCCAAGAAGCTTCAGCGGCGGCCTCCTCGTTGATAGCAGAGTCCAGCTGCTCTTCGCAACGCCGGAACGTTTTGAGGATTTCCTGAAGCTGGGAGGTGGGTGCAACACGCAGCGCAGTGGCCAAGCACTCTATGCGCTGTTCCAAGTGACGGATCTCGGGATTGCCGCTTGCGATGCCAAGGTGTGTTGGCAGCAGGGTTCGGTCGGTACGAATGTACTGCCCGGCCTTCAGGGCGGCCTTCCAGGACCATTCGTCTACTTCGTTTGCGCGCGCTTGGGTTCCCTTGGAGGCGGTTGTTTCCAGACGACTAACCACATAAGAGTATGCCGTCTCGAAATCGTCTTCCCTCAGCGCAGCTTCTATGCACAGAGCTGTAATGAACTTCTCTGCTCGGCTAAGCTCCTTGCTGTTGTCTCCCGTCGTTGAGTCAAACTTGATGGAGCGAGCTTGTTGTGTGATGCCGGCGCGCACCATGTTCGCTGCCATCTCCAAGAACTCAGGAAGACGGGTGTATGCCTTTGGGTTTTGCTCCAGGACCTTGTCGATTATTGATACTGGATCGGAGTGAACTCGAAGGACTACAGGCTTAAACGGCTCGCCTTGCTTAAGTGTAAGTCGGTATTCACTCAAGGCATGCGTGCAGCGTAATAGGGCCTCCACCCGTTTGGTAGCTGGGTGCGTGTTGGTTAATGTTTTTGGAAATGAGTGAATGCTGGACATGATGTCAGTGATGGTTTCTTCAGGGCGTTAAATGTACAAGGCCGCCTTCTTACATCTCATCGCACTTCTTCAGCCCTCCTCTTGACCGATTCGGGTTGGAAGCATTATCAAAAGCACGCAAAGCTGCCTGGTATACTGTGTCCTGTATGATTTCCGCGGCAAGAGGCTTCTCGGGACTGTCTTCGTAGATGCTCTTAGCAAGGGTATAGCCTGTAGCACACAGATTAGTAAAGTAAAGATAGTCGAATAAAAAGCCATATCGTACGTGAGTTGGAGAGGAGAGTTTTTAGAATCTCCGTTTCGATGAATTCTCTGGGAACTGTTCCGATAATGCCTCTTACAGCTTCGGAATTGCCAGGCTGGCCCTCATCGGAACCCCAAGTGTTCAACCATAGCAACCGGTCTCTTACTTGTGACCAATACCTATCTTCGTCTCCGTGTACTTGCGTGGACGCGTTCCGAATAAGCTTGGCGATTTCTCCTTTTTGCTCCCGAAGATCCTGAATAAAGGCCAAGTCTCCGGCTTTTCTAACAGAGCAAGGTACACCCAAGCTGGTACAGATAAAGGCACTCAGTATCAATGCTATTAATAAGTTCATTGCTCCCTCGGTAGGGGAAGTCAATGGATTCTTTTCTTCAAGTAGATCGTTTCTCATATATGTCGCAGTCTTCATGCCAATGAGCGAGGACACATCAAATCCCGACAGGCTAGGTAGTATAGAGATAGCCACCTCCAGTGTGGGAGGAACCTCGCTATAGCCAAGCATCCGTCTCATCTTGATCGCCATCTGATAGGCGCCTGGAAGTGCTCCCACTGTGGCTTCGGATACCAGGTATGCTGACGCAAGTACCGCTCGTGCATAGCTGTGTAGCAAATACTGTTGCTGAGACTCTGTGAGTTCCAAGCTGGCCGCCTCTCCTAGATCCAGATCTGCAGGTCCTCCCCATTGCTCGGTTAAAGCGACAGCGACGGGCCACGAAGAAGTTGCTTGGCTGACAAGCCATTCGAGAAACTGCTCCCACCCAGCAGACAATGGCGATTCCGCATCCTTGGCGGTATGCTCGCCAGTGGTAAGTTTTGATGTCCACCGAGGCTTCGCTTGGAGCCATGGCCCAACCAAGCCTCTAATATCACGGCCGATGAAGGCTCTATCCTCCTCGCGACCTCCAGTCCGTGACAGTAAATACAGCATGGCGGCTGGGTCCGAGAGCTTTTGAAAGTCGAGAAGAGAGTATGGAGGAATCTCATCTATATAATACTCCACGTTTCTCCTTACGTATGGAAGCACGGTCGATGTAATCCATGATGATAGTTCCGGTGAACGGGATTGAAATATGGCCAGTAAACTTGGAACTTGTGAGAGAAGGCCAGTTTCGCTATCCATCTTATATGACCTCTGAATAAGAAAGTTTGTTATCGGATCATCTTGAAAGCTGACTGGAGAATCGGCGGACGTAAGTTGCTGCAGGTGTAGCTTTCTTGCCTTCTTGGAAGCTTCATCTTCAGAAAGATCGTCAACAGGAGTTGTGTCTAATCCGCCCTTGTTATATTCTTCAAGATCATTTCCATCGAGTGCGAGTAAGAAGCCAACATAGGCAGAAGGCTTCACAGTCTCAGGCAAGTAAGTAAGAATAATCCTCAACAATAGCTCTTTATGCAGCACTTTGGCTCGCTGACTGGACAAGCGCGCCAGGCTCTCAATATCGCCATGTGTTGCATAGTGGGCTGCAAGAAGTAACACCTTTCCGGGTGAGAGCGAGGAGCTCATATTGGTGGATTTTTTTTTTCCACAGTTTGGCTAAGGACAATCCAGGCCTTGGGGCCGGTATGTTAAAATTGAGAAAATCTCTTGGAAAACAATTTGATCGCTCACCAACGACGAAAAATAGCTATGGTCTATTAGCTATCACCTGCCAGCATTCTTCGATGCTGTCATCAAAGAAGGGTATTGAATTAGCGGGACTTAGCTGTCCCGATTCGCCAATGGGGGGCATTCCAATTAAATAGCGGGGTTAGGGGAATAACGAGGCAAATTCTCTATTTGCGGATACTTAGATTGTCATATAAATTGCCTACAGCAAAAAGTACTACTGTTAGCGCTCAGACGAGAACGAGCAATAATCCCGATGTACCGAACCTTGACAGCCATCATTGGTTGAAGGAAAAGGTGAACCTAGGCGTCGCAACAAACAACCACTCGGCACATCATGAGTTCAGGATATGGCATGCATGGCGGTATGAGCTCCTATTCAATGGGATCTCTCTTTACATTGACTGACTGACTGTATTTCTAGGCGTCGGCCGTTGCTTTCCGTTCTGGCAGGAGGTCATGGCCTGCTATGTCGTCAACACATCCGCCGCAGACGACTCAGGCAAGAAGAAGTGCTCGCCTGTACTAGAGGATTACTACGAGTGCTTGCACCACAAGAAGGAGGTCTGTTTCGAGCGCTGAAATGCTGGACGAGGTGGACACGGCTAACGACGACGAATAGCATGCGAGAGCGCTGGCTTTACAAGCCGCATATGCCCGAGCTCAATCAGCAACCGCACGAGACGATGCGCCGAGTGCAAGCCAGATCCGGAATCTGGGTCTGCTAGGGAAGACGGAGGACACAAAAGCGGTGCTTGGACAGGGAAACTGAGGCAATAGACGTGGCGGAGTTCGATTTCTTCTGCGCGACTACAGCCCCTTGGCGCGCATAGATAGCGCAGCAAGTTCAAATAGGAAAAGCAGGCGGAATTGGAGAGCCTCTTCGGATGTTGATTGTGAATTGGCAACTAATTCTGTCAGCTTGGAGGCTGCAAGTCTGTACAAATTCGACGTACATTTTCATCCATCAAAGAACGCGGGCAATTGTGTGACACTTGGTCAACCTGGAAGATGCGTGAGCAATGAGTTACCTAGCTCATACTCGCTTCCATTTATATACATGGATTGCAAAGACGGCGTCTTAATGGCAGACCAACTACTAATGCTTCAGCGTTTTATTGTAACGGCCCGGTGCAGTTGGCAGACAACACTTCAATGGGTAAACCGTGTCCATGTGCCGCGTCTGCCATTTCCATTACAGCTGTCGATGTGGCTTTGTAGCGAATAATGAGTGCTATCAGGGCATTCGTTCACTAACTGAGGTGCTCCCTGGAGGTCCTTCACCCTGTGACCTTCAATGTACCAATTAATATGGACCTCTAACAAACAAAGCTGCAGGCCCTGATTTTCCTCCTCTCACCAACCCCTAGTTCTTTCTCCTCCGTGCCATCATCGGGGAAGACATTCCCTCTCCCTTTAAGCAATCATGCCCTGTTTGCGAGGCATTGAACTGTCTCTCGTCATTCAACCAGACTCAGTGCTGCTACCAGAATTTCCACATCCTGATGCTTCTTCAGTTCACGTTGCATCCGTTGTTGAAGCCTCTCAGAAAGTCCAAGAAAATGATGTGAGTTCCCCTGGCTTGGACTCTCCTCGAATCCAAAAGACAGCACCAAAGGCCTCTGTCTATGTCCCTTCTGCACCTGGCTCGCAATTCTGGGTGCAATATTCCATTCATCGCCATCCAGAGCCCCCATATTACCTTTTCTTCAAGCTGTTTATGAACGGCCGAAACATTACGAGTTGTGGAGTTAAACCTGGTACAGCATCAGGAACAATCACACGAGCCCTCTTTGAGCCAAGTGACAGATGGCACTTGGAGCAAGATGGAATGCTGCTCAAACGAAGCGGTATTGAATCGAGGTCCTTTTGTTTCTCCCCTGGCCCTGATGCTATTGCTGCAGCTGATGACGGGGGCCTAATCGAAGTCCAAGTCTTTCGAGCAAAAAGCCGTCGGAGAAGCACTCCACAATTGGCTGAACACCGAGATCAAGAACGATATGGGATAATGTAAGTTGTCTCCTGGGAGAGATGAGTAAGAAGGGAAAGAGGATTATCGTGATATGCTCCAGCTGACATATAGCATGATAGATCGCCTTCAACTGGACTTCTTGAGCATCCTGAAGATGCAATTTACTACGAATGGATTTTAAAGGACGCGACGGACGCACCATTTGCGACATTTTGTTTCCACTATCGTGCTTGGAGTTATCTTTGTGATCTCAATCTTGTCCCTGAGAATGACAACTCTCTGTTATACAATGCCAGACTCTGGGAGAGATTTGAAAACAGTCGACACGAAGCCACTGCGTATGCTGAGCCGAATGATGAATCAACGACTTCCCACAGAGAATCGGACCTGGAGTATCTTAGCAATGATGATATAGGAGCTGTTGCACCACGTCCCCGTTACGTTCGTCACCATTCACAAGCTATTGTTCAGCAAAAAGAGGAACAACATATCTTGGAGGTACACAACAGCCTACCATCACCCAGTAAGGGAAGAGTCACACCCCCAAGAAACTCATTCAAGAAGTCATCGAACTCATATACCCACTTAGCCACATTTGTGCTTCTCCCACCAGTTATGGAGGAAGACGTATTCACAAGTTCCTACGAACCACTTAGGAACCAAAGGATGGCTGCATCTCCATACCGCTCCTTGGCCCGAGGAAACCACTCCTCGCGCTTCCGTCGGCCCCTCCCAACAGTGAATGAGGTACCAAAACTCGAATGAACATAGGATATCCACGACGCGGATAATAAGGGGTAATACAACGCTGATATAGCGTCCCAGAGGGTTCATTTTAGCTCAATGCTGGGACAGATGCAAAGGAATTAATTGATTATAAGGTCGATTTTCGGGGTTCATTCAGATATCACAAAGTTTGAGGTGATTTAATGCCGTTTCTTAGAGAAAACTAAGTAGAACGATCGATAATCGCTATGCATGCTAGAGTTGTCTATATAGAGACGCTTCATCGCCTAGCAACAGTTCAGAGAATACATACCGAAAGACACATAGATACTAAGATGAATACCAAGATTACCAGAGAATGAAGTGATTAAAATGCATAGACAAGTAACTTACTTACCTCTCTGGCCTATCCCCAGGTGCTGTAACAACGCCTCTCCTCTCTATTCACCTCCCAGCTGGCAGAAAGCCGCTACACCTGACCGCCCAGCTCTAAAACGACTCCTTTCTTGGCACCTTTCCTGCCCTTCTTCAACTTTTCTCTCTCACTCATCACACAAGTTCCATCAAATCACAACAGATGGTGTTTAAAATATCCTAGTCCAAAATGGCAGACTCTGGCTGGATGCGGCTTCTTCCAGGCCAACGATGCCGCACTCCAAGTTCTCCCATGACTCCCTATGATCCAGCCGCAATCGAAGACACCTTTGAAGCAAACCATCTTAGGATTGCTCCACGCCCCTTGGCCGGATTCTATCACTCGCCTGCGGATTCTGGAAACGATATCATTATCAAGGAGGCTGATAGACTCCAACATACGCCGTCTGTGGACGAAATGGCCGATGTGTTGCGAACCACCATCATGATATCTTCGACGCCGCCGACACTGGGACCCCAGTATACGTCGTATGTGCTTCACCTCATCGAAGGCTACAGCAAAGTTCGGATAAAGCTGTCCAAGAAGGAGAAAGAAGTCGTCCAGCTGGAAGCAACTCGGCGAGAGGACAAGGAGCGGAGCAAAGCTCTTGTTTCCGACTGGGCAGCCCAAGAGGCGCGATACAGGGCTGAGATCAAGCGGCTGGAGCTCATTATTCAAAAGGTTTCTAGGAAAGGCGTCGAAGCTGTGGCACTGGCTCGATCTGGCAGTCTTATTCGGAGAGGTGGACATATGACAGAGGCAAACGGGTTTGAAGTTGCGGGTTCAGAGGAATCTCGTTTTGGTGAATATGATCTTGAGACTCCTTGTCTTCAGGGTAAGGGTGGCCAAGGCAGGCGAACTTGTAAGTCATGATTTGAGTCCCAGCTATCACAAGTTCCCCTGTCTAGATACTAACCTTTCTTCAATTTGGTTCTCAGCTTCATCTAGCGACACTGTCGATTTGGCAGCCCGCTTGAACACAAAGAGACAGCTTTGGAGACATCGTTCTGAGAACAATCTTTTGGAGCCATCACGAAAAGGCAGGATTAGCCGTGGAGAACACAGACACGGTCAGCTCTTGCTGCATTTAACATTACCCCAGAGGCCCTTTGCAGAAGACACTTCAAAATTCGAGCCAGATGATAATGGCAGCACACCATGTGAGGAACGCTTAATTGAGAGTGTCACGGCTGATGGTGAAGAAACAGCTCTGCAATGAGGATTATGTCGTCAAACTTCTTTCGCTTACACTCCGGCGAAAATACATTTGCGCACATCCCTTCTGTCCCGTCAAAGAGTTTCAAATTTAATACGGTTTTAAAGAAGGAAAGGCTATCCGGTGTTGGCCGTTGCTTTGTCTCTTGTCTGTATCCGAGAGCAATCTTAGGTATATTTCCCCAAATCTATTGGCGCCTAAAACACCCTGTTCCTTCCACGATTTGCTTTTGCCAATGATTCTTCTCTCTCTTTCTCTTCTTTTTACACAATTCGATCTTACCCCTTGCCTTGAAATTTGCTTGGCGACTATATCGAGCAAGATCATCACTTGAGAAGAGGTTACCCGGAAATAGGGGCAAATAATCTAGTCAGATAGGAGACAAGAATTACAATACGATATGAAATAATTCTTCGCCCTTGATAGTGCATCATACTACTCAAAAGCATCAACTCCTATGTTCCACTGTCACCGTCTGCACCAAGCAAATAATAGTAGATAAATCAAGTAGTAGTAGCAATGCCATCTACAGGCAGAATCCAAAAGTCCATTAAAAAAAGGTATCAATGCTGTCCGTAGCATCCACTAGCCCGCTAGGTAGATACACGTCAAGCCCCATGGCATTGGGAGTACTTGCGTTTCTCCTTTCATGCAACGCCCGAAATTACATGTATCCCACAAATAAACACAACGAATAGCGCCATCTAGAGAGAACATTCATAGGTATATGTCGCCGCTCTTACCCGCAACCCACCGCCGCCATGCCTCTTCGTATGCCATTTCCAAGTCGTTTACCCATCGACGAGTGTTGAAGAGTCCGCATTTCCATTTGCTGTCCCACAGCAGTTTCCGTAATTCTGCCAGACGCCCCTTGCCCCGGCCATATCCTTCCTCCGTTATCTCGTATGTTAACCCTCCGGCCAACTCCGTGGCCGAGTCCTCATATTCCGTTTCGCTATCTGCAATCAATTCCAGTGCTGCTTGTCGGCCTTCTGCCGTCTTGGGTAGCGCTCCTCGCAAGATGGATGCCGCCATCCGGGAACACATCTTGTACGAGTATCGAGGCAAGGTTAGAAGGGGTGTGCTTGACCACAAGACATCGGCGGCGGTGGTATGAGCGTTGCACTCTGCAGTATCGAGAAACATATCGCACACTCTCGCCCTAGTTATATGCTGGTTCTTTGGTGCTACATCAGTGAAGATGAGCCGACTAGCAACTTCTGCCCCGGCCCAGGATTCAGCTGTTTGCCGCAGGTTTTGCTCCCCTAGTTCGGGGAACCGTAGCAGCCAGAGAACAGCTTTGGGGGTCCTAGCCAAAATTCGCAACCAAGACCGGAAAGTAGTAGGATCAATCTATCATTAAGTTAGATCACGATCGACATGACATCTCTGCATCCTTCACTTGCCTTGTAAAGTTGATTGAAGTTAGCTAATATGATGACATCGTCTGCTATTGTCGGGAACAGCTCCTTGCGCATCTTCCACCGTCGTTTCTCTTCGTCTTCCCAGGTCATGCCGCGTTCATCAGTATCACACGACTGTGCATGATCACAGCAGAAAAAGGTGTCCCGGCAGAAAATGATGTTCTCCGAGTACATCCACTGGAGTTCATCACCCTCGGTCTGGTCGTGAAATACATCATCGATGCTGGTATTCACCCTCCAGGGGCGCAAAGTGCTCGGTGGGATAGCAGTTGTGTCTGCGAGTATATAATCGCACCACTCGGCACCAAGCGTTCCCGCGAATCCCATAAAAGACATTTGGATTGGGGCCGGGCGGGCAGCAAATATTTCATTGCGAGCGCCTCTCGTGTAGCCATTGAGATTCACCAAGATGTGTATCTCATCGCGAATAATCTGTTCGATAAGCTTATCCGCCGGCCAAGAACTGACATCACGAAAAACGGGCGCCTCTCTTTCAATTTGCTGTCGATGAATTGATCTGTCACTTGGGGTGGTGGCATAGCAGAAAGCCCGAGCACGCCGAGGATTGTGAAATCCAAACACTGATTGCATTCTGCGTTAGGCACAAGCCTGTTAGTTTTGCTCCACCATATGTTAAGAGTTACATGGGAAAGGGGAATGTTTCTCACAGATGAGCCAGCGGATGGTTATTAAAGTCTGACGACACATATCCAACATTTAAGTGTGGATTTGGCGGAGGTGGTGGTGGATACACAGTAGCTGGCAGCCAAGGAGCTCGAAGAGTCGTGCATGATATTCGCATTGCGTTACGTTGAGAGATCGATCGAATGTCCTTTGCGGATAGAGGATAGGTGAAAGTGTGGAAAGGAAGTACAGTTGGCGCAGATGGAATGGTGAGAGATGAAGGCAACTGAGGTCGGAGATAGCGTGAAGGCGTAACCTCCCTCTTAGCAACGTACTTGTCATGATACCAGTTCCATAGAATGACTCTTGCAGCCCGTTCCACGAGGCGTACCAGGCGTGAGCCTTCCCATGGTTCACCAGCCCAAGCGCTTATTGCCAACTCCAAGCTGAATCCAGGTGTACGACAGAAATCACCCAGCTGTTGCGCCAACGCATGGATAGTGGGCTGTTGTAGTATGTTGCGGCCCCAATGTGACGCATCGCCCAGCTGGTGACTTATGATATCAATCACTCGTTGCGTGAGGCCGCTTCCATGCATGGCCGTTTGCACGTCAACCAGGGTGCCCTTATCATCGACGTGCCATCGGTCGTATTTGCCCAATTCGAGAAGCGCTCCACCTCTTCCGCGCCAATCGCATACAGAGTTGAGGGCTGTTAAGAGTCCGCAGACTGCTTCGGCGAATTCTGGATTTGCTTCCACCGCTCGTCTGTAGTAAGCAATGGCATCTTTTATGCGACCCTTGTCTTTCACAGCATTGGCTAGGTTGGTCAAGGCGATATCAAACGTTCTATCGCATGAAACCGCTCGCTCATACATTTGGATTGCGAGGTCCAACTGTCCAACGTCTTTCAGGAGGCTACCCAGATTGGTGTGTAGATGAACATGTCTGGGATCAAGACGCAGTCCGTAGTTGTAATACGCCAAAGCGAGGGCAAGACCACTGCCCGGCACGACACCAGGCAAACTAGGCCGAGAAGTCGCTGTTGTTGGTGTATTAGTATTATTGGGAGCCATTTGCTGCTGCACACCCGCAAGGAGGATCCCGATATTGTTCGCGGTAGAGGGGCTTTCTTGGAGAGAAAGAGATAGATAATACAACGCCAGGATGTCGCCGATCCCCGAGGGTTGTCTGAGCAGACTGGGAACAATGCTCCCTCCAGACATGGCATCCTGAAATATCTTGGCCAGAGAGAGCAGAGCATTGCTTGTTGTCTGCACAGCGACTCGCCTGGCGGCACCTTCGGGAACGAATGCCAGCCCAGGCAGTTCGCTGCCTCCGCCGCCCGCAGCAAATACGAGATGAGCAGTTTGGCGAGCCTTTTCTGGAGGAAGCAAAAGAGGTCGCCGAGAAACTGGTCTTTGATCATTGCCAGCTGGGAAAGAGCCGGCTGGCGAAAGTACAGCATGGATTCGATTTACCAATTCTTGAACGCTTCGTATGCGCTCCCCGACACTGATCAGTACAGCTTCTTCAAATGCCTCTGAAGCTTTCTCAATGTCTTTCAAGCCGTATAGTATTGTGCCTTTGGCATGAACCAATGCTAGGATCCTACCATTCTCACTATTAGGGAGCGCGTATCCACTAGACCCGAATTCAGAGCCTCCGATAGTGTGGCCACCGATTAGGGGGGTAGTCCCGGGTTGGAAACCATATTGCGTGGTAGTTGATTGTCGGCTGTGAGAATGTTCATCAGATGACACGGAGCGAACGCCGAGTGGGGGGTAGGTAGACCGGGTTGAATTTCCTTTGGGTAATTTTAACGCTTGTTGCACAAAGCAGATGATGTCGATGGCCTCTCGGCTACGCTTTTTGTACAGCAATCCAACGAGCTGTTCCGTAGCTTCTAAATGAGAAGGGCATAGCTTAATGGCATTAAGCCAATGCTGCTCGGCTTCTTCCTGGCGGTTAAGGCAATAGAGTGTAGCGGCTATGTTTGTGATAGCCTCAACATGGCTATAATCTGAGTCAGATATAGAACAACCACTTGATAGTTCATCTGGAACAGGTCGAACCTTGAATCTAGAGCAAGAACTCTGGAGAACCATTCCACGGCATCTTCGAACCGTGAGAGGCCATATAAAAGACACCCACCGAGTAAAATTCCATCAATCCATTTCCAATTACTTTGTTCACACAGATTCTTCAAAATATCCAACGAGGTTTTTGCATTCAGAATGGGTAGCGCTTTCGCCATGGCAGAGGGACCGAGTGTCCCAAGTGATGATGACGCGGTATACGCAGCAGGCGAAACGTGGAATTGCGATGTCGACCTGCTGGACCGGCGACCTTCCACATGGGCATCTTGCACGACCTGTGGTCTTGTGTTATTGCTCAAGGTATCCTCAATATTGGATGTAAGGGCCCGGGGGTGGGTATTCGGCACGAGCTTCGATGAAACAGGTCGCTCAACACTACGATACACATCTCGCATGGTGCCAAGATGCTCTTTTCTGGCTTTTGGGGGCCTTGGGAATACCAGGATCTTGAACCTTGAATTGGAACTGCCGCCACCGCTCATCTGATCAAATCTCTTGGCAGTTTGCAGGTAGGCCAGCAGTTCAACATAATGTTCCTGAGCCTGTGAATAGGCCTTCTCCGTAAAACTCGATCGAACAGCATATTGTTCGCTGGTAGGGGGGTTCTCTACGACTGCGCTCTGGCCCAGGTAACTTCCTTGTAGCAATGGTTGCGGGGGCTGTGGAATGTTGAAATTGACGTTCAAGTCCGTTGTCGGTCTATAAGGTAGCTGAGCATCCGAACTGTGATACAAAAAGTTCCCAGAGAGACCGGGTGGTAAACTCAGTTGATCAAATTGTCGAGACATGTCGAGATGGCCATAGCTTCGCTGCGAGGCACCCAACTGCCAACCAAACTGATCAAACGTCGCGGTATCAGGCGTCGGGCCCGGGGGCGGACAGAAGGCGCGCACATTGTATTCTGCTGCCCTCATGAGCGGTTGATAGACATCTGGAATCTGGTTGAACATGGGGTATCCATTTGTCTGCCAAGGAAGGCCAGGCTGGAGGGGTATTGAGGAACCGCTGGAAAGAACAAAGTTGGGCCTCTCATTGCCGAAAGTCCACGGCGATGTCAGAGGAGCCTGCCCCAGACTTCTCTGATCATGCTCCAGGAGACGGGACTTGGCGTGGAAGGGCAAGTTATTCGGAGGCTGATACGGGTATATGCCAGAGGGCGTCGGAAGGATGACTTGCTTGAGTGGCGGCGGGCCAGGCGACAGCTGCGTCGGCGATCCATCGTATCCCGCATCGATGGTGCCCCGAGGAGTCTTGCGGCGCAGATGATAGTCGTAGTCTCGCGAGGCCTGGGCGGAAGAAGTGGCTGAGCCATTGTATGGCTGTGAGGAGCGGTAGTAGGGTGACGCGATGGCTCGTCTCTCAGACTCGGGCCTGGCGCCGTGGCCCGTGGATGGTCCAAAGGCGTCGAAGTTGATTGGCACCACGCGAGGGTGCGTCTGTATTAAGGGCAACATGCCCGAGGATAGTCGGCGGGTTTAATGGCGAATGCGAGCTTGACCTTCAAGGAGGGAAGACCGCGGACGAGCAGCAACGTCGTTCACATCATGGCTGAGGACGCCTGCAGGCATCGGGGGCTGGGCTGCACTCGTGCTGATGTGCACGGGGCCAGCAGCTGCAACAGCGGTAACGACTTACCTCCCAGTCTAACGCTGCTTCTCGAGGTACCGGGTTTGTGCGTCGTACCTTGCAATGAGCAAACGCAGCATGGAGTTTCAAGCAAGGGAAGCGTAGTGACAACGGGCTGAGCTAGGGAACTTAAGGCTGGGTGATTCAAGCAGAAGCAGGGGGGGTATGATGTAGAGTAGGTGAGGTGGTACCAACTAAAACGCTTGGTGCCAAGCCGGGTGGCATGTACTTTTGTATACAGTGTGTGTGTTGGTCCGTATGGTTGTGAGTACATGAGAAGGATTTGTTGGGCAGACAAGGAATTGAACACTTTTTGTTTCATTAAAAAACTAATTCTCACGAATATTGAGCTCGAGGGGGCCCGAAGAATCACATCAAACACGTTTGAATAGTACAACGTTGAAGTCTATGGTAATGTGCTCATTTGACAAAGGCTAGAAACAAAGGCATCGGTTGTTAACATGGTTAGGCTGTCAAAATATTGCTGTAAAATGTTCTATATCGTCTAAGTCTTCCTCTATAGTTCTCTATTGGAGATTTGTCCAGGCTCCGTTTCCATTACGTTTCATGGCTCTTGCAGAAAGCTCACCACAGCTGTTGCGCACACATGTCAGTAACATGGATCTTGCACAAGCGTGCTTTAGAATGTTAAATTACCTTGTCTAAAAGCCTCAGGTTGTTCCGATATTAGCCAGTGACCGGCGTCAACGTCGGCCAATCGAAAGCGTGGGAAAAATTGACCAATGATGGGCAGCACGTCGTCTGGCACATATTTGCTCTGAGTGCCTCGAACGAAAAGGGATGGCTTTGTGTACCGTGCCTCGCCTGGATTCTTGTAGGGAAAGTCTCCAAGATGGTCGAGTGATCGACCTAGAATATCCAGAGGAACGCGAAACTTTTGAATCCCATCTTCTTGTGAACGATACAAGTTTCCTAACAGAAATTGGCGAATCGGCAGCGACTGTTACAAGGAACAGTCAGTTTTTAAGGGCGTATATGGAGGTAACAGTGGTACTGACCTCTTCATACTCTTGGAGAATAGCATCTGCTTCGGATTGGCGGGTGACTTTGGCTTCCTGGATCTTCTTCATCCCTCGAACGTAGGAAGCAAAGGTTCTGCTGAGCGTGGCGTCGGTAGGGGCATTGTCAACTGCGACAACCCTTGAAACAGTTTCTGGTGAACGGAGGGCAACAGACATGGCCGTCTTGGCTCCCCTATAATGAGATCAGCCGATTGTAGGATTTCAAGCGGTCTTGCAAAGGCCAAGGCATACATGGAATGGCCTATCAAAGTAGGTTCTTTGAGACCATGCTGGTCAATGAAGGCCAATACATCTTCAGTCATGGCAAGATAGTCATGACGGGGATCGTGGGGAGATTCTCCATGATTCCTAAGATCCTTTATACTCTTTATTCAACATGACTATCGTTACAAGTTGGTTCTCATGAGATTCACCTACCACAGTATATACGTGGGTTTTCAGATCCCGGGCCAGGGCTCTACCGAAGTTGTAAGTCGAGATGCTGCGGTGCAAGATCAAATGCCGCTTACTTGCTGATTGCTCTATTGTTCTTCTTGGAACCGAAAAGGCCATGCATAAAGATTATTGGCGCTGTTTTCTCATCGGCTTTGGGGCTCGAAGGCGCATGAAGATCGAAAGCTAATGGAGAGACAGGTTGAGGGTACGTTGTGGTAGAAACCAGTCGCACATTCCGACACGTGCCCAACCGGGCGGCACTTACAAGCCGCGAGCGCAGAGGTGAGAACATCCTGAGATGCGTTATGATTAAGCAAGATGAATAATTCTCAATGTCCCCATCACCGGGCACGCATTACTAGCAGATGCCACTAGTAGAGGCGGACGACGATCACAGTGCCAGTACTGAGTACAAGCAGGACCAACAGGAGGCTGAACCACCTGTAAATTACAGAAGGTGGATAAGCTAATCTGCCTGCTTACAGGATTCAGCAGGTAAGCGGGTAGACGTCATAGGTGATGTGCATCTGCCTTAGCGCTATGGGAAGGTGTCTTCATAACTGCACTTGAGACTGATATCGCATCAATCACAATGATATATCGCGAAAGAAAAATATAATAAAAAATAAATAAAAAATAAAACCCTGACAAATTCACTCTCCACGTCCTATCACAAGCCAATACGACCTAATCGCTGTCCCGCACTAGTGAAAAAGTGGCAGCATTTGCACCGTCGAGGGTGGGGTTTGTTGGCTGCATTCCGTCGAATTGTTCCCACCGGACGGTGATTTTGGCCTTGTCTGGTGCATCTAGGGAATTGCGCGAGTTTGCGGTAGTGCTATTCTGACAGGAGTCGTACTAATAGGTGCCAGTCATCGCTCATGGCAGCGAGTCGCCGCAATTGGCCGCAAGCCGGTGTCGGCTCTTTTAAAAGTCAAAATTATCAGTCAATCCGGTTCCAGAGTTTCCAGTGCTACGCTCTATTAGTAGTGACTCATGTTGCGTATCTGCAAGAGCCAGGGATTCAATTCGCTTTAAGATCTTACGATCCGCCTTTGTGACATAGAAATCATTTGATCTCTTCCAAGTCTCTTCATCTCTTCCTTCATCCCTCCAGCTCCCGTCTGCTGGTGCCATCGACGCCCAATCCATCCTCCCCATCTCCGTAACGACATTCTTGGTTATCCAGCAATCTGCCCGATTGCACCGCCGCAACCATGTCTTCAGCTCGCGATATCACTCCCAGCGCCCCAATTCCCCAGAGAACTGTAGTCTCTAGCTGGGGCCAGAACCTCTCAACTTCTCCCGTTGCCACCTTCCAGTCTCCTCCAGCCAGCCTTGGTGGGATGCTACCTCGCAAGAGCGTACCCAAGATTCTGAAGCCCTTCAACACCCAAGATATCAAGATCCTGCTGTTGGAGAATGTCAACCAGACCGGACGGGATATCCTCACGGGTCAGGGCTACCAAGTCGAAGCTCTGAAAACTTCACTTCCCGAGGACCAGCTCATTGAGAAGATCCGGTGAGCAGCTATCCTGAATGCAATTGACCATCCTCTGACCTTGACAAATGCTAGCGAGGTCCATGTTATCGGTATCCGCTCCAAGACAAAGTTGAGCGAGAAGGTTTTGAGCGAGGCCAAGAACCTGCTCGTCATCGGATGCTTCTGTATCGGAACCAACCAGGTCGACCTCACTTATGCCGCTCGCCGTGGTATTGCCGTTTTCAACTCCCCATTCGCAAACTCTCGCAGTGTTGCGGAACTGGTCATTGCCGAAATTATCACCCTGGCTCGACAGCTCGGCGATCGATCCATTGAGATGCACCGTGGCACCTGGAACAAAGTTAGCGCAAAGTGCTGGGAGATTCGTGGAAAGACTCTGGGTATGTTTCAACTCGTTATCAGTGGCCTTCTGCATAGACGTGGTCAATGCTGGAGGGTTGCATTAGCTTAAGTGCCGTGCTCTAACATCAAACTGCCAGGTATTGTCGGCTATGGACACATCGGCTCTCAACTGTCTGTTCTTGCTGAGGCTATGGGAATGAATGTCATCTACTATGACGTAGTGACTTTGATGGCACTGGGAACCGCTCGCCAGGTCCCTTCATTGGAGAACCTCTTGGAGGAGGCCGACTTCGTTACTCTCCACGTACCGGATCTCCCCGAAACAAGAAATATGATTTCAACCGCCCAGTTGGACCGCATGAAATTGGGATCTTATCTTATCAACGCCAGCCGTGGAACCGTTGTCGACATCCCTGCCTTGGTAAAGGCCATGCGCTCAGGGCACATCGCGGGTGCTGCTCTTGATGTTTACCCCAACGAGCCAGCTGGCAACGGCGATTACTTCACCAACAACTTGAACCAATGGGCTGAGGAACTCCGCAGCTTGAGCAACCTCATTCTTACTCCCCATATCGGTGGAAGCACAGAAGAGGCACAGCGTGCCATTGGTGTCGAGGGTTAGTCCACAAAATCACACAGGCAGATTGTTTATTTTATCGAAGAAGACTGACTGGTATCTAGTTGCTGAGGCATTGGTCCGTTACATTAACCAGGGTATCACTCTGGGAAGTGTCAACCTTCCTGAGGCTCAGTTGAGATCCCTTACTTTGGACGAGCCAGACCATGCCCGAGTGAGTTCTAGTTCCTCCCTCTTCTCCATGACAAATTGCCCTAACATTACCTACAGGTCATCTACATCCATCGCAATGTTCCCGGTGTGCTCCGCAAAGGTTTGACTAAATCATCCGAATCTTCAACGTGCACCAAGCTAACGATTTCTAGTCAACGAGATTCTCGGCGACCACAATGTCGATAAGCAGATCAGTGACAGCAAGGGAGATGTAAGGACTTCCCATTTACCGTTAGACATCAAGCAGTACTAACTGTACCACAGCTGGCCTATCTGATGGCCGATATCAGCAACGTGAAATATGAGGAGATCAAGGATATCTATGAGAGCCTAGAGGGCCTCAGCTGTAAGTTCCAAGGCCTATTCTGTCGCATTGACATGATAACTAACAGGACCCATTAGCGTGCATCGTGACAAGAGTCCTCTACTAGACGGACTCCGTGCGGTCAGAGTATATACTTTCGAATTCAATTTTTCTACTTGTTATTGGGGCATTTTTGGTAGGTAAAAAGTTTTAAAAACATGGGCCTTCGCGCCTGGTATAAAGAAAATCAACATCACATGCGGGCAATCGGATATATTGCTTCAACAGCTGTGAACTTGAATGCTCTAAAGAGAGCATGCATACAATTTGGAAATAAGATACTGGTGCCATTCTGGTACGCAGTTTTCAGCACAAAGTTAGACAAATACATATTTATAGTGCAAATGAGTGGCAGTTTCACCTATGTATTGAGAGCACAATATCTACATCATTACGTACTGTTTACTGTTGGAAATATGTGTAAGACTGTAGGGATAGGTAGAAGACGGCTTGGCTCAATACTGGAAAGCATGCAGTGCCTTACGACACCACTAACACGACAGCGGCTTCTAGTAGGGGCACGGGATCGGAGAGCATAATATGGGAACACAAAGATATCTGGTTTCACTACATGCCGCGGCTTCCTCCCGGTAGTTGAACTCTCAAGTGTCTTCGAGTATTGGGGCTAGAATTACTCAGTATATGCGTCGAGTCGTAATGTAGATATATTTAGATGGCGCAGCTTGTACTATTCTTATTCCAGCATCCACCTTTTGCCCGCATAGAACATTGCTGTCTGTAACTTCGAGTCGTAGTATAAACCAAATCACAAGCTATAGCCGATATCCCAGTGGTAGAGTAGCATGCTCTTCTTGGTCTTGAATCCCGACCTAATCGAGTTGTCTAGTGGTCCCAGGGGTGCTTCCAGCCAAGCAAAACGGGGCCTGTAAGAAATCAAATACGTTAGAGTCGATCATGGAGAAATGCGTATGCGAATTGGGTGTTTTACCATCTTTCTTTGCCCGATACATCAGCTGAATATGGTTGTCAGTATACAGCGTCCTTTTCCCATCATCGATTCCCCCGCCTGGGTTGAATCGCCAGAGGCATTGGACTTACCCAGAACCACATGCCTGCACCAAGAGCTGTGGCCGTTACTCGGTAGATCGGAGCGACATGAGGGACGGGAGGCTTCGGGGGACCCATGGCTGCTGCGGGTTTACTCTTGCACCTGGAGATGATCAGTCAATGGCGCGGGAAGGTCGCATAGAGACGGAATTACCTGGACGATTGGGTCAGTGTCTGTCTCTCAGTATTCAGGATCGAAAGTTTCGCCTCGCAGGGCTGCAGGAAGGCACTTACCAGGCAGATTAATTGATAGGCGCTGTTTTGCGATATGCGGACTTGCAACAGCCCATGAAGCATCTGGAGCAATCAAACGCAGTTCGGAATCATGATGACTAACACGACCGTTCCCACTTTTTCGCGTGGATTTGCTTCATGCATAACCTCGCATATAAGAATGTTGAATCATGTCACCAGTAGCAACGAACAAAGTCAGTCTCCGGACGAATTACATATGCAGTTGAATGGTCTAAAGTGCATCATTGTAGAAAGAAGCGGCTTTCTGATATTTCAACTCAGGTTATCCGGATAAGAGAAAATATACGCCTCCACCATTATATACTCGCTAGGATGTGCTTGGGATATGCTTGACCATTGGAATCACTCTTGACAGTTGAGCCATTGATCCATAGAAAGTCATCAGGTTTTATCACGTAGTATAAATAATCTCACATGGATTGAGGAAAGGCGCTCCTTGAGAATTGACAGTCTGATTCTCCATGTCCAAACAAGCATCTTTGTAAAGCGTGCCATGACCTGCCAACGAGAAAATGTCTGCGATTTGATAGGCTGCCCAAGTCCTGCGCTATCCCCAATGAGCTGGACCCCTTGTGTGCATGAAATTCTTGAAGAGGCCGATGACCGCACGCGTGCTGCTCACGTGATACTCACGACCACTTGCCAACTTTGGGCCTTAGTGGCAAGAGGGCCAGAGAAGGGCTGGAGAGTTGTGGAGCTGGAAAAAATTCCCACAAGATTAGCGGAAAAATATATGCCCCGGTACCTTTTTGGTTTGGCTCGCTTAGATCCAGGTTGATGCACACAAGAATTGAAATTCTTCCAACCCCTCCACCAACTTTTTAGGACCTTTCGATTCCCATCTCCCCATACGCTGGTAAGGAATCATGGCTGTTGGAAAGTGAGTATCTACGCTGCGAATCTCTGGAAATGAACGTCGGCCAACAAAAAGAACAGGAACAAGAGACTCTCCAAGGGCAAGAAGGGCCTTAAGAAGAAGACCGTGGACCCTTTCACCCGAAAGGACTGGTACTCTATCAAGGTATGGACGCGCTCAGAAGAAGAAGAAGAAATTTGCAAGATGTGCTAATTGTGTGTTCAACAGGCTCCTAACCCCTTCAACATCCGAGAGTGAGTCGCATTGCAACAGTGTCATAACGGAAAGATGTCGAGAATTTGGACTGACGGATTCTTGCAGTGTTGGCAAGACTCTTGTGAACCGAACAACCGGTCTCAAGAACGCGAACGATGCTCTGAAGGGCCGCATCGTCGAGGTCTCCCTCGCTGACCTCCAGAAGGATGAGGACCACTCATTCCGCAAAGTTCGTCTCCGCGTCGACGAGGTCCAGGGCAAGAGCTGCCTGACCAACTTCCACGGACTTGACTTCACATCCGACAAGCTCCGATCCCTCGTCCGCAAGTGGCAAACCCTCATTGAGGCCAACATCACCGTCAAGACCACCGATGACTACCTCATCCGCCTCTTCGCCATTGCCTTCACCAAGCGACGCCCCAACCAGATCAAGAAGACCACCTACGCTGCTTCTTCCCAGATCCGCGCCATTCGACGCAAGATGACCGACATCATCCAGCGCGAGGCTTCCAGCTGCACCCTCACCCAGCTGGTTTCCAAGCTGATCCCCGAGGTTATCGGCCGCGAAATCGAGAAGTCCACCCAGGGCATCTACCCCCTGCAGAACGTATGTTTGGCCTAGACTGCTATCTATCCAGCTACTATTGAAAGTTCTGACCAGCTGCTAACTTTTCCTCTTTCTACAGGTCCACATCCGCAAGGTTAAGCTGCTGAAGTCGCCCAAGTTCGACCTGGGTGCCCTGATGGCTCTCCACGGTGAATCTGGCACTGATGACCAGGGCCAGAAGGTCGAGCGGGAGTTCAAGGAGCGTGTTTTGGATGAGGTCTGAAAAGGGTTATTTGTAGAGAGATGAAGGCGCAGGGAGCCCTGCGAGTGCTAGATTCGCGCCTGGCCGTTTTCCCAGTCATTTTACATGGAGTAACAACCCATAGGCGGGTAGGGAGGTTAGGTAATGTCCCTATGATATATTAAAAGACACTCGGATTGCTTCTACCTCATGTGTGTGCTTGAAAGGACCCTAGCAAAAGCAAGTCTTGGCTCGCGGGTTGCCCTGTGAATAAGGGGCAAAATAGCAGCTGTTTGAATAATAGAATAGACTGTATCTCGTGTACGATTGTGGCACACTATTGTGACTGAGATTCTGTCCCAGTTTATTAGCACACGAAGAGCTATTAGGGCAGCCATATATTCTTAGTACATGTAATATGGCCGTTGGTACATTATACACGCCCAACTGTTTCAACAACATTACGCACGATTTTGTCAACAGCTATCCGAACAGTTATAGTCCGTCAAAAGGTAAAGCTCGAGTTGCAGTAGTGAAAATTAATGTTGTATTCATTATCATCATTCTGTCTATATGCTAAGACTTCAACTTTGATCCATGATCTTTTCATCGTGGGGAATGCAAGCCAGACACAAATGACTGTATCCCCAAACATTTCATCAACAATAAGAGGAATTCAAAAAATAGGTAATGTTGGCGTGATTGGAAGGACCAATATACCCACAGAGTAAAGGGTATAGAGGTGAGTAAGTGGCCAGATTCATTCTTCCTTGAGCAAAAATAGAAATACACCACTGCGCAGTGACGATGTATCTCGGAGTGAGCTAAGGATGCGGTTTTGAGTCCGCAATGGGAATACATTTCAATACATCACGTGGGGCAAAATCGGTATGTTGGTTGACCTTTTTTTCTATTTTTGATGTGTCACCAATGCACGAGAATTTCTTCTCGGTGGGACAGGTGGTCTGAACCAGACACTCTACTCCTCGGGGACTGTGTCAAATGTTAGCAATCAAAAATCCGTTATGGCAGGAAGTGGGTGCATACTATCAATCTCGCCGTTCTCGATGGCCTCCAGGATAGCCTGGGGGGTCTTTCCATCGACCTGGCAGCCAACACTCTGAGCAGTTCCCAGCATCTCCCTGACGGTTCCCTTCAGCTCCTTGGCGAAAGACTTGAAGCGCATGGTGCGGGCAATCTCAATGATCTCATCGAGGCTGACGGACTTGTTGTGCTTGATGTTCTTCTCCTTCTTGCGGTCACGCGGGGGCTCCTTGAGGGCCTTGATGATGAGAGAGGAGGCAGTGGGCACGACAGAGACGGCAGCCTGACGGTTCTGGATGGTCAACTTGACGGTGACACGGAGACCTTTCTGTTCCATGGCATTAGCACTGCGATCTGCTTCTGCAGGAGTACGCATTTCCTTACCCAGTCACCAGTGGCCTTGGCGATATCTTCACCGACCTTCTTGGGCGACAGACCAAGAGGACCAATCTTGGGAGCAAGGGCCGAAGAGGCACCAACCTCACCACCGGTGGCACGGAGGTGGCTGTAAGCTGCATGTTAGACCTGATGTTCGCGGGACGTGAAGCGACGCATTGTGTGAACTAACATGACCTTGACCTCGCTGGGATCGAACTTGGGAGCTGCCTGCGAATTAGTAGCTGCGACAACAATTCTTGGACACGAAGATTCTTACGCATGATGGCGATTGATTATCTGACAGAGGCTCGTGGTTTGCTTGCCAGGGGAGGATAATGAGAGGTGTGGTTAGGTAAAAGAGAGACCAAGGGAAAAAAAAGAAAATTGGAGATAAGATGTGTGCCCCAGATGGGTGCCCTAATCATGGCCCACTCGGCTGGTAAGGAACAGCCACGCCAATTGAGGCGCCATGTGCCTTGGGATTTTGACTTATGTAATCGAGCTGGGAAGCCCGAAACTGTGCTACTGTACTCGAGCGCAAGCTGCATACTGCTGAAAACATCAAAGATGAACCAGTCTTTCTTGTTGTAAATCGGATTGCTTGAATGGGTAATATGATTCTTTTTTATGATAGGATTCTGTATCCTTTCGAGCGTTGAATGAGGAATACATAAATCAATGAATTAAATTCACGAGTATTATACATCAGAACTGGTATGACAACTGCAGGTCCTTCCTCTGTTAATCTACAATACCCGATGTCTTGCTGCCTCTGCCGCAGCCATGAGAATATGCAATTATTGGAGCACATCCTCTGACTAACCGCATAGGTTGATCTTCTGACCAGATGCCTACTTTGAAAAAAAACAACCATAAGGGCGCAGGGGCAAGACAGGAGACTGCAACCAGGATGATTGAACCCGTCTCTCCATAGCTCCGCTAGCCAAGCAGCTAAATCGGGGACCAATGCTTCCATTCCTGAAGCCGTCCATCTGACGCCAAAGTCAACCATCTTACCCATAATATGCAATATGGATAACAAACCTGCTGGCGGCGGTCCCCGAATATCTACGTAATAGGGACCCAGACCCCTCTTTATGTAAGGTTTCGTTATCGCTAGAAGCCCGACTAGATATACCTGCCTATCTACCTTAGAGGTAGCTCCGCGTAGCTGCAACTATCTCGACCTTTTTCAAAGTGCTACTTTCTCTACACGACCAATTCCATGGCTGAAAACCCAACACCTGCTTCTGCACCCACGCAGTGCGTCGGCCCGAGCTTCAGGCCTGTCGCTGACAAGCCGAGTGCTACTGTGTCAGCCGTGGTTTCGTCTGATAATGTCTATGTCTTGCCGCAGACTCCCCAGTTGATTGCCCTTCTATCGTAGGTTTAGGGCCCTCGGCTGGTTTCATGTGCATCGCCCTTTACTAAAACTTTCCAATACAGCATGATAAGAAACAAGGACACAGAGCGCGCCGATTTCATCTTCTATTCCAACAGAATTATCCGACTGCTGGTAGAGGAAGGCCTAAATCACCTTCCGGTCATTGAGAAAAACATCACCACACCCGTCGGCCGCACGTATAATGGCTTAATGTTTCAGGGCAAGATCTGTGGTGTCTCCATCATGCGAGCGGGAGAGGCAATGGAGCAGGGATTGCGTGACTGCTGTCGATCCGTAAGAATTGGAAAGATATTGATTCAACGAGACGAGGACACAGCGCTGCCCAAACTTTTCTATGATAAACTCCCCGAAGACATTGCAAACCGATGGGTCCTTCTACTAGACCCGATGTTTGCAACAGGTATAATAATCCTTCTGCACCCCCCTGTCCCTCGCTGTGTACATTAAAGCACAGCCAAACATTCCCATAACTGACAACGGCAAAGGTGGTTCCGCTACAATGGCTGTCGAGGTTCTCAAGGGCCGAGGGGTCCCTGAGGATCGAATCTTGTTCCTCAACCTGATCGCTAGTCCGGAAGGAATCACAAGCTTCGCCGCCAAGTTCCCTCGCCTCAAAGTTGTAACGGCGTTCATTGATGAGGTAAGTGTTGATATTTGATCGCTATTTCAAACGACCTGTACTAATAGAATCCGTGCGCAGGGCTTGGATGAGAAAAAGTATGATGACCCTGACTCCACGATGCATTGGCTGACCCTGACCCTGCTGCAGTTACATTGTGCCTGGTCTTGGAGACTTTGGCGACCGATTCTATACGATTTGAAGATGGGGGGTTTTCCGATGAGACCCTGGTATGTAGTATGCGTCAATATCCCCAATTCTGTAGCATCCCAGCCTGTTTTTGTAGAAATATACAGCAAGGCACTCAATAATCATCATGCTGGTCGATTTCATCGTGCTCGTCAATAGTGTTTTTGCCTTCCAGGGGTCTTCGAGCGCCATATGATTTGCCGGTATTGCCTTCTCCAGCGTCTTGTTTCGCGACAGCCTCTGTACATATGAATATTAGTTTTTGAGTATGATCAAGTTCAACGGGGCATGCGACATACCAGCGGCATCAACCCACTCTCCGTATACATCGACCGCGGCCGAGAGGTCTGGAATTTGCGGTTAGCGCACAGGGCTTTCGAACGGGGAAGGCTGTCAGAGAGACGAACAGTTGACAGCACATTGAAACTTCTGCCCGCAAATGCGACAATCTAGCTGGCCAACGCCAGCCCTCCTATCGAGCTTGACGGTGACTGACTTCTCATGGTTGCAGAAGAGGCATGTGAACGTAGTTGGCAAGGGATCAGCCTGCGGTCCAGTCAGTTCCGGAAGATAGGCATAGCAGAGGAATCATGTTGCTGACCCTTTTAGGCCCCATGGGCTTTCTGGATGAAGACTTGCGCTTTCCCATGGCGTTGGGGTGGATGGCGTTTGTGCTCAACGGGCAAACGCAATCTCTTGTGCCGTGATTGAAAGTCGCATCGCGTTTCCGCTTGGTACGTGTGAGACACCGTCTGGCGGCTTATCTTATCGCGCCGGATTACATATGTACAGGCAGGCACCCTTCCCTTTACAGTGCATTACAGTGCATTACGGGTGCAGGCACACTTTTTATCGCTATATCAGTGTACTAGCGTTCTTCTGCAGGACGGATGCGGCACAGTGCTATACAGAGGACTACCCTCCAAACGGGGCTGGGGTCCGCTCTTCGGCGGCTGCCGACATTCTCAGAAAGCAACCCCGCATCCCGCTATCTGGATGTACGATCTAATGCTCCGTACGGGAGTTGTCACCACCCAAGCAGATTAGGTACCTACACTGCTACTGACGTTAGGTACTGTGAGACTAACTCCAGGCAGCTGATACCGTTTGCTTACCTTAGGTCCTTTGGGGTAAGAAACTCTGTCCGCTGCATGCCTATCAGATACTGGCGGGGTACGTAAGAGATATGCGGTTCCGCTACGATTAGGTACTGCTCGTCTCGACTACTATAGAATGTCTCCCTGCCCAACCGAACTGTTTCTCTTCCTCCTGTATTGAAGCATATCTTCTACATCTATATTCGCCACGGCCTTTGTGTGATCGCTTCGCTCTTCGTTCTCCTGCCTCCTCCTTCTCCAACTTACACCCTGTCCTCTTCAGGGAAACCCTTCATATCAAACTACCCTCCTTTTCAAACTTACTTATCCCGATTTAGCGGACATCCGGCCCCTCATGGCTGCAGATGGACAGCAAGATGGTGTCCTCGACACGCTTCGGGACATCCAGCAAACCCAACAGCGCCTGCTGAGCTCGGTTGAATCACTCACCAGTAAACTTGGTTCCTCTACCCTTGACCCTGCCTCCAAGCTGCCAGTGACCCCCCTGCTCTCTGAGAGTGTTAAGGATCCGAAGCAAAAGGATGTTGAAGCCTCTGCGGACCTCCAATCGTCTTTTGAGAATGGAACGGTCCAGCCTAGTGCGGCTCTGTCTCCAAGCAGCCGAACAGGCTTTACATCGCGAATCGTGCTCACGTGTGTGCTGTCTTCCCTTGCCATCCGGTGATGTTGTGTGAGCCAGCATCTCATTCACATGTGATTTCATAGGACGTATCCAAAGCAGATTGGCATTGATCCTCTCCAGATGGATTGGGGAAATCCCGATCCCCTGCAGCGAGGACCCGTAGTCGTTTCGAGAGCTGCGTCTACCATTCGTCGCAGAAATGGTTCGTTCCCCGTGTCTGTAATGTGAAGTGGCGGGTATTCAACTAACACGAAATGTCATCATTTCAGCCATTGGAGGTAAGCTGACGCTTTGTCTATATGAGATCGTTCTACCTACTAACATGTGTATCTAGCTCAGTAAGTTGGAAGAAATCCAAAGGACCACGGCGTCTTATACTTTTAATGTATATTGACCAAGATCTAGCGGAGGCTCGTACTCGATCTACTATGCGCTGGCTGTTGCCAGCAAAGAGCTAAACGTCGATCATAGGTTCGTTCTAACGAAGAATAATAATCTTACCTTCGATCTGACCCTGAGTGTCCCAGACCTGATTACACAAACACGGAGCCAGCAGCGAATATTGGACCGTTCCCGCAATGGGGTGATAAGAAGAAGATTGTTGCCATGGACCCTTGGGGTCACCTTGTTCCATGGACCTTCAAAGACATTATGGAAAAGGAAAATGGTATTTGACAACCCTCATTGCGATAGCTATCATTCGCTCATGGAGACTCCAGTTGACATGCGACCAACAATTGCCATTACCAAGGCTCACATGAAGGTTAGAACAGCTCTTGGGCTTCGTTATTTTCCGGCACGCTAATCATAGAATACTAGCTGCCCGAGCTCGAAGAGAGTGTGAGGAGTGGCCGACTGTACGTCACCAAGATGCGTTATATGAATTCTTCGAACTCTGTCTGACGTATCATCCAGAGTCCCCGACGGAAAAGTCTGCCTGAATGCGCAGGGAGAATTGGCTGTTACCAAGTTTGCTGTCGAACCAGTATGGACGTACTCTCCAGAACTCGTAATATGATGCTAAGTCTTGGTGCTCTAGGTCTGGTACCTACCCGGTGTGGCAGAGAGATTTGGAATTGGTGAGTGCATTTTATGGGAGTGTAGAATATACAAGGGCTAATCATTTGCAGATGAGGCCACTTTACGACGCTCGTTGTTTGAACATACCGGAGGAAGCTACCCAGAGGTAAGAGGTCGCCCATTGCCAAGGTGTTGGCAGCCAATGTTTACCAATAATAGTTGATCACTCGTGGAGATATCAAAGTGTTCCTTCCACCCATCGGTACGTCAATGGATCTTGGCTTGTTGAAAGTCGCAACTTGCCAATAAAGAAGACTAACCACATGTTCCAGGGGGTCTGACTGTTTACTGTTTTGGTGATCCTGCGAAGATGTCCGATGAATCCGTAAAATTATCTCTGAGAATTCATGATGAAGTAAGTGTCTCCCTGATGCATGATTTTCAATAGAGAATTGATTGGGAATAGTGCAACGGAAGTGATGTGTTCGGTTCCGATATCTGCACATGCCGACCATACCTGATCTTTGGCATCGAAGAGGCTGTGAAGGAAGCCCAGAGGGGTGGCAGTGGCGTAGTTATATACTTCAGAAAAGAAGGTCGTGCCCTTGGAGAAGTGACAAAGGTATGCTACCCTGGCCTTTGACTCGAGGAGCTCTACTAACACCTATTATAGTACCGTAAGGCTACCCTACTTAATAACTATGCCTTCATTGCCTATACTTCATGTTGAGGACTGACTGACGAGGATAGTGGTTTACAATGCTCGTAAGCGTGGCGAGGACCGAGCGTCGGAGTATTTTATGCGCACAGAGAATATTGCCGGAGTCAAGGACATGCGTTTCCAGGCTCTGATGCCCGACATTCTTCACTGGCTGGGTATCAAGAAGATTGACCGCATGCTAAGTATGAGCAAGTGAGTGATTACCTGGAGCCTCCTACTACTTCCAGCTTTTTGTCGCTATGTCTAACAAACGTTGTAGCATGAAACACGACGCAATTGTTGGTCAAGGGTAAGTTGTATCTCATGCATGTTGTAGCGCATAGTCCAGCTTCTAACCACCACAGAATTCCCATTCACGAGCGAGTTGAGCTCCCAGATGAGCTCATCCCAGCGGATTCGAGAGTTGAGATTGACGCCAAAATCACTGCTGGTAAGTCTTTTCCCCCATCGGGGCCACAAGATGGATGGAATGAATACTAACTCAGTAAGGCTACTTTACGGCTGGCAAACGGATGACGGCGGAAGAATTGCAATCAGTACAGGGCAGATTGTGGGAAGAGTAAGCTTCAACTCCTTCTTCTTGTGAACCTTTGGAACAAATTTACTAATGCATAATACAGTATTGATCATTAAAGAAATTGCTGCCGCAGAAGCAGTTTGGTGGATTCTCGTTTGGTTACTCTTGCATTCTTGCGCGTTTAAGCCTAGAAATAGTATGATAAATGCGGAATATGTTATGACGAGATATGTAACCGTAGCCGTCAACTGGCCATCTGCTCTCGTTGGTTAATTCAACAAATCTACCATAGCTACCAGATCATCCGATACATGAAATCGTATTGTATTCTCACAATATTGACTGTTGTTTATGACCTTTGTTCCCATCCGTACTTATCCAGTGCTATCTGTTGAATAAAATAGCAACATAATTATGGTGATGGTCTAGTAGCAGCATTATCCTATACCCCAACTACTAAGTATCATGGCTAGCATCCTAGGTAGGCATGCTCCATAGCCTATGCGAACAACGGGTTCTCAACTCTAAAAAAAAGAAACTGTCTCCTGAGGGTATCTTGGACTCGACCGACTTAGGCTCGACCGACTTGGGGCTCGACTTTTGAGCTACATCACAATGCAATTGCTCTTGGCAGGGGGCTCGCCAGGGTTCTGAGATTTCTCAATCTGGGCAATCAAGAGCTCAAACGCCCTGCCGACGTTTTGGTTGTACCTTGCACTGGCCTCGGTCCAGCCGCAGTCGAACTTTTCTGACAGCTTCTTGCCTTCTTCGGGGCTGACTTGGCGCTGCTCTGGTCGGAGGTCGCTCTTGTTACCTACTATGACGATGGGAACGGACTCGGTACCCTGTTGGGCGATGGGAGTGAGACATGTCAGCAATGCAATGTTTTCGTCGGAATGCTGGGGAAGAAGGGAAGGGAGGAAGAAGGTGGGCTGGGGGAGAGCACATACTAGATGATTAAGGATTTTCTCGCGGACGACCTGGACCATTTCAAAGGATGGCAGGGACGAGACTGAGTAGACTAGCATGTAGCCATGGATGCCGATGAAGTGCTTCGAGTTGAGAATGCTGTATTCATCCTGTTCGGGCGCAGCGTCAGCGCCTCGACAGCTGGGTTGCGCTGCGACTGCAAGAGAAGCCGCCTGAGAAATCTTACCTGTCCCGCGGTATCGACAATCTCAGTGACGTAATCCTGGCCCTTATACTGGATAGTCTTGCTGAAGGTGTTCTCTATCGTGGGGTAGTAGCTGTCGACGAAGTGACCATCGACGAACTGCACGGCGAGCGAGGATTTGCCTGGGGCATTCAGGTTAGCCAAAGGTTTTGACGGCGCAGACAGAAGAAAGACAGCGGGCTTCACGGATGCATACCAACGGATCGACTGCCCACGATGGCGACCTTTCGTTGCTTCAAGGTAGGCATTGAAGTTTTCTCTTTGGGGCGGTCTTTTGGGAGGGGGGATAGAAATTCGGGTGGACTGAGAGGCTGATGATGATGATGATACTGGGGACTTACCTTTGGTGCCGTTGGGGGGGGATTGCAGGCTGCAGGTGGGATGGGCCTACTGGGGGCCGCTATTATCACATGGGAACAGTGGACGCTAGCGGGTGCCGGGTGCGGATTAAGGCAAAACTATCTGCTAAGCCCGGCACACGGCTATGCATGGCAGAAGAGAAGGTTCTAAAAATAAAATAAAAGTATATATGTAAATGTATAATGTTTATATAATGGTATTACTCTATATATACGGGTAGATATTCGATGGCATACCTGTAAATTTTCACAGGGTGTTTGCAGCATTCACAAACGTACGACGAGAATTACTGCCTGGCATCCATCTATACAGTAATTAACACACTGTAAATCGGGGGCATGTTACGTCACCAAAGTGGCAGATCGTACACAATTTGACAGTGTATTGAAACAAGTAAGCTGTGGCATATATACATGGTATCTTAAATTGAAATTGCTCCTAGCGAAGCCTCGTCAGGCTATATACAAGATGCTCCAGCCCTGCTGCCTTATCACCGACCGCCTTATTAATGGTGATGAAATGTTGGATGGCCGGAACTAAGCCACCAGGCACCGGTAGCCCAGTATGGCCCAAATACAGGTATCCCAATATTATGGCCAGGTAGCTGTATGCGATACCGAGCTTGGACGTCTCGACCGAATCATCCTGTCATTGTTTTAGCAATTGTCAACTTTTTTCTTTCTTTGCAGCATATACATACCGTTTCTATTGATCGTTTGCTCTCAGACCATGTCGTATTAAGCTTATCAACCTCGTCTTCATGGATGGATGTTCGGGCATCCGGGCAATGTTCCAAAACGTTAATCATGATTCCAAGAATCAATGAAAGCTCATCGTACACATTGCTTTCGAATGCCGAGTTCTGTATGGCATTTTGCACAGCCGAAAATCCAGAAGTAATGGAACCAACCAGGCTCGACAGCAGCCGGCCGTTTTGAAGTGCAGCAGCCCTCGTTTCATTGTTGGTCGTGTTGATGGCTAGCTTTAATAATGTAGCATCGATATCATCACGAGTTCTCGGCCAACGTTGCAGCATGCTTTGGAGAAACGCAGCGATGTCAGACATCTCTTGTCGTATCTTCATCAATGGTTCATCCTCGGGCGCTGTGGCATTCGATTCTGCTTCCATAATGAGGACTGTAAGAGCAAAATCGACATCGTCTTGGGAATCGTCCTCTGTAAAGCTGGATCTCAGTTGCGAAAAGTTTGCAAAAGTATCATCTAACAGAACTCGGACGTCTTGCGGATCCAGCAACTTGACCAGCATAGAGAGCAGTTGCAAGGCGATTGTGCGTGGAGAGAGACGCTGTAGCTTATAATTACGCCAAACGTCCATTTCCAGCAGCGCACGCTTGACGCTATCCAGCGCGGTTCTGCCTGCTCTCGACATATTTGCGGATCTTTGTGCCGCAATAGCAGTAGCATCATCTTGTATCGCGAGGAGATTATTCAACCACAAGCCCACTCGGTTCTCTGTCAATTGGCGGAGCAGGTGTGGTGCTGTTTCGGCTGATAGAAAAATGACAAAGATGGCCGCAAGGAGAAATCCGCTGATGGTATCTTCCTCATGCCGGATTCCCTTGGCAATGTTATCCCGGGATGCATGATCGCGAAATTGATTCAAAAACTCCTTCTTTTGCAGCCTACTCGCTAGCTCACACAAGCCATTTCTGCGCATGGAGGATGCTAAAGGACCGGGAGTTCCAATTCTTGACAGTAGATCGTCAACTTCATCTGACGACCGGTTGTTTGCACCAGCTCGTCGTAGTTCGTGTACACTCCGGATAGCAACTTTGTTCTTCAACTCATCGTCATCATCGTCATCCATGACTGGGGACGGCGGCCGCTTTATTGGTGCATCAATTTCGTCCAAGAGGGAGGGATAGTCGGTGGATTCGGCGGCATCCGATTCTTGGGAAGCCTGAATAAAACTTCGAGATTGACTGTAAGTGAATTTAACCTTCCTCCTCTCCAGCGCACTGCTATCGGAGCCGGTCCTGCGCAGTGGAACCTCTTTACGAAAGCTAGGTCGATCAATCCGAGCGTGCTTATGCTCCTTGTTGTTGACATTGTCTGAGCCGTCAGTGATTTGGCTTTGACTGCGGCTTGGGCTTGGGCTTGAGGGGCTTGAGCTAGAAGTGATATTTTCTTCGGCCACCAGTGCATCGATCAAACGACGTCGACGCGTCGGCGGTGTATCTGGTACTTTGTTTGTGGGAGAAGCGTTCGCCTCGGCTTCTTTTCCCAGTTTGGCGGTGCTTGTACCAATCGCAGTAGATTTTTTCGGAGTCACCGCTTGCGAGACTGTCTCGTGAGAATTGATGGATCCCGTTTCAAAGGAACTGGGTTTTGAATCTTTCGCATCTGTTCCATTCAGGCCCAATGTCAGCTTCCGGGATAAGGGTGACTTCAGCGCGCGGCGAGTGGGCGATATGTCCACCGTTCCTTTGGTTGATTCCATACCAAAAGCAGATCTATGGCTCCGTTTTCTTGGTGTCTCTGCTTCGCGATCACGTTGTTTGCGAGTTGTTTCCTGATCCGAAACCGGGGCACTGTGCAGCGCTATCTGTGATCGCGAAGGATCGCCAAATCGCGGCGGAGGTGGACCGGGGAGCTTCTGTCGAAGAGTCGTTGAGGGCGTCACTTCTCTGGTGGACGGTGTTTGCGGAGCTGATGTCGCATGAGCGCGAGGCCCACGAGACGACAGTTTCCCGTAGGTAGCGATTTTTCTGCGCGGCGCCTCGGCCGGCCGTTGAGAGTCCATGGTTGATGAGCGATAAATAGTTCTAAGGGTTTCACCTAAATTCGCGTTGAAATTGACGCCTCTCACATGTTGTTAAAGCAACAAAGTTGATGCAAGGAATCGCGATGCAAGTTCGGCGCATTGAGAACGGCAGTCCCAATGCAGATGCTTAAACCCGGCGTCCAATCAGGTGAGATACATGACAGTTCTAAAACATCCTTGCCAATGAGGGGCATCCATCTACCGTAGGCTGGACCACATTTGGGTCGGTGGCTATTACACGGAGCAGATCCGGTACGATGCAGTGCAGAAGACTTATGTACTGAAAATCTAGAGGAGCATAGAAATGAGAAGAAGATGAGAAGGAGGAGTCGCAAAAGGGCAATAAGATCGGGGATGGATGGGCGGTGTGAAATTGCACAATAAGTAACTGCTCGGACTCACATCATTCAATACCTCATGTGCCACGGCGTTTCTGGTGACTGCGTCTACAGGAATTTTTTAGGACTTTTTTTTCTCCCTCTTGCTTAGATTTTAGTGAAGAAAATTTTATCTTGAAAAAAATAATCACAGATACAGTCATCAGGGAATACATGAAAAAATAATATCACCAGCAAATACCGTGGCGCGCAATGGTAGTATTGGATAAATTGGCCCGGAATGTTCTATAAACGTAGTCTAGAAGCCCTACAAGGACTCGCTCGTAGCACTCCAAAGCGCCAGGGTCGCGCAAAACAGTCAGAACCCCACCTTGCTCACCCCTCCATTTTTTGTCTGTGACTCGATTAGCATCTCTTGAGCCCAGACTAGTCACACTTATCTTGATATTTTTTGGTCCTGGGCAACTTGCAACTCTTCGTGACATTTTTCAAACAACGATTCGAAAAGCGAGACCAGCCCAAAATCGTACATCATGCTCGACGTCAACGACTTCATCGCCGAGCGGGGCGGAAACCCTGAAAAGATTCGTGAATCGCAACGCAAGCGCTTCGCCAATGTCGAGGTTGTCGACGAGATCATTGCCTTGTTCGAGGACCACCGCCGAAGTAAACATTTTCTGTTGATCCAGTTCCGACAAATTCAGATAGGCTAACGCCGTTCCTCACAGCTCAGTACAGCGCAACTCAGATGAATGGCAAGATAAACGACGTCCAGAAGCAGATTGCGACCAAGAAGAAGGTAGGGTATATCTGGCTGCTACTCTACTGATCGGTTTGCTGACGGCACGACGCAAAGGCCAAGGAGAACGCCGACGATCTTCTCAAGCAAAAGATTGAGCTGGAGAAGGAGAAGAAGGCTCTGATCGAGTCAGCGGCCGAGAAGGACGTGCTGCTGAAAGCCAAGGTTCGGTCAGTAGGCAACCTTGTTCACGAGTCTGTGCCCGTGAGCAACAATGAGGTGCGTCTCGCTTGAATCAGCCATCTATACGACTGTCACTCTCTAACTTACCGGGTCATAGGACAACAACGCAGTTCAGCGAACGTGGGCCCCCGAGGGCGTTACCGTAGAAAAGCGACCGGTCCTGTCTCACCACGAGGTCCTCCTCCGACTTGACGGATATGACCCCGACAGAGGTGTCAAGGTCGTTGGCCACCGTGGATACTTCCTTCGCCAGTGGGGTGTCTTCCTCAACCAGGCGCTGGTAAACTACGGCCTCGAATTCCTCTCCAACAAGGGATACACTGCTCTCCAAGCCCCTCAGTTCATGCTCAAGGACTACATGGCTAAGACTGCTCAATTGGATGACTTCGATGAGCAGCTGTACAAGGTTGTCGACGGAGACTCAAAGAACGACAAGTATCTCATCGCCACATCTGAGCAGCCCATCTCTGCGTTCCACGCCGACGAGTGGCTCCAGCCCAAGGATCTTCCCATCAAGTAAGCTCAGGCTACGGTCATTAGATAGAAGTTATTTTGCTGACAATCGGCGACAGATATGCTGGTTACAGCACGTGCTACCGACGAGAGGCTGGCTCCCACGGCCGAGATGCCTGGGGTATCTATCGTGTTCACCAGTTCGAGAAGGTAATCACACTTACTCACTTAGCAGCGATAGAAAATACTGATTCCCTTCCCAGATCGAGCAGTTCCTCCTTGCCGACCCAGAGAAGTCTTGGGAAGCCTTTGATGACATGATTGCTGCTTCAGAGGAGTTCTACAAGTCTCTTGGCCTGCCATACCAGGTTGTTGCTATCGTGTCTGGTGCTCTCAACGATGCTGCTTCCAAGAAGCTGGATCTGGAGGCTTGGTTCCCCTACCAGGGAGAGTACAAGGAGCTCGTCTCATGCTCCAACTGCACTGACTACCAGTCTCGTGCCCTTGAGATTCGCTGCGGAACGAAAACCCAGACAGATATCAAGAAGAAGTACGTTCACTTGTTAAACTCAACACTTTGCGCCACAACACGAACTCTGTGCTGTGTTCTTGAGAACTACCAAACAGAAGAGGTAAGCCCCTTTCAATCTATAACTACCCTTAGCCAACAACGATTCTCTAACACCAATGTAGGGTCTGCGTGTACCAGAGGTGCTCAGGAAATATCTGCCTGGAACCCCTGATTTTATCCCCTTTGCTAAGGAGCTGCCGAAAGAGACCGCGGCGCAGAAGGCACTGCCGCAGCGGAAGAAGGAAGCAAACTAAATGTGGATGGAAATTTCAAGATGAGAGCTACTACATATATGAGCGGAGAGATGTTAGACCAGCTAGTAAAAAAAGAGCGCCACTGAATACCACAGCTTCATCTTTACGAAGGGATGCATATTCCAAAACCACAAAAAATCATTCCCTATTAAACTATTAGAAAAAAACAAGTAGTGCCCCGGTACCTGTTACTATTATCGAGATAAATCTCCTAGTACGCGAAAGACAAACAAAACATTCTTTTGGAGACGATCACCAATGAAACAAAAAACATGTAGCGATGTCATTAACTCAGATACGCCATTCCTCTCAGTCCTTGTCCACTTGAGCATCTTTTCCCTCGGTTTCCTTCCCTCTAAAATATTGAAAGCTCCCAGCCTCTAAACCTTGCCAGATTTTGCTGCTTAGCTCTGTTTGCACTCGGCAGCCTCTTGCTTAGGCTTTCCTGATTCGTCCTGTATCATCTTTGTTAGCTCCATTATAGACAGACACAGAAAGGGTATGGGGAAAAAGAAACTCACGTCTTCATCGGACTCCTCATCGTCATCGTGGTCCTCGCTCATGTCATCCTCATCATCCTCGTCATCATCGAAATCGGGACCGTCCATGTCGTCCTCATCAAACTCCTCATAAGCAAGAGCCTCGCCAGTGAACCAGTCGACGGCACGGGGGATCAGCTTCTCCTTGATGTCCTCACCCAGCTGGTAGTCAAGCTCGAGACGCTCCTCGATATCGGAGGCAACATCGTCGTCGGCATCAGCGTCATCGGTGGGGGGCTTAGGAGGGGAGAAGAAGTTGAAGAAAGATTCCGTCGGCACTGACTTCTTAACGATTCGGGTCTGCTTGGTGTCTACGGCATATAAGTTAGCGTTGAGAGGCATTAGCCAAGGTAGTAATGATCACACTCACTCTTGTTTCTCTGCTTCTTGGCCTCGACACGGACAGTCAAGTCCTTGCCAGGGTACCAGTTGATCTTGTAACCTTCGGCATGGTCATAGATGAAGTCGCCGCCGTAGCCGCTCTCATTCTGGTAGTAGTATGTCTTGGTGATGGTCTTGTCTGAGAAATACTCATTCTCGGCAAACTCGAAAATGAGACGGAAGCCAGGCTTGTCAAGGTACTCCATGCGGATATCAATAAGGTGCTTCAGGGCAGCCTCATCGCGGTCGGTGATCATCTCTGCAAGCGTGACCTGGTTCTTCATGGCTGACAGCCAGAATTCAGGGATACCCTGAACGGCCTCGGATGTCTCATCGGTTGGCTGTGAAGGCTCTCCAGCGGCCTCAGCGGCCTCTTGTGACTCTTCATCATCCTCATCTCCTCGCTTGACCTCCTCCTCTGTGGGCTCAACCTTGCCATTGACGATGGCAGATCGCTTCTCGTAAAGGGGAGTGAACTTGGCAAAGTATTTCTTCTCAAGCTGGAGAACTTCCTCCTGGAATTCAGCCTCCAATTTGGCATGGTCCTTCTGGATTGCTCGCAGACCCGAAACCCGACGGCGGACGGGGGCGGGGAGAGACTCGATGTATCCAGAAGATTGTCCAATGAGAGAACCAAGTCGTCCCTGGATCATCTGAACAAGCTTGGGGTTTTGCGCCAGGAGAGAGGCAGCAGCCGCCCTTTCCATGTCATCTACACACGGGAATCACCTCATTAGATAGGCTCTCCTTGGAATCATCATACGGATTGAGTTACCTTCTTTGATGCTGGCCACGCCGGGCTGCTGGGCTCGGGAGGATATGGGCGCGTTGGTCGCCGGAGTGTTCTGCGGTGTACTGAAGGCGGGGTAGTTAGTACTGCTGAGATGCGGCTGAGATGAGAAAAAAGATCATCACTCACGGCGCAGTCGACACGTCGGAACGCTTGTTTCGAATAGGCTCAGCCATGGTGTTCACTGGGCAAACAAAAAATCATACAAGGACAAACTGAGGCTGTTGGGGATTGTGCGAATGTGAAAACGGAAAGTTTTGGGAGGAGGCGTTGGCGGTGGCTAAGAGGTGGTGGGGCCTCTTGTTCGAGAAAATTTAGCTAGCGGATCAGGCCTGAGGCGCGTCGAATGAGCGCGAAACCCTCGACTTGCAGGGCGAAAGACGGTACGTACTTTTTAAGTCATGGCCATCCTGCTGCCTGGCTGGCAAAGAATCTCGGGGGCGATAAAAATAGAAACGACATTTCATCAGATGCCGACGCATTCGGTCTTTTAAGAGAGGCGATACAGTATGTACCTAATATCGATACAGGTCAAAGAAAAAGTCCAGAATTTAATAAAAATGAAATAAGATGAAATAAAACTTTTTATTTTTTATAAAGACTTTCGAAACATAGAGCAAATAGTCGACGGGATTTATATTATACATTATCATTATTTTATTAAATCCAATCAGTATTCCTTTGAATATATTTTTTTCAAGGCTACTCCGTACTCATTATTATAACAGCCGTAATCAATAAACTCATGCTATTTCAAAGTTGCCTCATCTTCCAGCTTTACATAAGTGCTCTTCATCCCTAGAAGCGGAATACACACATCACGGCTTATCGCAACTTATCGGGGTGCTAGTAAGCCTAGGCCCATATCTTCTTAGTACCGGCAGCTGCACCTACCTAGTAGATTGTCATAATTCTTATCGCGCTCGTTCTGCGCGTGATGCTTCAAGCAAAATCGAGCCCTCTATACTTCACGTACCGGTGCGATATCCAAGTCTGTACAACCGGCGCCCGAGAGCGCTGCCATCGTTGGTGATACCTGGCTTGCTTGCCACCGATAATCTGTCACCGGCAATTCCGTATGCCTCTGCAGTATGACTTAGTCAAGAGTGCTGGATAAAGATCGCCCTTCACGTCATATCTTCTTCCACCAGCCCTTCCCTTGTATCTCCGTCATGAACCGTAGCCTCGAATAAAGACAGTCACAATGGATCACCGTGATACGACATCAGCACGTCCGGCTGGTGAGCCGGCTGCTGTTCCGGCTCGTCCACGCCCTCCATATTTGCGCCCCGACAGCAATCAGAGTAGCTCGGGCATTTTTGACGATGTCGAGATGGCCCACGATGAGGCAAGTGGAAGCTTGAGAAGAAGCCCAGTATCCCTATCACGAATTGCTAACCATTGTCTTTGCAGCTCTTCTCTGGTCCCATTGCCGAAAGTCTCCCGAGCAGTGTCTCAGCATTTTCCCATCGTCGAACTCGAGCCGATTCAACAACCAGCTTCGTCTACTACGACAACGATGAAACGAACAATGACATAGGTGCGGAATATTGGTATAACCTTATATATTATTAGACATTCTTAGAGTACTAAATTCAGCCAGGAGACAACCACGAATTCGCCATATCGCCGCTAGACGACGACGATGATCATTCCGCGGATGACGACTTCCTGGCCTACAACCACGACTATATGCTTCATCGATGTTCCTCGACGCAATCGCGAACCTCTGTACACGCGCATCTTCTTCGCAGAGATAGCAACATTACCACTGCTAGCTCACATCCATTCAATCGCACCAGTCAAAAAGTTTACGTGGAGAGTGAAGATCTGACAATTGCAATTGCTGGATTTCGCACAAGAATCACAGGCTATATAGCGTATATAACCGTGTGTATTCTGACTGGAGGTATAGCCTACCTGGTCTTCAGATGGATGCCCAGGCTGTACATCTCTCTCTTGGGGCAGGCCTGCCCTCTGAGAGACTGTAGCTGGGTTGTGCTTGAGAATCAGTGGGGGGAGATGGAAATTCAACAAGTGCGAATTCAGGACTACGGCCAGCCCCTTTCCTCTATATTTGGACTCCCAGAAAAATCTTTGTCCTATGGTCTGGACGATGAGAATGATCCTGTCGTCGATGACCTTCGATCGCTCAATTACCGTTATGTTCGATTTTGTTACCACCCTCTCAAAGATAAATTCGTTCTGTTGAGTGGATGGAAAGATCCCAGTTGGACCGATATGCAAGCTGTACGGACTGGTCTTGATAGTGACGAGAAATCGACTCGCGAGATTATTTTTGGAAATAATCTTATTGACATAGAGCAAAAATCTGTGGGTCAGCTGCTCGTTGACGAGGTAAATGCCCAACTTCACCCCCAGAGATTTACTGATAGCAGTCGCAATGAGATTCTATTTTCTCCCCTGATGATTATCATAAGCTGACCATTCAACCAGGCGTTGCATCCATTTTACATTTTCCAGATTGCCAGTATCATTCTTTGGTCACTAGATTCGTATTACTACTACGCAATATGCATTTTTGTCATGTCAGTTGGAAGCATAGCGACGACCCTTATTGAAACCCGGGCGGTAAGTCTCAATTCTTCAGTCAACTAAATTTCACATGGATATATATATCTGACTTTTAAAGACAATGAAACGACTGCGCGAGATTTCTCGCTTTGAATGCGACGTCCGAGTTCTTCGAAATGGGTTTTGTAAGTAGTAAACTCAGAATTGTTTGATACAAGCCACCGCTAAACGTTCAAAGGGACATATATATCATCAGGCGATCTTATTCCTGGTGATGTTTACGAATTGAGCGACCCTAACCTATCTCAGCTTCCCAGCGACAGCTTGTTGCTTACAGGTGACTGCATCGTCAATGAGAGCATGCTTACAGGAGAATCTGTTCCTGTTTCGAAGATTCCGGCGACGGACAGTACACTAGCACAACTCGACCTTACTGCTTCGTCTGTTTCTCCCGAAGTTGCACGCCACTTTCTCTTCTGTGGAACAAAAATCATTCGGGCAAGGCGTCCCCAAGAAGATTTAGGCGGTGATGCAGTTGCTCTGGCGCTGGTTGTTAGAATCGGATTCAGTACAACCAAGGGTGCTCTCGTGCGATCCATGCTATTTCCCAAACCCTCAGGATTCAAGTTTTATCGTGATTCATTTAGGTATATCAGCGTCATGGCTGTTGTTGCCCTTCTTGGATTTATTGCCTCTTTCATCAACTTCATCCAGCTGCAGCTAGAGTGGCATTTGATCATTGTTCGTGCCCTTGATCTTATAACTATTGTTGTACCGCCAGCTTTACCTGCAACATTAACTATTGGCACCAACTTTGCACTTGCTCGCTTGAAGAAAGCCAAGATCTTCTGCATCAGTCCACAGAGAGTGAACGTCGGCGGAAAGCTCGATATCATGTGCTTCGACAAGACAGGCACGCTAACAGAAGACGGCCTGGATGTCCTTGGAGTTCGAGTTGTTTCAGTGGACGAGCATAAATTTAGCGATGTCATTTCGGAGCCCCATCTCTTCGAGCAACGAGAGACAAGCCCTTCTTTCCAGAGCATCCTGCAAGCCGCTCTCCATGCGATGGCAACTTGCCACTCTCTTCGCTCCGTTGATGGCGAGCTTGTTGGCGATCCCTTGGATCTCAAGATGTTCGAATTTACGGGCTGGTCTTTCGAAGAAGGGAAGCACAACGTTGTGGAAGGTGAAGATGAAGAATACGGGAGCCTTTCGCCTTCGATTGCCTCCCCGCCAGATGTAAGTCTTTGATGACATATAACTATAGGTATTGCAAGCTAACCAAGGCGTATAGAAATCTATACAACTAGGCGTCCTCAAGTCGTTTGAATTTGTCTCGCAGCTCCGAAGATCCAGCGTTATCGTGAGACACTTTGGGAAGAAAGATGGTGACATATTCGTCAAAGGCGCACCAGAAGCTATGCGTGAAATATGTCGGCCTAGTAGCAGTGAGTAGCAATTGTTTTACCCGTGCCAACACCACAAACTAATGAATATTTCTGTTAGTTCCAAAGGATTATGATGAGTTGCTCTCTTACTATACTCACAAGGGCTATCGTGTCATCGGCTGCGCAACACGACATCTTAATAGGTTGAGTTGGGTTAAGGCGCAAAAGATGACCCGTACTGAAGTTGAGCGAGATCTTGATTTCATTGGCTTCATCATTTTCGAGAACAAGTTGAAGCCAAGCACAGCAGGAGTTTTGAAGGAACTCAAGGATTCCAACATCGCCACTGTGATGGTAACGGGCGATAACATTCTGACGGCTGTCAGTGTTGCCAGAGAGTGCGGTCTTCTTGACCGCCATGCGCAGTGTTATGTTCCCCGATTTCTCCAAGGTCAGCGAGCGCAATTCCTAGGACTCTTTCGTAACATTAGGTTGACCCTTATTAGGTGACTCTCGGGATCCTACAGCAGAGTTGCAATGGGAGAGCATCGACAACAGCATCTACACTCTTGACAGTACAAGTCTGACGGTAAGATTAGGCAATTCCGCCACTATCATTTGTGTTTGGGTAAAGTTGTGCTAAGTATGAACAGCCACTTCCAGCGCCACCAGAAGGCGACATTTCTCTTCCTTACGACATTTCCAACATGCAAAACTATTCTCTGGCTGTAAGTGGCGATGTGTTCCGCTGGATAGTCGACTATGCCCCGGCGGACGTGTTATCAAAGGTATGTTCATTCACATTGACGTTAGTCATGAAGCTGTCTAACAATTACCAAGATGCTCGTGAAAGGCAAAGTTTTCGCTAGGATGTCACCAGATGAAAAGCATGAATTGGTCGAGAAGTTACAAAGCATAGATTATTCTTGTGGCTTCTGCGGCGATGGCGCGAATGACTGCGGCGCTCTGAAAGCTGCGGATGTGGGCATTTCATTGTCGCAGGCAGAGGCTTCGGTTGCCGCACCGTTCACATCACAGGTGTTCGACATACGATGTGTCCTAGAAGTCATCAGGTAAGCTCAAACACTTTTCCTGCTCTCAGTCCATCTCTTATTAACCGGTTGGCAGAGAGGGGCGAGCGGCTCTTGTAACAAGCTTCAGCTGTTTCAAGTACATGAGTCTATACTCGGCAATTCAGTTCACATCGGTCAGCTTTCTCTATACCAAAGGCTCGAATCTGGGAGACTTTCAATTCCTCTTCATCGACCTTCTCCTCATCCTTCCAATCGCTATCTTTATGGGCTGGGCCGGGCCGGCCGAAAGGCTTTGCAGAAAGCGACCAACGGCGGACCTTGTTTCCCGCAAGGTCCTTGTCCCTCTGCTCGGGTTGATGGGAGTCAGCATCCTAATTCAAGCCATCACATACGTCACAGTTAGGGAGCAGTCCTGGTACGTGCCGCCGCAGCTGAGCCATGACGAAACTAGCATCAAGAGCTCAGAAAATACTGCACTGTTCTTGGTTTCATGCTTCGAGTATATTTTCTCCGGAGTAATCCTAAACGCAGGGCCTCCTTTTAGACACCCCCTGTGGGAGAATTGTGAGTACCATTCATTACCCGCCAAGACTGAATTCAACTAACCTGACTCTTTGCAGGGCCATTCATCTCAACCATCATTCTGAGTTTAGCAGTGACTGTATACATGATTGCAGGCCCAGCACCCTGGCTGTACGATTTGATGCAGTTGAGCTACATGAGCTTGGATTATAATTTGTTTGTAGTCCTGCTTGGGTTCATGTATTTCGCCCTGGCCTGGGTATACCAAGAGTTTCTCTCACTGCGACTGGCGAGACTCCTGGGCACCATTAACAAATGGATTACCGGGCGAGCAAAGACAAGGAAGCAATACAAACTGATACAGGAGGAAATGAATGGGAAATGAATGGCGGTGTATTTATAGCCCACAAGTGTGGATGTTGTCTTGCGCATTATCCACGCATTGATGTATTTTTATTGATGGAAACAATACATAGACTACCAGTAGATACGATGTTTCTCGGCCGGCAAGAATCTGCCACAGAGATGATGTTCAAAGACATCCATTTCTGCAAAGGCAGAGTGTAATCAATATGCTATCTTCCAGGAAAATGGTGCACATGGATGAGAGGCAGTGGATGAAGCCCCTTGAAGTTCCCCTGTCTGGAGTAGATAGATCGACCCTTTAAGCTTGGTGATGGCCCTGGGATGAAGACATGAAGTAGCAAGGCCAACGATTTGCGTTAATTCGTAAAGATGTAATGCGTGCTTCAGTCGGCATGATCCGTCTTCCACTGCTTGATCCAGGCCTCAATCCTGTCTATGTTGGACTCCATCTCCGTCGAGCTGTTGCTGGTGAGCTCAACCACGATTTCCTCATCAAACGCCTCACGCGCCTCCTGCAGCAGCACCTCCATAATCTCAGAATCTATGTTCTCCTGAAGCTTGGCCTCTGCGTAATTTCTGCATATCTTTTGTCAGCCGGCCAATGTAATGACTAGGAAAGGGAGGGGAAGAAAAATGAGGAAAAAGAAAATTTTTACCTGGCCTCTAGACGATCATAGAGTGTCTTGGAATCAACACGCAGCACCACAACAAGATCGATCCAGCTGCGTGGAAACAAGTCACAGGCATGCCAATCGATTATACAGCCCCCTGCCTTGACATCATCTTCAATCTCATCCAGAAGCTGCAATTTTTTCATTTCACTGAGATTAGCGCTGGCCCGTCTTCGCAGCTGTGAGTCTCCCTCTCTTTGCTTACCTTGTCCTCATCCACAATCCAGCTCTGATACTCGTCGCTCCAGCCCTCATGACATTCTTTGTCTTTCACCACTTGATTCACTGAAAGATGTCGCAAGCCGGTTCTCTCTGCGAGGATCTCACTGTGCGTTGTCTTGCCCACACCGGGCGTACCGGTAATAATGATATTCGGTGATGTGCGCATTGTTCTAGATTTGGAAATCACAATTATTTTTTTGGTAGCGGATGCAACTTGAGAAAGTTGATACCAGGCTTGATAGATAAAAAAAGGTGTATTTGCATTTGCCCAAAAGCACGGCCAAACTCCACCCTCTTCGCGCACCTTGATTAACCCCTAAAAAAATCTTTTTTTCCCCTCTACCAGAATCACTGTAACTCGTAATTATTTTCATTTGATACTAGCGGACACCGCGCAATTGCCTAAATAGGGAGAACTAAATCCGCTCCGCTCTATACATAAAAAATGCCCAAGTAAATGTTGCGCTGCAGCACAACATAGAAACCTTTTTACAACCCTCGACAGCCCACTCCCTAAATGCGCACACAAGAACTCTTGGCAGATGCTTCGTCTTATCAAGCCCCATATCTAATATGATGCATCACCCGTCGATATACAACCAAATATGATTCCGCTTACTGCTCCGTCTCAGATTCCTCAACCTCAGCCAGTTGCTGGTGACTGTCAAAACCGTCGACTGAGCCTGCCTCAAGTTTCTCTTGCTGCGCAATAGCTTGTGCTGAGACTATCTCTGCTAACCGCTTCAGACGAGGGGTTTGTAGCCCTGGATATTCATTAGCCATCTTTTCTCTGTGCAAGTGTCGTACATATTGGGACTTACATGATGGGGTATATGTTTCGAGAGCTGTAATGACACGGGGCTCTGCAATTTCATATGGACCACTGTCTTCCATATCAACCGCCTGAAGAAGCAAGACATCACTCTTCTCCGTTACTCGAGAGGCAACTGCCTTCATAATCTCTCCATTGATGGGCTGCTCGTAGTCGGCAACGAGGTACTGGTTCAGGAGCTTTTGAATCTGGTTTGGTGAGAGCCTAAAATTCCATTAGCATCAAAACATGCAACGGCCAAACCCGATCAGGAAAAAGAGTAAACATACATCCAGCAAATGTCTTGGATAATTTCAATATCGTTCAGTGTCGCCTTCTTGAGTTGAAGTAGTTTGGTTGCTTGCTAAAAGTCCAGAGAGGTTAGCATATTGATTCATCTTATCCTTGTCAAAGGCTTCGTATCATACCATCAAGTGCTCAAGCTGCAGCGTGCCTTCTGGCATATCATGGCTCTTACACCATTCTTCAATGCGAGTGATGTTGTAGTTGATCTGAAGACCTCGCTTCCACGACAGGAAGTTGCGGCGCATAAGCAAATCATTAAAGGCCGTTACGCCAACAAGATGGAGCAGCTCCGTAATGGTTTGAGTAATGATTGAATCTTCCAAGTAATACGCCTTCATGGCCCGGAAAACGCTATTCAGCAAACTGAGGAGGTTGTCCATGCTATACGCTGGCGCAGAATTTGACTGTAATAATTTGCCCAGGAACCGGTTACTCTCATTAGTAATGAAACCTGGTAGCGATTGTGATTCTATGATGGCGGGAATAATCATCTTTTGCAGCTTCTTCTTCAGAACCTTCATCCAGGTGTGGTAAATGTTGAACTCGAGACTCTCTAGATCGTGCTTGACAATTTCAAGAAGACGGTCATACTCGTAGTTATCCGTCTTTTGTGTCTGGTACCAATCTTCAGCCAGGAAGACAAAGGATAGCATTTCATGGACGTTTGATAGCCAGAATGCGCCAGGGTTAATGGCCTCATCGCCATCGTGCTGCATGACCTCTTGCTGAATCGATTGCATGACATTGGCAAGGAACCGCTCTGATTCCTTTACGAATCCATTGTTCCACATTTCGGATGTCACCAGGTTAATGAGATAGGACGGGAACAGAACTTCCTTATCAGAGGGGGGAGGGTTTGTGTTTGGTGATGGTATCTTTAGGTTGCGGATAAGACCCATAGTAACCTCTTCATTGAGGCCATCTTCATCGGCAAGGAGGCTTTCGAGCTCCATTTCAATGTTGTCGACCCCAGGAATGAAGGTTGATCCTGACAGGTTTTGGCGATGAAGAGTGCTTGTGACAGCCATAGATACCGGTCTAGGATTGTAAGTTCCGCTCAGGCGATCCAGCTCACGGGGCTCCGCTCCGGCACTTCGGCGCTTCGGTTTCTTGGATGAGACGAGATTGATGAGTCCGCTGGCCACCGCTGGCGCATTGCTAACACCATTAGTGATGTCGCCATTGAGCGTTCCGGTGCGCTTGGCCAGCTCCAGAGCATCCCGAAGTGCATCCAGTTCCTGTCGAAGGCTCATGTTATCTCTCTCGCGCTCCAAGTTGGTTTCTTTGGTTGTCTCTAGCTCAGAACTGGTTAGGCGAAGTGATTCCCTGAGCTCGCGTTCTTCTTCCTGCATACGCTTGATATTCATAGTCGACTCGTCGAATGCTTGCTGGAGCTTCTTCATTTCGTCTTCCATGGCTTGGAGGCGGGCAACCGCAATACCTGCTTGGTTGGCCTCCGTTTGTAATTCCTTTGTTCTGGCCTCGAGTGCGTTGTGGCGATTCTTCCAGGATTTGAGCTGGCCCTCGTAGCTTTCTACTTGCGAAATTAAGTTCTTGTTCTTCTCCTTGACGGATCCTAGGTTTTGGGTCAATTCGACAACTTTGTTCTCCAACTTATACGAAATCTGCTTCAGGTCGCGGGCCTCTTCTCGCATCTTCTTGTACTCTTTGCGAGCGCTCCGTCCACGCCAAAGGCTTTGAATCAAGATCACCTTCTTGCGGTATTGTCTCCAGGTGCGAAGTTGCGTGCGTTGTCTCCATACCCTTTGGATGACGAGCGCAGCATTACCAACTCTCGTCTCCATAATGTTCTTCCTACGAAGGTAGCCCTTGGCGACTGACTCGAACAGAACCAAGTTCTTTCGAATTCGTAGGAACTCCTTGCGCTGCTTGTATCCACGCCAAACTCGCTGAATGGTTGTTGCAGCGCGGATGGTCCTCAACTCCAGAGCCTTCTTTCTTGCTATATATGCGCGAATAGCTGCCTGGGTCTGAACAATGGACTCGCGAGCCTCCAGGTAGCGACGGCGATAATACTTGGCCCTCAGGTTCTTCTGGATGAGGATAGCACATTCGTTGAGGCGGTTTGTACGTAGATTTTCCAGGAAAGCGAGCATACCGGCGCGGAAAAAGATCTTGGTCAATCCGAGCTGGTATTTGTCAAGACCCTTTCCAGTGCTGGTGCCCAACGCTTTGGTCAAAATGGCATCAGCCATTTGCCGAATTTCAGAGGTTAATTGACTAGAGTGGACAAGCATGTAGTATCGCAGAGCAAATTCCTCATAAGTCCAACGAGTCGGGTATCCAGCTGTACTGATACGAACAGTCTCGAGCACACCACAAGCACGAAGCTGACTGAGAACCATTGGTCCTTCAAACTGCCAAGCTTCTTTGGCTTCGTTGGGCTTGATGCATCTGATGTAGTGCACATCTGTGTTGTTTATGGTGTTCATCAACTCTATCAAAGATGATCGGAAGATTCCTCCCAGAGTTGGTTTCCTGTTTACGGCCACGCCAATCTTCCTGCCAGCAGCAGGCTTGACAGCATTTGACGAAGCCGATGCGACGTCCTTTTCTCGAACAGCCGACGCAGCATCCAAAACTTGTTTAAGGAATGAGTTGCTCGAGGCGCGCAAGACTGCCATGTGCTCATCCGGCACGGTATCTCGGTTCTTCTCGATGAATCCCTCGGATTCATACGTAACATCAACGGCATAGTGGCACACGGTGAAGGCCGACTTGCCAAATCTGGGTTTCTTGAAGAAGGGCTGCTTTTTCTCAGTTGCGAAATTGTGGTGGAGCTTGGTAACAAATTGGTCATCTGATCCCATGGGAAGACGAGACTCTTCGTCCAAAAGAGAGAGAATGCCCATCTTGCCTTCAATCAAATCAATACAGGGCTGGTTGTCTGAAAAGTCGATGAAAGTCCAATCGATCTGCTCCCGCAGATACTCCTCCTGTTCAAGCTTGAATACATGCTGGTTAAACTCTTGTTGGAGCTTTTCGTTGGCATAGTTGATGCAGAACTGTTCGAATGAGTTCTTGGCAAAATGCTCAAAGCCGTAGATATCTAGTACACCGATAAAGGAGGTGACGCGGCTAAGGACTTCTTCTGTCGCAAGACTGAGGTTGATAATCTCAACCAACCAATCGAATAAACTCGAATAAATGAACTTGGCGACGGAATCGCGCACAACGATAGCCTGTGCTTGGCTCAAGTTGGATGTAATCTTTTCACCTCGGGTTACGAGCTGCTTCTTTACGATCCACTTGGCAAATTCGGCGGCATCGACGCCAAGTATGCCACAGGCTAGCTCTAGCGACGGCTCGTTTGGAGCAAGTACACTGTCATTTCGTGAAGCAGTGATTTTGACGTTGCCCAGGTGAAGCAAACCAGCCAACAGCTTGAAGATATCAGACTGCTGGGATTCGGATACACCAATGGTGGACAGAGATTTCTTTGTAGCATCAAACTCAGCCTTGTCGTCCACGCCATCAATGGTTGGGCAGTTTCCCTGGTTCAAATACTCGAACTGCTCAATCGGAAGAATGCTCAGTGCCTCCCGCTCTTCATCTGAGGCGCCTGCAACCAACTGGTAGAAGATGTGGTAGTTTCGCTCCTTGAGGGGCTGGAATACGAGACGTGATCGCTCCAACAGATAGGTGCGAATCTTGGCACCGATAATGTTTCTCTGGTCGTCAAACATGATTTCAATGTATTTACCGAATCGTGATGAGTTGTCATTTCGGGTGGTCTTGGCGTTACCAAACGCTTCCATGATGGGGTTGGTAGCCAGAATTTGTTCCTCCGTCTCGCTCATCTGCTCGGTTCCTCGCTTGCGAGCACCAGGGTTGTCTGGAGACTCTCTTGTAGCGAAGTAACGCATAATATACTTGGCGCTGACGGTCTTGCCAGCACCGGACTCGCCAGAAACGACGACAGTTTGGTTTTTGCCATCACGGACCATGTCCCTAGAGAAGACCAGCCAGTTAGCATCACGTTCAATTCGCAAGTAGGGGCCTCGACATACATGAAGGCCTCCTCAGCGATTGCAAACAAGTGGGGTGCTTGGGTTGCGCGCTGCTTCCCCGCGTACACCTGCACCATGCCCGGGACATAGAGAGAGTCGACTCGAGCAAACGGGTTGGTTGCTATCAAGACGATACCACTGTAGGTATAGATTTCCTTTTGTAAATAGCGCAATCGAATCGCCTGCAACACTGTTCGCCCACCCTTGTAAGCAGAGGTCGGGTATTGGGAGGGGAGGGGTTCGAGGGACTACATACCGGCCGGCTCGTTAAGATGCGACAGGTTAGTGAGGTCATCACTGGCTTCCAGGATAGTCGGGTTCATGAGCGGCGGCAGTGAAGGGTCAGAGCCGCCGCTCTGCAAGATTTCCGTTGAGACATCAACGGTCCTAGTCTAGATAGCCAGTTGTTAGCATCTACCCCTCCCTCAGCTACCCAAGGGTATGCTATATGGTATATTGTAGAAATATAATGCACATACCTCGCCATTCTCGAGCTGGAAGACTAGTTTTGTCTTTGTGCCTTCGACTGTCTTGCTGATGAGCTCCGAGGCTACCCAGCCCTCGGCTGCATCAGGCTGCCACGCTCTCGTGCCGACATCGTAGGTCGCTGCCATGGAGGAGCTAGGTCAGGCGGGAAACTAGAGCTGGGAAGAGTAAGACACAAAAGAATAGAAAGTGATTAAAAAAAAAACTAGACGGGCTGACAATGAACGAAAGACATTCATGGGCAAGTCGACGCCGAGTCTGTTGTAACGATGAGAATGCAAATGGGTAGAAATGAGTGCCTTCGCAAGAAATGCGGCGGTGAGAGTGTTGTCCACTTCTCTTGAAGATTAGGGGATAACACAAGATGTCGACAGAATGCTAGCAAGGGACAGCACACCTCCAGCACAGTGCCGCAACAACGAGGGTCAGGGGGTTAAATTGGTGCCTCTTCCTATATAGGTAATGCCACCTCAGTGGACTGGTAGGAGCTCAAGCGGTCACTTGCATGGATTTATCTGGCTAGAGCGTCGACTAGGACGCATCCTGTGGCCAAAGAGCTGTGAGATCCAGCCTTTCCAAACGTTGGTTTATGCCTCTTCGCACTGCCCGCTTGTTAGTTAACGTGCACTTGACGGGGTTTTAGTGTGTTTCTGCGTCTAAAACGATTCGCGCGTACTTGACACTACCCACCACCTAGCGCCAAGCACACACAGTATAGTTGAGCTTGTGAGCATTCAAGTGCAACAGCATTCACCTCCTCCAGCATCTCTTGATCAAAGATTATTCTATGGGTATTCTATCCATGTTAGAAGTAGGGAATGTTGATAATTTACAGGGTACAAGGGCATCTCCGGCTTGTTGATTAAGGTCCCCTGCGACTCCATCTCTCCCGTCAGGTACAGCTCACGTCCCCAGCCAACTGGCAAAAAGGGGACTCGGCTCTGTCTGGCCTGGCCTGGTGGGATAAACCTCACCCCCACCCGCCACCATCCCATTGAATCCATATTACGGAGTATTTTAAGATCTAGTTGCAACAGCGCACAGTTTACCCACACGGGGACCGCAAGCCCCTATGGACAGCTATGCAAATTCATCCGCGCTGCCCAACATTGCGCTAGAGAGTCGGCGCATCGAGCCTCGGGCATTGTCAGTCCATTCTCGCCATGGCGAATCCTCTAATCCCAACACAATGAGCGCATCCGTCGACCAGGAAGCGGCTCAGAGGGATGAGGCAGAGGCTTCCACCGTCCATGTTCGGGCGATGGTAGCAGCCGTGCAGCAGCAGAAGACTCGGCGCCGCAGAGGATCACTCAGGAAAGTTGCGCTGCTGGGACGAGGCGCTCAGCGTGACAGGAGAGACTGGCCGCTGGCCATCGAAACTGACGCGATAGCTGACGCGCCCATTTCTGAATCTACTCGCTTTGGTCCTGCCTCTGGTTCTGGAAGCACGGTGCACAACGCTCTTGGCCTCAACATCTCCCCTATCTCATCCCCGACAAATGAATATCCTTGCCAGCCCAATCTCAATCTTATTGGTTCGCCAGCTCCTTCAGCCTGTTTTGATGCCGGAATGGGCGGGAGCGAGAGACAGGCGGATATGTACAATTTCACAACCGATGAGGAAGACATAATCCAGCTGGGGACTCATGCTTCTCAGTCGCTTCGATCTAGCCTCCCCCTGTCCTCGGGATCCGAATCTTACTATGCTGGACGTACGGCAACTGAACGTCGACAAAAGGCCAAATCCCCGCTCTCCTATTACGCCTCAACTCTTCCTCAGCCAGGTGTAGGCTGGGACTATTCCGAGACTGAGTGGTGGGGCTGGGTAGTTCTGACGGTGACCTGGTTCGTCTTTGTTATGGGAATGGGCTCTTGCCTTGGCGTCTGGAGCTGGGCATGGGATGTAGGTAAGACGCCATATGCACCGCCTGAGCTTGAAGATGACCTTACTCTGCCAATTGTGGGCTACTATCCTGCGCTCATTATTTTGACGTGCGTCATGGCTTGGGTGTGGGTTGTTGTTGCTTGGGTAGGGATGAAGTATTTCCGACACGCAAAAATCAGTGGCGATTGAACCCATATGGTGTTTTTTTTTTTGTTCTCCCAGGCGCATACTCGTAATTTTTTCAATTGTTATTTAGACGGTGTTATTTATACCATAGATAAACTTAATCGATGTACATCACTACAATGGTGATCAAAGCACATAGACGGTTCATCAGTCCATCAAATTTTTGAAACGTATGTCTAATATAGGGTAGAAACATCAGCAAGTGGTCTTCTCTGCCCAGTGAAGTATGCGCCAGATGTACGGATGCCATTATGCGATTTTTTTTTTATTTTTTTATTTTTCTTATTTCCGGCTTATTTTATTCGAACCTCCTTCTCCTCGTCCCACATGGATTGCATTTTCAATCGTATTTGCTCTTCCTACTGGTTCCTCATTGTGACGCTTTATGATGATACCGCGTTATGATGATACCGCGAACTGGATGTGGATTCCAGATACGCAGAGGTACCCAAGTACTTTTGGTTTTCGGTGCAGCTGCCGCTCCGCCGTGACTCGTCTACTCCACTTACTCTTAGGTACCTGCTTGATGTGCCAAGGCCGCCTCACCGCCTTTGAAGGCGGTGGAGAAAAAAAATGCTTAGAACGGCAGAATATGGAGATTTTTCCAAAAGTCTAGGCCTGGCTTGTCTGCAAGACGCACATAGACAGCAAAAAAAACACCACCAGAACGCAGCGCATCACCCCGGTAGAAAGAATTCAGAATGGTGACGAGAAGCAAGCTGCGGTCGGCATTGGCCGCTGAAAAGGGAGTCGACTTTGCCAAGCTAAAGCAACAAAAGAAGGCAAAGGAAACGGCGAAGAGAAAGGCTCTGAAAGCTGGCAGCAAAGACCGAGAAGACGAAGATGAGGGCGCCTCGGATAATGAAGTGGAGGAAGACCAAGAAAAGGTAAGAATTATATTCTGCCCAGCATCTTCCACACCCCCCCTCTCTGACACAATCGCAGATGAACCTCGATGCTATCTATGAGAGCGACACTTCTGAATCTTCAATTGAGCTTGAAAAGAGATTGCCACGAAAAGCAGCAGCTGGCCAACAGAAGTCCAAACCAGCGGCAGTAGAGCAAGAGGAGGATGAAGATGAGGAGGAGGACGAGGAAGAAATCCCTGTCTCCGACCTCGAAGATCTTGAAGAAGACGAGAAAGAAGACATTGTCCCCCACACAAGACTGACAATTAACAACACGTCTGCTCTCCTGGCGGCGCTCGATAGAATATCCATGCCAACAGACAAGACTGTTCCATTCGCCACCCACCAGTCTGTCGTCTCATCCGCACAAACTATCGAGTCGATACCCGACGTATCGGATGATCTGCAACGAGAACTTGCTTTCTACTCCCAATGCCTGGAAGCTGTTCGTGTGGGCCGATCTCGGCTAATCAGTGAAGGAGTGCCATTTTCTCGACCAAAGGACTACTTTGCCGAAATGGTCAAGGAAGATGCCCACATGGAGAAAATCAAGGCGAAGTTGGTCGAAGAAGCGTCCGCTAAGAAAGCGGCAGCTGAAGCACGCAAACTTCGTGACTTGAAGAAGTTTGGCAAACAAGTGCAAGTATCCAAGCTCCAGGAGCGACAAAAAGCCAAGCGTGAGGTGCTCGATAAAATTAAAACACTCAAAAGAAGTGAGTACAATATTTTGATCTATATCCCATATACTCTAGTTTGCTGACCGGAATCACTTCACAGAACGTCAGGAGCACAGCTCTGATGTCGGCACAAAGGAAGCCGATATCTTTGATGTCAGTGTGGACAACGAGATCGCCAAACATTCACAGCGCTCTGGATCTGGTCGACAGCAATCAGGAGCTCGCCCTGTGAATGGCAAACGTCAAAAGAAGAACGAAAAATATGGATTTGGGGGAAAGAAACGCCATGCAAAGTCTGGAGACGCCATGAGCTCCGGTGATCTCTCCAGGTTTAATGTGAAGAAAATGAAAGCCAAGTCATCACGGCCCGGCAAAAGCAGGAGAAAGGCTGCCGCCTCCAAATAAACTGGCAAAGCACTCTTGATTGGCATGCCATTTGCCGAAAGGTTCAATGGCTGGTTAATGGAGTGCGTCCGGTCGTGGATACAGTGTCTTTATTTTTGCCATGCTTACTCAATACAACAATCCCGGAGTTGATCGGCCTCAGACCTCATTAATATTGCTTAACACGTTAGTTAACTTTAAATCCTACCTGCTGTTCATGGCAGAGCATAGGTCTCCATATCACATTTGTCTATTCTGCCTTCAATAGTAAATCAAAAAGGAAGTCTACACGACAAAGTTCCTAGTCTTATAGTATTCTACCTCTGTGCTATGACCCATAAACGATACAGCAGGTTGCACGGTGTATGTTTTCGGAAATAGGCTCAAAAGAACCATTACATGACATCTTCATGTACATTACTTGGAGGTTATATCTCAGGAGTATAGAAACCCACGAGTGAAGGTATGGATAGCGTCACTGTTCACGTTGCACTGTACCAAGCTATGCTGGTTGTTCGATTGGTTTATAAATGTATTCTAAATTGATGCAAAGATGGATGATGTATTGACAAATAACCCAATGAAGACCCCGACTTTCATCTGATGCCCTTGCAACAATAAGTAAGTATGCAGGCATATATATCGTATATTCCAGTGTAGTTGCCCAGTGCCCGAGGACGATGGTCGCGAGAAAGAGCATACGTGATGAAACGTATAGACTTTGTAACGCGAGAGCCTCGGAGAGGGCAAAGAACCAAGCTGAACGGCTAAGTCGATACCAGAGGTACGACTCATGCACCATGATTAAAAACCTAATACGCCATAAAAACCAGTGGTATCGAGAAGAAATGCTATGCGGCAATGAAACGCTTTATAATGTAATGAATTCGCAATTTTCCAATGAAGATCTCTGACCAAAAAAAGCCGTAATTCGATGAAACTGATGAGCTGCTCATTTTAACGCGAAAAGTCGTCACTGCGTTGCAGCTACACACCAATGACGATGAAAAGCCCAGGCGCTCTTTTGGCAGTCCTTACTGCAGTACTTTGTTCGACGGCAGCGGCGGCATTTGGCGAACTGACGGGTGAATTCCTCCCATTTGCCACATTGATAGTATGCGCACTGTCGAATTCCTCCCCGCGTGTCATCTTTTCGACATAGGTTGCGCATCACCACCCCTGCCCAGTATTGCATGTCCGTGCTGTGGTACCTGACAGTAAACTTTTCGACCAAAGGAAATAAGTTGAAGTCATCCTCGAGCAAGTATTCGTCCTCTATGTCGGTCTCGTTGTCAGCAGAAGAGGAAGCTACTTCCTCGTCTCCACCTGCTTCTTCTGTATCTAGAGCAAAGAGATCCTTGGCAATTGCAAGAGTTGGTACAATATGGCTTTTCTGAAAGTATGTACGCAAACAGCAATACTTAGAGACGTACGCCAATAACTGCAGGGACATGAGCACATCTTCTTCGCGTGGCATTGCGGATAGTAATTGTGGATGCGGTATGAGGTGTCGATCAAGCAAATATCGGGGGATGGCAGAACTCGGAGTTGGCGGGTGTGGCGTAGCGACTAAGGTTGGACGGCTTGGAGAAAGGCCAACTGGAGCAACTGGGGTATGTGTTATATCATCTCTGATGCTCCCATCGAGATTTGAACGGTGAGCAATGTTGAAAGTCTCGGCATCTTGGTGGGCCTCGGACGCAGTAGGATTAGTCAGGTCGAGTGAGTCTCCTGTTAGGATAGCCTCATTATCATCCATTGTGATATCTTGGATTCCCACAGCGGACTGTATCTCCGCAGCCCCCGTGATTTCCGTCTCTGGAGCCTCGTCAGAGGGCATACTATCACCATTGAAATCGTCGGATTCGGCTGTTGAATTCTGATGTCTGATTGACGGCCGCCTTCGTGACCGACCGACTGTGACATCCAAGTTTGTTGCAGATCGCACTGTCGGTGGTCGCAGCTGAAGTAAGGGAACTGGAGTTGTTGGTGACATTGGTTGAGTCATCAGGCCAGTAGCTCCGAAAGTAGATATGGATGTTAAGCGGTCTACATCACGCAAAACTCGCGCGAATCCATCATGGTTATCCGCCATCGGGGGCCCTGGAGCTGGAGTGTGGGTGTCTTGCCGCGTTGTGGCGGCATATGGCGCATCCGTCGGATGAGAGCTAGGGGGCAGGTGATTTGCGTCAATATTGGTATAAATATGTGAATAAGATGCTGAGGTTGCATCATTAACACCCTGCCCGACTGAAGTGACGGATGGTCCAGCCAGAGCCTCTGACGCATCAGGAGTTGATGACGATTCCCGTCGTGTAGCATTTCGCGGTTCTCCATCGTGAAGTGTGGAACGGCCGGTGTGGGATGAAGGAGAAGTTTTAGATGAGTGCCGGTGGTCATGATTCCTGTGCCGGTGATGATGGTCGTGAGATTGTTTTTGTTTTAGTTCATCGGCCTTTTCGCGACATCGTTCTATGACTTTGATATAGTTATCAAGGATCGTGGCTATGACAGGGACCATGTCTGCCTCCACCACCCGAGTCCGCACATTCTCTGTTCCTCGGACACCGATGTTGACAACACATTGAAAGGCGAGATTCCACTTCCAGATGCTCATCATATCTCCATTTCGTCCTTGCTTGAGAATACACACCAAACGTTCAATTCCTCCATCAACGGTCAAAATATCGCGAATACGTGCCGAAGATGTTGTGAGATAGGCAAGATGATTGAGTGAGTTGATAAGAGGTAAAGTGGAAGTACAGTCGAGTGCTCGGCGATCGTATAAGGCTGTAGTAATCCCCACTGACGCCTTGTTGACGTTGGGGATGCTGAAATTGACCTCTCTCATAATGGGTGAGCAAATGCAAGGCACAGTTGAACAGGCTATGGTCAACTACAAGTGCGAATATTGTGATGGACCACAGGCGTTGGGTTTAAGATGTCGTTGCAAAGCTTGTCGGTGTGGTGAGATAAATTTCGTCGAGCAGGCGGTGATGATGCGCGATTCGATGGACACAGGCTTCCCTTTGCCACAGCCCGATTTGACACGGTCCTGTTGACTGCGTAAGGCTAAGATCGCGTGATCGTTCGTTGGCAATAATGAAGCTGCGGCAGGGGGACAAATCAAGAGTCAGACCGCGATAGTGGTGCCTCGAAGACTGCTGGATGACAAATGATGGGATATCGAAAGAAAAATGTTTGACGGAAAGTTATCGAAGAAGTGTGGTGTTGACCCTTAGCTTGGCGGCTGTTTCAGGCAGGGATTTGGGCGAGGGGGCGAGTTCCATAAGCGCTCTTTGAATGGGAGAAGATAAGGGAGGCAAACAAGGGAGAGAGATGAAAATAGTCGAGGAGAGAGATTTGTTGTTGGCTCTGGCGCAGCTGAACAAGATAGAAATAGGTCTGGAGAGGACTGCACTGAGGCTGAGGATGATGGTGTTGCAAAGGGAAAGAGGCGCGAAATAGCAATGGCTGTTAGCGCCGGCGAACAACTATGAGGGCTGAAGATAATTTAGTACGAGTAGGTGCTGAGTGAGCTCAAGGCCGCCAGTAGGTTTGGTATGGCATGGCATGGCATACCAAGCCAAGTACGTACTCCGCTCATTACGCTTCGCTCAGTTACCTGGTATTATATAATGCAACATTAAATTATAAATATAATAATTATTGGTATTAAAATAACACTATCCACTACTATGCTAAAAGAAGCATAATAACATATATATTTTTTCCCAGCTAGACAGCTAATAGGCCGCTAGTGAATGATTTTATTTTTTTTACCATGCAAGCCAGGCTATGAACGATATGCGCAGAACATATTTTTGCTATTAGAATTTTCCTTTCAACAACCACAAGTCAACAACCATGCCTCACAAACACAAGTCAAAAAAGGGCGAATTTGAAGCAGAGTTCGTTTGCAAGCGTACCATGAGTAAATTCCACTGGCTAATTTTGGAGTTAGATTCGATCTCGCCCCTACAGAGAAAGCGCGATCTCTTCCAGTAAACAAACGAAAAGCGGCATCAAATCCTGAAGAGCGAGTCACAAAGAAGCGTGCAAGAAGCTCATTAAGAGACAATGACACACCGCGAGCATTCAAGAGAATTATGGCGGTGGCAGGGGGGAGGAAAATTAGATCAGGCTTGGATGATGGTCAGCTCAACAAAACGACTACGAAGGCTACCGATGTAACGAACGAGAAACTTCAAATTCGTCCTGGCGAAAATTTAGGGGCCTTTGCCAGCCGGGTTGATGCGGCTCTACCAGTATCAGGACTTGCGAAGAAAACCAGCACGAATGCAGAGGGCAAAGACGCATTAGGATTGAAAGTGTATCGCACTCGCAAAGAGCGCAAAATGCACAAACTCTACGATCAGTGGAGGGCAGAGGAATCGAAGATACAAGAAAAGAGGGAGGAGGAGCTGGAGCTCATAGCAGAACGCGACCTGGAAGATGATGCCGCCGGCATTCTTACTTCAGCTGCCTTTGAAAACGAGAATGGCCATACGAAAAAGAGGAAGGGAGGTAAGAGGAAAAGAATAGTAGAGGAAGACCCTTGGCTAGAATTGAAAAAGCGAAGAGGAGAGAAAAAGGCAAAGGTTCATGATGTTGTATTGGCACCGCCAGAACTTCATAAAGTAGAATTAAAATAAAATATAATACTAATATTAATAATTAAAGTATATGATTTAAATATTATATTTTTGCTATTTAAGTTATAATACTAAAAAAGTTAAAGTAAATTTTTTATATATAATAAAGTTTAATTATAATAATTTATATATAATAGAGTTTAATTATAATAAATTATATTATAGTAAATTTATTTTTCCTAAGTGTAAAAAATAAATTACCTAAAAGGAATTCATTATAAAAGAACCTTAATATATATTTTTAATAAGTTATTTTATTAACTTTTTTAATAATTTTTTTAATACTTTTATTTAACTTAAAGTTTTTAATATTCTTTAGTTAATTTAGTTTATATTTTACTTTACTTAGTTTTAGTTTTTTTTTAAAAGTTTTTATTTATAAATTTATAATTGAATTAATTATAAATTTAGTTATTTATTTAGTTATTTTATTATATATTCTAAATTATAATTAAATTATAATTATTATAATATATTATTTTATTATATAATTATTTAGTTTTAAAAGTATTATTATTAAAGCTTACTTAGGAAAAAAATAATTATATAATAAATATATATTAACTATATTATAAAAGTATAAGCTAAAAGTTATAAAGCCCTTAGTTTAGTAATAATATTATAAAAAACTTAAATTTTTAAAAAAAAAAATTAAAATTAAAAATAAATATAATTATTTTACTACCTTAAGCTTATATATTTATTATATAATTACTATAATTATCCTTTATTTTTTTTATTTTTTTTTTATTAATTTAACTTTTAATAAATTTATTTTTTTATTTATTAAAAGTAAAAGAATTATTAAAAATAAAAATAATTATTAATAAAACTTATTTATATAAATTATAATTTAATAATAAAAAAATTATAATTTTATAAACTTAGTTATATATATAATTATAAGTTTCTCTATAGGTTATTTTATAAATAAATATTATAACTTTTTTATATTATAAAACCCCTAAGTTTACTTAACTTAAATTTTTTTTATTAAAGAAATTATAAAAATATATTATAGTTATAATTAAAATATATATAAAAAAAATTAATATTTATAAATAATTAAAAATAAAAAAAACTTTATTTTTAATATTAACTTCTTAAGTAAAAACCTTAAAATAAAATTAAAATAAACTTACTTTAATTTATAAAAAAATTTAATTATTAACCCTTAAGTTTAAAAGACTAAAATTAAATAAAATTATAAATATATTTTATATACTTAAGTAATAATTTAACTTTAAAAAGGATTAATTTAAAAAAAATATATATATAAAATTTAATATATTAATAACTATTTTAAAGAAAATATAAAGTAATAATAAACTTTATTTTAGTTTAATAAATATTAATAATTATATATTAACTTTATATATAAATAGTATATAAAATAATATAAAAATAATAATAATAATAAAATTACTTTACTTTTTTAATATAATAATATAATTAAATTATTTTTATTAATTAAAAAGTAAGTTTTTTTAAATTTTTTTAAGGAAATTTAAAATAATTTTTAATAATATTTTAAAATAACATTTTTAATATATTTTAAATATTAATAAATATTTTATATATTTAAAAAAAATTATTAATTAGTTTTTTATAATATAGTAAAAGGTTTATAATATTAAATTAAAAATAAAATTAATAAATAAAAATAATAAAAATAAATTTATAAAAAGCTAAGGTACTTAAATTTTAAAAAATATAATAACTTATATAAAGTATAAAGTATTTATTAATAAAAAATATTTATAATAAACTTTAAAATTATTTATAATAAAATATTTATAAAACTAAATAAAAATAATAATAATTTTAAAATAAATTAATTTATTAAAAATATAATAAAATTTATTATAAAAATACTTATATTATACTTAATTATATAAAGTATAATAATTAATAATATATAATAAAATATTATTATAATTTTATAAATAAAAAAAATTTAATAAAAATAAACTTTTATTTTAATTATAAAAAAAGTATAAAAATATAATAAAAGTATTTTTACTTTATTAATATTTATTATTATTATTAAAAAATAAAATCCTACTCTTAAATAATAAACTAAAATAAAAATTAAAAATAAATAAATAAAAATAACTTTTATCTTAAATAAAAGTAATAATATTAATATAATTTATTAATAATTTATATAATTTAAAAATATTCTTTTTTATAAAATAAACCTAGCTTTTATTTTTAAAAAAGTTATAAAAGTAATATATATAAAAAAGTAATAAAGCTTATATAAGATAATAAATAACTAAAAAATAATAAAAAAGTTTTAAATTTCTTTTTTTATTATAATAAATTTAAATTAAATATATTATTAAAAATACTATAGTATAAAAGTATAAATATTTTTTTAAATTATATAAATAAAATATAATATTATTATATTTTTACTAAAAACCTTAAAGTTATAATATTAAAAAAGTAAGTTTATAAATAAAATAAAAAAACTAAAGTATAAATAATTTTAGTATAAAATAAATTAAAAAAAAGTAAAAACTTAAAAATAAAATATTTTAAATATTTATTTTACTTATATAAAAAACTTAAATAATCTTTAAAAAATAAAAATAAAAAAAATAAAAAAACTTTTACTTAAATATTATAAATATATAAAAAGTTTTTAATAGAGAAAAAACTATAATTAAACTTATATTTTTTAATAAATTAATATATATAATTAATTTTAAACCTAAAGTAATATTTTTATAAAAATTAATTTACTTTTTTATAAATAATAAATTAAAAATTTTTAAAAAATACTTTTATAAAGTAAAATAAAAAAAATAAATTAAATAATTAAGTAATTTTATAAATACCTTAGTATTTTTTATACTTAAGAAAAAAAAAGTAAATTATACTTTTTATATTAACTATTATATATTAAATTAAATTATTTATAAAAACTTAAACTTTATTATTATTAATTTATAAAATTTTAAATTAATTAAAAAAAGTAAAAATATATATAAAGCTTAACTTTAAAAATATATATTATTAAATTTATATTTATATAAAAAAATAATAGTATTTTACTATTATTATAATTATTTTAAATATTAAGTAATATTATTTAAATTAATAAATACTTTTATTACTTTTTAAAGTTATATTAACTAAGTATTATATAAATTAATCTATAGTTATATTATATATTTTAATAATATTTTAATATATAATAATAATTTTAAAAAATATTAAAAATATATTTAATAAGTTTTTAATAAGTTAATAAAATATAATTATATATTAATTTATAAAAATATAAGTTTCTTATAAATATAATATTATACTTAGGATTTATAATTAATTTAAAGGGAATTTATATAGAATATAATTATATTAAAGTTATTAAAGTATAATTACTTTTTTAAAATATAATAAAAATTTTATTATTTTTAAAATTTATAAATTTTTATTAAAAATTTATTAAAAAGTATAATAAAATTATAATTTTATTAATAAATATAATTTATAAAAAAAAATTTTTTAACTAAGGTAAAATAAAAAAATAATATTTAAATAACTAAAATAAAGTTTTTTAAAATATTAATTTTAGTATATTTTAATTTAAAAATAAAATTATAAATTAAAATAAATACTTTTAAACTTTTATAATTAATATTATTTTATTATAATTATAAAAAAATAATTAATACTTTATTATATATTTATTATAAAAGTTAATAAACTTAAATAAAAATATATTATATTTAATACTTAAAATACTAATTATAATAAAAGTATTTTAAATATAATAATATTATATAATATATATAAATTATTTTATATAAATCTTACTAAATTATTTAAATTATAATTATTTTATATAAATCTTACTAAATTATTTAAATTATAATTATTTTATAAAAAAGAAAAAACTATTTAATAAATAAATATTATAATTAAGAAAAAAACTATTACTTTTTAACTTTATTATTAAATATAAATTAAAAAAGCTAATTTAGTAAATAAATTATTTTAAAAAGTAAATTTTAAAAACTAAAAAAATAAAAAAAAATTAAATTATAATTATTTACTTAAACTTTTTAAGGAAATTTATAAATAAATAATAAATAAAAACTAAAATAATTAAGTTAAAAAAAGCCTTAAATAATTATATACCTTAGGTTTTTATTATAATTTAAAGTTAAAATTATACTTTTAATTTAATTTTTTAAATTAAAAAAATTATAATTATAAATAAATAAATAATTTACTTTTAATATATATTTTTATAAATTTTAATTATAATTTAGTAAATAACTTAAAATAATATTATTATAATATTATTAAAAATTTAATAAATACTTTTTAAAATATTATTTTAAATATAAAAGGAAAATACTTTAATTATAAAGTTATTATTAAAAAAATTAAAAAAAAATTAATTATTAATAAGTAAAAATTATATAATTAATTTATAAAAAATAATTAATTATTTTATTATAAAAAAAAAACTTTATATTTTTAAAAATATAAATTAAAATTTTAATATTATTTTATAATAACTCTATAGCTAAGTATTAAGGAATTAAATAAACCCTTATATAAATTATAAATTTTTATTTTTAATAAAATATAAAATAAAATATAAAAAATTATATTAATATATATATAATATATTAAATAATAAAAGTAAAATAATATTTATTATATAATAAATTTATAATATTATTAATATTTTTAAAATTTTAAAAGAAAATTTTAATAAATTTTATTATTAAATTATTAAAATTAAATATAAAAAATATAAATATATTATTATTTTAGTTATTATAAATTAATTTATAAAATATATATTATATATTTTATATTTAAAAAATATTAAAAATAAAGGTTTTATAAATAAATTCTTTTATTATATATTTAAATAATATAAAATATTATAAAGAATTATATTAAATTATAAATTAATATTTATTAATATATTTTAGTAAAGTTTTTATTATTTTTTAAAATATAAATAATAATTTAATATTATATTTTACTCTTAAATAAATAATTAAATAAAATAATAAAATTTAAAATTTAAAATATTACTTTTAGGCTTTTTATAATAAAAACTAAATAAATTAAATTTATAATTTTTTTAATAAAATTTACTTATAATATAATATAATATTTAATATATTATAAAACTTTTATATTACTACTATATAAATTTTAATTAAAAATCTTAAAAGTTAATTAAATTTAGCTATTATATATAAATAATAATACTATTATAAAAGTTTAAAAAATATAATATATATATAAAATAATCTCTCCTAAGTATAAAGAATAAATTACTTAAAAAGAATTAATTATAAAAGAACTTTTATATATATAGCCTTTAATAAGTTAATTAGTTTAAGTACTTATATATATATAACTATATATATTTTACTAACTTTTTTAAGTTACTTTATTAGCTTTTTTAATAATTTTTTTAATACTTTTACTTAGCTTAAAGTTTATAATACTTTTTAATTAATTTAGCTTATATTTTACTTTACTTAGCTTTAGTTTTTTTTTTAAAGCTTTTAATTATAAATTTATAATTTTATTAATTATAAATTTAGTTATTTATTTAGCTATTTTATTTAGGTTATAATTAAGTTATAACTATTATTAAGAAAAAGTAATTAAAGTATATTATTTTATTATATAGTTTTTTATATTATATATATAATTTATTTTTAAAGATTATTACTATCTTTTATAACTTAATAAAAGAATTAAGTTTATTTAGTTTAATTAAGTTATTAAACTATAATTTATAAACTTAAAACTTATATTATACTTAAATTTTATTATTTAGGTTTTTTTATATATATATATTTATATTATATTTAAATTTTATTATTTAAGTTATTTTATATACTTTAAGTTTAATCTTAAACCTTAATTAATAGTATTTTATAGCCTAAATTTTTAACTTAATTAACTATAGTTAATTAAGTTAAATTATAAATTAATTTTAAATTTTAAATTAAAGGCTAAAGTATAGCTTTTCTTTACTTTAGTTATTATAACTTTATTAACTTTTTTAATAATAAATATAACTTCTATATATAAAATAATAATATAAATATTATAAAAAACTAGTAAATTTTACTAAAAGTAATATAATAAAAAATATATAAAGAAAAAATCTAAAGTTAGTAATTAAGTTTTTATTTTAATAAAGTATTTAAATTTATAAAAATTAATTTAAAAATTTACTAAAAAATTTATAAAATTATATTAAGTTAAATATATTATAAAAAATAATAACTTTATATATTAGCTATAACTTTTATTATTAATTAAAATTTATAATATTTTTAATAATATAAACTTTAAAGAATTTAAAAACAATAATAATAAATTAATAAAATTACTAAATTATTTTTTATATTAAATATAATATATAAAATTAAAAAAAATATTTTTTATTAATATAATAATAAGAAAGTTATATTATATTAAATAAAAAAAGTACTTAAATAAAAAAAATACTTAAATAAAAAAATTTAATTTTATAAATAAAATAATATTATAAAAATATAAAATTATATTTATAACTTTATAAATTTAATAATATAATAATTATATACTTATATCTTTAAAGTAAAAAATATATTATTAAATACTTTAATAAATACTTAATTTAATAATTTAATAATAGCTTTAATAAAGTAATAATTATATAAATAATAATTTAAATATATACTTTTATAATAAAACTATAATATAAATACTTCCTTTAATAATAAAATACTAATATAAATATTAATATAATTATTAATATAGCTACTTTAATAATAAATTTAATATTAAGCTAAAAGTAATAATAATAACTTTAATAAAAGGTTATAGTATAAATATATTAAATAATATATAAATAAATTATAAAATTACTAAAGTAAATATTAAAAAACTAGTAAATATTAAAGTAATAAAGTAAAATTAGTAAATTAAAAAAGAAATATTAAAAATAATAATAATATAAAATTAAAATAAAGTAATAAAATATATATAATAATTATATTTTTTATAAGTAAATTTTTATAATTAATTATAAATTTATATAATAATAAGTAAATTTTAAAGTATTTTATTACTTTCAATATTAATATAAAAGTTAAATATAATAAATTAAATAATATAAATAGTATAATTATATAATAGTAAGTTTATAAACCTATTATAAAAAAGTAATTATTATTTACTTTTCTTTATTAATACTATTACTTTTACTAATAGTATTATTACTTTTATTAATAATATTATTACTTTTACTAAAATTATTAATATTATTATTATTAAAAATAAAAAGTATATCTTTAATATTAACTAAAGTTAATAAAAAAGTAATATTAATAAAATAACTAATTATAAAAAAACAGTATTTTTAAATAAAAAAGTAACTTTAAAAAATAAAATAATAAAATAAAAAGTAATAATATTTACTTATAAAACTTTATTTTATAAAATAATTATAATTAAAAAAAATAATTATAATTACTTAATACTTTTATAAAAAAGAATTTTTATAATAAAGTTAATAATAATAAATTAAATAAAAAGAAAAAAATATACTTTTTAAATTATTATTATAATAATTATATAAAATAAATTTATAATATTTAGTTAAATATAAAATTATAATTTTAAATAAAAGTTTTATTATTTACTTAATAATATAAAAATAAAGGTAAAATTAAATACTTACTTTAAGAATTATAATTTATAAATATAGTTTTTTAAAAATACTTTTTATATTTTAAATTAAAAAAAAGTAAATAATTCCTATATAAGTTAATATTATATTAAAAATAAAAGAAAATAAACTTTATATTAAATTAATTATAAAAACTTAATTATATTACTTAAGTAAGCTTTAATATAAAGAAAAAAATATTAATATAAATTCTATAATTAAGTTAATAATAATAATATTTACTTAAATTATTTAAAAAGATTTATTAATATATTATAATAAAAAAATAATAAAAAATTATATTTTAAATATTAATATAAGTAATTAATTTTAAAAGTATTTTATTATTTTTATTAAATTTATTAATATAAAAAGTAAAATTATAAAAATATTTATAATATAATATTTTATAATTATTATAAATTAATAAAAAAATAAAAATAATAATAATATATATTTATAATTTAATAATGAAAAAGTTTTTTAAAAATATAAATAAAAAATAACTTAATAATATTTTTAAAGTTATTATTATTTTTAAACTTTAACTTAATTATATACTTATATTTATAATATAAAAAGTAATTAATATAAAGGTATTATAAATTTAATTAATAATTATTATAAATTATATTATAATTAAATTTAAATATAAAGTAGGAATTTTAATAATAAAAATTATTAATATTATTATATAAACTTTAAATTAATAATAAGTTATTTCTTAAGATTATACTTATAATCTTCTTAATAAAGTATTATAATAAGCTTTTAGTTATATTTTTATAAAGGTAAATAAATATAAAATTAAATAAATAAAATTAATAATAATAAAAAAAATTAAAAAAAGTACTTAATTATAAAAGTATTATAAAAGTATTATAAAAAAAATAATATTAACCTTAGTATTATAAAGTAAAAAAAAGAATAATTATAAATAAAATTTATTATATTAGCTATAGTTATAGAATTTTAATTTACTAAGGTAATAAAGTAATTTTAAAATAAATATAAAGTAAAAGTAAATTATAATTAATATATAATTATATATAAGCTTAAAGTTATAAATAAAAATAAAATAAAATAATATTATTATTATTTTATTATATAATATAAAAGATTATATTATAAAATATATATATATTATAAAATATATATATATATATATATATATATATATATATATATATATAATTATAATAAATAAATATTATTATAAATTATTAATAATAATATTATTTATAATTATTATATTTTTATTTATAATAATATTAGCTTAAGTTATTTTACTTTTATAAATTAAAATAATAAAAAAGTTAATAATTATATAATTCTTAAGGTTTTTAAATTACTTTTAGGAAATAAATTAATAATAAAAATATTATAAAAATTAAAAAAGTATATTAAAAAAATAATAAATTATTTAATAACTTTAAAGAGTTTATAATATTTAATTATATTTTTATATTAGTAATTTTATAAACTTATATTTAATAATAAATAAAAGTAATATTTAATATCTTAGGAATAGTAATTATTATAATTATTACTATAGTAATTATTATTAAGTTTATAAATATATTATTAATATTATAAAAAGCTTTTTTATATTATTATTATAATATATTAATAATAACTTATTATAAATTAAAATTATAATTATAATAAAAAAATAATAATATATTAAGTTTAATTAAGCTTATTAAAAAATAATTATAAGTAATTATATAATTTAATAATACTAAGCTTATATAAAAATATAAGTTTTTTTATAGCTTTTATAAATATATATTATATACTTTTTATTAATATTTAAGGAATAAATTAAAAAAAAACCTAATATAAAAAAATATAAAAATAAATTTAGTATTATAATATAATATATAAAAATACTTTTTAATTATTTATTAATATATATAAGTAAAGTAATAATAGTAAGGAATTAATTTACTTATAAATTAATTTTAAAATTATTATAAAAAGAAAAAATAAAATATATTAAGTAACTTTTATAAAATTTACCTTTATAAAAATACTTAATATATATAATAATATATTATAAAATTATTATAATAAAAGTAAAAAAAGCTAAAGAAAATATTAATAATACTTACTATAATTATATAAGAATTTTTATAAATTTATATTTTTTTTATTACTTTATTTTTTATAAAAAAATATTATAAACCTTAGGTTATAAAAGTAATAAAAAATATTATAAAATTATTATTATATTTAATATTTTATTTATATTTATTTTTAAAATATAAAAAAACTTTTTAAAATAATAACTTTTTTATAATAAAAATAAAATAAACTTAAAGCTTTTATTATATTTAAGTCCTTATATTATAAATATACTTAATAAAAAAAGTTAATTTTATAATTTAAGTAAAATTATTATTAATAATACTAAAGTAATACTTTAAAAAAAAATATATTAAAGCCTACTTAAGAAAAATATAATTATATAATAAATATATATTAATTATATTATAAAAGTATAAGCTAAAGGTTATAAAGCCCTTAGTTTAATAATAATATTATAAAAAACTTAAATTTTAAAAAGAAAATATAAAAAAGTAAAAATAAATATAATTACTTTATTACTTTAAGTTTATATATTTACTATATAATTACTATAATTATCCTTTATTTTTTTTTACTTGTTTTACTAATTTAATTTTTAATAATTATATATATAATTTATTTTTAAAAATTATTATTACTTTTTATAACTTAATAAAAAAATATTTATTTAATTTCATTAAATAATTAAATTATAAATTATAAAACTTAAAGTTTATATTATATTTAAATTTTATTATTTAAATTATTTTATATATTTTAAATTTAAAATTAAACTTTAATTAATTATATTTTATAATTTAAATTTTTAAAGTTTAATTTAATTAATTATAATTAATTAAGTTAAATTATATATTAATTTTAAAATTTAAATTAAAAATTAAAATATAATTTTCCTTTAATTTAATTACTATAGTTTTATTAACTTTTTTAATAATAAATATTATTTTTATAATAAATTTATAATAAAATTATAAAAATATTATAATTAAATTATTATATTATTAATTTTTTCCTAAGTATAAAAAATAAATTACTTAAAAAAAATAATTATAAAAAAACTTTTATATTACTTTATTAGTTTTTTTAATAATTCTTTTAATACTTTTACTTAATTTAAGGTTTTTAATATTCTTTAATTAATTTAATTTATATTTTATTTTACTTAGCTTTAGTTTTTTTTTTAAAGTTTTTAATTATAGTTTTATAATTTTATTAATTATAAATTTAATTATTTATTTAGCTATTTTACTATATATTTATTATAATTAAATTATAATTATTATAATTATTTTTTTAATTAAAAAAAATATATATTATATTATTATATAGTTTTTTAATTTTAAAAGTATTATATATATAATTTATTTTTAAGTAAAATTATTATTACTTTTTATAATTTAATAAAAAAATATTTATTTTATTTAATTAAGTTATTAAATTATAATTTATAAGCTTAAAGTATAAATATATATATATTTTTAGAAATATATAAGTTATTAAATATATTATTATTATTTAGTATTTTATATTTATTAAGTAATTATATTATATTTAAACTTTATTATTTAAGTTATTTTATATACTTTAAGTTTAATTTTAAATTTTAAATAATAATTATATTTTATAATTTAAATTTTTAAAATTTAACTTAATTAATTATAATTAATTAAGTTATATTATAAATTAATTTTTAATTTTAAATTAAAACCTAAAATATAATTTTTCCTTAATTTTATTATTATAACTTTATTAACTTTTTTAATAATAAATATAACTTTTATATTATTATTTATTATATACTTTTTATAAAAATATAAATTTAAGTTTTATAATATTAATATATTTATTTAATATTATTTATATAATTTATTTATTTTCTATTTTATAATAATTTTTAATTTTATTTTAATTATTTAAATAATAATTATAATAATTATTTACTTAAGTATAATTTTTAAAAAAATAAAAAATAAAAATAATTTTATTAAAAATATATTTTTTATATAATTTTTTTTCTTAAGTTTAATTTTTTAATTTATTTATATTTAATTTTTCCTAAGTATAAAAAATAAACTATTTAAAAAGAATTAATTATAAAAAAACATTTATATTATTTTATTAGTTTTTTTAATAATTTTCTTAATACTTGTACTTAAGTTAAGGTTTTTAATATTTTTTAATTAATTTAATTTATATTTTACTTTACTTAACTTTAGTTTTTTTTTAAAGTTTTTAATTATAAATTTATAATTTTATTAATTATAAATTTAATTATTTATTTAATTATTTTACTATTATAATTAAGTTATAACTATTATATAAGTTATTTAATAGATTTATATAATAAAGATATTAATATATATACTAAGTTAAGAGCTTTTATAAAAGTTATTTTTTTTAATTAAAAAAAATAAATATATTATTTTATTATATAGTTTTTTAAAAATATTATATATGAAATTTATTTTTAAAAATTATTATTACTTTTTATAATTTAATAAAAAAATACTTATTTAATTTAATTAAATTATTAAATTATAATTAAGTTATTAAATTATAATTTATAAACTTAAAGTATAATTATATTATACTTAAACTTTATTATTTAAGTTTATATATATATATATATATATATATATATATATATATATTTATATTATATTTAAATTTTATTATTTAAGTTATTTTATATATTTTAAATTTAGTTTTAAACTTTAATATAATAATTATTCTTTATAACTTAAATTTTTAAAATTTAACTTAATTAATTATAATTAATTAAATTAAGCTATAAAAGTAAATTATTTTAGTTAAATACTTAAAGACTGCTTTTTATAATTTAGTAAAAATAAAGTATTATACTTTATAATTTATTATTTTACTATTTTAAGCTAAGCTAAAAAAAAAACTATATAATTTATAATAAAAAATTACTAATTATTATATTTTATTTAAAAATATAAAATATAAAATTATAAAGTATAATAGAATTATTTATTATTTTAATAAACTATAAAAACCTAAAATATTTCTTTAAGCTATATTTATTATTAAAATAATAAATATAATAAGTAGAATTATTATTAAAGTTTTACTTTATAATTTATATTACTAACTAAATTATTAAGTACTTAATTAAATACTTTATTATATAAAAAATAAAATAAAGGGAATAATACTTTAATTATAAATAAAGTCTTATAATTACTTAAAATTCTACTTATTTAAATTTACTTAATAGCTATTTAGTTTATATTTATTATAAATATTCCTTAAAATAAAATATAAAATAATAAATATATATTTTAAGGAAATATATTATTTTTTAATATTTATTTATAATTATTATAAAATAAAGCTTATTTTTAAAAATAAAAAATATTATATTTATTAAAAGTTATAAAGTAAAGAGTTTATAAATTTCCCTTAAAAATAAAAATATTTAAGTAAATTATAAAAGTAATTAATAAAAGAATATAGTATTTTTACTATGTAAGTATAACCTTACGTAAATATAACTTTTAACTTTTTTTAATTAATTAAAAAAAAATATTTTTATAAATACTTTTTAATATAAGTAATAAAGTTAATTACTTTAATAACTACTTTTTAAAAATATACTTTAAGCTTTTACTTATATTTTAATTTATAAATTAAATATTTTTTAATTTTTTTAATTTATAAATTAAAATAATTATTATTATTATTATAATTTATAAATTAAAATAATTTACTTACTATTATTTATAATTATTTTATTTTTTTATAAACTTTTACTAACTTTTTATTTTTTATATATTAAATTATATTTTTTAATTATTTAAATAAATATTTATTATTTTTTTAAATTTAAATACTTTATTAATTAATATTTTTATAATTTTATTAAAAAATAATTAAATAAAATCTTTTTTTTTTTATATATTTTACTTTAATAATTTTTTTTATAAATATAAATTATTTTAATTATTAATTAATTAATTATACTTTTATAAACTTTATTATATTTTTACTTAATTAATAATTTAATTGTTAATATAATAAAAGCTTAATTATTTATTATAATAGTTAATTATATTAAAATAAATTACTTAATATTTTTTAATTTTTTTTATAATATAATAATAATTTTAAAATTAAAGATTTAATAATATAAATTTATAAATATTAATTTTTATAATAGTTAATATAAGTAAATCTTTTTTACTTTTATAAAGTTAATTTTAAAACTTAGCTTTTTTATAAACTTTATAATAATAAAAAATTTTAAATTTAAAAAAAATTATATAATATTTATTATAATTAATTAAATAAAAGTAAAAAAAAAGTTTTAATATTAAATATAAACTTATATATTATATAATATTATTTTTAAATAAACCTAAGCTTTTTTAATAATATTATTTATAATAGTTTACTTAAATACTTTTTTAATAAACCTTAAGTATTAATAATTAATAAAAACTTAATTATTTATATAAATATTTTTAAAATTATATTTTTAATTATATATTATATTTTATATTACTTTAATAAATTAATAAAAGTAAATTATATTATTTAAAAAATAACTTTTTATATTATTATTATTTATTTTAATATTATTATTAAATATTAAAGTTATAATAATAATAAATAAAATAATATATTTATTAAACTTTTATTAATAAATATATTTTATATAAATAATTTAAAATTATTATTAATTATTAAATTTTAAATAAAAATATATTTAAATTTATTTATATTTTTACTTTATTTTAATAAATAAAATATATTTTTATATAAAAAAAACCTTTTAATAAATATAAAAAATATTTTTATTAATTATTATATTAAATAATTATTTATTAATAATAGTAAATTTAATTTATAACTTTATAAAGGTTTTTTTACTATTATTATTACTAAAATTACTATTACTTTTTTATACTTTTATTTACTTTTACTTAATATTAAATAATATATTTTAATTAATATAATATATATAAAATATTATTATATTATAAAAAATTAATTATTAAAAATAACTTTTATAATATTATTAAAATTAATAATAATTACCTTTAAGCTTTTTAATAAAATATTATTTAAAAAGTTAATATATATTTTTTATAAAAAATTAAAACCTTTTTTTTTTTTATTAATTAACCTTTATATAATATTATATATTAAACTAAAAGTATATTTAATTAATAATTTAAAAAAAAAAAAACTTATATTAATTAATATTATAAATATTATTAAAGTTTATAATTTTTAAAAATTACTTTTATATTTATAAATAATAAAAAAAAGTTTATATAAAGTTAATTAATTAATTTAATTTATTATTTATTTATTTTATAAAATATAAAATATTTTTTTTATTAAATAACTTAATTAATATAATAGTAAAAGTATAATTATTAAACTTTTTATAATTTATTTATACTTAAGTATTATAAATATTTTTTTATATTAATATAATATTAAAGTATTTTTATTTTATAATAATATAAATATTTTATATTTAAATACTTATTTAATAATTAATTAATTTAATTATTACTTTTATTAATATTATAAATTATTAATATAATAAATATATTAATATAATAAAATTATATTTATAATTATATTAATTATATTTTAAATTATTATAATATTTAAAAAGTTATTTACTTTTTTTTAAAGCTTTAGTAATAATTATTTATTTATATTTATACTTTTTATAATTTTTAAATTTAAAAACTAATACTTTTAAAAGCCTAAGGTTATTAAATTAATTATATTAAAAAAAATACTTTAATTATTAACTTTTATAAAAATATATATTTTATTAAATAATTATAAATTTTTATAAATATATTTATTATATTATATAAAGCTTTAATTAATAAAATTAATTTATTAAAAATAAATAAATTTAAAATTACTTTAAAGTAAATAATATAAATTATTAAATAAAAAATAAATTTATATTAATTAATATTAATAATATTTAAAGTAATTTTAAAAATAATAAATATAATAAATATAAAAGTAAATATAATAAAAAGAAATTATAAATATTTAAATTTAAAAGTAATTAACTTTATTTTTTTTATTATATTTATATATATTTATATAATTGTAAAGTTTATAATTAATTTTTAACTTTTATTAATTACTTTTTATATAATATTTATAATAAATTTAAACTTTTTTTTTATTTTTATTAATAATTAATTAATAAAAAGTAATAATTTTAACTTAAAAAAAAAAAAAGTAAATATATTAAACTTTAAGTTTAATATAAGTATTTTTATTTATTAACTTTTATAATTATTTATAAAAAAATTATTATAAAAATATATATTATAATTAAAGTAAAAGTTTTAAAAAAGTTTATAAATACTTTTATAAATTATAAAAAAATAATAAAGTTAAAAACTATTATAAATATATAATAAAAAAGTTATTAAATATATTATAATTATTAAATTTATAAAATTAATTAATATTAAAGTTAAATTATTAATAAAAGTTAATTATTTATAAATTTAATATAATTACTTTTAAAATATATATTAATAATTTAACTTTATAATTTATAATATTATTTTTAAATATAATTAATATTTTAAAAATAATTTTTATAACTTTAATTTTTATTATAATTAATTACTAAAATTAAATTATATTATTATTTAATTTATTTAAAGTTAATAAATAAAAGTTTAATTATTATAATAAAAGTAATAATATAATTAATAAAAAAAAAATTATTATAAAATTTATAAATAAAAAAGTAATAATATTATTTTAATTTATAAAGTAAAAAAGCTTAAATATATTAATATATTTTTTTAATTTATAAATTAAAAAAGTAATAGAAAGAAAGGCTAGTACTTAAAGTAAAGGTAATAAAATATTATTTAAGTTACTATCTTTTTTTAATTAATTAAACTAAGTTAAAAATTATACTTACATAAAGTTATATTATATAGTAAAAATACTATACCCCTTTATTAATTACTATTATAAATTATAACTTAAATATATAAGAAGTATTTACTTTTTAAAGTTAACTTTAAATTTTAAATTAAAAACCTTTAACTATTATATTAATTTAGTAAATTTATAATTTTACTATAGTAAAATACTTAAGTTATAATATAACCTTTTATTTATTTATAAGTTTTATTATTAAAAATTTATATTATAAAAAGTAATTAAATTTATATAAAATTATTATTATTATGTAATTATTTTTTTTAATTATAAAAGTAAAGTTTACTATAATTATTTTTAATTTTTAATAAATTTTATTAATAAATATTTATTAATTTTATAATTAACTTATTAATAAAAATATAAATAATTTAAAGTATTTAATAATTATTATTAATTACATTGTATATATTTAATTAAAAATAATATATTTAATAATAGTAAAAGTATATATAAAGTAATTTTAAAATTATTGTAAAAATTCTATAGATTTCTTTTTTAAATTATTAATAATTATAAGTTAAATTAAGTAAAGTAGTTTTAAATAATATTATATAAACTTATAAAAATTAAATAACTTTTTTTAATAATTTATTATTTATAAATTAATAATAGTATAAAATATATTAATTAAGAAGTATAAATAATATTATATTTTAATTTTAATTTTTTAATATAATTAATTTAATTATTTATTAATTTATTAACTTACTTTAAATAATTAAAATTTTATAATAAAAATAAATATAAATTTTTTACTTAATAAATTTAATATAAACTTTATATAATATATATTAATAAAATTAATAAATAAATTTTTTTTTAAAAAAAAATAATTATATTTTTTTAAAATTTAAAAAAAAAGTTAAAATTTACTTAAGTTATAATTATATATATATAATAGTAATAATAGGAAAATATTAATTATAAATATTAATTTATAAAAAAGTTTTAAGTTAAAAATATAATTTAATTATTAATTTATAATTTAAAAATAAATTAAGTAAATAAAAAACTTAATTAATAATTTATAAATATAAAGTACTTAAGTAAGGCTTATTTAATATTAAATTAAATATATTAAAATATATATATTTTATTTTTTATATAAATTTTATAAAATAAATAATTATTAATTTTTTTTTATTTTAAATTTTATTTTTTTAGTTAAACTTAATATAAGTTTTATAAAAGGAAAAGAAAGTAATATATTTAAAGTATAAAATTAAAAAAATCCTTTAAGTAAAAAATAAAAGGAAAAAAAAACTAAATTTAAAAAATATTAATAAAATAAATTAATTATAATATATTATTATAAAAATTACTTTAAATTTATAAAATATATAAGCTTTAAATAAATTTAAAAAAAAATAAAAAAATATATAATATAATAATAAACTATTATTAAATAAATTATAAAAAATTTATAAAATTTTATAAAAACTATTTATTTAATTATAAAACAAATTTATTAATAAATAAATAAACTTAATTAAAAAATAATAAAATTAAAAAAAAAATAAAAAAAAAATAATAGTAAATAAATAAAATTTAATATAATTATATTTTAATAATAGTAAGTTAAAATAATAAAAAAAGTAATAAATAAAAAGTAATTTTAAAATAATATATAAATTAAAGTTATTTAAAAAAAAAACATTTACTTTAATTACTTAAAATAATAAAGAAAATAAAAAAAAAATTAATAATAATAATATAAATATAAATAAAAGTAAAATTAATTATAGTAATAATCTATAGTAACTTTAACTTAAATTATAATAAAAATAATTATTAAACTTAAGCTAAAGTTAAACTAAAGGTATTTACTTTTTATAAAGCTTAATTAAAAAATATATATTAATATTAACTTATATATATAAATATAATATTAAATAAATTTAAAGTAATAGTAAAAGTATTTTAAAATTATTAATACTTTAACTTAAATATAAAGAAAAAATAAATATTTATTTAAAAATTTTATATAAATTACTTAAGCTTATAATTATTAATTTTAATAAATAAAAGTTTTAGTAATAATAAAAAGTATTAATTTAAAATAATTTAATAAAAATATTTATTTTAGTTAAAGTATTTATATAAGTTAACTTAGTATTACTTATATTTACTTTAAAAATTACTAAAACTTTTTAAATTAATAATTTAAAATTATAAAAGCTTAAAATAATTTTACTTTAATATTAAAAATATTTTTTTATTTTTTTTAATAAAAGTAAAAATATAATTTTTATTATTTATAATACCTTTTTTAAAAAGTTATAAAAAGTATAATATAACTTTAAATTAAAAATAAAAAAGTTATTAATTTAAGTATATATATAATAATATTAATAATAAGTAATATAATTTTATATTAAAAATATAGTAAATAAATATATTAAATATAATTAAGAAATTAATATAATTATAATGGTAAAATATAATATTTAATTAGTTTATTTTATTATTAAAATCTTTTTTAATTAAGTATATATTGATAATATATTTAATTAAAGTTATATTAAATATTAAAAAAAATTAACTTAAGTTTAAAATAAAATTATAATAATATATTTATAATATAAGTAAAAGATTAATAAAAAAATATATATAATATTATATAAAATATATTAATATAATTATTAATAGTAATACTTTAGTAAAGGAATTAAATTTAAGTTTATATTAAAATTTATAATAAGTAATAAAGTTTATATACTTATATTATAAAAAAGTAAGCTTATATAAATAATTAAATAATACTTATATAAAAAAGTAAATAATATAACTTAAACTTTACTTAAATATAAAGTATAGTAATTAAATAATATAAAAATTATAGGAAAATAATAAAAGAATATATATTAAAAATTAAATAGTATTAGTATATATATATATATATATATATTACTTTATATATACTATAGTATTTTAATAAATTATTTTTAAATTTAACTTAAACTTTATTTAATTCTTAGTATGAAAAATATTATAAAAAAATTTAAATTATAAAAGGAATTTAAAATAAATATAACTTAAGAATAAAAAAACTAATTTAAAATAATAAAAGAATAAAATACTTAAATATAAAAGGGAAAAAAAAAAGAAGTATATTATAAATTTAAGCTATACTTAAATTAATAATAACTTAGGTTTAATTAAACTTAAGCTAAGCCTTAAATTAATAATAATTTAAAATAGTATAGGCTTAACTTAGGCTTACTTTAAACTTAAGATAAACCTAAAGTATACTTAATTATATATTAACTAAGGTATAAATTATATATTTTTAATATATTTCTTTTTTTCTTTAAGAATAATAATTTTATTTATTTAAATACTTATTTATAATTACTATAAGGCTAGTCTTTTATAGTAACTTTAATTAATATATTATAATTGTAATTATAAAGTTATAATATTAATTAAAGAATTTAAATTATTTAATTTAGTAAAGTATTATTAAATAAAGTATTCTAAAATAATTTATAATAAATAATTAAAAAAAGTAAAGAAAAAAAATAAATTATTATTTTATTATTTTATTTTATTATTTTATTATTTTATTTTATTATTTTATTATTTTATTAATTTTTAATTATTTAATTATTATTAAAAATTAAATTAATTTTATTATTTATTTATTATTATTTAGAAATAATAAATAAATAATAAAATTATATTTTAAAATAATTATTATTAATTTATAAAAGTTATATTTATTATTAAAAGAGTTTATAAAGTTATAATAACTAAGTTAAAGAAAAATTATACTTTAGCCTTTAGTTTAAAGTTTAAAATTAGTTTATAGTTTAATTTAATTAACTATAGTTAATTAAACTAAATTTTAAAAATTTAAATTATAAAGTATAATTAATTAAAGTTTAAAATTAAACTTAAAATATATATATAAAATAATTTAAATAATAAAGTTTAAATATAATATAATTAATATATGAAAAAGCTTAAATAATAAACTTTAAGTATAATATAATTAACTTTAAGTTTATAAATTATAATTTAATAACTTAACTAAATTAAATAAACTTATATTTTTTTATTAAGTTATAAAAAATAATAATAATTTTACTTAAAAATAAATTATATATATAATATAAAAAACTATATAATAAAATAATATATTTACTTTTTTTAATAATAATTATAACTTAATTATAATAGTAAAATAACTAAATAAATAACTAAATTTATAATTAATAAAAAGTAACTTATATATATATAGGGCTATATAAGCTATATAAGACCCTTAGTTAATAAAGCTTATTATAATAATTACTATAATTTTTTTTTTAATTACTTATAGTTATTAAGCTATTATTTTTATTTTATAATATATACTTTTTTATATTTTTTCTATAGCTTTTTAAATAATATTTACTATAAGTAAATAATTACTTTTTTAATTACTTTTTTAACTTTTCTAAGGGTTTTTTTTTAATTTTTTTTCTAATTACTTTTTTAATTCCCTTTTTAACTTTTCTTTTTTTAATAATTATTATAGTTTTTCTAATACTTTTATTCTTTTTTATAGCTACTATAATTTACTTTACACTAAGCTTAGTAAGTACTATAATTACTATAAGCTTAGTAATTTACTTAGCTATAAGCTAAACTTAATTAAGTAGTTATAATTATAAAATTAAGCTTTTATTTAATATTAAATAACTTAGCTATTACTAGGAAAATTATTATTAATATTAATTAAAAATTAATAATTCTTATAAAATTAATTATATAAATATATTAATTTTTATTAATTAATATATTAAATATAGTAAAATTTTTAAGTAATTTATATATAATTATTAATTATTATATAATAATTTAAATTAAACTTTAGGTTTTTTTTTAAATTAATAAATTTACTTAAGAGGAAAAGAAATTAAATTTATAATAATATATAGTAAAGTTATAAAGAAAATAACTATAGTAAATTATAAAAAGGAAAATTATAATAATTATTATAGTAAGCTTTACTAACTAAGGGTCTTATATAACTTATATAACTTTATATATATATATAAGTTACCTTAATAAAATTATAAATTTATAATTAAAAACTTTTTAAAAAAAAAAACTAAAGCTAAGTAAAGTAAAGTATAAGCTAAATTAACTAAAGGGTATTAAAAACCTTAAGTTAAGTAAAAGTATTAAAAAAATTATTAAAAAAATTAATAAAATAGTTTATTAAAAGTTATATATATAAAAGTTTTTTTATAATTAATTTCTATTAAGTAATTTATTTTTTATACTTAGGAGAAACTATTAATTTATATTTAATATATAAGCTTTAAAAAATAATTAATTTTTAATTTAATTTATTAATAATTAAAAAGTTATATTTAATATATAGTAATAATTTAATTTATTAAATTATTATAAATTAATTTATAATTTAATTTATAAATAATTAAAATTTTATTTAATATATAATATAATTTAATTTATTAAATTATTAATTAATTTATAATTTAACTTATAAATAATTTAAAAAAACTTTATTATTAGAAATTTACTAACTTATGTTTTTTATATTTAAAATCTAAAATAATTTTTTTAATATAAAATTCATTATTTATACTAAATACCTAAAATAAATAATTAAAAATAATTACTAATTTAATTATTAAATCAAATAAAAAAAAACTATAAATAAAATATTAATTTTCTTAATTTAAAATAATATTTTTTTAATATAATTTCTTTAAGTTTATTTAATAATTTATTATTTGATTATAATAAATAAATTATATTTTATTTATTATATTTATTTTATTTTATTTATTATTTTTATTTTATTTTATTTATTATATTTATTTAATTTAATTTTATTTATTAAATAATTAATTTTATTTATTAAATAATTAATTTTATTTATTAAATAATTAATTTTATTTATTAAATAATTAATTTTATTTATTAAATAATTAATTTTATTTATTAAATAATTAATTTTATTTATTAAATAATTAATTTTATTTATTAAATAATTAATTTTATTTATTAAATAATTAATTTTATTTATTAAATAATTAATTTTATTTATTAAATAATTAATTTTATTATTTAAGGATTATACTATAATTAATTAAAATAATATTAAAGTAATATTATTAAATAATTATAATAAAGCTTTATTAAATTTATATTTATATTTAAAAGTAAATATTAAAACTTATAGTACTTTTTTAATAATTTTTAATATTTAAACTTTTAATAATTAAATTTCTTTTTTAGGAATTATTATTATATATATTAATTTAGAAATTAAATTAAAATATAAGTTAATAAATATTTTATTTTATTATTATTTTATTATTATTATTATTTATTTATTTATATTTTATTTACTTAGGGAATTTTAAAAATAATTATATTTTTTATCTTAGCTTTACTAAAATAAAAAGTATATTAATTAATAAAAAGTGTATTAATTTATAAAAAAAAATATATTACTTATAGTAATATATAATATATAAAAGAAAATACTTTATAAATTATTAATTTTATAATTTTTAAAAAAAGAATTTATTAAGTTATTACTTATTATAAAATAATATAAATTTAAATAAAATAGTTTTTTATATATAAAAATAATAATTTATTATTCTAATACTTTATTTTATATAATATATATACTTAAACTAAAGTATTTTATAAATTAATAACTTTTTTATTACTTAATAACCCCCTTAATATAATAAAGCTAAGTTAAGGATAAATAGTTATTTTTAAAACCCCCTAAGTATTAATTATAATTATATAAAGTATTACTATTTAGGGTATATATTTTTACTATTTAAGTTATATTTAACTTAATTAAGAAAGTAAATTTATTAATTTTAAAATTTCCTTAGTTTTTAAAAAGCTTTTAAAAATAGTAAAAAATTATATAAAAATAATTTAAAAAAAAGAAATTAAAAGTTTATATAGTAAATTTTAATATTCCTTTTTAATTTTATATTTTTATTTAATAGTAAACTTAAAAATCTAACTTAAAATTAAAATTAAATTTTCTTTAGTTTTATATAATAAAAATTAATATACTAAGGTTTTCATTATTATTTATATAATAAATAAGTTATTTATTTAGAAAGTTACTTAATATTATTTTTAATAAAGTAAAAAAACCTAAGTTTAAAAATACTATAGTTTCTTTTTAAAATATAATAGAGTATTACATAAGGAAGAAATTAAATAAAAATAAATAAATATAATTTAGTTATTAAATTACTAATCTTATATTTTTATAATATTAATTTTAATTTCCCTAATACTAGTTTATAGTTTTTAAAAAGTAATATTTTTATAAAAATTTTAAAAGTACTTATACTATAGCCTAAATAGTAAAAATATATAGCTTAAATAATAATACTTATTATATAAAATTCTAAGAGTTATTAGAAAGCTATATAAGCCTTTATATATATTAAGAATTTTATTAAATTTTAAAGTTTTATTTATATATATTAAAAATAAATAATAAATTTAAGTATTTATTTATAATTTTTTTATTTATTTTTATTTATTTTATTAATAAATATATTTATTTTATTAATAAATATATTTATTTTACTAATTAAATTATAGTATTATAAAAAATAATATTGTAAATAATAATATATTTATAAATATTTTTAAAGAATTTTAGAAAGAAACTTTTAATAAAAAATTTATAAATAATATTAAATATATAGTATATATTATTAATTTAATTATATAAAACATATTAAAAAATATATATTTTTTCTATTTCTTTTAATTTATTATTATTAAATTATATAAATAATAATTTTAATAATAAAAAAGAAAAAAAAAATTAATATTATTTTTAATAATAAATTTTATTTATTAATTTTATTTCTTTATTTATTTTATTTATTTTATTTAATTAATTATTATATAAATTTAATAAATTAAATATAATGAATTATTTTATTAATTAAATATACTTAAGAGCTTAATAATTTATTAAGTAAAAAAATATTAAAAACTAAAAAAATTAAAAAAAATTCTTACTTTTTATAATAAGGAAAAAATTCCTTTAGGTATTTATTATTATTTTTTTTATTTATTTATTTATAATTAATTTTTATAAATAATATAACTTAATAGAATTTAATATATTATATACTTAATGTTTTTATTAATTTAAAAAAAGCTTTAGGTAATTTATAAATATATAGAATTCTATATATTTAATTTATATAAAGTTTTATATAAATTACTTAAGTAATATAACTTATAGTAAATTATAGTAAATTATAATATACTATAGTATATTATAGTATATTATAGTAAATTATAGTAAATTATAATATACTATAATTATATAAATTTATAATACTTAAATAGCTTAAATTAAGCTTTATACTTAAAAAGAATATATATATACTTAAGGTTTAAAACTTACTTTTATAAATAAGGATTTTAGTTAATAAATTACTTTAGTTAATAATTTAATAATACTTTTACTTTTTATAATTATTTTAAACTAAATTACTTTTAGTATTATATATTATATATAATATACTTTAAATTAGCCTTTTAGAAACTTAATTTAAGCTATTTAAATATTATAGTTAATTATATTAATAAATAAATTAGTAAAGTTATATATTATAAATTATATTACTTTTATATTATAATTATATTATTCTATATTATAATATACTATAATATACTATATAGCTTATATAATTTATATAAGACTTATATAAATTAAATATATAGAATCCTATATATTTATAAATTACTAAAGCTTTATTATATTATTATAATAATATAATTAATAAAGAATTTAAAAAAGTATATTTTTTATTATAATTATAAAAGTTATATTATTTATTAATTAAATATAGCCTTTTTTAAATTCTTTTAACTATTATATTTTATTACCTATAGGTCTAAGGTAATTATTTAAATAAAAGTTATTATTATATATTAAACCTAGTTCTATAAGTCCTATAGGTTAGCTATTCTTAAGGAATAAACTTTAAAAAGGGTTTTATAATTTATATTAGTAAAGTAGTTAAGTTAATAAATAAGTAATTTTATTATTAACTATAAAATAAAGTATTTAACTATTTAATTTAAATATTATTATATTAATAATAATTAGTTATTTAAGTATTTTAATAAGTAATATAAAATAAACTTATATATTTAATTATATATTCTAAAGTTAAGTAAAATTACTTATAATTTTAATTAATTTATATATATATTAATTAGAATTAATATTAATTCTAATTAACTATTTCTTAATTAATTACATAGCCTAATATTTATCTAAGGGTACCTACCCTATAGGCCCTTTGTTATAACTATAAGAGCTAAGTTATAATAAATATAATTAAATAAAATAAAAATAAAAAACTTACTAAATTAAAATTTCTAAGTTTATTAGAAAATAAAATAATTAACTTTTTTAATTTATTATATATTTTATAAATATATAATAATACAATTAAAATAATTATATAAAGTTAACTTTATAATTTAATAAAAATCTTTAAAAAATAAAAAATATAAACTTTAATTTTTTTAAAGCTTTTTATTTAACTAAATATAAAATATTAACCTTAATAAAACTTATGAAAATCCTATTAAGGAGTAATAAAAATATACTATTATAATAAAATTTATAAATTTAAAAACTTTTATATAATAATAAGCTACTATTATATAAAGACTTATAAAATAATTTTAAACTTTATAAAGTTAATAATAAAAATAATTATTAATAATATAATTAATAGTAAACCCTATAGTAACTTAGCCTTTATAATATAATAATAAAAACCTAAAGAAATTATTAAACTATATATTAAATAAATTTAAAAAAAAGCCTTAAGTAAATTTAAAAATTCTTTATAAATATAAAAAACTACTTTAGCTATTTTTTAATTACTATAGTTAATAATATTATAAAAGTTTAAATTATAAAAACTTATTTAACTTAAAACTACTTAAAAATTAATTTAAATTATATTTTAAAGATTTTAAATAAACTTGAATTAAAGAAATAATATATTAATAAACTATTTATAATTATATATTTTTAAAAAATAATTTAAAAAGCTATATAAAAAAACTAATAAAGCTAAAGAAGTAAAAGAAGTACTTTTATAAATTAAATAAATTAAATTATATACTAAATATATAGTATTTTTATATATTTAGCTACTAAAATTAACTTAAATAATAAAGTATAATATATATTTTACTACAAGACTAAAGTTTAATATTAAAGATAAATTATATTAAAATAAATTATTTAATATTTTAAATAAACTTTTTAAAAAAGCTACTTATATTAATAAATATTATTTAAATAATATAAAAAATATAAATAAAAAGGAAATATATAAAAAATAATCCTTAAGTATTTTACTTTAGTAATAATATTAACTAAGGAAAGAAATAAAATATTATATTATATAATAATAAAAAACTAAATTAATAAACCTTAGTATTATTAAAGTATAATATAAAAATATTAAATATTATAATTATGAAAAAAAAAATATATAAAAAAATATTATTAAACTTTAAAAAAAAATAATAATAAAAAATTTATATTTATTTTAAAACCTAAAGAAAACTAAGTTATTAATATTATATAACCTTAGTAAAATTATAATATATTATACTTTTTAATATATTATAATAATAAATATAAACATACTTTAGTAATAAATAAAAAGTAAATTAACCCTAAGGAATTAAAAAATACTTTAAATATACTTAAGGAAGTTACTTAAGAAAAAATAATAAAAATTAAATAATAATATACAAACTTACTTAAAAATAAATAATATTAAAAAAATAAACTTATACTAAAATATTAGTTTAATAAATCCTTAATATATAAACTTACTATTATTATATTTAAATAATAATAAAATAATAAAATAAGAAAATTTACTTAATTTTAAAAATAAAAAAAAGAAGTTATTTATAAATAAGAATAATAAAAAGCTATATAATAATATAATAATAATTTTTAAAATACTATAATATAAAACTATAATATAAAATATATAAACCTTTAATATTACTAAATTATATAAAAACTATAAATTTTAAAAACCTTAAGGTTTAAGATACTTTTATAAATAAAAACCTTTAGAAATTAAATAAATACCCTTAAATATAATAAAAATAATAATAGTTTTTTAAATACTACTTTATTAGTAAGCCTTATATTATAGGAACTTTTTAAATAATAAAATAATATTAAGTAAATTAACCTTATATAATATTATAATAAAATTTAAGTATTAGTAAAGAATTTTAATAATACTTAATAATAAAAATACTTTATACCTTAAGCCTAAGGTATTAAAAATACTTTTTACTATATTAATAATATTTTAATTATAAATTAATATAATAAAGTTAATATTATTAATTATAAACTATTATATAAATAATATATTATACTTTAAACTTTAAAAATAATATAAAAATATAAAATTATAAAATATAAATAAAATAAATTTATACTTTTATAATAAAAACTATTATAAAAAATACTAATATTAATAATATACTTTTATATATATTACTTATAACTTAAAATAATAAAGATTTAACTTTATAAAATATAATATTAATAATAAATTATAAAAAATTAACTTAAAATAAACTTTAAAAATATTATAAATTATTATTAAAAATATTCCTTTAGCTTAAATATACTTAATATAAATACTATAATATTTAAAATTATAAACTAAAATAAATTACCTTAGACTTAAATAATATAATTATTAACTTTTATAATAATAATTATTATAATAATATAAATAATATAATTTACTATAACTTAAATATTATATAAAATAAAAATTATAAAAATTTTAAATACTTAATATTTTAAAAAAATACTTAATTATAATTTATATAAACTTAAGAGCTATAATAAATTATATTATACTTTAATTTATTAACTACCTAAAGTTAATTAATTATAAAAAAAAAAAACTATATATATTTACTAATATTAAATAATAACTTTATATATAATAATAGAATTATTAATTATAAAACTAATTACTTTAAAATTTAATTTAGTAAAATCTTTTTTAATTATTTAAAATTTAATATTATAATATTTTAAAATATAATATACTTTTTAAAATATAATTAACTAAAGTTATATAACTTAATATTAATTCTATATAATATAATAACTTATACTTAATTAATTAATTTTTAGTAAAATTATAATTAAATTAAAAAAATTAATAAAATATAATAATATTTTTAATAATAAAATTGACCTTTATATTAAATAAAAAAAAAATATAAAAATATATAAAAATAAAAATAATTATAAAATAAATACTTATTATAAAACTAAAAAGTTTTTAAAAATAATTAAATATATTAAAAAACTTAAAAAAAAATAACTTAGATTTTTTAACTTAATTATATAAAAAGTTAAAAATTTATATTACTAAAATTAAAATACTTTAAAATATTTAAAAAATATATTAATAAACTTTAATATATAAAAGTCTTTAATAAAAAACTTAATATTAAATTACTTAAAATATAATTAATAAAATTATAAAATTAAATTATAAATAATAAAGTCTTAATATTTAATAAAATTTATAACCTTAAGTATTATTAAGCTTAAAATACTTTAATAAATAAATTACTAATTGACTATATTAAACTTTTTAAATCTTTAGTAAAATATTTAATTATATTTATACTTAAAAAAAATAATAAACTTTAATTTATTATAAATTATTAATAATTAAATATAATAATTAAAAAAAATATTATACTATTACCTTTTAATTTTAAAAATTAAAAACTAATTTATAAAAAGCTAAAATCTTTATATTATTAAATTTTAAAAAAGTATATAACTTTATTTAAATTAAAAAAAGTAATAAATAAAAAACTACTTTTTATATAAATATAAACTTTATAAATATTAAGTAATACTTTTTAAATTTATAAATACCTTAGTATTTTTTTAAAAAATAATTAACTATATATTATAAAACTTATATAAATTATTTTATTATTATATACTTTAATAATATTTTTATTTACTTTAAAAACTAAAAAATATAAAAAATATATTAAAAAAGTATTATAAATACTTTAAAATAATTAACTTTTAGTAAAACCTAAGAAATATAACTTTTATATATAAAAAGTTATATTTTTAAAATATATTATTACTTAGGAAAAGTTTAAATAAACTTTAAAAAATTTAAAGTAATTAATAATTAAAAACCTTAAAAAATATTAAGTAAATATAAAGCTTTTTAAAATTATTAACTTACTTACTTAATACTTTTATTAAAGACTTTTTAAAAATTATTATATTATTTATAAACTTAATAAAAAAATATTAAATTTAAATTAATATAAAATACTTTAATTATTTTTAAATACCTTAAATAAGCCTTATTATTACTTTAATATTTATAATATTTAACTTAATAAACCTATTATAATTAAAACTAATACCTTAGAAATTATATAATTAATAAAAGTACTTTAATAATTAAATAATATACTTAAAAAAAAACTTAAGGTTTATTACTTACTTTTTTAAAAAACTAAATAAACTTAAACTTAAATACTTTATTTATAATAAAGAATTTATAATTATATATTAAATACTTAATAAATAATATTAAAAATACTATTATAAAAAAAGTTAATTTTTAATAATTATTTTTATAAATTATTAAAATATTATTTACTTTATAATAATATGAATTATTTTATAAATAAGTTAAATATTATAAAACTATAGCTATTATTGATATTATAGCTATAGTTATAGTAGTTATTTTAGTACTCTTTAGGGTACTATAGTTAGCTTATAGTATTAACTATAGTTATTTTTAATTAGCTATCCCCTATAGCCTTTTATAACCTTCTATAACCTTAATTATAGTTATACTTAATCCTTAATCTAAGAGCCTACCCTATAGCTTATAAGCAACTGCTTAATTAAGTATAGCTTCTTAGCCTTTTAAATAACTACTGCTTAATTAAGCATAGTACTATTAGTAACTATAAGCTCCTTAGCTTATAAAAGGTTATAGTACTAAATAGCTTTATAATAATTAATTTACAAAAGTCTAAAAATTAAATTTGATTTTTATAGACTTACTTTTTTAGGGATTTTAGTTAATTAGGATATTAGAATTCTGCTTATATAAGCGTTTTTAGCTAATTAGATCGCTTGAAAAAGCGGGTCCCTAGGATTATAAAGGGGGAGCCTTACTAAAAGGCTTAAAATCGCTTAAATAACTATTAGTAGCAAAAGGTAACTTTTATATAAATCTTTAATAAAACTACTTATTAAATACTTAACGATTCTACTACTACTAGAAGGAATTAGAATACAAAAGTTATACTAATTGATAGCTAGGAAAAGGGGCTATTTAACGGTACTAGTCTTATAGTTTAATTCCTAATGGTTGTAGAGGAAATTGAAATATAAATAAAAGAGGTTTTCCTAAGTTTTCCTATATTAGTAATTATAAGTATTTATAGTAATAACTAGCTATTATAAGCTAAATTATACTTTATTATACTTTTTTACTTTAATTACTAGATTAGTAATAAGACTAGCTACCCTGTAGTACCTTTATAGTTTTATAAATTATAAGCCTAAATTATTATTTTATTATATAAAATAATAAATAGCTTTATTAATAACTTTTTATTTTTACTATTGAATACTACTATTAAGACTTTCCTTTTGATAAAAAAAAACCTACTTTATACTAATACCTTTGAATATTTATAATTGATTATTATAAAAATAAACACTTTGCTATATCTCTTTTAATTTTGACTTTTTTTATATAAAAAGTAGTTTATTTTAAAGCGCTAAGAATTAGCTTTTAGAATATATAACTTTTGTCCTATTATCTTAAGAAATTGATTTTATATTAATTCTTTTGTAAAAATAGGTACTGAAAAAAATATTATTCCTAAACTTTATAGAAGTGAGAATTATATAACTTAGTTGCTTAGAATAGAAGCTTTTCTTATTAAAGAAAAACTTATAATTATTATTAAAAATAAAGAAAATAATAAAACTAAAATTGCATTAGTAAATATAAAATTAAAGTTATTAAATAGCTTACTTTTGTAAATAAAATATTATAATAATGTTTTTGAAGCTTAGGAGGGTTTAAATACTTTATATAATAATAAAGGGTTTTCTTTTAACTTTTTTATTATAAAAGAATTATTTAATATAAATTTGAATAATTTTAATAATATAGAAGAATTCCTTAATAAAATAAAGGAACTAATAGAAGATTTAAATTCTAGGGATATTAAAATACTAGAAATTATTATAATAGCTTAGTTATTAAATAATCTAAATGATTTTTATCTTAGTTTTATAATTAATATTAATTAAACCCTAAGAAATAACCCTAATACTTATAATTTAGAATCTTTAATAGCTATTATACTAGATAAATTTAAAAAGTATAAAAATAATAATAGTAATTATTATATTACTATTAAAAATAATAAAAATAAAAATAATAAAAAGCCTTAGAAAAAAAATAAAATTATTGTAAAATATAGTAATTGTAAAATAAATAAGTATTTTAAAAAAGATTATTATTTTTTATATTTTAATAAAGCCCTAAAATATTAGAAAATAAATAATAAAAATAATAATAATAAAATAAATATTATAGCCTAACTTAGGATTAGAAAGTATATTAGAAATATACTTTAGAAGAATACTAAATCTAAGTAATTAATTACTATAGGATTAATAAATAAATTATAAAGCTACCTTAAATAAATTACTTTTATTAAAGTAATTTTATACTTAGGCTTACGATTCTAAAAGTAAGCTACTAAAAATAATTAAATATATAAAATTTAATTCTTTTTTATACTTTTTTAAATAACTTAAATAAATAGTTATTAATAAAGTATTAAAATTAAATATAAATTAAATTTTTATTATATTTTACTTACTTTATAATTATATTTACTTAAAGCTACTTTTTATTTTTTTTATTAATATAAATAATTAACTTTAGTTATTACTTAGAACTTACCTTATACTTATTTAAGTATTAAGTTAATATTATATATTAATAACTTTTATTTAAAAAAATACTAAGTAACCTTTAAGTAATATAAACTATTATATTTAAAGTAGGACTAGCCTTTAGAACTTTAATTACTAACTTAGTATATTTACTATAAATAATAATAAAAATATTACTATATAAAATTATTTAATATTACCTTTTTTAAAAATAATTAATTTTAGTACTTATTTAAAATATATATAAACTTAATAAAATTCTAGTTAATAAACTTAATAAAAATAAGCTTAAAATAGTTAATATTAAAATCCTTATTAAATAATAGCTACCTCTTATATTTAAAAAAAATATTAAAGAACTTTACTTATACTTAATTTAATTTAAAGTATATTTTAAAAATTTTAAAAATACTTTTAATACTACTAAAAAAAAGGTTTATTTTACTACCTTATACTTTAAAAATACTACTTTAAAATAATTTAAACTTATTTTAAATAATTACTTAAAAAGTAAAAGAATAAACTTAATAAATCTTTAATAATTATAATAAATATATTTTTAAATTAAAAAAAGTATTTAAAAATATTAATAAAAATAAAATAATTAAAAATACCTTAATTAATATATATTAAAAAAGGAAATACTTAAATTATATTATAAAATTCTAAAATATTACTATATATTTTAATTAAAATAAGTTAGTATTTATTAAATAGTTTTATAATAGTTTTAAATAAAGAAATTAAAGAAAAAAGTATATAATATTAATTAATTAACTTATACTTAATTTTATTTATAAATATTTATATTTAAGCTAATAATCTATTATATAAACTTAAAATTAATACTTACTTAATAATATTAATAAAATAAATACTTAAGCTTAACTTAAAGTAAAAAATAATATAAGGAAATTATTAAAAATAATAATAATAAACTTAAAAAATAAATTTAAATATTTTATAATATAAAAGTATTATAATTATAGTAAAATAAAATATATAGCCTAAAATTATTAAATACCTTAAGAAAAAATATAAAAATAAAATTCTAAAATTAAGGAAAAAAGTCTATATTATAAATAAAAATAAATAATCTTTAACTTATTATAATAAAAAAATAATAATTACCCTTAATATAAAAAATTAAATAAACTAAGAAATAACCTTACTTAAAAATATACTTAATTTAATTAAGGACTTTATAATAAAGCTATAGCTTAATAAAACTTATAGGCTACTATTATATAAAAAATAAATTAAAAATATTATTAACTTTATTAAAAGTAAATCTAAAGAAATTAATAAACTTATTAAGTTTTAATAATAAGTTAATATTTATAACTTAAATAAAATATTAAAACTTTTATTTATTAAGAAATTTAAAATAAACTTATATAATAGTAACTTATATAATAAAAAATAATAAATTATTATACTTAAATATAAATAAAATATAAAAACTTAAAGGAAAATACTTAATAAATACCTTAAAATTACCTTTAAATTAATTTTATAAATAATAATTATTATTAAATTTATTAAATAAACTTATATTACTTATTAATATATATATTATAAAGTAAAAAATAAAATATAATACTTTTTTATAATAAAATTTAGTAACTATTATAAACCCTTTTTACTATAAAAAATAATATAATAAATAAAAAGGTTACTTATAAATTTTAAGAATTATAAATTATAATACTTAAACTTTATTTAATATACTTTATAAATATAAAAATAATAAATAAATAAAAAACTACTTAAGCTATTAATATATTATTTACTAAACTTTAAAACTTATTTAATAATATAATTAAAATAAAGGAACTAAAGTATATACTTTTAAATAATATTAATAATATAATAAACTAAATACCTTAAATATTAAAAATATAAGTTTAAAAATTAATATAACTTAGTTTTAAAAGAAAAATAAACTATAAAATAATAATTAATAAACTTAATTATATAATATTAAATTTAACTTTAAAACTTATATAAAAGTACTTAAGGAATTACTTAAAAAATATTATAAATATAAAAAACTTTTAATAATATAAAATAATTAAGTTACTTATAAAATCTATATTAAATAAATAAAATTATATTATAAAGTAGTAAAATAGAAAATTATAAAAACTTATATTATAAATTATATATACTTATATAAAATTAAAGACTAATACTTTAAAAAACTAAAATAGTTTTTAAATAAAGTATTATAAAATTAATAAATTTATATTTTTTAAAAAGGAATATAAATATAATAGTAATAAAAAATAAATAATTTTTAAAAAAAAAATTACTTTTATAATAATATAAAATAAAAAACTATTTAAAGTTTTAATAAACTTTAAAGTAAATAAACTATATATTAATTATAATTATAATATACCTATAATTATTATAAATATAAAAACTATATTAACTTTTTTATAAAAAAGAAAATAATTTAAATATAATAATAAATAAGTAAAAAAATAAATTAATTACTTATATTTTAAAGTATTTAGTTAAATTACTTTAGTAATATATAATATTATTAATACCTTAAAATATAATATTATCCTTAAGTATACTATAATTATACTAATATAAACCTTAATAATATAAAGTAAAAGCTTAATTTATTAATAAAATAATAAAAAAACTTTAAATTTAAAGGAAGTTAAAAACCTTAACTCCTAAGCTTAAAAAAATTCCTTATATAATAATAATAAAAATAATTTAAAGCTATAAAAGCTTAATCTTTAAAAAAGTTTATTAAAGAAAAATAAAATTTATATAAGCTTAATTAATTTTAGAAACTATAAAAAAAAAAGATAATTAAGAAAAAAAAAACTATAGATTTAATAGCTAATATTTTAAAATAATATTAAAAGTTTAAGGCTTTATTTTAAAAAACCTTAAAAAATTTAAATCCTTAATAAAAATATATAAATACTATTATATACTAAATAAATTATATAATAAAATTAAAAAAAAAAGAAGTAACTAAAGTATTTTTTATTATATAACCTTAATTAATTAAAACTTAAATACTTTTAATAAATAAATATAAAAATAAAAAAAAAAAATATTAAAATTTTTAACTCCTTAATATAATACTTTATTATTTTTATTTTAAAAATAAAAAACTATAATTAATTATTAATTATAAATAATTAAATAATATTATAATTAAATTAAATTCCCTTACTATTAATATTTAAAGTAAAAAATTAATTATAAAAAGCTATAATATATTCTTAGCTAAATTTTACTAATATTTATAAATTAACTTAAATAAAAAAAGAATATAAATAAATAATAGTTTTTAGTACTTAGGGGAATTTTATAAATTTTTAATAATACCTTAAGGATTAATAAATATACTTATATTTTTTTAAAAAAAAATTAATTATATTTTTTAAAAATATTAAAATAAATTTATTATTATTTACTTAAATAATATTTTAATATATTTAAAACTAAGAAAAATATAAAGAATATATATATTAGTACTTTAAGTATTATAAAATAATTACCTTTTTATAAACTTTAAAAAGTACTAATTTTATATATAAAAAGTAGAATTTTTAAAATATATTATTACTCCTAAAACTATATAAATAAACTAAAGAAAATTACTATAATTAATAAATAACTAATACTAATATTAATTAAAAAAGTATAAAGTTTTTATAAATTAGTTAAATTATTATTAATATTTTATTTAAAACTTTTTAACTTTTACTTAACCTTTAATTAATATAATAAAGAAAAATTAAAAGTTTAAATAAATAAAAGAAGTAAAATAAGTATTTTAAGTAATTAAATAAATTATAACTTTAAAACCTATTTTAATTATATATAACTTAAAAAACTAATAAAAATTAAAATTAATATATTAAAATATATAATTAAAAAAGTACTAAATTAATAAAATAATAAAGGAAAACTTTATTTTATAGTATTTTACTTATAAAAACTTAATAAAGCTAAACTTAATTATATAATTTATAATAAAAAATTTTAAAAATTAAAAGCTATTTAAAATAATAAAGTTAATATTATAAAAAAAGTAAATTTTATTAAAATTTTTATTAATTATTAAAATATTACTTACTTTATATTTACTTAGAAATTATTTAAATAATAATTAAAATACTTTAAATTCCTAAGTAAATTTAATTATAAACTAATATATTATAAAAAATTAAAAAATAAAAAAGCTAATATACTTAGTAAAAAAATTAATTATTTTTAAAAAATCCTTAATTACTAAAGTATTATATTATACTTAAAATATATAAGGTAATTATAAATAAAGATTTTTTAATATAATTTTTAAAGTATAAAAGTATAATAAACTTTTTAAAAAAATTAAAAAGTATATAAAAAATTAAAAACTATATTAGTTTTTATTTTAAATTATAATATAAAATAAATATTTTATAAATAATAATAAATATAAGTACTTTTTAATTTATAAAAGAAAGTTATAAAATATATTTATAAATACTTACTATTTAAATATTAAGGAATTATAATTATATATTAATAAATACTTATAATATATTAATTTAAAGAAATAAAGAAAAAATTACTATTAATATTATAATAACTATAATAAATATTAATATACTAAATATAAAAAATATAAACCTTTTATAGAAAACTATAACTTTTACTAATATTTAAATTACTATAGGAAATAATTATTTTTAATTATATTATAAACCTACTACTTTTTAAAAAACTTTTTACTAAAGTAATTTATAATAGTATTTTAATAATAATAAATAAATTTATAAAAGTAAATATACTTTTATTTTATTAAAAATTATATTTAGTAAAAAACCTTTATATATATATATTTAAAAATAATAATAGTTAATTATAATATACCTTAAGAAATTATCTTTTTAATGATAAACTTTTACCTTTAAGTTTTAGTAAAAACTTATAATAAAACTTAAAGTAAATTATAAACTTAATAATATATATTATCCTAAAATAAATAATTAAATAAAATAAATAAATTAAATTATAAAATAATATTTAAAATACTTTATTAACTTATAATAAAATAATTAAGTTAATAAATTACTTTTTATTTAATTATATTATAATAATATAAAATTTAAATTACTAAGTTAATATTATTTTATACTTTATATAAATATACTTCTTTAATATATAAGCTACCTTAGAAAAGGTCCTTAATATTAATAAAATATAACTTTAAGTAAAATTAATAATTAACTTATATAAAAAACTAAAAATATAACTAAAACTTATTTAAAAATATATAAAATACTTATATAAATAAAAATAAAATTAAAAAACTAAACTTTTAGGAAAGGGATATAGTTTACTTACTTTAATATATATAAAGTTATAAAATATAAATATTAAAATAAATTAATTAAATAATAAACTTAATTTTAGAAAAAATTAACTTATTTAAAATTTTAAAGAAAATTAATAATATTAATTATAAATTAAAAATACTTAAAAGGTATATAACTAAAATACTTTATATTTTATATATTACTTTTAGAAAAAGTATAAATTAATAAAGTAATAGAAAAACTAATTTTAAATAAAATTATTATTTTAAAAAATAAAAAAAAAAAAAAAGTTAAAAAAGTTTTGTAATATAAAGGAATTTAAAAAAAAATAATAAAATTAAATACTAGTTAAATAAAAAAAATATAACTTAATTTATAATACCTAAGAACTTATTAAAAGCTTTAACTTAATAAATCTAATATAAAACTTTTAAAAAAATTAAAATTATATTTAAAACTCCTAATATTAGTTATTTAATAAACTAAATAACTTAAGAAGAAAAAAGTATATAAATTTTTTTAATAATATAAAAAAACTAAATTTATAAACTTTAAACTAATACCTAAGGAAATTTAATTAATATTATTAAGTACTAAGATTTTATATTACTTAGGCCTTAAATACTATTTTTTTTATTTAACTTTTATATTTTATAATATATTAACTTAATACTATACTTTTTAACTTTTTTATATAATAAATATAAAATAAGTAACTTATAGCTACTGCTACTTTACTTTAAAAATTAATAAATTAAGTATAAAAAAAATCTAAGGCTTTTTTAACTTTCTTTTTCTTTTTCTTTAACTTCTTTTACTAATTTAATACTTTTATTACTAAACTAATTAATAATAACCTTACTATAGAAAAGGAATATATTATTATAAAAAAATATAACTAATACTTTATTATAAGAATAATTATATTTAATATACTTATAATAATAAAATAAATCCTTAATTATATAATAAGTAATTAATTTATAAAAATAATAAAAATAAAGTATATTTACTTTAGATTTATTAGTTAAAATAAATAATATAAGTAATAATTACTTATAAGCTTTATAAAAAACAAGTTTTAAGATTATATTTATAATAATATAATTAAAGAAAGAAAAACTAATTAAATAAACCTATAAAATTAAGCTATACTTATAATACTATTATATAATAAGCCTTAAGGATATTAATAAAGAAAAAGGGGGTATTATATTATAGTTAACCTAAAATTAAAAAAGTATATTAAAAATATACCTTAGAAAAATACTAAATTTAATAATTAATTATTATAAAAATTAATAAATAAATTATAAATTACTTTAAATAAATTACCTTTAGTAAAGTAATTTTATACTTAAGCTTTATAATTTTAAAAGTAAATTATTAAAAATAATTAAATATATAAAATTTAACTATACTTTTTAAATAACTTAAATAAATAGTTATTAATGTATTAAAATTAAATATAAACTAAATTTTTATTATATTTTACTTACTTTATAATTATATTTATTTAAAAGCTATTTTTTATTTTTTTTACTTAATATAAACTAATTAACTTTAGCTTATTACCTTAGGAACTTACTTTATACTATTTAAGTATTAGGTTAGGATATTATAATAAATAAGGCTTATAAGAAAAAATCTCTTAATAAGGAAGAAATAGAAATTAAAGAAATAAATAATATAATAGAAGAAGAAGAAGATACTATGGATTATACTTTTATACTAAAGGTATTACTAATTAACGAAGATTTTTGTAAGTTAATTTTTATAATAAATAATAAAAATAATATTAATATTAATAATAATATAGAATTTTATAAAATTCCTTTTATTTATAATATAGGGGCTATTAGGTATGTGACTTTTAATAAGGAAATTTTAATAAATTATAAAAATATTGAAAAAATAGTTTTTTAAGGAAAAGCTATAAAAATTAATATTAAAGGTTTTAAAGATATTTTATATTCTTTTTTTAATAATAATAATAATAATAATTTTATTTTAATTAAAAATATATATTATATTCCTGAATTAGGTATTAATATTCTTTTATATTATTGTTTAAATATGAAATTTATTGTAGATAATAAAAATCCTTTTCTTTTAAATAAGAATAATAATATAATAATAAAAGGATATATAAAAAATAACTTAATTTATTTTGATCTTAATATAAAAATACTAAATAAAATCTTCCTTATAAATAATAATATAAATAATAATAATAAAAAGGTAAATTTATATTTTTAGTATTAAAGACTAGCTTATATAAATATAAAGCCTTTAATAAAATTAATAAAAAGATTAAAAAATAATTATTATTTTAATAAAGAAGATATAATTAAAATAAAAAATTGTGATATTTACTTTAAGGCAAAGTTTATTAATAAAATAAATAAAAAATCTTTTAATAAAGAATATAAATTTTTTGAAAAAATATATATTAATATTTAGGGACTTATAAAAATTCCTACTTATAATAATTATAATTCCTATATTTCCTTTTTAGATAAATATTTTTATTATTTATATATATTTTTAATAAAAAATAAAAGTAAGGCCTTAGAAAAATTTAAGGAATATAAAAAACTAGTAGAAAATTCTATTATTAATAGTAATAATAATAATAATAATAAAATAAAAGAAGTTTATTTTAATAATATTAGAGAATTTATTTTCCCTATTAAAAAATACTATAAAAATATAGGAATTTTATATAATAATTCTCCTCCTTATACTTATGAGCTAGTTAGTACTATAGAAATAATAAATAAAATAATATTAAATAAAACTAAGGCTATATTATATAATATAAATTTACCCTTTTATTTATAGGGGGAAGTATTATTAGCTGCAGTTTATTTATATAATAGAACCCTATATTCTAGCCTTAATTTTAAGGTACTAATAGAATTATATAATAATAAAAAACTAGATTTATTAAATTTAGATAAAATAAGGGTTTTTAGAAGCTTAGTTTATTATAAAAATAAAAATCTTAATAATAAATTAGAAACTAAGGCTTATAAAGGAATAATATTAGGTTTTTTAAATAATAAATATAATTATAAAATCTAGAATTTTGAAATTAGAAAAATTATTATCTTTAGAAATATAGTAATATTAGAAAATAATTTTATTTTTAATAAAAATAATAATAATAATAATAATAATAATAATAAAAATAATAATAATAATAATAATAATAATAATAATAATAATAATAATAATTTATTAAGCTTAGAAATTAATATTGATATTCTAAGGAAGTTAGATAATTTTTATAAATAATATATAGAAATTCCCTTAATTTTAAATATAATATATAATAATAATATAAAAGTGGAGCCTTCCTTTTATAATAATGCTATTATTAGTCTAGATAAAGAAAAGTAAGTTTAATTTATGAAGGATAAAATAAATAAATTAATAAAATAAAAAACCTAGATTATAATAAATTGTCCTTCTACTTGTAAACTATTGGGAGGTCAATGGGTATATAAAATTAAGAATATTAATTTAAATTCTTATAATAAAGATAATAATATAAAAATTACTTTATTAAAAAGCCCTAATCTAGCGCTTTTTAATAATAATAAATATAAATATAAAAGTTATTGGGTTGTATAGGGTTTTAAGTAAATAAAAAATCTTAATTATAATGAGACTTTTTCTATAACTACTTAACTAGAATTTATAAAAATACTATTATTAATAGCTATTTTTAATAATTAAGTAATAAATTAATATAATATTAAAAATGTATTTGTATATGTAAATATAGATAAAGAAATATATATAAAAAATTTTATTGGCTAGGAAGATTATATAATAAAAAATTCTATAAAAAATAATAATAAGGATTATAAAAAACCAGTTGCAAAGTTAAATAAAGCTCTGTATAGTTTAAAATAAAGCCTTAGACTTTAGTATAATTTTCTTTTTAATATAATAAAGTCATTAAGATATATATAAAATCCTTATAATGAGGGTATTTTTATAAATAAAAATAATAAAATAATAATAGTAATATACATTGACGATTTATTATTTATAGGTCCTTTTATAGATAATATTATAAATTTAGAAAAAATCCTTTCTAAGTATATAAAAATCTAGAACTTAGGGGAAATAAAAGATTTTCTAGGAATTAATATAATAATAAATAGAAAGAATAAAACTATAATATTCTCCTAATATAATTATTTAATAAATAAAATAAAAGAATATAATAAGGAAAATATAAGAAATTTAGAAATTCCCTATATTATAAAATAAAAATTATAAAAAGCAAATATAGAACTTAATAATAAAATAATAAATTAATACTAAAAAGAAATAGGTTTTTTATTATAGTTATACTTAAAAATAAGACCTGATATTACTTATAGTGTTATTAATTGTTTAAAATATATATTAAAACTAAATAATTTATATATAAAAGCTTTAAATTAAATTTGGAAATATTTAAATAAATTTCCTAATTTAGGAATTATATATAATTGTAATATTCCTTTTAATTTTTATAATTTAAGGGGTTATTCTAATGCAAATTGGGCTATTGACCTGGATAATAAAAATTCTAGTTCTGGATTTTCTTTTTATATATATAATAATTTAATTTCTTGGAATTCTATTATACAAAAGACTATTAGTCTTAGTACTTGCAAATTAAAATATATAGCTTTAAGAGAGGCTACTAAAGAAGCTATTTATTTAAATAATTTATTTTTATATTATTTAAATATATTAGGTATAAAATATAATAATATAATTTTACTTATTTTAATAAATAACTAAGCTATTATTAAATTAGTAAAAAATTCAGAATTTCATAAAAGGTCAAAGCATATAGAAATAATGTATTATTTTACAAGGGAAGCTATAAAAAATAATAAAATAAAGGTTTTTTATATAAAATCAAAAGATAATATTGCTAATTTCTTTACAAAACCTTTAGTAGCTTCTAAATTTAATAATTTTAAAAATTAGCTTTCCTTAGCTATTTTACAATAATAATATTCCTTATATATTTAATAATAAAGGTTTTTTAATTATTAAGTTAGTTTTCCTTTATATAATATAATAAAGGTTTTATTATATTGTTTTCCTTTATAATAATAAAGATTTTCCTTAGATATATAGTTTTTCTCTATATAAAAAAAGTTTTTTTTTTACTTTAAATAATAAAAAGTTTTTATTTACTTATTTTTCTTATATAATATTAATTTTCTTTATTTTTTTTACCTTTATAAAGGTTTTTCTATTAAAGATTATATATACTATATAACCTTTAAGGGGGGTATATAAGACTATAACTATTATTGATATTATAGCTATAGTTATAGTAGTTATTTTAGTACTCTTTAGGGTACTATAGCTAGCTTATAGCGCTAGCTATAGCTATTTTTAGTTAGCTATCCCCTATAACCTTCTATAACCTTCTATAACCTTAATTATAGCTATACTTAATCCTTAATCTAAGAGCCTACCCTATAGCTTATAAGCAACTACTTAATTAAGCATAGCTTCTTAGTCTTCTAAATAGCTACTGCTTAATTAGGTATAGTGCTATTAGCAGCTATAAGCTCCCTAGCTTACAGAAGGTTTATAACGGACTAGTCTATATAAATAGTATAGGGTAGTTCTTAAGGTAATAAACTAGTCATAGTTTATATTAATAAAAGTAATAGAATATAATTTAAGTAATTTTATTATATAATTAGTAAATTAAATATAAAGATTAATTTTATTATTATATTAATAATTAGCTATTTAAGTTATTTAAAAAATATAATAATTAAATTTTATATATTTAGTTAATATTATTAAGTTAATAAAGGTTAATAAGTAACTTATATTAACTTATATTATAAATTACTAAAGGTTAATAAATAACTTATATTAACTTATTTTTTATTAATAAATTAATTTATAATTAATTTAAGTATATATTAATTAAGTAATTATAAAGTATTTAAAATATAATATAATATCCTTTTTATTAATTTTATCCTTAAGGTTAATTATAATAACCTTATATTTTATTTTATAATTATATTATTTTAATTTTTAATATATAATATATTCTTTTATTTTTTATTTATAAATTTTAATTTATTTTTATTAACCTTTTATTTATAAATATTAATATAATACTAATATTTTAAAATTTTAAAATTTATTTTTAGTTTTTCCTTTTTTAAAAATAAAAAGTATATAAATTAAGCTTATTTTAAATTATTAAAGTAAATAAATACTATAAGTATAATTATAATATTATACTTTTTATTATAAAAATATAAGTATTAAGGGAAAAGTATAAGTTTAGTACTTACTTTATTAAGTATTAGTAATATATTTTAATAAAGAAAATATATAATAGTAATACTATTATAAATTTTTATGTTTATTCTTAAGGTTATTTTAGTTCTTTTTACTAATTATTTTTAATAACTTAGTTAAAGTAGAATTATAAAAAGTATAATATTAAGGAGTATAAAGTAGTAAATTAATTTATTAAGTATTAGTAATATATAATAAAAGGCTTTAGTTAATTATAGTAAATATATAAATTAAAATAAAAAGTAAAAAAGTATAATAATAAGTTTTTAATTATATAAAGGTAATTAATATATATATTATATAATAAAAGCTTATTATTAATAATTAACCTTTTTTTAATATTAATTTAAAGTTTTTAAATTTAAGTACTTTTATATTATTAAAGAATATTTATTATTTTTTTAACTAATTTTATTTTTATTTAGTATTTTTTAATTAATTATTTTATTTTAAATTTTATTTTTATAAGGAAATTATTTAAAGTTACTTTTAAATAATTAAAGTTACTATAGGTTATATATTTTTACTTTTATTATAACTTTTTTATTTTATAAAATATTTTTATTATTTATTATTTATTAAAGTTAGGCTTAGTAGTAATAATTATTTTAACTTTATATTTTTCTTTAATTACTTTTATAATAATTTTATTATAAATAATTTCTTTAATATTTTTATTTACTTAATACTTTTTTTAATAATAAAATATAAAAAATAAAGTATAATTTAATAATCTTAAGGTAGTTTAAATTTATAATTTACTTAATTTTTTTTAAAATTTTATAAAGTTTAAGCTTATAATAAGTTAAGTTTATTACTTAGCTTATTTACTTAATATTAAAAAGCTTTTTACCTTTATATATATTAAAGTAAGTAATTATATCCCCTTCCTAAAGGTTTAGTTTTTTAATCCTTTCTTTAATTTACATATTTACTTATATATTTATATATAAATTTAAGTTATCTTTTTATAATTCTTTATAAAGCTTTTTTTATATTTTTTATATATATTTTTACTTTTTTAATATATAATTTATCTTAGGGGTTAATATACTTATAAAGTAAAGCTATAGTTTATATAAAAAAGTATTACTTTTATTAATTTTAACTTAATATTATTATAATATAATTAGGCTATTAGTAAGTTTATAACCTAGTTATCTTAAGCTAGGTTAATATAGCTTTTTAAATATATTTTAATAATTTAATTTAATTACTTAGTTTATTTATTAGTCTATAGGTAGTATATAATACTTAAGTTTATAGTTAATCCTAAGGTAAGCTATAAGTACTTTACTAAAAGTATAATATATAAGTAAATCCTTAATTAAAGATTATTTCTCCTAGTACTTTTATATTTACTTTTTATATATTTTATATAAATATGCTTAGTCTTTTTTAACTAAGTTAATTTTTTTATTAAAAATAAAATAAATTTTTTTAAAAAGTTTATTAATAATAATAAAAATATTATTATATTTAAATTCTATAATTAAATCTTTAAATAGTAGTAAATATATAATATAATTAAATATAATTAATTTTTATAATAGCTTTAGTATAAGTAATAATTATAGTTTACTATAAGTAAATATTAATTATTTTTTATTTTTTTATATATAATATAATATAAAACTACCTTTTACTATTACTTAATTTCCTTTAAATTTATAATATTATTAAACTTATTATATAATTTTAGTAATTCCTTTATAATTATATAATTTATATTTATAAATATAAATAATTACTTTTTTATATAATTCTTTAAGTATTTATATTTTATTATTAAGTATATATTTTAATTTTATTATAATACCTTTAATTATTTTTATTTTTAAAGTTTAATATATTTTATATTTTTATTAAAAAGTAAATTATTTTCTTTAACTTTAAAAATATTAATTTATTATTACTTTAGGCTTTTTACTTATTAAGTTATAAAACTTATATAATAAAATCTAGTATTTTTTAGAAATAATTAAGCCTTTAGCTAAAGGTATTAGCGCAGCTAGTTCTTAAATCCTTTATAATAATTATTTTATAATTAAATATAATTAAAAACTTAAAGTATTTAACTTATTTTTTAAATAATTATTAAGTTATTATAAAAAATATAATATTTTTATAGTTAATATAAACCTTAATTTTATATATACTTCTAAGGTAGTAATATCTTTAATATTTAAATATAATAATAATAACTATAAATTCCTTATTATAAATAAGGTATTATAATACTAGTCTATATAGTTTCTTAAAGAAGAATATAATAGGATTATAATTTACTATTTTTATTAAGCTAATTAATTTATTACTAATAGTAAAATCTAAGGTATTTATTTTAATTATAATTGTTTATTAGATTAAATATAGTAAGTACTAGTTCAGAAGTTATAGTATCCTTAAGCTATTTAAAGGTAGTATTAATATTAGGCTTTATAAAAATTTTTCAAAGTAAAATTTATTAATAATATAGTAATTTTAGTAAAGTTTTTTATAAACTATTAATAGTAATTAGTAAGTCTTAGGAAGCTTTATACTTCTTTAACATTATTTAAAGGTTCTTAATTTTTAATTACTTTAATTTTTTAAGGTTTATTTAGATTTCTTTAGGTATAATAATATATTTAAGGAATTTTACTTTTTATATAAAATTAATATTTCTTAGGTTAACTTAGTAAATTAGTATTTTAGAGGGTTTATAATATTTAATAAATATATTTTTAGTATTTTTAAAAGTTTTTAAGAAAATAAAAATATTATTAATATATATAATAATAAAGTTATTTAAATATACCTTTTAGTATATGTTAATTTATTTTTAAAATAATATAGGGGTATTAGTAAGTTTTTATAATATAACTAAGTATTTATAAAGACTATATTATATTTAAAAAGTAGTTTTTTATTTATTTCCTACTTTTATATAAGTAAGTTTATACTTTAGTTAAAGTTAAGTATTATAAAGTAATTTATTTTAGTAAAATATTCTTTTTTAATTTTATTAATTAATAGTAATAAGTTTTATTTTTAATAATAATATTATTAAGTTAATAATAATTAATAATTGTTTAAGTTTTCTATTTTTTTTTAATATAAAGATAATAAAGTATTTAATAAGTAAATTAAAGATATAAATATATTTTTTCTAAAGTTACTTTTTTAATTTATTCCTTAAGTATTTTAAGCTTAAATTTACTAAGGTTATAGATTTTATAAAACTTAAGTAGTTCCTTTTTTTAATATAATTTTATAATTTTATTTTAAATATAATAGTAGTTTTATTTTTAAGGTTTTTTAATATAGTTTTTTATATTTATAATATTATTATAAAACCTTTTTTATATATTATTCCTTAAGGTTAAGGTTAACTTTTTTCTTTAGCTTTTAAAAAAGCTTAATTAATTTTAAAGTTTTATTTATATTAAAGTAATTATTTTATAAATCTTTATTATTTTACTTTATTTTATTTATTTTAGTATTATTATGTACTTTTTAAAAGGGCTTTAAATTTAACTTTTATATTTTTTAGTTTTTTAAATTTAAGGAAGCTCTAGGTTTTTAATAATATACTACCCTTTTATTACTTTTCCTAAAATAATTATAATTTAGGTTTTAATATTTTTAATAAACTAAAGTTATTTACTTAACTTACTTAACTTATTTTTTAATTAACCTAAGGGTTACTTCCTTTAGCTATATATATTTTAATAAAGGTTTTAAATCCTAGGATATTTAGTATATTAAAACTTAATCTTTTTTATTTTACCTTAGAAATTTTAATATTAAGGAAAAAATATCTTAATATTAATAATCCTTTTATTATATTTAAACTTTTAATTATTTACTATAAATATATTATAACTTTTATTACTTTTATTTTTATATAATAGCTATAGCTTTAAATATAAGTATAAGTAAAATATAATTACTTTAGGCTCTACTATTAAAAAATATTATAAATCTATATTTTTTAATAATTACTTTTATTAAAAACTTTAATAATTATATTAATTATATAATAATATTAATAAATTCCTTAAGGTCCTTTTCTTTTTTAAAAATATTATTTTTAAAAGGTTTTTTATTTTTTTTAAGCTAAACTTTATAATAAGTATTTTTAAAGTTAATAATTATAAATTATTTTAATTATTTTTCTTTAAGGTTAATATTATTAAAGTATAATAAAGTTTATACTACTTAAGGGTTTTTATTATATACTTTATACTAGTAGTATTTACTAGTAAATATAATTATAAAGTTATACTTATAGTAATATTTAATATTATATTAATTTTTATTTCCTTTATAAATTTAAGTTTTATTTAGCTTTTTATAGCTATTTTTAAATATATATATTATAATAGTATTTTTAATAATAATAGCTATAGTACTTACTTATATTATATTAATTAAAGTCTAAGTTATATTTTTAAATATACTAGTCCTAGATTTTACTAATTATATAAGTTTTATAATAATATTTAATATATAAGTCTAGGTTTTTATAATTATATTCTTTAGTAAAGTAAGTATTATATTATATATTTCCTAATCTATAAGCTATTATTATATTTTGTTATCCTTCCTAAGGATCCTAACTATAAGTTAGGATACCTTAAAGGTATTAATTTAATTAAGGTCTATAAGTAATATTATATAAATTTATATATACTACTATACCTTAAGTATATTTTATAATAAGGGGTATAGTATTAATTATAATAATATTAGTAATTTTTAATAAAAAGGTATAATATTATATATAAATACTATATTTAAAGGCTATTAACCTTTTTTAAAGTAAGTTTCTCCACTAGGGCTTATATTAGTTTATTGTTTAAGTTTCTTTATAACTTAAGCTATATTTAAGTTAAAGATTCTATTATTACTATATTCCTAGTCTAATAGTTACTTAAACTTATAAATAATATTAATAGTTTATTTAAGTTATTTTTAAAGTTTATTAATTTTCTTAAATTAATAGTTTTAAATTATATAGCCTTCTTTACTATAATTATAATAAAGGAATTTCTTTTTTAATAATAATATTAAAGTTTATTTATTAAGGTTTATTTTATAAATATAAGTAACTTTATTATTTTACTTTTTACCTTTAGTTTATATAATACTTAGAGTTATTTTTTAAGTAATACTTTTAAAAACTATTTATTTTAAGTTTATATAAAAGGTTATTAGCCTTAATATATTATTTTATAAAAAAGTTAAGGTATTTTTTATAATATAATATACTTTTTCCTTAAGTTCCTTTTTTTAAAACTATTATAAAATTATTTAATAAAAGCTAATTCTCCTTAACTTAACTTTAGTAAATAAATTTTAAAAGTATATAATATAGTTTATATATTTTTTTTTAATAAATAATTATAAAGTAATTTTTAACTATTTTAATTTTACTAATATTATTAAATACCTTTTTAAGTTTACTTTTAAACTTATTAAAGTTTTTAAAAATCTTTTGTTTAATTAAATATAATATAACGTCCTTTTTAAAGTATTTATAAATAAGTTAACTACTTAAAGATAGTCCTTTTTTAATTATAAAGTAGTAAATAATACTTTTTTTCTAAAGTATTAAAAGTATTTTTAAAGTCAAAAGTATATTTAAGCTAAGTCTAAAAAAAATAAAGTTCTTTTATATTTTTATTAAATATAAAAGGGGTAGTTAATATTTAATTAAAATACTAATATCTTTAGTAATAAGCTTAACTTTTATATTATAATTTTATTAATATTATTAATTAATTATTTATTAAATATATATATATTTTAAAAAAATATAATTATTTTAGTGTTTATTATATTTATAAAGTTAAAGGTATTTTTTATAATAATATTTTTTTTAAAGTTAATTATAAAAGTTTCTAAGTTAGTAGCTAAAGTTATAAAAATTAATTAAGGAATTATAATATTTTTATTACTTAAATAATATATAATATTAATTTAAATAAAAGTTATTAATATATAATAAACTAGTTTATATTAAATAATATAAGGTAGTTTTTAAAGTAATAAATTAATTATAGTTTATATTAATAAAAGTAATAATATAATTAAGTAATTTTATTATATAGTTAATAAGGTTAAATATAAGATTAATTTTATTACTATATTAATAACTAATTATTTAAGCTATTTAAAAAGTATAATAATAAATTTTATATATTTAGTTAATATTATTAAGTTAATAAAGGTTAATAAGTAATTTATATTAACTTATATTATAGGTTGCTAAAGGTTAATAAGCAACCTACGTTAACTTATTCCTTATTAGTAGATTAGTCCGTAGTTAATCTAGGTATATACTAATTAGGCAACCATAAAGCGTTCGGAATGTAATAAGGTTATAGTACTAAATAGCTTTATAATGACTAATTTGCGGAAGTCTAAAAATCAAATTTGATTTTTGCAGACCTACTTTTCAGGGATTCTAGCTAATTAGGATACTAGAATTCTGCTTATATAAGCGTTTTTAGCTAATTAGATCGCTTGAAAAAGCGGGTCCCTAGGATTGTAAAGGGGGAGCCTTGCTAAAAGGCTTAAAATTGCTTAAATGGCTGTAAGTAGCAAAAGGTAACTTTTACACAAATCCTTAACAAAACTACTTGTTGAATACTTAACGATTCTGCTACTACTAAAAGGAATTAGAATACAAAAGTTATACTAATCGATAGCTAGGAAAAGAGGCTATCTAATAGTACTGGTTTTGTAGTTTGATTCCTAATGGTTGTGGAGGAAATTGAAATATAAATAGAAGAGGTTTTCCTGAGTTTTCCTATACTGGTAATCACAAGTATTTATAGTAATAACTAGCTATTGCAAGCTAAATTACACTTTATTATACCTTTTTACCTTAATTACTAGACTAGTGATAAAACTAGCTACCTTGTAGTACCCTTATAGTCTTATAAATATTATAAGTAACTTTTTAAATTTAAACTTATTATTAAATATTATAATAGTTTAAATAATAAATATACTAATATATTTAGTAAATACTTAAATTACTTTTAAAAAATTCTAAAAGTTAAGGCCTAAGTATTAAAGAAAAACTAATATAAAGACTTTATAATTTAATTAATTAATATAATATACTAAATTAAAATAAATAATTTAATTATTAATAATATAAAGGAATATATTAAAAACTAAGAAAATAAATAATATTTAAAAGGTATTTTTATAAATATTAAATATTTAATAATAAATAAATTTATTTAAGTATTAAAAGACTTATATAGTAAAATAGTAAAATTAATTTATATATATAAACTTAATAAATATTATAAAATATAAAAAACTACTTAGTAAATTACTTAATATTTTAAATTTAAAAATATTAAAAAATAAATATAAAAAGTTATATTAAAATATATAATATATAAATAAACTAAAGTATTATATTACTTTTTTTATAAAAAACTATAACTTTTATTAATTTTAATTAAGAATTAAAAATTAATAATATTTAATTATATTATTAAGCTTTTACTTTTTAAAAAACTTATAATTAATAAAATATAAAATAGTATTTTTATAATAGTTAATTAACTTTTAAAAATAATTTACTTTATTTTAGTTATTAAAAAAAACTTTATAAAAAACTTAGCTTATATTTTTTTTTAAAATATTTATATTTATTATAAATTACTAAATAAAATTATCTTTAATAAAAAATTAATATTTATATTAAAATTTTAGTAATTACTTATAGTAAAAATTAAATTAAAATATAAAGCTTAATATAACTTACTACCCTTAAATAAATAAATAAATTAAATAAATTAATTAAATTATTAAAACTTATTTATAATATTATATTAATTTTAACTAAAATAATTAAGTAAAATATTTATTAACTACTTAAGTATTTTATAATAATATATTAGTAAAATTTATAAATTACTTATTATTTTATATAAACTATAAATTTAAATTAAATTTATATTAACCTTTTATTAAAAAAGAAAATATTAATAAAATTATTATTATAGTAAATAAACTTAAAAAATTATATTAAGAATTATAAATATAATTTAAATTTATTAAAAAATAAATAATTAAATTTATAAATATTAAAAAAATTAAAAAATTAACTTTTAAAAAAGAAAATATAATTTACTTACTTTAATATTTATAAAATAATAAATAACTAAATATTAAGATTAATAAACTAAGTAATAAACTTAACTTTAAAAAACTTAAACTTTATAAAATTATAAAGAAAATTAAACTTATTAATTATAAAATAGATTTTTTACTTACCTTAAGATAATAAAAAAAAACTATATATTTAAATTTTTATATTTTACTATTAAAAAAAGTATTAATAAATAAAAAAATAAATAAAGTTATATAAAATAAAATTATTATTTAAGGTAAAGAACTTAAATATAAAGTTAAAAAACTTAAAATAATAAAATTTAATAAAAATACTTAATAAATAAAATACTTAGTAAAATAAAAAAGCTATAATAAAATAAAAAACTTATAATAACTTATTAAAAACTTTAAATACTTAAAAAACTTTATAAATAACTTTTACTAAAGTTTAAGTTTAATAAAAAAAAGTTAAAAGTATTTTAATTAATAATATTAACTATAAAATTTATAATTATAAAATTAATTAAATTAAGTAATAAAAATATAACTTAAAAAGTAGCCTTTACTTTATACTCTTTCTTTTTTAATTACTTTAGCTTTACTAAATTATTAATACCTTAAGATATTATATATATTACTTTTTTAAATTATTCTTTATATTATTTCTAAAGATAAATAACTTTAATTATAAAATTTATAATTTCCTTTTTAATAACTTTAACTTTATTATTAAGTTAATTATATTAATAAAAAATATATAATAATTATTAAAGTATAAGAAAAATACTTTATAATAAAATTTATAATCTTTAATATACTTTAAGTAATAACTTAAGTTAACCTTAGAAGCTAAATACTAAAATCTTTTTTTTTTATAATAAAAATAAGTTTTATTTTAATAAATTATAATAATATAAAAGTAGTAAATACTATATTTTTATTAAGTTTTTTTCTTTTTTTATATTAGCTAAGTTAATAAATTTTTAAATATAGAAAGTTATTTTAGTAATAAATAAGTAATAAAATAAAAAAAATACCTTATAAATAAGAAGTATAAATATTTATATACTAGATTACTTAGTTTTAGGGATAAAACTTAATAAAAGGGAAAGAATTATATTATAACTTAGCTTTTATAATTATAATAAAGGGCCTATAGGGTAGGTGCCCTTAGATAAATATTAAATTACATAACTAATTAAGAAATAGTTAACTAAAATTAATATTAATTTTAATTAATATATATATAAATTAATTAAAATTATAAGTAATTTTACTTAACTTTAAAATATATAATTAAATATATAAGTTTATTTTATATTACTTATTAAAATACTTAAATAGCTAGTTATTATTAATATAATAGTATTTAAATTAAATAGTTAAATACTTTATTTTATAGTTAATAATAAAATTACTTATTTACTAATTTAATTACTTTATTAATATAAATTATAAAACCCTTTCTAAGGTTTATCCCTTAGGAATAGCTAACCTATAGGACTTATAGGACTAGGTTTATTATAATATTATATTTATTTATTATTTATTTATTTATTTACTAATATATTTTAATTAAGTTATTTATTATTAAGTTTTTATAAAAGTTATAAAATCTAGCTTAATTAAATTAAAAAAGTATTTCCCTAAAAGAATTATTAATTTTAATTTAATTAATTATAAGTTATTTTTATTTAGTTTATTTTTAGATTTTTAATTTAAAAATATTTACTTTATAGAAAATAATTTATTATACTTTTTTCCTAATATTAATAAAGCTATTTTAAATTTATTTAAAATAAATTATAATAAATAAAATATTTATTATTATTTATTTATTATTTTTTTATTAACTTTTATTAAATTAAAAATAAAATAATTAAAAATAATATTATTAATAATTTAATTAATTTAAATTTATTTTTTAATAAATTAGTTAATAATTTTAATTATATTAAAGATAATAATCCTAAAAATAATAATTTATTAAACTTTAATAAGGAATTTTTTCTAAGAATTAATATTAATAATAAAAAGAAATATTTTTTTATTTATTAAAACCCTTAATTACTAAAAATATAAATTATATAATTATTATTATTATTATTATTATTATTATTATTATTATAATTAATTTATTTTTATTAATATTATTAAAATATATATTTAATTTACTTAAATCTCTACTAAACTTTTATTAAGTAAATAATTCTTTTATATATTATTTATTACTAAGCCCTTATATTTAGCTTATATAAATACCTTTATAATTATTATTCTTTTTTAATATTTTTATTTAAAAAATATAAAGTTATTTTATTATTAATTCTACTTAAACTTTTTTAAAGTTAAAAAGCTTTTATTTACTAAGTATTACTTATTAACTAAAGCTAGCTTTTATTTACTAAATATTTTTATATTTTTTTAAAAATTAACTTTTATTTATTAAGTATTTCTAAAATTATTAAAATAAAAGCTATTAAGTAATTTTATTTTATTTAATACTACTTACCTTAGTTAATTAAAAATAACTTTATTATTAGTTTTTATATTTATTATTTTCTTTAAATTAAAAGCTTTTTAAAACTTAAAAAACTACTTTTTCTTTAAGTAATTTTATTAAGCTATTTATAATTATTTTATTTATAAAAATATACTTTAATTAAACTTTTTTTTTTTAACTTTTTTATAAATAAAATAATATTATATTTTAATATATTTTAAACTTTTATAATTTATTAAATTTTTTATAAATATAATTACTTTTTAATTATTATAAAAAATTATAATAATAACTAAAGCTAAGTTTTTAATATTTATATTTTCCCTTTTTAAAATTAATTTATAATTTTAAAAATAAACTTTTATAATTAAATTACTTTTTTTATAATATTTATTTAACTTATATATTTAACTTTATAATTAAAAAATATTATAATTATTTATTTCCTTAATAATTAATTAATTTTACTATTATTAATATTAAAAATATAATTAAAAATTAATTTTTTTATATTTAAATTATTAACTTAATTAAAATTATTATAGTTATAAAATAATTAAAGTTTTTTTTTATATTTAAAATATAAGTTTTTAATTTTTTAAAAGTAATAAAATATTTTTTTAATAGCTTAATAATATAGTTTATTAAAGTAGCTAAAGTAATAACTAAATATAAAAATAATATATATAATATTAAGCTTTATACTTAATATTAAATATATTAATAATTTTATTATTAATTATATTTATATTTTTTTTAAAGTTATAAATATAATTTTTTATTAACTTTTAAAAATAAGTTTTTATTATTAAAGTTAAGGATTTTATATATTTAATTATATTAAATTATAAAAAAATTAAATATAATTTTATTAATTAAAATAAATTATTTTTATACTTTTATTATATTAAATTTTTATTCTTAAGTAGTAATTATATAACTTAAGATTTATTATTTAAAAGTAATTATAAAAGGCTTTTTTAATTATTAAAATTTTTTACTTTTATTAATAATAAATAAGTTATTAATATAAATTATAATAAAAATATTATTTTTAATAAAAATATTATAGTTTAATATTATTAAATAAAAGCTTAATATAAAAAAGAAATTTATAAATATTTTATATTAAATATAAAATACTTATTTAAATTTATATAAAGCTTTATTTAATTTATAAATTATATTAATTCTATTTTTAAAATTAGTAAGTTATTTTATATAAATATTTTTATTAATTAATTTATAAAAAAAAATAGTTTTTATATTTATTTACTTTATTTTTAAATTTAAAGTAGCTATTATAGTAAATAATATTTTATATATTATTAACTTAATAATAAAAGTAAAGGTTTTAAAATAATTTATACTAAGGATTTACTTAAAGCCTTAAATAACTTAGTAAACTTTATATTTAATTATTTAATTATTAAAGCTATATTTAAGTTTATATATTTATTTAATAAAATATTTATATTTAAGGTTATTAATATTATAAATTATATTTAATTTTTTTATAAAGCTTAAATTTCCTTAAATATAATATTATTTTACTTTTTTAAAAAAACTTTTTTTTACTTTTATAAATAATTATAATTTTATATTTTAAATTATAATTTTACTTAATATTATAAGGACTAAAATACTAAGGAATATATAATAATTTTATAGTAAATATTAAAGTTTTAAGTACTTTAGTAATAATTAGAAAGATTTAATAATAATTTATAATTTAAATTAAATTAAGCTAGATATTATTAATTAATAATAATTTATATTTTAATTAATATTATCTTAGGGTAATATAATTATAAATATTAAAGTAATTAATAACCTTAAGGGTAATTAAACCTTTATAAGCATTTAACATATTTCTAAGACCTAAGCTTAGTTTTAAGTATTAAATTTTATTTAGTTATTAATAAATTAATTAATAGTAATTGGTTTTTAAATTAATAATTTATAAAATACAATTAGTATAATACTTTAATTTTTTGTAATTTAAATTTAATTTAATAATATTATTTAATTAATTTAATTATCTTAATAATAATATTATATTTAATAAAATTTAATCATTATTTCTTTTTTAAATAATTTAATAATTATTATCTTAAAATAAATAAACTTAAGTAAACTTTTATTTAATAATTTTATTATTTTTAACTAAAGTTATTTAATTTAATTGAAATTTATAATATAAAATAGTTTATAAATATTAATATAAATTATATTTTTTATATATTTTATTTAATAAAGTTATATAAAAGTCATTTTATTATATATATAAACTTTATAAATTAAAACAAATTTATTTAATTTTATAATTAAATAATATTTTATTTACTTAAATAACTTATTTTATTATACTATAGTTTTATTTTAAATATAATAATATAAAAAACTAATACTTAAGTAAATAATATATTTATTTATAAAATAAAAAGTTTTTAAATTACTTATTTATTAACTTAGCTTCCCTTTTTTAAATTATTTAAGTATTTACTATAATTATTATATTAATATTATAATTAAAAAATTAAATTATTAATATTAAATTAACTTTTAAGCTAAAAGTATATAATATATTTATAAAAGTTATTATAATTAAAAAGTTTTTATTAATATATTAATATATAATATTACTTATATCTTTAACTTTAACTTTAATATTTTTTATTTTTTTAATAATATTATTATATAGCCTTAATATTCTTAACTTAAACTTTTTTTTTTATAAGTTATATAGTTTTTATATTTTAAATTAAAGATTTAAATTAATTAAAAATTATAATATTTTATTAAAATATAATATAATAGTTATTTATAATTTTTTAATTAGCTTTAGTTAATACTAATTCTATAGTTTAATTAAAAGTAAAATTTAGGGTTTTTTTTAATAAAATTTAAATTTTTTTTATTTTTTTTATTTCTTTTATAAATTAAGTTTTAAATTAAAGTATTTTACTTTATTATAATTAATCTTTTTATAATAAATATAATATAATTTTTTTATTATTTTAGTTTTACTATTTAATAATAAAACTATAAGTTACTTATATAAATTAATATAAAAAATATTATTTATTATTACATTACTTTTTTACTTAATTTCCTTTACTTTTATATTATTAATTATATTTTCTAACTTAAGTATAATTTAAATATTATAATTTATTTAAAAAATAATATACTAACTTATATAATTTTTACTTAAGCTATTTATAAACTTTAAAATTAAATAACTAAAAAGTAATTTATATTTTACTTTAATTTAGATAAACTTTTTTTATATTATATTAATTTTTTAAATATAATTATAAATAATAATAAATTTAAAATATATAGACTTTTTTTACTTTTAATATACTATTTAAAGTATACTTAATTTAAAAAATTAAAACTTTTTTTTTAAATATTAAAAAATATATAAAATTATTTTTTTTTTACTTAAAAAATTACTTAGTAATAAAAAAAAAGTCTTATTTAGTATTTTAATATATTAATATTATTTTATATATTAAATTTTCTAATTATAAAATTAAAACTTTATATTTAATTTTATATTTATTTAGTAAATTAAAAGCTTTAATTAAGTTTATTATAAGTTTTATTTAATATACTTAGTATTAATAATCCTTTTACTTTTTAAAACTAAGGAAGTTATATAAATTAAAGCTAGGTCCCTAATAAATACATAAGACTTTAACTTTAAGTTAGTTACGCCTACTTAATAACTTTTAATTCTAGCAGCCATAATTATCTTCTTTATAACCTTGCTATTATAAATTTAACCTCTTTTCGTCCTAAGTAAATTTATTAATCTAAGGATAACCTAAAGCTTAATTTAGATTATTATATAGTAATTAGTAATTATAAGTAAATTATTTAAAAGTTTAACTATATTTAATATATTACTTAATAGAAAATATTATATTTATATAATTAAATAAGGTTACTAAAATTAATATTATCTAATAAGTTAATTATTATTGTTGATTATAATTCTTAACTTAGAGTAGTTAAGAGTTACTGCAGCTATAGTGCTTATTAAACCTAATATAAAGTAAGTTATAGTAGTTATAAAAAGAGCTAGAAGTATTGTTATAGTAGCATAAGAGGGATTAAAATTGGTAGTTAGGTTGAGTGTTAGGGCAGCTAGGCAGCTATTACTTATAGTAAATACTATTGCTATGGGTGTATATATTAAGAATAAGTAGTAGCCTAATAGCTATAGTAAGTAGTTAGAAGGAAATTATAGTAGTTATTATAGTAGGCTTTTGCTAACTAAGGGTCCTATATAATTATATAGTCCTATGCGCTTATTAAGGACCTTAAAGTTATTAATTATTATTAATTTAATTTCTAACTTTATTTTTGCTAATAGTACTATTATAACTTTAAAGGTAATATTTCTTTATTAATTATATTAATAAAATATATTATAAAAAATTTAAAAGTAATTTTATATTAATAATATTTAAACTTTATAATTAAAAAGTTTTATATTATTAAAAAGTAAAAAAATAATATTATTATTATTATTTTCTTTAAACTCTTTAAGAATTAATATTAATATAAGTTTTATATAAAAAATCTTATTAAATTTATAATTATTAATTTCCCTTAACTTAGTTTTATAAAGTTATTATCCCCTTTATTAATAATATTAGTAATAATTTTAAACTTATACTAATTTTATAATTAAGTTATTTAAGACCTAGGATTTTAATTATTAATAATCTTAATTATAGTTTTATAATTAATTTTATAAATAGTTTTAGTTATATTCTTAAGGACTTAATTAGTTAATTAAATTAGTAAAGTCTTAGTTTATTATTTTAAAAATATAAGTTTTATAATTCCCTTCTTTAATTAAGTAATTTTAGTTTATAAATAAACTACTACTAAGTATATTAGTTTAATAAAAGTAAATATTAATACTTAGCTTATTACTAAAGGTATAAGTTTATAATTTATGAAAATATATATTTAATTTACTTAAATCTTTACTATACTTTTATTAAGTAAATAGTTTTTTTATATATTATTTATTACTAAGCCCTTATATTTAGCTTATATAAATACCTTTATAATTATTACCTTTTTTTAATAAATATATTTCTAAGTTATATTATTAATTTCTTTAATTTTAATTTTTAAATTTTTTTATTATTAAATTTATTATTATATAACTTTAATATATTAAAAATAAACTCTTTTTTATAATATATAATATATTATTTATAGCTTAAGTTAAAGATTTAAATAAAGCTAAAAGTATAGTTTATTACAAAGTTACTAAATTTATTAATAATTATTTATTATTTATTTTATTAATAAATAACTCTTTATTAATTATTAATAAATAATAAAAGTTATTTATTTTCTTTAGGGTATTAATAAAATAAAGAAAATTTTTATTAATAAAGATAAATAATAAAGGATATTTATAAATTAAATAATAAATTAAATAAAATAGCTATTAAAAAATAAAAAAATATAAGCTTATAGCCTTACTTTTTAGCTTTATAAAAATATATAATTTACTTATGTAATTATTTTATTAACTTTATTATTAATAAATTCATTACCTTCGTTAATAAATTATTATTAATAATAAATACTTTTATTTTATTTTCTTTAATTTACTAATGAAACTACCTTTTATTAATAAATAATAAATAGGATTTATTTTATTTTCTTTAACTAGCTAATAAAATAAATTATTACTAATTAATAACCCTAGTTTATTATAATTAAAAGTTATTAAAAAGTTTTTTTTTTATTTATATAAGTTACTACTATTATAATTAACTTAAGTATATCTTAGTTTTTTAACTTTTATAATTATATTTAAGATTAATATAACTTAGCTTTATTTTACTTAAGTAATTACTTTTTTTTAAAGTAAAAGGTTTAATAATTATTTTTACTATAATTTTTTATAATAATATAAATACTTTTTTTTTTTAATAATTTTTACTTTATTATTATTATTTTAATTTAGCTAAAGTTATTTTTAAATTAATAAAGCTTAGGTATTAATTATATTACCCTTTTACTTTTTTTTTTTTACTTTTATATTATATATTATTTTATTTAATACTAAAAATATTATTATATTATAAACTTATTTAAAAACTTATACTTTAGGTTAAATATTATTTTTTTAAACTATTAATAAACTTTAATATAAAATAATTAATTAATAATTTATAATTTAAGCTTACTTAAATAAACTTCTTTTATATAATAATAATTTTTTATATAAATTCTTAAATAGTTTTTAATTTTAAAAAAATATTTTTTTTATTTATAAAATACTTTTTATAATACTTTAAGCTTAAACTTTTAAAATTTTAACTTAATATATTTATATTTTATTAATTATATTTTTAATTATTATTAAGTTATTTATTAAAATTAAAAATATTATTTTTATAATTTTAATATATTAGTATTACTTAGTTTTTTAAATTAAAAGCTAGTTTTTCTTAATTTTTTATTATAAAATTAATTATTAAGTTATTTACTTTTATTAAATTTATAATTAATTTTATTCTTTATTTTTATATAAAATAATTTTTTTTTTAAGCTTTAGTAATAAATTAAAATTTAAAGTATATATATTAAAAAGTTAAACTTTTATACTATTATTTATAATTATTATTAACTATCTTTTTAAATTATAATATTAATATTTACTAATATTACTTTTTTATTAAGTTATATTATAAATAAATTATAGTAAAATAAGTTTTTATTATAATAAAATTAATTACTATAATAAAACTAAATTTAATTATAATAAAACTAAGTTAAGTTATAATATATAAACTTTATAATTATAAATATTAATATTACTTAATAATAATATAATTATTAATACTTAATTATCCTTTTTAAAGTCCTTATTTATAGAGTTTAAGGTTTATTATTTTTTTATATTAAAACTTTTATTTTCCTTAACTTAATTTTCTTCCTCTTAGTTTTTTTTAAAATACTTTATTTCTTTAAAATAATTATAAAAGTTTAAGACTTATAATTAAGTTATTTAAAAATAGTAATTTTATTTACTAAGGCTTTAAATTATTTAAGTAAGTAAATTTATATTTATTAATTATTTCCTTTTATTTACTAATATCTTAATTTAAATATACTAAAACTTAGTAAAATTAATTATAAGCTAATTTAATAATATAAGTACTTAGTAATTTAGTAAAAGCTAAGTTATAACTTATTAAAATATATATTAATTAGCCTTAGTCTATTACTTTAGCTTACTAAGAAAGACCGCTTTACTTATAATTATAGTTAGGCTAACCCCTAACTAACTAAGTACTACTACTTTTACTAAGTTAGTGCCCCTATTTTTAATAATTTATAATAAATTAATAATAAATAGATTTATTAATTCATTAATGAATTATTACTACTAATGAATTTTATTTGTTTTATTTTCTTTAACTTACTAATAAAGCTACTATTTATTAATAAATAATGAAAAAAATTTATTTTATTTTCTTTAAGGCCCTAATGAAACAGTACCCAATAGGTATATAGGGCAATATATATATAGAATAGTAGATTAGTTAATAACACCTGCTATAATAAATACTATAATTTCCTTCTAGTTAACTACTATTAGCTACTTATTTTTTAAGCTACTGCTTTTATTCTTTAATATATAAGCTTTTACTTATTTTCTATAGCCTTTTTTATAATATTTACTATAAATAGGTATTACTAATAGCTTTTTTTTTAATTAATATTCTAGCTAGTCTTCTAGCTGGTTTTCTAGCTAGTCTTTCAGCTAGTTTTCTAGTTAGTCTTTTGGCTACTAGTTTTCCAGCTGCTGTAGCTACTCTACTAGCTTAATTAAATAATTATAATAAAAAAAGTAAGCTTCTAATTAATACTTTAAGACCTAAAGTTTATTTTAATCTTTATTAATACTTATTAAAAATTAATAGTTATTATAAAATTAATTATAAATATATATAATTTTTAAATAACTAGTTTTTTTAAATATAGACCTTTAAATAATTTACTTATAATTACTAAAGGTAGTATAAATAACTAGATTAAGCTCTAGCTCTTTTTTTAATTAATAATAGTATTTAAGAGGAAGAGAAATTACTATATTTGTAGTTATAAAAAAATTAAGTATTATATTTATTATAGGTTATATTAGGTTGTAAAGATAGGTAGCTAATAGTAGTTAGCTAAAAGGAAATTACAGTACTTATTATAGCAGGCATTGCTGACTAATCTACTATCCCATACGTATACTACCCCATGCACCTATTGGGCGCCTAACGAAACAAATCGTCACTAATTAGCAACCCTGATTATAGCGCATTATAGTATATTATAGCTTACTATAGCGTAGTGCAGCTTCTGCTGCTTTATTATAAATACCTAGCTTCTAGTTAATTTACGCTTTATAGCTATACTTCGTTATTTCTTTCTACTTTAAGCGCAAAGCTTAATTTAAGCTATTTAAGCGTTGTAGCTGGATTGCGCTGTAGTGCGTTGCGCTGTAATACGCTGTAGTGCGCTGTAGTATGCTGTATTTTAGGCTGTAATGCGCTGCGTTGCTTATATAATTTATATGGGACCCGTATAGATTAAATGTATGGGATCCCGTATGCCTATAGGTTGCTTTATTACTAGGGTTGCCAAATTCGTTAGTAGTTATTCGTTATTCGTTAATGAATAATGAATTTCGTTTGTTTTCTTTAATTAACTAATGAAATAAATTTTTTTTCGTTATTCATTAATAAATAATGAATTATATTTGTTAACGAAAGAAGAAACAAAATTCATTATTTATTACTAAATTCATTATTTAATTATTTTATTATTTTTATTATATTATATTACTATTTTATTTTACTATTTTATTTTACTATTTTATTTTATTATTTTATTTTACTATTTTATTTTACTATTTTATTTTACTATTTTATATTATTTATATAGTATAGTTAAAATAATAAAATATACTATATATTATATATATTTTATATAACTATTTATACTTTTTATTTATAAGCTATAATAAAGCTGTAATTTAAATAGTAAAATTTTAAGTATTATTTAAACCTAAAATAATACTTTTATATTATAAAAAAATTTACTATTAAAATAATTAATTACAGTTATAAGCTTTATAAACTTAATAAAGAAAATAATAATATTTGTTATTTATCTTTTATAATACTATTTTTGTTATTATTATATAAGCTATAATAAAGCTATAATTTTAATAGTAAAATTTTAAGTATTATTTAAAGCTAAAAGAACGCTTTTACATAAAATAAAATTTACTATTAAAATATTTCCTTTATTATAGCTTATATAATAATAACAAAAATAGTATTATAAAATATAAATAATAAATATTATAAAACTATAGTAAATATATAATAAATATTAAAATTAAAACTTATATAACTTATTACATAATTTATTATATAATAATTATACAATAAGTTATATAATAAAAATATAATAAATTATAAAAATACAAAGTTATATATAATAAAAATAAATCGTATGATTTATTGTATAATTTATTAAATAATTGATTTTTATTATATAACTTATAGTCTAATTTATTTTTATTATATAACTTATAATTTAATTTATTTTTATTATATAATTTATAGTCTAACCTATAGTTTAATTTATTTTTATTATATAATTTCAGGGTTGTAAAATTAGTTAGTAGTTTTTAGTTTTTTTAGTAACTAAACTAATTAGTTTAGTTTTACTAGAGTTGTAAATTAGTAACGATTTATTAAATTAATTTACTTACTAAGTAAATTAGTTTCGTTAGAGAGCTGAAGAAAACTAATAGAATTACTTAGTAGGCTAAGTAAAACTAAATTAGTTTTCTAATTTACTAACGAAAACTAATACTAATAATAAATAATAAATAACTATTAATTAATTATATATAAAAATATAAGTAATTTACTTAGATAGCTAAAGAAAACTAATTTATTTTTAAATAAATTAATTAACTAAGTAAATTACTTAGAGTAAATTAGTATTAGTTTTTTTAATAAGCTAAAGAAAACTAAATTAGTTACTAAATAATAATAAATAATAAATGACTACTAATTAATTATGCAGCCCTGAGTTTTACTTAGCTTATTAACTAAACTCATAAGTTTTTAATTATTAATTAACTAATTTATTAATTACTAAAAACTCAAAATTAACTAATTTTAATTAAAATAATTAATTATATTGATTAAATTAATTATTTTATTATTTATTATAATTATATTTACTTTATTAAATAAGAAAAAGCTATAGAAAATAATTTAATTAAATTAATTAATTAATAAAAAGGGATTTTAAATAATTAAACTAACTAAATTAAGCTTAGCGTATTTAAATTAGTTAATTTTAAGTTAATTTTAAGTTAATTAGTTTAGTTTTTAGTTTTTAGTTATTAATTAGTAAAAATTAATTAAAAACTAATTTTTTAAGTTTAGTTTTAGTTAGGCTACTAACTAAACTATTAGTTACTAATTTACAACCCTATATAATTTATAGTTTAACCTATAGTCTAATTTATTTTTATTATATAATTTATTATTAATTATCATAAGATTAAATTATCTATATAATTAGCCTTTTTCCTTTATATTTTTTTATTTTTATTTATTATAATAATAGTTTTTTATTATAATAATACTTCTTTATTATAATAACACTTCCTTATTATAATAACACTTCCTTATTATAATAATACTTCCTTATTATAATAATACTTCCTTATTATAATAATACTTCCTTATTTTATTACAATAGATTCCGATTATAAATATAAAGAAATTAATAATTTTAAAAAAGAAACTTATAAAGCTATTAATTTAAATTCTAAACTACTACTTATTTATAATAACCTTAATTTTAATCCTTTTTTATATTTAAATTCCTTTATTATAGATAATAAAGCTAGTATAACTAGCGATTCTATTTATAATAAACCTGAATTTAAATTTAAAGAAAATAAAAATTTGAAAATTTATATTTTTTAAAATAACCTATTTACAAGGGATTTATTACTATTAAAATAAGTAAAGAATAGGAAATAGAAATACACTATATAAGGTTAGTTATTATTTTATTATTATTTTATTATTATTTTATTATTATTTTTAGTTATAAATTTAAAGTTATTTATTAACTAAAAGGCTTTAAATTATTGAATTTAGCCTGTTACTACTAATTAAAATACCCCCTTATAGCTTATAATAAGGAATCTAAAAAAATTAGAAAAAAAAGTAAGTTATTATTTTATTTTTTTAATTAATTTTATAGAACTTCTGGTTTTTTTATAATTATAATATTTTTATTATAATATAAGTTATAATAATTAATATTATAATTATAAAATACTAGTTGGGATATTTAGTAACTTAAAGCTATTTAAGGTTAATTAATTTTATTATTTAATAATTTACTTAATAACCTTTTATAACTAACTATTATAATTTAATTATTAATAACTTACTCTTAGAAGCTAATATTATACCTTTAATACATAACTCTTTATTTAATTTAAATATATAAAATAAAAAGTTAAAGGTTATTAATAATGAATTTAATAAAGATAAAGCTTTGCATAAGATATTAGTTTTTTTAATTAAAAATAATATCTTTTTTAATATATTTCTTTAAATTTATTTAATAACTTTTTATTTTTTTATAATGTAAGTTATTTATTTTATTATTTATTATTATTTTATTATTTATTATTATTTTATTATTTATTATTAATTATTTATTATTATTTTATTATTTATTATTAATTATTTATTATTATTTTATTATTTTATTATTTTATTATTTTATTATTTTATTATTTATTATTATTTTATTATTTTATTATTTTATTATTTATTATTATTTTATTATTTATTATTATTTTATTATTTTATTATTTTATTATTTTATTATTTTATTATTTATTATTATTTTATTATTTATTATTATTTTATTATTTATTATTATTTTATTATTTATTATTATTTTATTATTTATTATTATTTTATTATTTATTATTATTTTATTATTTATTATTAATTTATTATTATTATTTTATTTATTATTATTACTATTTTATTTTATTATTATTATTATTTATATTATTATTTTATTATTTATTAAATAATTAATTATATTTATTAATAACTATATTATAATTAATGAATTAATATTTGTAAAATATTAAAAGATAATTATAATAAGGCTTTATTAAATTTAAATTTACATATTAAAGTAATTTAAAGTCTAATAGTACTTTTTCTATAACCTTTAATATTTAGACTTTAAATAACTAAAATTCCTACTAGGAATAGTCCTTATTTTTATTAATAAGGAATTTAAATTAAAATATAAGCTTATAGGTATTTATTTTATTTTTATTATTTTATTATTATTATCCTATTTTTATTATTTTATTATTATTATTTTAATAACTAATTTAATTATAGGATTTAAAAAGCTTTTAGAAAGCTATACTAGAATATATATATTTCAGCAATTTAAAAAGGCTTTAGAACCTTTTCCTTATTTACTAGATTTAAATAATCTATTTAGGTATTTATTATTTTATTATTATTATTATTATTATAGTTATTATTTTATTATTATTAAAAACTAATTTATATATTTTTAGTATTACACAGGATAATACCTATAATAATAATACATTTATAGAATCTTTTAAAAAAGCTTATAAAAAAGCTAATAATAAAGACTTTATAAATAATATTAAATATATAGTGCATATTATTAATTTAATAGCCTAAGATATATTAAAAGATTATATATCTTCTATTTCTTCTAATTTATCTTTATTTAATTATATAAATAATAATTTATATAATTATAATAAAGAAGAAGAAGAAGAAGAAGAAGAAAAAAAGAAGAAAAAAAGAAGAGGAAAATAATAAATCTTCTAATAGTAAGTTTTTTTATTTATAATTATATTATTTATTAATTATTTTATTTATTAATTTATTTTATAGATTTAATTTATTAATTACAGTGAATTATTTCATTAGTTAAATATACCCAAGAGCTTAGTAACTTATTAACAAGGTTGCTAATTAGTAATGATTTGTTTTATTAGTACCCTAAAGAAAACAAAACGAAAGAAATTTGTTATTTATTAGTTTTTTTTAAATAATAATAAATAATAAATAATAAAATAAATCGTTACTAAATTCATTATTTTTAATAGACTACTCTTAATATAGCTAGCTTATAATTATAAAATAAAATAAATAGTAAAATCTAGCTATTTTAAGTAATTTTTTTATTTTATTTTATTTTACGTTAGCTATATTAGGAAGGTTTATTTATAAATAATAAATTTAGTAATAAATTTAGTAACCCTGCTTATTAAGTGAAGGGATATTAAAAGCTAAAAGAGATAAAAAAATTCCTACTTTTTATAATAAGGAAAAAATTCCTTTAGGTAATAATTTATTTATTATTTATTATTTATTATTTATTATTTATTATTTATTATTTATTATTTATTATTTATTATTTATTATTTATTATTTATTATTTATTATTTATTATTTATTATTTATTATTTATTATTTATTATTTATTATTTATTATTTATTATTTATTATTTATTATTTATTATTTATTATTTATTATTTATTATTTATTATTTATTATTTATTATTTATTATTTATTATTCATTATTTATTATTTATATATTCTTATTAATTTATTTATTTTAATAGATAATGCAACAGTAACTTATATATATATAGGATCCTATATGTTTAATTTATATAAGTCCTATATAAATTATGTAAGTAATATAGTGCTATAGTCTATGTAATAGTATAGTGTATTATATTGTAGTGTATTATAGCTTATGAATAGCTTTAATTTATATACCTGCTTTATCTTTTATAACCTTTATTATTTTTTTCCTTTTTAATAAAAGCTTAACGTTAGATATTACATTTAGCTTAGTAATTATAAAAGTAGTAGTCTTTAATTATAAAGCTAAATTATATATAACTACTATTATATATAAAATATTTAGTAAAATAGTAAAGGTATTAATATTATATTTTTATAAAATACTTAATTTATTTTTTTACTTTAATAGCTTAGTTTTTATAAGTTTTTTAAGTAACTAAGTTAATAAATCTAGCTTAGTTATATTAAGTAATTAAAGTATTTTTTTTATTATTTTACTATTTATTAATAGAGAATTAAGCTTTTATATTATAATATATTATAAAGTACTTTTATATATAAAGATATTTTTAATTCTGCTAATTAAATAAATTTATTTTACCTATTATAAAAATTTATTTATTATTTAAATAAAATATTTTTAAAATTAATTATTTAATTTATATAAAATATACTTTTTTAAAGCTTTTAAAGTATATATTATTATAATACTTAAATAGCTTAGAATTAAGCTTTATGCTTAAAGAGGATATATAGCTATATATTATTATAATATTTAAATAGCTTAGAATTAAGCTTTATATTTAAAGAGGATATATAGTTATATATTATTATAATACTTAAATAGCTTAAATTAAGCTTTATAGTTAAAGAGAATATATAATTATAAAGTATATATTATTATAATACTTAAATAGCTTAATTTAAATTTTATAATTAAAAAGTATATATAACTTTGTAATTTTATAGGTAGTATTATAATTAAGAAGTTTTAGGTTTTATTTTTAACTTATATTAATAAAACTAAATATTAATAATTATATATTTTAATTTAAGGATATTTTTTATTAATTTCCTAAGTAATTAACTACTTAGTTAATAAAAGGTTTTAAAATTAGGTTTTAATAAAGTTAAGTAATTAATTAAAGCTAAAGTTATATTAAGATCTTTTTTAAAGCTATAGGGAAAATAAAAAATATTTAATTAAATTATAATTATATTATAAATTATTTATATTTAAGATTTAAAAAAAGTTTAGTTATATTATATAATTAAAATAGTAAATAAGTAATTTAATTTTTTTATTAAAGTTTTTTTTATAAATTTTTTTCTTTAATAATAACTTCTTTTATATTAATAAATAAAATAATAATAATTAAAAATTCTTTTATAGTTTTTTATATTTTAAACTTTTAAAATTATAAAACTATTAGTAATTTAATTATTTTTTAATATATTAAAAGCTTTTTTAAATTTTTTATAATTTTAATTATATATAAAGGTTATTTTAAGGATACTTTAAGCTTTAGGGAAAATATATAATTATTATAGTATTTAAATAGCTTAATTTAAGCTATAAGCTTTAAGCTTAAAGAGGATATATAACTTATAAAGCTTAAATAGCTTAATTTAAGCTTTAAACTTTAAGCTTTAGAGAGAATATATAACTATTATAGTACTTAAATAGCTTAATTTAAGCTTTAAGCTTTAAGCTTAAGAAAGATATATAACTTATAAAGCTTAAATAGCTTAATTTATATTTTAAGCTTTAAGCTTTAGAGAGGATATATAATTATTATAGTACTTAAATAACTTAATTTAAGCTTTAAGCTGCTTTAATTAAGTTATTTATATATTATATAAAAGTATATTACTTAAAAAAAGGTTTATAAAATATAAAAGAATTATTATTAATTATAAAGTATAAGTATTATATACTTTATAAAGTATTAGTAATAAAAAAAATATAGTTTTATTATTATTACTTTAGTTATTTTATTATGTTTTTATATATATATATTATTTATTACTCCTTAATTATAAAAATCTAAATCCTTTATTTTTACTTTAAGTTTAAATTTTTTATTATTTTTATTTATTTTAATTTAAAAAAATATTAATTTAAAAAGATCTAAATATAAATATATTTAAATCCCTTATATTAAGAAAACTATAGTAAAGTCTAGTAAAGTTATATTATAATAAACTAATAGTTATTTATTTATATTAGTCAGGGTTACTAAATTTATTAGTAGTTATTTATTATTTATTTCGTTAATGAATAATGAATCCCTTTCGTTTTCGTTAATAAATAGTTACTAAATTTATTATTAAATTTATTATTTATAAATAAACCTTCCTAATATAGCTAGCGTAAAATAAAATAAAATAAAAAAATTACTTAAAATAATTAAATTTTATTATTTATTTTATTTTATAATTATAAGCTAGCTATATTAGGAATAGTCTATTAAAAATAATGAATTTAGTAATGATTTATTTCGTTATTTATTATTCATTATTATTTAAAAAAAAACTAATAAATAATAAATTTCTTTTATTTTATTTTCTTTAGGGTACTAACAAAATGAATTATTATTAATTAGCAACCTTGATATTAGTATAGATCTTTATTATTATATAACCTTAGGGAATTTCCTTATAAGTAATTAAAGATTATACTATTATACTTAGCCTTACTAAAATAATAATTATATTTATAATTTTAGTTATATTATATTACTATTTTAAATTATACTACTATTTTTAATTTTATTAAATTAATAATTATATTAAAAAATAAAGAAACTATAATATATTAATTAATAGTATTTAAAAATTATTTACTACCCCTAGCCCTATTAAGTTAATAAGTATATTATTTAAATAACTAATACTTTATACTTATCCTTTAACCCCTTAATTATATATTTTATTTTATAAATTAGTTTAATTTAAAGTAATTAAATACTATATTAAGTATTTTAAATATAGAACTATATAGCCTTAACTTTATTTTAGGAATTAATTTTTAAATTTAAGTAGGTACTTTTAGGTTATATTATTGCTTTTACTCCTGCCTATATAACTGCTGCTGTATATATATATTATTCCTTAGAACCTGCTGCTACTGCTGCTGCTGCTACTACTATATATTATTCCTTAGAACCTGCTGCTGCTGCTACTATATATTATTCTTTAGAATCTACTGCTACTACTACTACATTATTATTATTATTATTTAAGTTTAAGTTAATTCTTTTTTTATTTTTTTCTTTTTTTTAAATAAACTTATAGGGGCTAGATTATATTTTTATAGTTAAGTAAAATATATTACTAAAATAGTATTAAAGGTTATTATTATTTCCTTTACTAAAGTTATTAAATAATTATTAAATATTAAGCTTTAAAAAAGTATTATTTTTTTTTTTAATATTTCTTTTTTTTACTTTTATTATTAATTTTAAAAAAAATTTAATATTTAAATATTAATAATAAAATATATAAATTTAATTAATTACTTTTACTATAGCTTAATTTAATTTACTTTATTTTTTAATTATTAAAATTAATTTTATATTTTTTTAATTTTTTATATTTTTTTAAAAGCTTAAGGGCTATTAAAAAATTTTTATTATAATAGTTTAAAATTAAATTAAGGTTATTTACTTATATTTTAGTTTTTTTATTTATAGTAATAGCTAAATTATTTTAAAATTTATATTTATATATATTAAAAAATTTAATTAATATAATATAATAATAATTATAAAATAAAAAATATATTAATAAAAATATATAAATAAAATATATAAATAAAAAATATTAATAAACTTTTAATAAAAAATATATAAAATAGTAATAAATAAAAAAGTAAAATATAAAGTAGTAGTTTAAATAAGTAATATATATATAAGTATATATACTTTATTTTATTTTTTTAATTATCTTTAATTAATAAAAATAATAATTAAAATATATATAAGTAAAATAAAAAAAAGAAATTATTTTTTTAATATTTTTAAAGTTAAATTTATATTTAATATTTTAATATTATAGTATAATTATAATTAATTTTCTTAATAACTGCCTTTTTTTAAAGTAGTAATATAGCTTATATAAAAAACTATTTAAGTTTATTAATACTTAGGTAATAAATTAAAGTTATATATTTATAATAGGTAAAAGTATAAAAGAATAAAGTAATAAATTTACTATTATATATAAATATAATTAATTTTAATAGCCTTTAAATATTATAAAAAAGAAAAGTATATTTAAAAAATAATTATATATAAAATTAATTATTAATTTTTAATAATTATAAAGGAGTTTTTAAATAATATAATTTAAAGTATATAATATTATTAAAATTAATTTTTAATATATAATTATTAATAAAGTTTATATTTATTTATTTATTTAGTTTTTTATAAACTTAAAGTAAATTAATATTTATATATTAAAAAGTTAGTAAATATTAATATAGTTTTAAAGGAAATTTAAATTTATTTATATTAAAATAGTAATAATTTTATAATATAATAAAATATTTATAATAAAATTATATATAATAAATAAAAAATATATAAAAAGTAAAGTTTAATTTATACCTTAGTTAATTAATTAAATAGTAAAAGATTTTAAAGTTAAATATAATATAATAATAATAATTATATAATTATTATTTTTTTTATATATTTAAATTTTTTAAAATATTTTTAAACTTATTTTAATTTATTATTACTAAATTATATTTATAAAATTAATAAATATTATATACTTTTTTTTAATATAATTAATATTAATATTTATTAATAATTTTTTTATATTATATTTATATTTCTTAGTAAAAAAATAAAAGAAAATTATCTTTAGGTATTATATAAGCTTTAATTTATTTATAAAAACTATAATATAAAATACCTATTTATAATATTAACTAATTACTATATTACTTATATAAATACTATAAAAATAGTATTTTTATTAATATAGCTATTACTTTATATTGGCGACTTATATACATATAGGATCCCATATATTTAATCTATATGGGTCCCGTATAAATTATATAAGCAACGCAGCAGCGTAACGTACTATAGTATAATATACTATAGCGTAATACAGCTGTAATGCTTAAATAACCTAAATTAAGCTTTATGCTTAAGGGGGATACGTAAATTTATAATAACGCATTTATTATAATGCTTAAATAGCTTAAATTAAGCTTTAAGCTTAAAGAGGATATATAAATTCGCTACTATTATAAAGCTTAAGTAGCCTAAATTAAGCTTTATGGCTAAAGAGGAACTACGTAAAATAATTATAATGCTTAAATAGCTTAAATTAAGCTTTACGGCTGAAGAGGATATGTAAATTCGCAATAATATATTTATTATAATACTTAAATAGCTTAAATTAAGCTTTAAGCTTAAAGGGGGTATATAAATTTACAGCTATTATAAAGCTTAAATAGCCTAAATTAAGCTTTATACTTTAAAAAAAATATATAATGTAATTATTATAATACTTAAATAGCTTTAAATAAAGCTTTACTTTTTATAATTTATTAATATAGTAAATATTATAATTATAGAAAAAAGAAGTAATAAAAAGTATAAAAACTACTTAATTAATTAAATTAAATTAATAGTAGATTAGCTGCTTATAGTATATATAAATAACTAATATAAAGTTTAATAAATAATATAATCTTTAACCTTTTTTTAAACCTTTATAGCTTAAAGCTAAAATTCTACTTTAGTTATTTTAAAAAGCTACTACTACTTTTTTTTATATATTAAATCTTTATTATTTAATAATTTAATTTAAAAGTATAAAGTATATTAGTATTTAAAGGCTAATTACTTAAAAGTTAATAATTAAGTTTATAATTAGTTTTTTTTAAAATAACTTATAAAAATATTATTACTTTAAATAACTTATACTAACTTAAGGGAGAAGGGGATAAAAAAAGAATACTTAAAGTAATTAGTTAGTAAAAGTAATATTTAATAAACTTTTAATTAATAAAAGTAATACTTAATATTTATAAAAGTATATATTAGTAGTTTATAGCTTTATAGTTAATATAATAATAAAATTACTTATTATTATTAATATAATATTTAAAATTACTTTTTTTAAAAATAATACCTTTAATATAATTTTTATAAAAAAAAATTAAATAGCTAAGGGGTTAAGTAACTTAGTAAACTAAATATTAAATTTTATATTTATAGTAATATTAAAAAATATAAAGCTAATTAATAGTATAAAAGTAATATACTAAAGGTTAAAAAATAAAATATTAATATTAATATTAGTAATAATAGTAGTAGTAGAAGTTATAATAGTAATAGCTAGTAGCTTACGTTTAGCTTTAGTTATATTAATAACCTTTATTTAAGTAGCCTAAATTTAATTAGCTTTTCTTAATTATTTAAATTAGTTAAATAAAGCTATTTATAAATACTTACTCTTTAAGCTTTAAATTAACCTATAATAATAGTAATAATAGTAATATTAATAATAGTAATAGTAATAATAATAATAAAGATAAAGATAAAAATAAAAATAATATTTAAAAAATAAAAAAATAGCTTAAAGGGGTATAATTAAGCTTTTATAAAGGTATAGTAAAGCTTTTTTTATAAAAGTAAAATTAAGGTAAATTACTATTTTTATTATTATTAAATTACTATTATTATTTATAATAAATACCCTTCTTTTATTTTAAAATTACTTTTATTTTAATAAAGTAATATACTATAATAAAAAAAGTATTAGCTTAATATACTATTAATTAATTATAGTACTTTAACCTCTTTATTACTACTTAATACTAGGTTCCGTGCTTTTAATAATTAAAAAAGCACTTATAATAGCTCTATTAAATAAAAGGTATAGTAAAATATATATAAAGTTTAAATATTTAATATACTACTATTTTAAAATTACTTCTTATATTATACTAATTTATTTATATATTAATCTAAATCTTAGTAATAGTTTTCTAAAGCTTACTCCTAAAGTTATATTATACTTTACTATTAGCTTTTTATTATTAATTTATTTACTAATTATTTTACTATTAATATTTTTATTTATATATTTTCTTTATAATTTTAGTTTATATATATTATTTTCTTTTTTTAACTTTAAATTTTTTATAAAATTATAGTTATATAATATTTACTTATTTACTTTTAATTTAAATATTATTTATAAAAACCTTTATTATATTATAATAGTAACTTTATAACTTTATAATATTTCTTATTTATTTTTTTATTTATAAATTATTTATTATATTAGTTTTATCTTTTAATTATATATTATTAATAAATAACTTTAAAAAAAAAAAGTAATAACTATAGCTTTTATATTTAATTTACTACTTTTATTAATTTTATTAACTTAACTAAGTTATTAAATATTATTACTATTAATAACTTAATTAAGTTATTAAATACTATTACTATTATTAACTTAACTAGGTTATTAAATACTATTACTATTATTAATTATACTTATATTATATTTATTAAATTTAAAAGCTTTTTATATTTTTATAAATAATATTTTAATACTTTAGTATACTTAGTTTTATAATATTTAATATATTAAAATACTACTTTCTTTTACTTTTTAATTAACTTAAACTTACTTAGTTTTTATTAAATACTTATTTAAAGAATAGTAAACTTTTTAATAATATATAACCTTAAGTCTTTAATTATATTAAGCTTAACTAAGTAAACTAGCTTTTTATATTATTAAAGATATTAATATAAATAAAAATATAATAATTAAAAAACTTAGTTTTATATTTATAAAATTTATAATTAATAAATATAAAGTAAATTAAAAAATTATATAAATAGCCTAATATAAGTAGTTAAAGAATTTTTTTTTATAAATTTTACTATTTTTTAACTTTATATAGTATTTTATATAAGACCTAGTTATATATACTTAAGTAAATTTAATTAAAGAGAATAATTAGTATTTTAATTTACTACTAGGATTAATTTACTTATAGCTTTAATAATTAGTTAAGTAATATTTATTTTATAACTTACTATACTTTAAAAAAATTTAATATAAATTTCTTAAGATAAGATTTAAAAAGGGAATAAATATTTTTAATATAAGATATAACTATATTACTAAAGTATATATATTAATTAACTTAAGCTTTAATAATTTTTTTTTTATATAGTATAAGTAGGGTTGCTAAATTTATTAATAGTTATTTATTATTTATTTTGTTAATAAATAACTCTTCGTTAATTATTAATAAATAACGAATTCCTTTTATTTTCGTTAATGAATAATTACTAAATTTATTACTAAATTTATTATTTATAAATAAACCTTCCTAATATAGCTAATGTAAAATAAAATAAAATAAAAAAATTACTTAAAATAACTAGATTTTACTATTTATTTTATTTTATAATTATAAGCTAGCTATATTAGGAATAGTTTATTAAAAAATAATAAATTTAGTAATAATTCATTTTGTTATTTATTATTTGTTATTATTTAAAAAAAAACTAATGAATAATAAATTTCTTTTATTTTATTTTCTTTAGGGCACTAACGAAATGAATTGTTACTAATTGGCAACCCTGAGTATAAGCTAGTTTTTAATATATATAACTTTATTTATATAATATAAAGTATATTACTATTTAAATTTTATAAGTTACTTATTATATTCTTCCTTAGTTAAAGAGCTAATAATAAAATACTAAAACTAATAAAATAAATCTTATTTTTTAGGATTTATTTCTATTATTACTACTATCCTTAATATAAAAGTAATTAAATACTCTTATATTATAAAAATTAGTTAATAATACTATAAGATTATATTATTAATATACTAAATATAAAGTAATAGCTATACTAATAAAAATACTATTTCTATAATATTTATATAAGTAATATAATAATTAGTTAATACTATAGATAGGTATTTTATATTATAGTCTTTATAAATAAATTAAAGCTTATATAATATTTAAAAATAATTTTCTTTTACCTTTTTATTAAAAAATATAAATATAATATAAAAAGATTATTAATAAGTATTAATATTAACTATATTAAAAAAAAGTATATAATATTTATTAATTTTATAAATATAATTTAGTAATAATAAATTAAAATAAATTTAAAAATATTTTAAAAAGCTTAAATATATAAAAAAAATAGTAATTATATAATTATTATTATTATATTATATTTAACTTTAGAATCCCTTACTATTTAATTAATTAACTAAAGTATAAATTAAACTTTAATTTTTATATATTTTTTATTTATTATATATAATTTTATTATAAATATTTTATTATATTATAAAATTATTATTATTTTAATATAAATAAATTTAAATTTCTTTTAAAGTTATATTAATATTTATTAGCTTTTTAATATATAAATATTAATTTACTTTAAGTTTATAAAAAATTAAATAAGTAAATAAATATAAATTTTATTAATAATTATATATTAAAAATTAATTTTAGTAGTATTATATATTTTAAATTATACTATTTAAAAACTTTTTTATAATTATTAAGAATTAATAGCTAATTTTATATATAATTATTTTTTAAATATATTTTTCTTTTTTTATAATATTTAAAAGCTATTAAAATTAATTATATTTATATATAATAATAAGTTTACTACTTTATTTCTTTATACTTTTACTTATTATAAATATATAACCTTAATTTACTACTTAAGTATTAATAAACTTAAATAACTTCTTACGTAAGCTATATTACTACTTTAAAAAAAGGTAGTTATTAAAAAAATTAATCATAATTATATTATAGTATTAAAATATTAAATATAAATTTAATTTTAAAAATATTAAAAAAATAATTTTTTTTTTATTTTACTTATATATATCCTAATTATTATTTTTATTAACTAAAAATAATTAAAGAAATAAAATAAAGTATATATACATATATATATATTACTTATTTAAACTACTACTTTATATTTTACCTTTTTATTTACTATTACTTTATATATCCTTTATTAAAAGTTTATTAATATTTCCTATTTATATACTTTATTTATATATTTTTATTAATATATTTCTTATTTTATAATTATTATTATATTATATTAGCTAAATTTTTTAATATATATAAATATAAATTTTAAAATAATTTAACTATTACTATAAGTAAAAAAACTAAAATATAAATAAATTACCTTAGTTTAACTTTAAATTATTATAATAAAAATTTTTTAATAGCCCCTAAGCTTTTAAAAAAATATAAAAAATTAAAAAAATATAAAGCTAATTTTAATAATTAAAAAGTAAAATAAATTAAATTAAGCTATAGTAAAAGTAACTAGTTAAATTTATATATTTTATTACTAATATTTAAATATTAGATTTTCTTTAAAATTAATAATAAAAGTAAAAAGGAAAAGTATTAAAAAAAAATAATACTTCCTTAAAGCTTAATATTTAATAATTATTTAATAACCTTAATAAAGGAAATAATAATAACCTCTAATACTATCTTAGTAATATATTTTATCTAATTATAAAAGTATAATCTAACTTTTATAAATCTATTTAAAAAGGAAAATAAAATAAAAAAAAGATTAACTTAAACTTAAATAATAATAATAATAATATAGTAGTAGTAGTAATAGATTTTAAAGAATAATATATAATAATAGTAGTAGTAGTAGGTTTTAAGGAATAATATATAATAGTAGTAGTAGTAGTAGTAGTAGTAGGTTTTAAGGAATAATATATAATAGTAGTAGTAGTAGTAGTAGTAGTAGTAGGTTTTAAGGAATAATATATAGCAGCAGTAGTAGTAAGTTTTAAGGAATAATATATAATAGTAGCAGTAGCTATATAAGCAGAAGTAGTAAAGGTAGGAGTAGAAGTAGTAATATAACTTAAAAGTACTTACTTAAATTTAAAAGTTAATTTTTAAAATAAAGTTAAAGTTATATAATTTTATATTTAAAATATTTAACATAATATTTAATTACTTTAAATTAAATTAATTTATAAAATAAAATATATAATTAAAAGATTAAGGAATAAATATAAAATATTAATTATTTAAATAATATACTTATTAACTTAATAAAGCTAAAAATAGTAAGTAGTTTTTAAATACTATTAATTAATATATTATAATTTCCTTAACTTTTAATATAATTATTAATTTAATAAAATTAAAAATAATAGTATAATTTAAAATAGTAATATAATATAATTAAAATTATAAATATAATTATTATTTTAGTAAAACTAAGTATAATAGTATAATCTTTAATTATTTATAAAAAAATCCCTTAAGGTTATATAATAATAAATATTTATATAAATAAATAACTATTAGTTTATTATAATATAACTTTATAAAACTTTACTATAGTTTTTTTAATATAAAGGATTTAAATATATTTATATTTAAATTTTTTTAAATTAATATTCTTTTAAATTAGGATAGGTAAAGATAATAAAGGATTTAGATTTTTATAATTAAAGAGTAATAAATAATATATATATATATAAATATAATAAAATAACTAAAGTAATAGTAGTAAAACTATATTTTTCTTTATATTATTAATATTTTATAAAGTATATAGTACTTATACTTTATAATTAATAATAGTTTTTTTATACTTTATAAACCTTTTTCTAAGTAATATACTTTTACGTAATATATAAATAGCTTAATTAAAGCAGCTTAAAGCTTAAATTAAGCTATTTAAGTACTATAATAATTATATATCCTTTCTAAAGTTTAAAGCTTAAAGCTTAAATTAAGCTATTTAAGCACTATAATAGTTATATATCCTCTTTATGCTTAAAGCTTAAAGCTTAAATTAAGCTATTTAAGCACTGCACTAGTTGCATATCCTCTCTAAGGCTTAAAGCTTAAAGCTTAAATTAAGCTATTTAAGCTTTGCGATAATGTGTAGTTATATATCCTCTTTAACTATAAAGTTTAAATTAAGCTATTTAAGCGTTGTAATAATGTGTACTTTGTAGTTGTAATAATACGTACTTTATAGTTGTAATAATACATACTTTATAGTTGCGATAATGTGTACTTTATAGTTGCAATAATGCGTACTTCGTAGTTATATATCCTCTTTAACTGCAAAGCTTAAATTAAGCTATTTAAGTATTATAATAATATATAGCTGTATATCCTTTTTAACTATAAAGCTTAATTTTAAACTATTTAAGTATTATAATAATATATAGTTATATATCCTCTTTAACTATAAAGCTTAATTTTAAGCTATTTAAGTATTATATATCCTCCTTAAGCTTTAAAAGCTTTAAAAGCTTTAAAAAAGTATATTTTATATAAATTAAATAGCTAACCTTAAGAGTATTTTATTTAAATAATAGATAAATTTTTATAATAGGTAAAGTAGATTCATTTAATTAGTAAAAGTAAGGATATTTTTATATATAAAAGTGCCTTATAGTATATTATAATATAGGAGCTTAGTTTTTTATTAGTAAATAGTAAAATAGTAAAAAAAAATACTTTAACTACTTAGTATAGCTAGGCTAGATTTATTAACTTAGTTATTTAGAAAGTTTACAGAAACTAAGCTGTTAAAGCAGAGGGGAGGTATTTTACGGGGGTATAGCGTTAATACCTTTGCTATTTTATTAAATATTTTATATATAGTAGCGGTTATATATAGTCTAGCTTTATAGTTAAAGGCTGCTATTTTTGTAACTATTAGGCTAAATGTAATATTTAATGTTAAGCTTTTGTTAGAAGGGAAAGAGATAATAAAGGTTATAAAGGATAAAGTAGTAGAAGGTGCTTATGTAAATTAAAGCTATTTATAAGCTATAAGTTGAAGCTATTTGCAAGCTGTAAGTTGAAGCTATTCGCAAGCTGTAATGCGCTGCGATGTAATGCGCTACGCTGTAGTGCGCGGTATTGCTTATATAATTTGTATGGGACCTGTATAAATTAAATGTACGGGATCCTGTATGTGTATGGGTCGCTCTTTATATTTAGTATATTAATAATATAGTTTTATAATATTATTAACTAATTTTTATAATATAAAAATATTTAATTACTTTTATATTAAAAATAGTAGTAATAATAAAAATAAATTTTAAAAAATAAAATTTATTTTATTAATTTTAATATTTTATTATTAGCTCTTTAGTTAAGGAAGAATATAATAAGTAACTTATAAAATTTAAGTAGTAATATACTTTATATTATATAAATAAAGTTATATATATTTAAGACTAGCTTATATTATATAAAGAAAAAATTATTAAAGCCTAAGTTAATTAATATATATATTTTAGTAATATAATTATATTTTATATTAAAGATATTTATTCCCTTCTTAAGTTTTATTTTAAAAAATTTATATTAAATTTTTTTAAAGTATAGTAAATTATAAAATAAATATTACTTAATTAATTATTAAAGTTATAAGTAAATTAATTTTAATAGTAAATTAAAATATTAATTATTTTTTTTAATTAAATTTACTTAGGTATATATAGCTAAGTTTTATATAAAGTATTATATAAAGTTAAAAAATAGTAAAATTTATAAAAGAAAGATTCTTTAGTTACTTATACTAAATTATTTATATAATCTTTTAATTTACCTTATATTTATTAATTATAAATTTTATAAGTATAAAACTAAGTTTTTTAATTATTATATTTTTATTTATATTAATATCTTTAGTAATATAAAAAGCTAGTTTACTTAGTTAAACTTAATATAGTTAAAGACTTAAGGCTATATATTATTAGGAAGTTTACTATTCCTTAGATAAATACTTAATAAAAACTAAGTAAGTTTAAGTTAGTTAAGAAGCGGAAGAAAGTAGTATTTTAATATACTAGATACTATAAGACTAGGTATACTAGAGTGTTAAAATACTGCCTATAGAGATATAAAGAGCTTTTGAATTTAATAGATATAATCAGGGTTGTTAATTAGTGATGATTTATTTTATTAGTGCCCTAAAGAAAACGAAACGAAAGAAATTCATTATTTATTAGTTTTTTTTAAATAATAATAAATAATAAATAACAAAATGAATTATTACTAAATTTATTATTTTTTAATAAACTATTCCTAATATAGCTAGCTTATAATTATAAAATAAAATAAATAGTAAAATCTAGCTATTTTAAGCAATTTTTTTATTTTATTTTATTTTACGCTAGCTATATTAAGAAGGTCTATTTATAAATAATAAATTTAGTAATAAATTTAGTAACTATTTATTAACGAAAATAAAAGGGATTTATTATTTATTAATAATTAATAAAAAGTTATTTATTAATAATTAATAAAAAGTTATTTATTAATGAAATAAATAATAAATAACTACTAATAAATTTAGTAACCCTGGATATAATATAAGTGTAACTAACGGTAGCAATAGTGTCTAATGACTTAGTTAAGTTAATAGTAGTAATAATATCTAATAACTTAGTTAAGTTACTAGTAGCAATAGTATTTAATAACTTAGTTAAGTTAATAAAATTAATAAAAGCAGTAGATTAAATATAAAAGCTATAGCTATTACTTTTTTTTCCTAAAGCTATTTATTATTAATATAGAGCTAAAAGATAAGATTAATATAATAAATAACCTATAAATAAAAGAATAAATAAGAAATATTATAAGGTTATAAAGTTATTATTATAATATAATAAAGGTTTTTATAAATAATATTTAAATTAAAAGTAAATAGGTAAATATTATATAACTGTAATCTTATAAAAAGCTGAAAGTTAAAAGGAGAAAATAATATATATAAATTAAAATTATAAAGAAAATATATAAATAAAAGTATTAATAGTAAAATAACTAGTAGATAAATTAATAATAAAAAGCTAATAGTAAAGTATAGTGTAACTTTAAAAGTAGGCTTTAAAAAACTATTACTAAGATTTAAATTAATATATAAATAAATTAATATAATATAAAAAGTAACTTTAAAATAATAGTATATTAAATATTTAAACTTTATATATATTTTACTATACTTTTTATTTAATAAAGCTATTGTAAATGCTTTTCTAATATTAAACTATTAAAAATGTAAAACTTAGTATTAAGTAGTAATAAAGGGGTTAGAGTATTATAATTAGCTAATAGCATATTAAACTAATGCTTTTTTTATTATAGTATATTACTTTATTAAAATAAAAATAATTCTAAGATAAAAAAAAGGTATTTATTATAAATAATAATAGTAATTTAATAATAATAGAAATAGTAATTTACTTTAACCTTACTTTTATAAAAAAAGCTCTGCTATATAGCGCCCAATAAGTGTACGGGATCCTGTATATTTAATCTGCACGAGATCCTGTATAAATTACATAAGTAATATAGCTTATAGCGTACTGCAGTACAGCGGATTATATTATAGCGTATTACAGCTTCTGCTGCTCTGCGAATAACTTTAATTTACAGCTTACGAATAACTTTAATTTATATACCTTCTGCTTTATCTTTTATAACTCTTATTATCTTTTTCCCCTTTAATAAAAGCTTAACATTAGATATTACATTTAGCCTAGTAGTTATAAAAATAGCAGCCTTTAATTATAAAGCTAGACTATATATAACTACTATTATATATAAGATATTTAGTAAAATAGTAAAAGTATTAATATTATACTTTTATAAAATACCTAACTTATTTTTTTACTTTAATAATTTAATTTTTATAAGCTTTTTAAGTAACTAGGTTAATAAATCTAGCTTAGTTATATTAAGTAGTTAAAGTAATTTTTTTTACTATTTTATTATTTATTAATAAAGAACTAGGCTTTTATATTATAATATACTATAAAGTACTTTTATATATAAAAATATCTTTACTTTTACTAATTAAATAAATCTACTTTACTTATTATAAAGATTTATTTATTATTTAAATAAGATACTTTTAAGGTTAGTTATTTAATTTATATAAGATATACTTTTTTAGAGCTTTTAGAGCTTTTTAAGCTTAAGGATATATAACTATGAAGTATATATTATTATAATACTTAAATAGCTTAGAATTAAGCTTTGCGCTTTAAGCTTTAAAGAGGATATATAATGTAATTATAGGGTATATATTATTATAATACTTAAATAGCTTAATTTAAGCTTTGCGGTTAAAGAGAATATATAGCTATATACTATTATAATACTTAAATAACTTAAATTAAGCTTTATACTTAAAAAGTATATATAACTATATAAGTATTATTATAACTAAGAAGTTTTAAGTTTTATTTTTAATTAATACTAATAAAACTAAATATTATATATAGTTATATATTTTAACTTAGGGATATTCTTTATTAATTTCCTAAGTAATTAACTACTTAATTAATAAAGGGTTCTAAAATTAAGTTTTAATAAAGTTAAGTAATTAATTAAGGCTAAAGTTATATTAAAAAAATTTTTAAAGTTGTAAAAATAAAAGATATTTAACTAAATTATAATTATATTATAAATTAGTTATATTTAAGATCTAAGAAGAGGTTTAGGTTTACTATATAATTAAAATAGTAAATAGTAATTTAACTTTTTTATAATATTTCTTTTATAGGCTTTTTTTTTTAATAATAGCTTTTTTTATATTAATAAATAAAATAATAATAATTAAAAATCCTTTTATAATCCTTTATATTTTAAACTTTTAAAATTATAAAACTATTAGTAGCTTAATTATTTTTTAATATATTAAAAGCTTTTTTAAATTCCTTATAACTTTAGTTATAAATAAAGTTATTTTAAAGATTTAAAAATTAAAGGCCTTATATAATCTATTATAGCTTAAATAGCTTAATTTAAGCTTTAAGCTTTAAGCTTTAAGGAAAATATATAACTTATAAAGCTTAAATAGCTTAATTTAAACTTTAAGCTTTAAGCTTTAGAGAGAATATATAATTATTATAGTACTTAAATAGCTTAATTTAAGCTTTAAGCTTTAAGCTTTAGAAAGAATATATAACTTATTATAGCGCTTAAATAGCTTAATTTAAGCTTTAAGCTACTTTATTAAGTTATTTATATATTATATAAAAGTATAATTTAAAAAGGGGCTTATAAAGTATAGAAGACTATTATTAACTATAAGTATAGTATATTTTATAAGATATCAGTAGTAAGAAAAAAGATATAATTTTACTACTATTACTTTAGTTATTTTATTATATTTATATATATATATATTATTTATTACTTCTTAATTATAAAAATCTAAATCCTTTATTTTTTTTAAATTTAAATCCTTTATATTTATATATATATTGTAATATTAATAAAATCTAAATCCTTTATTATTTTTACCTATTTTAATTTAAAAAAATTTAAATTTAGATATATTTAAATCCCTTATATTAAGAAAATTAAGGTTTTATAAAGTTATATTATAATAAACTAATAGTTTAATATTATTTATTAATATAAATTTTTATATTTTTATTATTATATAATCTTAGGGGATTTACTTATAAGTAATTAAAGACTATACTACTATACTTAGCCCTACTAAAATAATAGCTATATTTATAATTTTAGCTATATTATATTACTATCTTAAACTATACTACTGCCTTTAACTTTATTAAATTAATAATTATATTAAAAAATAAAAAAACTATAATATATTAATTAATAGTATTTAAAAACTAACTACTTACTGCCCCTAGCCTTATTAAATTAATAGGTATATTATTTAAATAATTAATACTTTATACTTATCCCTTAACCCTTTAATTATATATTTCCTTATTTTATAAGCTAGTTTAATTTAAAGTAATTGGATATTACGTTAAATATTTTAAGTATAGAACTATATAGCTTTAACTTTTTAAAAACTAACTTTTAAATTTAAGCAGGTATTTTTAAATTATATTACTACTTCTAATCTTACTTTTACTACTTATACTTATATAGCTGCTGCTACTACTATATATTATTCCTTAGAACCTACTACTGCTACTACTATTACTATATATTATTCCTTAGAACCTATTACTACTACTACTACTACTATATATTATTCTTTAAAACCTACTACTACTACTACTATTATATTATTATTATTATTTAAATTTAAGTTAATCTTTTTTTTATTTTTTCCTTTTTTCTAAAAGAATTTATAAAGGCTAGGCTATACTTCTATAGCTAGGTAAAATATATTATTAAAATAATATTAAAGGTTATTATTTCCTCTACTATACTTATTAAATAATTATTAAGTATTAAGCTTTAAAAAAGTACTTTCTTTTCTTTTTAATACTTCTTTTCTTTACTTTTACTATTAGTTTTAAAAAAAATCTAATATTTAAATACTAGTAATAAAATATATAGATTTAACTAATTACTTTTACTATAGCTTAATTTAATTTACCTTACTTTTTAATTTTTAAAATTAACTTTATACTTTTTTAATTTTTTATATTTTTTTAAAAACTTAAGGGCTATAAAAAAACTTTATTATAATAGTTTAAAGTTAAACTAAGGTAGTTTACTTATATTTTAGTTTTTTTATTTATAATAGTAGCTATATTATTTTTAAATTTATATTTATATATATTAAAAAATTTAGCTAAAATAGTATAGTAATAATTATAAAATAAAAAATATATTAGTAAGAATATATATATATAGGTAAAAAATATTAGTAAATTTTTAATAAAGGATATATAATATAGAAGGTAGTAATAAATAAAGGAGTTATATATATATAAATATATATATTCTATCTTATTTACCTAATTATCCTTAGTTAATAAAAATAGTAGTTAGAATATAAAATAAAAAAAAGAAATTATAAAATATTTTTTTAATATTTTTAAAGTTAAATTTACGCTTAATATTTTAATACTATTATTATAACTAATTTTCCTAATAACTACCTCCTTTTAAAGTAGTAATATAGCTTATATAAGGAGCTATTTAAATTTATTAATACCTAGGCAGTAGATTAAGGTTATATATTTATAATAGATAGAATTATAAAAGAATAAAGTAGTAAACTTACTATTATATATAAGTATAATTAATTTTAGTAGCTTTTAAATATTATAAAAAAAAAAGTATATTTAAAAAATAACTATATATAGAATTAACTATTAATTCTTAATAATTATAAAGGAATTTTTAAATAGTATATTCTAAAATATATAATATTATTAAAATATTTAATTTTTAATATATAATTATTAACTAAGTTTATATTTATTTACTTATCTAATTTTTTATAAGCTTAAAGTAGACTAATATTTATAAATTTAAAAGTTAATAAATACTAATATAAATTTAAAAAAAATTTAAACTTATTTATATTAAAATAGTAATAATTTTATAATATAATAAAATATTTATAATAAAATTATATATAGTAAATAAAAGATATATAAAAGGTAGAGTTTAATTTATACCTTAGTCAATCAATCAAAAAGTAAGGGATTTTAAAATTAAATATAGTATAATAATAATAACTATATAACTACTATTTTTTTTATATATTTAGACTTTTTAAAATATTTTTAAACCTATTTTAATTTATTATTATTAAATTATATTTATAAAATTAATAAATATTATATACCTTTTTTTAATATAGTTAACGTTAATACTTACTAATAATTTTTTTATATTATATTTATATTTTTTAATAAAAAGGTAAAAGAAGACTATCTTTAAGTATTATATAAGCTTTAATTTATATATAAGAATTATAATATAAAATACTTATTTATAATATTAACTAATTACTATATTACCTATATAAATACTATAAAGATAATATTTTTATTAATATAGCTATTACTTTATATTTAATATATTAATAATATAATTATATAATATTATTAATTAATATTTTTTATATAAAAGTATTTAATTATTTTTATATTAAAGATAATAGTAATAATAAAAATAAATCTTAAAAAATAAAATTTATTTTATTAATCTTAGTATTTTATTATTAACTTTCTAAATAAAAAAAAATATAATAAGTAGTTTATAAAATTTAAGTAGTAATATTTTTTATATTATATATAAAAAGTTATATATATTTAAAATTAATAGCTTATATTATATAAAAAAAAAATTATTAAAGCTTAAGTTAGTTAATATATATACTTTAGTAATATAATTATATTTTATATTAAAGGTATTTATTCCTTTTTTAAATTATATTTTAAGAAATTTATACTAAATCTTTTTAAAGTATAATAAATTATAAAGTAAGTATTACTTAATTAGTTATTAAAGCTATAAGTAAATTAAGTAAAATAGTAAATTAAAATATTAATTAAACTCTTTTATTAGATTTACTTAGGTATATATAGTTAGGTTTTATATAAGGTATTATATAAAGTTAAAGAATAGTAAGATTTATAAAAAAAAATTTTTTTAATTACTTATACTAGGCTATTTATATAATTTTTTAGTTTATTTTATATTTATTAACTATAGACTTTATAAATATAAAACTAAGTTCTTTAACTAAAATATTTTTATTTATATTAATATCTTTAGTATTATAAAGAGCTAGTTTATTTAGTTAAGCTTAATATAATTAAAAACTTAAGGTTAGTAAGGAAGTCTACTACTATTCCTTAGTTAAGTATTTAATAAAAACTAAGTAAATTTAAATTAGTTAAGAAATAGAAGAAAATAGTATTTTAATATTTTAAATATTATAAATTAAATATACTAGAGTATTAAAATAGTGCTTACTAAAATATAAAAAGCTTTTAAATTTAATAAATATAGTAGTAATAGTATTTAATAACTTAATCAAGTTAATAGCAGCGATAGTATTTGATAACCTAGTTAAGTTAATAAGATTAATAGAAGTAGTAGATTAAATATAAAAGCTATAGTTATTACCTTTTTCTTTTAAAGTTATTTATTAATAATATATAGTTAAAAAATAAGTCTAATATACTAAATAACCTATAAGTAAAAGAATAAATAAGGAATATTATAAAGCTATAAAGTTACTATTATAATATAATAAAGGTTTTTATAAATACTATTTAGATTAAAAGTAAATAAGTAAATATTATATAATTATAATTTTATAAAAAGCTTAAAGTTAAAAGGAGAAAATAGTATATATAGACTAGTTTACTAAAAAAGATAGGTAGGTAAAAGTATTAGTAGTAAAATAATTAGTAGATAATTTAATAAAAGAAAGCTAATAGTAAAGTATAATATAAATTTAAAAATAGGCTTTAGAAAATTATTATTAATAATTAAATTAGTATATAAATAAATTAGTATAATATAGAAAGTAACTTTAAAATAGTAGTATATTAAATATTTAAATTTTATATATATTTTACTATACCTTTTATTTAATAAAGTTATTATAAGTACTTTTTTTAACTATTAAAAGCGTAAAGCTTAGTATTAAGTAGTAATAAAGGGGTTAGAGCATTATAATTAGTTAATACTATATAAAGCTAATACTTTCTTTATTATAATATATTACTTTATTAAGATAAAAGTAATTCTAAGATAAAAGGAGGGTATTATAAATAATAGCAGTAATTTAATAATAATAGAAATAATAATTTACCTTAACCTTACTTTTATAAAGAATGCTTTACTATACTTTTATAAAAACTTAATTATACCTTTTTAAGCTATTCCCTTATTTTTTAAATACTATCTTTATTTTTATCTTTATTTTTATTATTACTATTACCATTATTAGTATTACTACTATTATTATTATTATAAGTTAATTTAAAGCCTAGAAAGTAAGTATTTATAAATATCTTTATTTAATTAATTTAAATAATTAAAAAAAGCTAATTAAGTTTAGGCTACTTAAATAAAGGCTACTGCTGTAACTAAAGTTAAACGTAATTGTAAGCTGCTAGCCATTGCTATTATAAATTCTACTACTACTTCTACTATTAATACTAACGTTAGTATTTTATTTTTTATCCCTTAGTATATTACTCTTATACTACTAGTTAGCTTTACGCTTTTTAATATTATTATAAATATAGGATTTAATACTTAGCTTATTAAAATACTAAATTTACTAATTATTTAATCTTCCCTTTATAAAAACTATATTAAGGGTATTATTTTTAAAAAAGGTAATTTTAAATACTATATTAATAGTAATAGATAGTCTTATTATTATACTAGCTATAAAGTTATAAACTACTAATATATACTTTTATAAATATATATAATATTAAGTATTACTTTTATTAACTAAAAGCTTATTAAGTATTACTTTTATTAACTATTTTAAGTATTTTTTCCTTATTTCCCTTTCCCTTAAGTTAGTATAAGCTATTTAAAGTAGTAATACTTCTGTAAGTTATATTAAACTTTTTACTTTAAGTTATAAGCTTAATTACTAACTTTTAAGTATATATAGTTAACCTTTAAGTATTAGTATACTTTATACCATTAAATTAAATTACTAAATAATAAAAATCCAGTATATAAGGAAGAGTAGTAGTAGCCCTTTAAAATAACTAAGGTAAAATTTTAGCTTTAAGTTATAAAGGCTTAGAAAAAGGTTAAGGACTATATTATTTATTAAGCTTTATATTAGTTATTTATATATACTATAAGCGGCTGGTTTATTATTAATTTAATTAATTAAGTAGTTTTTATACTTTTTATTATTTTTCTTTTTTATAACTCAGGGTTGTAAAATTAGTTAGTAGTTTTTAGTTTTTTTAGTAACTAAACTAATTAGTTTAGTTTTACTCAGCTTATTAACTAAACTTATAAGTTTTTAGTTACTAATTAACTAATTTATTAGTTACTAAAAACTCAAAATTAACTAATTTTAATTAAAATAATTGATTATATTAATTAAATTAATTATTTTATTATTTATTATAATTATATTTACTTTATTAAATAAGAAAAAGCTATAGAAAATAATTTAATTAAATTAATTAACTAATAAAAAGGGATTTTAAATAATTAAACTAACTAAATTAAGCTTAGCGTATTTAAATTAGTTAATTTTAAGTTAATTTTGAGTTAATTAGTTTAGTTTTTAGTTTTTAGTTATTAGTTAGTAGAAATTAACTAAAAACTAATTTTTTGAGTTTAGTTTTAGTTAGGCTACTAACTAAACTATTAGTTACTAATTTACAACCCTGACTAATTTACTTTAAGTAATTTACTCAGTTAATTATTTCATTTAAGAGTAAAATAGTTTTATTCAGCTATCTAAGTAAATTACTTACATTTTTATATATAATTAATCAGTAGTTATTTATTATTTATTATTAATATTAGTTTTCATTAGTATATTAGAAAACTAATTTAGTTTTACTCAGCCTACTAAGTAATTTAATTAGTTTTCTTTAGCCCTCTAACGAAACTAATTTACTTAGTGATTAATTTAATCTGACGAATCGTCACTAATTTGCAACCCTGTATAATATAAATTTAAAAAATATTATAAATTATAAATAGTAAATATTTCTATTTTCTTTATAAAGCTTATAAAGCTTATAAATATAATTAGTTATTTTAATAGTAAGTTTTTTTATAATGTAAAAGCGTTCTTTTAAGTCTAAATAGTATTTAAAATTTTACTATTTAAATTATAGCTTTATTATAGCTTATATAATAAAATTAAAAATAGCATTATAAAATATAAATAATAAATATTATTATTTTATTAATAAGGCTTATAAAGCTTACAACTGTAATTAGTTATTTTAATAGTAAATTTTTTTATAGTGTAAAAGCGTTTTTTTAGCTTTAAATAATACTTAAAATCTTACTATTAAAATTACAGCTTTATTATAGCTTATATAATGAAAATAAAAATAGGATTATAAAATATAATTAATTAATATTATTATTCTATATATATAGTTTATAAAGCTTATAAGTTAAATTAGTTATTTTAATAGTAAATATTTTTATAATGTAAAAGTGTATTTTTAAGTTTAAATAGTACTTAAAATTTTACTATTTAAATTATAGTTATTATAGTATATATAATAAAAATAAAAATACCTTTAGAAAATATAAATAATAAATATTATTATTTTATATTTTAATATAATATAATTATTATATTTTATTTAAATAAAAAAATAGTATTTTTTTTATTAACGAATTTAGTAATAAATTTAGTAACGATTTATTATTCATTATTTATTAACGAATAACGAATTCTCTTTATTTTATTTTCTTTAACTAACTAACGAAACGAAGATTTATTAATAAATAACAAATAGAATTTATTTTATTTTCTTTAGACTACTAATGAAATAAATCGTCACTAATTGGTAACCCTGCTTATTACTACTATCCTTAATATAAAAGCAGGGTTGCTAATTAGTGACGATTTGTTTCGTTAGCTAGTTAAAGAAAACGAAATAAATCCTATTTATTATTTATTAACGAAAGGTAGTTCCGTTAATGAATTAAAGAAAATGAAACAAAGGTATTTATTATCAGTAATAATTCATTAACGAAAGTAACGAATTTATTAATAATAAAGCTAATAAAATAATTATATAAGTAAATTATATATTTTTATAAAGCTAGAAAACAGGGCTATAAGCCTATATTTTTTGTTTCTTAATAACTATTTTATTTAATTTATTATTTAATTTATAAATATCCTTTATTATTTATCTTCGTTAATGAAAATTTTCTTTACTTTATTAGTGCCCTAAAGAAAATAAATAACTTTCGTTATTTATTAACGAAATAAATAATAAATAACTACTAATAAATTTAGCAACCCTATATAAAAGTAATTAAATACTTTTATATTATAAAAATTAGTTAATAGTACTATAAAATTATATTATTAATATATTAAATATAAAGTAATAGTTATATTAATAAAAATATTATTTTTATAATATTTATATAAGTAATATAGTAATTAGTTAACATTATAAATAAGTATTTTATATTATAGTTTTTATAAATAAATTAAAGCTTATATAATACTTAAGAATAGTTTTTTTTTACCTATTTATTAAGAAATATAAATATAATATAAAAGAATTATTAATAACTATTAATATTAACTATATTAAAAAAAGGTATATAATATTTATTAATTTTATAAATATAATTTAATAATAATAAATTAAAATAAATTTAAAAATATTTTAAAAAGTTTAAATATATAAAAAAAAATAATAATTATATAATTATTATTATTATATTATATTTAATTTTAAAATCCTTTTATTATTTAATTAATTAATTAAAGTATAAATTAAACTTTACTTTTTATATATTTTTTATTTACTTATATATAATTTTATTATAAATATTTTACTATATTATAAAATTATTATTATTGTAATATAAATAAGTTTAAATTTCCTTTAAAATTATATTAATATTTACTAGCTTTTTAATATATAAATATTAATTTATTTTAAATTTATAAAAAATTAAATAAATAAATAAATATAAACTTTATTAATAATTATATATTAAAAATTAATTTTAATAATATTATATATTTTAAATTATATTATTTAAAAACTTTTTTATAATTATTAAAAATTAATAATTAATTTTATATATAATTATTTTTTAAATATACTTTTCTTTTTTTATAATACTTTTAAAAACTACTAAAATTAATTATATTTATATATAATAATAAACTTACTACTTTATTTTTTTATACTTTTACTTATTATAAATATATAACTTTAATTTACTACTTAAGTATTAATAAACTTAAATAATTCTTATATAAATTATATTACTATTTTAAAAAAAAGTAATTATTAAAAAAATTAATTATAATTATATTATAATATTAAAATATTAAGTATAAATTTAATTTTAAAAATATTAAAAAAATAATTTTTTTTATTTATTTTACTTATATATATATATTAATTACTATTTTTATTAATTAAGGATAATTAAAGAAATAAAATAAAGTATATATATTTATATATATATTATTTATTTAAATTATACTTTATATTTTACTTTTTTATTTATTATTACTTTATATATTTTTTATTAAAAGTTTATTAATATTTTTTATTTATATATTTTATTTATATATTTTTACTAATATATTTTTTATTTTATAATTATTATTATATTATATTAGCTAAATTTTTTAATATATATAAATATAAATTTTAAAATAATTTAATTATTATTATAAATAAAAAAACTAAAATATAAATAAACTACTTTAATTTAACTTTAAATTACTATAATAAAATTTTAATAACCCTTAAGTTTTTAAAAAAATATAAAAAATTAAAAAAATATAAAATTAATTTTAGTAATTAAAAAATAAAGTAAATTAAATTAAACTATAGTAAAAGTAATTAATTAAATTTATATATTTTATTATTAATATTTAAATATTAAGTTTTTTTTAAAATTAATAATAAAAATAAAAAAAAAAATATTAAAAAAAAAAATACTTTTTTAAAGCTTAATACTTAATAATTATTTAATAACTTTAGTAAAAGAAATAATAATAATTTTAATATTATTTTAGTAATATATTTTACTTAGTTATAAAAGTATAACTTAGTCTTTATAAATTTATTTAAAAAAAGAAAAAAAAAATTTAACTTAAACTTAAATAATAATAATAATAATATAATAATAATATAGTAAATTTTAAAAAATAATATATAATAGTAATAGTAGTAGGTTTTAAGGAATAATATATAATAATAATAGTAATAATAATAATAATAGGTTTTAAAAAATAATATATATATATAATAATAATTATATAAGTAAAAATAGTAAAAGTAAAAGTAAAAGTAGTAATATAATTTAAAAGTATTTACTTAAATTTAAAAATTAATTTTTAAAATAAAATTAAGGCTTATATAATTTTATATTTAAAATACTTAATATAATATTTAATTACTTTAAATTAAATTAATTTATAAAATAAAATATATAATTAAAAAGTTAAAAAATAAATATAAAGTATTAGTTATTTAAATAATATATTTATTAATTTAATAAAACTAAAAGTAGTAAATAGTTTTTAAATATTATTAATTAATATATTATAGTTTTTTTATTTTTTAATATAATTATTAATTTAATAAAGTTAAAAATAATAATATAATTTAAAATAATAATATAATATAATTAAAATTATAAATATAATTATTATTTTAATAAAGCTAAGTATAATAATATAATTTTTAATTATTTATAAAAAAATTCCCTAAAGTTATATAATAATAAAAATTTATATAAATAAATAATTATTAATTTATTATAATATATATAACTTTATTAAACTTTATTATAGTTTTTTTAATATAAGGATTTAAATTATATTTATATTTAAATTTTTTTAAATTAGTATTTTTTTAAATTAAAATAAGTAAAAATAATAAAATTTAGACTTAAAGTAAAAATAAAAGATTTAGATTTTTATAATTAAAAAGTAATAAATAATATATATATATATAAATATAATAAAATAACTAAAGTAATAGTAATAAAACTATATTTTTTTTTATTATTAATACTTTATAAAGTATATAATACTTAGGGTTGTAAATTAGTAATAATTTATTAAATTAAATTAATTACTAAGTAAATTAGTTTTATTAAAGGGCTAAAGAAAATTAATTAAATTACTTAGTAAGCTAAGTAAAACTAAATTAGTTTTCTAATATATTAATAAAAACTAATATTAATAATAAGTAATAAATAATTATTAATTAATTATATATAAAAATATAAGTAATTTACTTAAATAGCTAAATAAAACTAATTTACTTTTAAATAAAATAATTAACTAAGTAAATTACTTAAAGTAAATTAGTATTAGTTTCTTTAATAAGCTAAAGAAAACTAAATTAATTACTAAATAATAATAAATAATAAATAACTACTAATTAATTATATAACTTTAATAATACTTATACTTTATAATTAATAATAGTTCTTTTATACTTTATAAGTTTCTTTTTAAGTAATATACTTTTATATAATATATAAATAGCTTAATTAAAGTAGCTTAAAGCTTAAATTAAATTATTTAAGTATTATAATAATTATATATTTTTTTAAAGCTTAAAGCTTAAAGTTTAAATTAATTTATTTAAGTATTATAAATTATATATATTTTCCTTAAGCTTAAAGCTTAAAGCTTAAATTAAATTATTTAAGTATTATAATAATTATATATTTTCTTTAAAACTTAAAGTTTAAAGCTTAAATTAAGCTATTGAAGTTTTATAAATTATATATTTTCTTTAAGTTTAAAATTTATAGTTTAAATTAAACTATTTAAGTTTTATAAATTATATATTTTCCTTAAGTTTAAAGTTTAAAGTTTAAATTAAGTTATTTAAGCTTTATAAATTATATATATTTTTTAAATTTAAAACTTATAATTTAAGTTAAATTATTTAAGTTTTATAAATTATATATTTTCCTTAAGTTTAAAGCTTAAAGCTTAAATTAAGTTATTTAAGTATTATAATAATTATATATTTTTCTAAAGCTTAAAGCTTAAAGCTTAAATTAAGCTATTGAAGTTTTATAAATTATATATTTTCTTTAAGTTTAAAATTTATAGTTTAAATTAAACTATTTAAGTTTTATAAATTATATATTTTCCTTAAGTTTAAAGTTTAAAGTTTAAATTAAGTTATTTAAGCTTTATAAATTATATATTCTCCTTAAGCTTAAAGTTTATAATTTAAATTAAGCTATTTAAATACTATAATATTTTTTTTTTAAAGTTTAAAGTATTTTTAAAATAACTTTTATTTATAATTAAAATTATAAAAAATTTAAAAAAACTTTTAATATATTAAAAAATAATTAAATTATTAATAATTTTATAATTTTAAAAGTTTAAAATATATAGAACTATAAATTTTTTTTAATTATTATTACTTTATTTATTAATATAAAAAAAATTTTTATTAAAAGAAAATTATAAAAAAATATTAATAAAAAAGTTAAATTACTTATTTATTATTTTAATTATATAATAAATTAAACTTTTTTCTTAAATTTTAAATATAATTAATTTATAATATAATTATAATTTAATTAAATATTTTTTATTTTCTCTATAGCTTTTCTTAATATAACTTTAGCTTTAATTAATTACTTAACTTTATTAAAACTTAATTTTATAATCTTTTATTAACTAAGTAGTTAATTACTTAGGAAATTAATAAAGAATATTTTTAAATTAAAATATATAATTATATATAATATTTAGTTTTATTAATATTAATTGAAAATAAAACTTAGAACTTAGTAATAATAATACTTATATAATTATATATACTTTTTAATTATAAAGCTTAAATTAAGTTATTTAAGTATTATAATAATATATAATTTATAATTATATTATATATTCTTTTTAATTATAAAGGTTAATTTTAAGTTATTTAAGTATTATAATAATATATATTTTATAATTATATTATATATTTTTTTTAAAATTTAAAATATAAAACTTAATTTAAGCTATTTAAGTATTATAATAATATATACTTTATAATTATATATTTTCCTTAAGTTTAAAAATCTTTAAAAGTTTTAAAAAAGTATATTTTATATAAATTAAATAATTAACCTTAAGAATATTTTATTTAAATAATAAATAAATTTTTATAATAAATAATTAAATAATAAAAAATAAATACTTTAATTATTTAGTATAATTAAGTTAAATTTATTAACTTAATTACTTAAAAAACTTATAGAAATTAAGTTATTAAAGTAAAAAAATAAGTTAAATATTTTATAAAGATATAGTATTAATATTATTATTATTTAATTAAATATTTTATATATAATAATATTTATATATATATTTAATATTATAAATAAAACTACTACTTTAATTATTAAATAAATAATAAAATAAATAATAAAATAATAATAAAATAAATAATAAAATAATAATAAAATAAATAATAAAATAATAATAAAATAAATAATAAAAAAATAATAAAATAAATAATAAAATAAATAATTAATAAAATAAATAATAAAAAAATAATAAAATAAATAATAAAAAAATAATAAAATAAATAATAAAAAAATAATAAAATAAATAAGTAACTTTATATAGTATATTTTTATTTCTTAATTCTTTTTAATTTAATAAATAATAAATCCTTTATAAATAAATTATTTTAAAAAATATATATTTTAAAATCTTTATTTTCTTTTAATTTTAATTTAGGTATATTATAAATAAAATTACTAATTATACTAGCTTTATTATTTATAATAAATAAATTTAAATATAAAAAAAAAAAAAAATTAAAATTATTATAAATAAATAATAATTTAAAATTTTAATTAATAGCTTTATAAGTTTTTTCTTTAAAATTATTAATTCTTTATATTTATAATTAAAATTTATTATAATATAATAAAAAACTATTATTATAATAAAATAAATAAAATAAAATATAAAGAAAAAAGCTAATTATATAAAGAATTTAATTTTATAATAATTAATAATAAATTATATAATAGAAATAAATTAAATTATAAGTTAAATTATAAATTATATAATAAAAATAAAGTATTATTATTTAAGTATTACTTTTTTATTATTTAAGTAGTATTTAACTTAATTAAAAAAGTAAGTTTTTTAAATTTAAAATCTTTTATATTTTTATTAAGTTATTAAAAATAAAGAAAAAATATATAAAAATAAAATTAAAATATATATATATAATTTAAATAATAAAGTTTACTATTTCTTTTTTTAATTATATTTTTTATTTAATTATAAATTAGAAAATCTAAGTTTAAACTAAAATATAACTTTTTTAATTTATTACTTAATAAAATTAAGTATATAAAGAAAATTATAATAATTTATATATATAAATAATTACTTTTATTAAAAGTTACTTTAGTTTTTATTTATTTAATAAAGAAAATTAAATTTAAAATATATTATAGATTTTTATAATAATATTTTTATAAATTAAGTAAGGAAAAAATAAAAAAAAGGTATATTATATAGTTTTAGCTAAGGTTATTAATTAATAATAATTTATTTTATTAATACCTTAAATAAAATAAAATAAAAAAAATTTATTATTTATTAATTTTTTTTAAATAATAATAAATAATAAATAATAAAATAAATTATTATTAAATTTATTATTTCTTAATAAACTATTCCTAATATAATTAACTTATAATTATAAAATAAAATAAATAATAAAATTTAATTATTTTAAGTAATTTTTTTATTTTATTTTATTTTATATTAATTATATTAGAAAAGTTTATTTATAAATAATAAATTTAGTAATAAATTTAATAATTATTTATTAATAAAAATAAAAAAGATTTATTATTTATTAATAATTAATAAAAAGTTATTTATTAATAAATAAATAATAAATAACTATTAATAAATTTAATAACCTTAGCTATAATTAATTAAATTAAGTTATAAATTAATTTTAAATTTTAAATTAAAGGCTAAAGTATAATTTTTCTTTAACTTAGCTATTATAACTTTATTAATCTTTTTAATAATAAATATAACTTTTATAAAGTATTATTTTTCCTAAGTATAAAAAATAAATTACTTAAAAGGAATTAATTATAAAAAAACCTTTATATTACTTTAGTAGTTTTTTTTATAATTTTTTTAATACTTTTACTTAGCTTAGGGTTTTTAATATTTTTTAATTAATTTAGCTTATATTTTATTTTATTTAGCTTTAGTTTTTTTTTTAAAGTTTTTAATTATAAATTTATAATTTTATTAATTATAAATTTAATTATTTATTTAGTTATTTTACTATTATAATTAAGTTATAGTTATTATTAAAAAAAAGTAATTAAAGTATATTATTTTATTATATAATTTTTTAATTTTAAAAGTATTATATATATAATTTATTTTTAAAAATTATTATTACTTTTTATAATTTAATAAAAGAATTAAGCTTATTTAGTTTAGTTAAATTATTAAATTATAATTTATAAACTTAAAGTTAATTATATTATATTTAAATTCTATTATTTAAGCTATTATATATATATATTTTAAGTTTAGTTTTAAACCTTAATATAATAATTATATTTTATAATTTAAATTTTTAAAGTTTAACTTAATTAATTATAATTAATTAAGTTAAATTATAAATTGATTTTAGATTTTAAATTAATAGTTAAAGTATAGCTTTTCTTTAACTTAGCTATTATAATTTTACTAACTCTTTTAATAATAAATATAACCTCTATAATAAAATTATATTAATATTAATTATTAATTAAGAATATAAAGGAAATAAATAAAATTAATATTATAATAATATTTTTTTTAAAGTAGTAAAAGTCTAAGTATAAGTTAGTTTTATATTAAGTTTTATTTTTTTTAAAGTTATTATTATTATTATTATTATTATTTTTAATAAAATACTTTTATAAACTAAGTTAAAGTTAACTTTAAATTAAAAATAATAAAAATATATATTAAAAAAAAACTATTATAAATAAATTATAATATTAAAAATTAACTAAGAAAAATAATTAAGTTAATTTAATAAAGTTTTTTTAAATACTAAAATATATTTACTTTAGCTTAAGTAATATAGTAATATTATACTAAAGAAAAAAAAAAAAGAAAAAAAAAGTAAAGTTAACTTTAATTTATTAAAAAAGTAAAAAAAAAAAAAAAAACTTTAATATAATTAAAATTAAGTACTTAAATTATATAAGTAATTTAAAGTAAAAGTAAATAATTTTTTAAAATTTTAAAAATTATTTATAAAAATAAGTAATTTACTTAATTACTTTAATAAATTCCTAAAGTAAATATAAATAAAGTTTTTTTTTTAAAAATAAATTATAAATATATAAAAAAGTAAATTTAAAAGTATTTAATTACTAAATAATAAAAAATTAAATAAAATTAAAATTAAAAAAAATAAATTAAAAATTATTAAAATATATATTTAATTAACTTAAATTCTTATTAAACTTTTATTAAGTAAATAATTTTTTTATATATTATTTACTATTAGACTTTTATATTCAACTTATATAAATATTTTTATAATTATTATTTTTTTTAATACCTTTACTTAAGAAATATAAAGTTATTTTATTATTAATTTTACTTAAACTTTTTTAAAATTAAAAAACTTTTATTTATTAAATATTATTATTAACTAATATTAGCTTTTACTTATTAAATATATTTATATTTTTTTAATAATTAATTAATTTTCTTATATTTAAGTTATTAACTTAGTTAAAATTATTATAATTATAAAATAATTAACTTTTTTTTTATATTTAAAGTATAAATTTTTAATTTTTTAAAAATAATAAAATATTTTTTTAATAATTTAATAATATAATTTATTAAAATAATTAAAGTAATAGTTAAATATAAAAATAATATATATAATATTAAGCTTTATTATTAATTAATATTTTTATTTTTTCTTAAAGTTATAAATATATTTTTTTATTAATTTTTAAAAATAAGCTTTTATTATTAAAGTTAAGAATTTTATATATTTATTTATATTAAATTACTAAAGGATTTTTTAAATCTGATTTTATTAATTAAAATAAATTATTTTTATACTTTTATTATATTAAATTTTTATTTTTAAATAATAATTATATAATTTAAAATTCATGATTTAAAAGTAATTATAAAAAGCTTCTTTAATTATTAAATTTCTGTATTTTTTTTTATTAATAATAAATAAATTATTAATATAAATTATATATTATATTTAGACTTTATTATTTAAGCTATTTTATATATATATTTTAAGTTTAGTCTTAAACCTTAATTAGCTATATATTATAACTTAAATTTTTCAGATTTAACTTAATTAACTATAGTTAATTAAGTTAAGTTATAAATTAATTTTAAATTTTAAACTAAAGGCTAAGGTATAGTTTTCCTTTAACTTAGCTATTATAACTTTACTAATTCTTTTAATAATAAATATAACTTTTATATTTAAAGTTATTAATATTATAAATTAAATTTTATTTTTTTATAAAACTTAGATTTTTTTAAATATAATATTATTTTATTTATTTTAAAAAAAAATTATTTTTATAAATAATTATAATTTTATATTTTAAATTATAGTTTTATTTAATATTATAAAAGCTAAAATATTAAGGAATATATTATAATCTTATAATAAATATTAAAGTTTTAAATATTTTAGTATTTTTTTTATAATTTTAGTTTTTTTATTATAATTTTATTTAATAATAATATTATAATTATAAATTAAACTAAATTAGTTTTTTTATATTATTTAAAATTAATAATTTTTTTTATTTATATTTTAATTAATATTATTTTAAAGTAATATAAAAAAAAATTTATATTAAAATAAATATTAAAATAATTAATAATTCCTTTTATAAAAGTAAAAAAATAATAAATTATATTTTTTATAAACTTTAAAAAAATATATTTTAGTTTTTTTTTATTTAACTTTTTTTAATACTTAAGAAACTAAGGCCTAAGTTATAATTTTAATTATATAAATATTAAAAATATTTAATTATTAATTAAATATAAGTTTAAATAGTATTTTATTAAAAGTATTATATAAATTATAATTTTAAAAATAATTTATAATTTTTAATATTTTTAATTAATATTTTTATAATATTTTATTATTAATTATTATTAAAAATAATTTATTTTTAATTATAATATTAAAACTTTTAATAATATTATTTAATTAATATTATTTTATTATAAAAAACTAAATAATAAAATTATATTTAATAATTTAAAGTTTAAATTTTTTATTATAGAATTTCTTTATATTATTAAAATAAATAATTTAATATTTTTATTATTATAGCTTTTTTTTTTAAAAAATAAAATAAATTTATAAATAAATTCCTAAGTATTTTCTTTAACTTAAATTATTTTACTTTTACTAAACTTACTATAATTATTAACTAAGGTTATTTAATATTAATTTTTTTTATAATTTATAATATAAAATAATTTATAAATATTAATATAAATTATATTTTTAATATATTTTACTTAATAAAATTCCTTTTTATATAAAAGCTTTTTTATTTTATTATATATATAAGCTTTATAAATATAAAACTTTTAAATTATATTTATTTTTATTATTATTCTTTTAATTAAATAATATTTTATTTACTTAAATAATTTATTTTATTATATTATAATTTTATTTTAAGTATAATAATATAAAAAACTAATACTTAAGTAAATAATATATTTATTTATAAAATAAAAAAGTTTTTAAATTTTTTATTTATTAATTTAGCTTTTCTTTTTAAATTATTTAAGTATTTACTATAATTATTATATTAATATTATAATTAAAAAGTTAAGTTATTAATATTAAATTAATTTTTAAGTTAAAAGTATATAATATATTTATAATAATTATAATTATTAAAGAGTTTTTATTAATATATTAATATATAATATTACTTATATTTTTAACTTTAACTTTAATATTTTTTATTTTTTTAAAAATATTATTATATAACTTTAATATTTTTAAGTTAAACTTTTTTTTTATAAATTATATAATTTTTATATTTTAAATTAAAAATCTAAATTAATTAAAAATTAGAATATTTTATTTAAAATATAATATAATAATTATTTATAACTTTTTAATTAGCTTTAGTTAATATAAATTTTATAATTTAATTAAAAGTAAAATTTAAAAGTTTTTCTTAATAAAGTTTAAATTTTTTTTATTTTTTTTTTTTTTTTTATTTTTTTTTTTTTTTTATAAATTAAGTTTTAAATTAAAGTATTTTACTTTATTATAATTAAATTTTTATAATAAATATAATATAATTTTTTTATTTCTTTAGTTTTATTATTTAATAATAAAGCTATAAACTACTTATATAAATTAATATAAAAAATATTATTTATTATTATATTATTTTTTTATTTAACTTTTTTTATTTTTATATTATTAATTAATTTTTTTAACTTAAGTATAATTTAAATATTATAATTTACTTAAAAAATAATATATTAATTTATATAATTTTTATTTAAGTTATTTATAAATTTTAAAATTAAATAATTAAAAAATAATTTATATTTTACTTTAACTTAAATAAACTTTTTTTATATTATATTAATTTTATTTAATATAATTATATATAATAATAAATTTAAAATATATATATATTTTTTTTAAATATATTATTTAAAATATACTTAATTTAAAAAATTAAAACTTTTTTTTAATATTAATAAATATATAAAATTTTTTTTTTTACTTAAAAAATTATTTAATAATAAAAAAAAGTTTTATTTAATATTTTAATATATTAATATTATTTTATATACTAAGTTTTTAATTATAAAATTAAAATTTTATATTTAACTTTATATTTATTTAGTAAATTAAAGACTTTAATTAAATTTATTATAAGTTTTATTTAATATATTTATTATTAATAATTTTTTATTTTTTAAAATTAAAGAAGTTATATAAATTAAAGCTATTAATTATTATTAATTTAGTTTTTAATTTTAATTTTATTAATAATATTATTATAATTTTAAAATAATATTTTTTTATTAATTATATTAATAAAATATATTATAAAAAACTTAAAAGTAATTTTATATTAATAATATTTAAATTTTATAATTAAAAAGTTTTATATTATTAAAAAGTAAAAAAATAATAATAATATTATTATATTTTTTAAATTTTTTAAAAATTAATACTAATATAAGTTTTATATAAAAGGTTTTATTTAATTTATAATTATTAATTTCCCTTAGCTTAGTTTCCTAAGGTTATTATTCCCTTTATTAATAATATTAGTAATAGTTTTAAATTTATATTAGTTTTATAATTAAGTTATTTAAAGCCTAGGATTTTAATTATTAATAATTTTAATTATAGTTTTATAATTAATTTTATAAATAATCTTAGTTATATTCTTAAGGACTTAATTAATTAATTAAATTAATAAAGTTTTAGTTTATTATTTTAAAAATATAAGTTTTATAATTTCCCTTTTTAATTAAGTAATTTTAATTTATAAATAAACTATTACTAAGTTTATTAGTTTAATAAAAGTAAATATTAATACTTAATTTATTATTAAAAATATAAATTTATAATTTATTAAAATATATATTTAGTTAACTTAAATCTTTATTAAACTTTTATTAAATAAATAACTTTTTTATATATTATTTACTATTAGGCTTTTATATTTAGCTTATATAAATACTTTTATAATTATTATTTTTTTTTAGTATTTTTATAAAGTTTTCTTTATTTTAAAATTCTTTTTTTTTTATAATAATAATATTATAAATATAATATTTTAAATTAATTACTTTATAAAAGTAATAAATTAAATAAGTTAAGTATAAAGTTTATAATTAGTAAATTAATAAAACTTAATTTTTATTACTTAGTAAATAGTTTTTATTTAGTACTTTCTTTCTTTTTTAGTATTTTTCTTTTCCTTTAATATTTTTATTTTCTTAGGAATTTTTTTTTTTTAAATTCTTTTTTTTATAATAATAATATTATAAATATAATATTTTAAATTAACTACTTTATAAAAGTAATAAATTAAGTAAATTAAGTATATATAAAGTTTATAATTAGTTTTTATTATTTAAAAGTTTTTTTTTAATATTTTCTTTTTAAATATTTTTTTATAATTACTATAGAAAAGTAATAAATTAAATAAACTAAGTATTTTCTTTAATATTTTTTAAAGTTACTAAATTTATTAATAATTATTTATTTTTTATATATTTTATTAATAAATAAGTCTTTATTAATTATTAATAAATAATAAAAGTTATTTATTTTTTTAAATTATTAATAAAATAAAGGAAACTTTTATTAATAAAAACTTATATTAAAAGAATTTTATTTATTAAATAATAATTTAAATAAAATAAATATAATAAAATAAATTATATTATTAAATTTAATTAAAAAACTTTTTTTTAAATATATAATTTTCTTTTTTATAATTTATAATAAATTAATAATAAATAAATTTATTTATTTATTAATAAATTATTATTATTAATAAATTCTATTTATTTTATTTTCTTTAACTTACTAATAAAATTACTATTTATTAATAAATAATAAGAAAATTTATTTTCTTTTCTTTAAGGCCTTAATAAAATAAATTATTATTAATTAATAACTTTAATACTTTTGCTTTTTTAAAAGTTTTTTTCTTAAGTTTTTTTTCTTTTATAATAACTTTATAAAAGTAATAAATTAAGTAAATTAAGTATTTCCTTTAGTAATTTTTTTTTTATACTTTTACTTTTTTTTTTAATATTTTTCTTTTCTTAAATTTTTTTTTTATAATTACTTTATAAAAGTAATAAACTAAGTAAATTAAGTACTTTTTTTAATATTTTTTTAAATTTTTTTTCTTTTATAATTACTTTATAAAAGTAATAAAGTAAGTAAATTAAGTAATTTTTTAATATTTTTTTTTCTTTAGTATTTTTTTTTTTTAAATATTTTCTTTTTTTTTTAATTTTTTTTCTTTTATAATAGTAAATTAATAATATTATAAAAATAATATTTTAAATTTATTATAAGAATAATATTTTAAATTTATTATAAAAATAATATTTTAAATTTATTATAAAAATAATATTTTAAATTAATTATTTTATAAAAGTAATAAATTAAGTAAGTTATTATAGAAAGTAATATTTTAAATTAATTATTATAGAAAGTAATATTTTAAATAATTATTATAAAAAATAATATTTTAAATTAATTATTATAAAAAGTAATACTTTTCTAAATATAAAAAATAAATTACTTAATTAAAATTAAAATAATAAATTATTATTAAACTTTTATTTAGTAATTATTAATTAACTTAATTAACTTATATTTTCTTTTTTATAATTAATTTAAGTTATTTTTTTATTTTTTTATTTTTTAAACTTTAGTAAACTTTTTTATAATATTAATAATAACTTTATTATAAGTTTTTATAATAATAATTATTATTTTAATTATAATTATAATTAGTTTTTTATTACCTTTAGTTATTATAATTATTTATATAATTATTAAAAAAGTTTATTACTTTTATAATATATTATTTCTTTAAGTAATTTTTTAATTTTAAAAGTATTATATATAAAATTTATTTTTAAAAATTATTATTACTTTTTATAATTTAAAAAGAAATTAAGTTTATTTAATTTAATTAAGTTATTAAATTATAATTTATATACTTAAAGTTAATTATATTATATTTAAACTTTATTATTTAAGTTTTTTTATATATATATTAATTATATTATATTTAAACTTTATTATTTAAGTTATTTATATATATATTTTAAGTTTAACTTTAAGCTTTAATTAACTATACTTTATAATTTAAATTTTTAAAGTTTAATTTAATAAATTATAAATTAATTTTAAATTTTAAACTAAAGGCTAAAGTATAGTTTTTTTTTAATTTAATTATTATAACTTTATTAATTTTTTTAATAATAAATATAATTTTTATAAAAAGTAACTTTTAAATTAATTACTTTATAAATATAATAAATTAAATAAATTAAGTATATATAAAGTTTATAATTAATAAATTAATAAAAGTAAATAAATTCTAAACTTATATTTATTAATAATTTTTTTTAAAAAGTTAATGATAATAATATTATAATAATTAAGTTTTATTTTTTAAAAATTTATATTTTTTTATTTTTTTAAATTTAAAAATATAATAATAATTAATAATAATTAATAATAATTAATAATAATTAATAATAATTAATAATAATTAATAATAATTAATAATAATTAATAATAATTAATAATAATTAATAATAATTAATAATAATTAATAATAATTAATAATAATATTTATTTATAAATAATTATTTTTCTTTATAAAAGTTTATAATATTTTTATTATTTTAATAATAAAAATAAAGTTTAAATATATTAATAATTAAAATTAATTATATTTTATATTAAAAAAGTTTATAATATATTATAATTTAAGAATAAATTAATAATTATATATATAAAAAATAATAAATAGTTTTTTAATAAAATAAAATTTTATTTTTATTACTAAAATTATTATTTATAATTTATATATAAAACTTTATATTATAATTTATAAATTAAACCTTAGAAATTTTTTATAATTTATAAATAATAAAGCTTTAGAAAGTTATTATAATTTATAAATAATAAAGCTTTAGGAATTTTTTTATAATTTATAAATAAAACTTTAGGAATTTTTTTATAATTTATAAATAATAAAGTTTTAGGAATTTTTTATAATTTATTAATAATAAAACTTTAGAAATTTTATAATTTATAGAGTTTTTTTTTTATAATTTATAAAATAAAACTAAGTAAAGCTTTAGGAATTTTTTTATAATTTATAAATAAAAATTTTTCTTTTTATAATTTATTAATAAAGCTTTAGGAATTTTATAATTTATAAAGTTTTTTTTTTATAATTTATAAAGTAAAGTTTTCTTTTTTATAATTTATAACTTAGGGCTTTATTTTATAATTAATAAATAAAACTTTATTTTACTAATTTATAAATAATACTTTAGTTTTAAAATTTTATTAATTTATAAATAAAGCTTTAGTTTTAAAATCCTATAGTTTATAAATAAAACTTAGGGAATTTAGTAATTAAAAATTAAAAAATTAAAAGTTAAAAATTAAAAGTTTTTAAAAAAAACTAAGAAAAAATAATTTATAAAAAATTTTTTAATTAGTAAATATATAATATAATATAAATACTTTATTTTAAATTTCCTTTTTTTATTTTTTTAAAAAGATTATATTATTTATTATAAATTTAAAATAATATATTTAAATTAATTTAAAATTATAATAATTATTTATTAATTATAATATTTACTTTTAAATTTATATTATATTTTACTTTTAATTTTTTATTAAATTATTTTTTAATTATTTTATAATTTATAATCTTTTTTATAAAATTAATTTATATATATTATTATTTTTTTTAAATTCTTTTTATTAATATAAATTAATATAATATTTACTTATTTATAATTTAAAGATTAATTATATAATATTTTAAAATATTATAATAATAAACTTATAGTTTTATAATATTTTTAATTTATTATATTACTTTTAGTAAATTAATTATTATATTAAATTTATTTTAAAATTATATATTATTAATATATAATAATAATAATAATACTATTACTTTAAATACTTATATAAATATAATTATTTTTAATTTCTTTATTTATTTTTTTATATAAAGAAAACTTTTAAAATAAAAAAAAACTTATATATTATACTTTTACTTTAAAAATAACTTAAAGTTACTATAGTTTTACTTTTTTTAAAAAAATATATTATTATATAAAATTTATTTTTTTTAAATTTTTAAAATTTTTATATTTATAAATAAATTTTATTTTATTTTATTTATTTTATTTTATTTTATTTTATTTATTTTATTTTATTTATTTATTTTATTTTATTTATTTATTTTATTTTATTTTATTTTATTTATTTATTTTATTTTATTTATTTATTTTATTTTATTTTATTTATTTATTTTATTTTATTTATTTATTTATTTTATTTTATTTATTTATTTATTTTATTTTTAATTTAAGTATAAATAATTAAAAAAAATTTTTATTAAAAATTAAATAAAATTTTATTTTTAATTTTATTTTTAATTTACTTTTTTTAACTTTAGTTTTATTTATTTTTTTATTATTTAATAATTAAATATTTTTAAATTTTTTTTTTTATATATTTATAATTTATTCTTAAAGTAAACTTTATTTATATTTACTTTAAAGACTTACTAAGGAAATTAAATAAATTATTACTTTTATAAATAATTTTTAATTTTAAAAAATATTTACTTTTTCTTTAAATTACTTATATAACTTAAGTATTTAATTTTAATTATATTAAGGCTTTTTTTTTTATTATTTTACTTTTTTTAATAAATTAAAATTAGCTTTATTTTTTATTAATATAATATTACTTTATTACTTAAGCTAAAGTAAATATATTTTAATACTTAAGTAAATTTTATTAAATTAATTTAATTATTTTTTTCTTTAATTAATTTTTAATATTATAATTTATTTATAATAATTTTTAATATATATATTTTTTTATTTTTAATTTAAAGTTAACTTTAATTTAATTTATAAAAATATTTTATTAAAAATAATAATAATAATAATAATTTTAAAAAACATAAAGCTTAATATAAAGTTAATTTATATTTAGCTTTTTATTACTTTTAAAAAGTATTACTATAATATTAATTTTATTTATTTCTTTTATACTTTTTAATTAATAATTAATATTAATATAATTTTATTATAAATTTATTTTTTAATAAAAGTAAAAAAAAAAGTAAAAGTATTAAATTAATAATAATAATATAAATAAAACTCTTTTTAATAATACTTTAACTTTAAATTTAATAAATATAATAAAAATATTTTTTTATTATTTACTTTTATATTATTTTTATTTTTTTTTAATTTTAAATTTACTTTATAATTAACTTAGCTTAATTTTATATTAATATTACTTTTTATATTTAATATATTATATATATACTTATATTTTAAAATTATTTATTATTAATTTATTAATAAATTATCTTTAATTTATTTTTAACTTAAAGTTAGTTAACTTTTTTTAAGTTTTAATAATAAATATTAAAAATATATTTAATAATATATTAATTATAATAAAGTTTTTTAATTTAATATTTAATTAATTTTATTTTAATTTTTTATTATTATTATTATTTACTAAGTAATTATTATTAATTTAGTTATTATTAATAATATTATTATTATAAATTTCTTAATTTATTTTTACCTTTAATATTACTTTAATTAACTTTTATAAAACTAAATTTATTATAATTTTATTAATAAAATTAATTATTTTTACTTTAGTATTATTATTACTTTTTTAATTTAAAAATAATTTAATAATAATATTAATAATAAAATATTATTAAAGTTTTATTAAATTTTATTATTATTACTAAGTTAATTATATTTTTATTATATATATTTATATTTAAATTATTATTTTAAATAATTAATTTATAACCTTAGTTTAATTTTTAAATAATATTATAAAAAATAATATAAAAATTATAATTATTAAAAAAGAATATTATTTATTACTTAATTTAATAATTTAATATTAATTTATAATTTAAATACTTTTAAATTACTTAAGTTTATTTTAATTTTACTTATATATTATTTTTTATAATAACTTTATTAATTAAATATAAAATTTAAAAATTATAAAGTTTTTAATTTAGCTTTAAGTTATATTTAATTTAATTATATTTAAAAAAAGAATTTTAATTAATTATTTTTTAATATATTAATTATTAAAGGTTTTTTTTAATTTATTTAATTTATATTTTTTTATAATTATATTATAATTACTTTTATTATAAAATAAAATTTACTTAATCTTTAAGTATTTTTATTAATTAAATTATTTTAATTTATTAAGTTTTAGAAATTATTATATTAAATTTAAAGTACATTTTTTATAATACAAAGTTATTTAAAAGTTATATTAATTATAAATTAATATTAATAAAAAAGTTATTATTTATTATAAAAAAATAATTTAAGAAAATATAAAATTATATTTTAAACTTAATATTATATTAATAAAAAAGTAAAAAAACTTTAAAAATACTTTAATTATAAAAAAATATATTAAAGTTTATTTTTTTAATTTATAATTAAATTAATATATTACTTTTATATTTATAAAAAGTAAAGTAAACTTTAAATATTTTTCTTAATTATTTTTTAATAATTAATATAATATTACTTAACTTAAATATATAATAATTTTTTTTTTTTTATAATTAAAGTTTTCTTTCCTAAGTATAAAAAATAAATTACTTAAAAAAACTAATTATAAAAAAACCTTTATATATAATAATAGTCTTTAATAAACTACTTTATTAACTTTTTTAATAATTTTCTTAATACTTTTACTTAGCTTAAGGTTTTTAATACTCTTTAATTAATTTAGCTTATATTTTACTTTACTTAGCTTTAGTTTTTCTTTTTTTAAAGTTTTTAATTATAAGTTTATAATTTTATTAATTATAAATTTAGTTATTTATTTAGTTATTTTATTATTACAATTAAGTTATAGTTATTATATAAGTTATTTAATAAATTTATATAGTAAAGATACTAATATATACACTAAGTTAAGAACTTTTATAAAGGTTATTTCTTTTAATAATATATTATTTTATTATATAGATTTTTAATTTTAAAAGTATTATATATATAATTTATTTTTAAGGATTATTATTATTTTTTATAATTTAATAGAAAAATATAAACTTATTTAGTTTAATTAAATTATTAAATTATAATTTATAAACTTAAATTATAATTATATTATACTTAAACTTTATTATTTAAGTTTTTATATATATATATTAATAATATTACATTTAAACTTTATTATTTAAGCTATTTTATATATATATTTTAAGTTTAATTTTAAACTTTAATATAGTAATTATACTTTATAATTTAAATTTTTAAAATTTAATTTAGTTAATTATAATTAATTAAGTTAAGTTATAAATTAATTCTAAATTTTAAATTAATAACTAAGGTATAGTTTTTCTTTAATTTAATTATTATAGCTTTATTAATTTTTTTAATAATAAATATAACTTTTATAATTAAAGCTTTAAGTTAAATTTTATTTATTACTTTTATTAAGTAATAAATATTACTTTTTAAAATTTATTATTATTTAAGTTTTATATTTTTTTTAAGTTTTATTTTTAATATAAAGTTTTTTTTTAAACTTTTAAGTTTTTATAAGATTTTTAAAATTATAATATATTTAAATTATATTTAATTTTTAATATTTGTAATTTTTATTTAATTATTAAATAAAATTATTTTTATATTTATATATAAATTAAAAAGTAAAATTATTATTTTTATTTTTAAAACTTAAATTAATATTATTTTATATATTTTTATAATAATATATAAATAATTAAATTTATAATTTATTAAGCCTTTTTATTATTTTTTTTTAATTTATTTTAAATTAAAATTAAAATATATATAATTTTAATTATATATATTAAAGTATTATAAATTATAATAATATAAAGTAATTAAATTTATTTAATTTAGTTTTTTATATTAATATTATAAAAATAATTAAAGTAAATTTTTATTTATTTATTTTTATATAAAAAAACTTTAAGTAGTTTTTTTAATTAAGTTTTTAATTTATTTATATATTAAAAAAGTAAATATTTTATTAAAATAATATTATTTTAATTTTTAATTATACTTTAATTATATTTATAATTTAAACTTAATAAAATATATTAATTTACTTTTATTAAGTTTAAAATTAACTAGCTTTAATTACTTAATTTAAGTAAATTACTTAAGTAGCCTTAAGTTAATTATAAGTTTTAATTAATTTTTATTATATATTAATATATTAATATTATTAATAAATTTAATATTAAATTTTAATATATTATTAAGTTTTTAATATAATAAAATTATATATAAAAAAAATAAAATTAAAAATAAAAATAAACCTTAGGGAACTTTAATTTATATTAAAATTAATATTAATTTTTTTTATTAAAAATTAATTAAGTTTACTTTATATTAAAGTAAACTTTATATTTAAAAAATTAAGTAATTTAAAATCTTTAGTATATTTAAAACTTTTAGTAATTTAAAATAATATATTATATTAAATACTTTTTATAATATTAAGTTAAAGTAAAAAAATAATATTACTTTAGTTTTAAATTATATATATTAACTTTTATAAAAAAGTATAAAGTAAATTTTATAAATTTATTAATATAATTATTTATTTACTTTTTAAAAAAATATAATTTAACTTTATTATAATTATAATTTAAATTATAATAATTACTTTTATAATTTCTTTAATATATTAAGTAAAAATATTAAATATTAAATATTTATATAAGATTTTATAATTTTACTTATTTTTTAAAAATTATAATTTTTATAATTTAAAAATAAATTAAAAAATAATTAATAATTAAAGTAATATTAATTAATTATATTATTACTAAAATAAATAATTTATTATATACTTTAAAGAAATTTATTAATAATTATTTTTACTTAAGGTTTTTTAAAATTTTATTTTTTTAAAGGTATTTATAATTTTATTAAATTAAAAAAAGTTTAATATTATATTAAAGTTAATTAAAAATTAAATTATAATATTTATTATAAATAAAAAAAATCTTTTTATAAATATATTAGTTTTTTTTATATAAAAAATTACTTTTATTAAATTAAGTTTAAGTTATTTAAGGCTTAGTAATTAAACTTTTTTATATAAAAAAGTTACTTTAAAATTAAGTTTATTTTTTAATTTTTTATAATTTATTTTTTAAATAATTAATTTTATATAATATTTTTTAAACTTAGTATTTTTCTTTAATTATAATTTAAAAAAAACTTTATTTACTTTAACTTTAATATTTTAATTATATTATAATTTATTTTAAATATACTTTTTTATATATTTAAAATAATAATTTATTTTATTAATTTTTAATATTTTTTATAATAGTAAATTAATATTATAATAAATTTAAGTTAATATATTAAGTTTAGTAATATTTTAAAATATATTAATTAATTAAGTAATATAAAATTTAAATTATTTTAGTAATATTATTAATTTTTAATTATAATTAATTAAAAATTAAGTTTTTACTTTAGCTTTTATTATTTTAATATATTTTTTTTAAATTTATATTATTAAGTTAATTTACTTTATTATTAATAAATTAATTATAATTTAAATAATTTATAATATATAATTAAAGTAATTAAGTTATATAATTTTATAATAAAAGTTAAAGTTTTAAATTATTTATATAAAATTAATAATATTTATTTTATAATTATATATAAATTTAATAATTTTTTAATAATAAATATTTTTAAGTTTTATTATTTTATTAATATAAAAAAATTAATATTTTCTTAAAATATTTTATTATATTAATTTTATAATAAGTAATATAAATTAAAGTCTTTAAGTAAAATATTTTAAAAGTAAATTAATTATTTTATTAATTTAAAAGTAAATTAATTATTTTATTAATTTAAAAGTAAATTAATTATTTTATTAATTTAAAAGTAAATTAATTATTTTATTAATTTAAAAGTAAATTAATTATTTTATTAATTTAAAAATAAAGTTAATTTATAAAAAATTATTTATTAATATTAAAAAGTATATAAAATATATAGTAATATTAAAGTTTATAAATATAATATTATATTAATTAAGTTATTTTTTATTTATTTTATATTTTATAAAAGGTTATATTTATTATTAAAAGAGTTAATAAAGCTATAATAGCTAAGTTAAAGAAAAACTATACTTTAGCCTTTTAGTTTAAAATTTAGAATTAATTTATAACTTAACTTAATTAATTATAATTAACTAAGTTAAACTTTAAAAATTTAAGTTATAAAGTATAATTTATTATATTAAAGTTTAAAATAAAATTTAAAATATATATATAAAAAGCCTAAATAATAAAGTTTAAGTATAATATAATTAGCTTTAAGTTTATAAATTATAATTTAATAACTTAACTAAATTAAATAAGTTTATTATATTCTTTTATTAAATTATAAAAAGTAATAATAATTCTAAAAATAAATTATATATATAATATAAAAGATTACTTAAAGAAATAATATATTATAAAAGTAATAAACCTTTTTAATAATTATAAAATAAATTAATAATTAATATATATTTACTTATTATAAATAATTATAATAACTAAAGGTAATAAAAAACTAATTATAATTATAACTAAAATAATAATTACTATTATAAAAACTTATAATAAAGTTATTATTAATATTATAAAGAAAGTTTACTAAAGCCTAAAGAATAAAAAAAAAAAAAAAAGTAATTTAAATTAATTATAAAAAGAAAATATAAATTAATTAAGTTAGTTAATAGCTACTAAATAAAAGTTTAATAATAATTTATTATTTTAATTTTAATTAAGTAATTTATTTTTTATACTTAGGAAAATTTTATATTTTATAATTATATTATTTATATATATAAATTATTATTTTTTTATTATAAATTAAATAATAATTATTATAATTAAGGTAAAGTAAATTAATTATAATATTATTAAATATATAAAGTTTTTATAAAGTAATTATATTAAACTTATTTTATTTTACTAAAGCTAAGTAAATTAATTTAATTTTTTTATTATATTTTATTAAAATACTTTTATAATTTTTTTAAATAATTATAAAAGTATTAATTAATATTTAAAGTAATTTTATTATAAACTTTATTTAAGTTTATTTATAATTATTAAAAATAATTATTTAATATATATTATAATTATTTTATAATATTTTAATTAACTTATATAAAGTTATAACTTAAGGTTATTTTATAATAATTATAAAAATGAAATTATAATAATATAATTTTAATTAATAATATATTTTAAGAATTAAATATATACTTTTTAAATTTACTTAAATATAATTTTAAAATTTTAAATAAAATTAACTTTAAGCTAAGTATAATTTAAAGTAAAAAAATATATAAGTAATATTATAATATATTTTTATTTATATATAAAGTAATTTTATATTAATTATACTTTAAGTTTACTTTATAAAAGTTATATTTATTATTGAAAAAGTTAATAAAGCTATAATAACTAAGTTAAAGAAAAGTTATACTTTAGTTTTTAAAATTTACTTTATAAAACTTAATTATATAATTTATTTAAAAGTAATTATAATATTATTTTAGTTATATATTTTTAATAAAAAGTTTAATATTAAATAAATAAAATTAAAAATAAGTTTTTAATTATAAAATTAATTAATTTATATAACTTTATTTATATTTATAATTAAAATTATATTTATAATAGTTTTTTAATATTTTTATTATATTTTAATATAAATAATATTAATATAATTTATTTTTTTTAATTTAACTTTAAATTTTTTAATTATTTTATTTTATGTTAAAGAAATTTCCTTTTTATAATTATTTAAGTTTTTTAAAATAATAATAAATTTAATTTAAAAAGTATTTTATATTTAAATTATATTATATTAATATTTTTTAATTAAGCTTTAAAATATTATATTATATTTTTATTAAAAAGTTATTTTATAATTATAATTATATTAAAGTTAATAATTATATTAATAATTTTTATAATTTACTTAAGGTTATAATTTTTAAAAATATTAATAATTATTTTACTTATTATAATAATTTTTTATTTTACTTAATTAAAATTATTTTTAATAAAGGTTTTATATAAACTTAGTTTAAGTATTATAATAGTTATTTAAATTAATTAATTAAATAAATTACTTATTTAATAATATTTTAAAGTTTTTACTTAATTATAATTAAAAAAAAATTAAAGTAAATATATTTTATAATTATATTAAAGGTAATTTAAATAATATATTAAATTTTTTAAAAAATTATTTTAAAAATAAATTTTATAATTTTAATATAAATTATATTTTCTTTAAGAATATTATTTTTAAAAATATTTATTAATTATTATTACCTTAAGGGCTATTATATAAATACTTTAGATTTTATATTTAAATAATAAATATTTTATATAAGGCTTATATAATTACTATTTATAAAAGTTATATTTATTATTAAGAAACTTAATAAAGTTATAATAACTAAGTTAAAGAAAAGCTATACTTTAGTTTTTAAATTATTATTTATTATTATTAAAAAAAATTTTATTAATAATATTATTTTATAATTAATATACTATTATAATGTAAATAACCTTAAGGAATTTAATAATAATATTTTTTTAGTTTTATTATAGGTTTTAGAATTATAAAAGTAATTTAAAAATTATAAAAAAGTTTTAAAATTATTATTAATATATAATTCTTTTTAAAATTATATAATAGTTTTTATATTTAATTTATTATATTTAGTTTTATAAATTTAATTAATTTTATAAATTTTATTATTTTTATAAATTTAATTAATTTTATAAGTTTTATTATTTTTATAAATTTTATTATTTTTATAAATTTAATTAACTTTATAAATTTAATTATTTTTATAAATTTAATTAATTTTATAAACTTTAGTATTATAATAATTAACTTTAAATACTTTTTATATTTTTATTAATATAATATTAATATTTATATATATTTATTTTAGTAATATTTATTATCTTAAAGTATTATTTTTTTTTACTTTTTAATTTATTTAAATTTATTAAATTTTTATTAAGTATTTAACTAAGGAATATTAAATTTCTTTAGTATTTATAAATTTTTAATTAAATTAAATTTAATTAAATATATTAGCTCTTTAAGTTATTAAAAATATTATTATAAATAAAAATATAATAGTAAAAAAACTTAGTTTTACTTTTATAAAATTTATAATTAATAAATATAAAGTAAATTATAAAACTATATAAAAAGCTTAATATAAGTAATTAAAAGTAAAAAATCCTTTTATTATAAATAACTTTATTTTTATTATATATTAACTTTATATAATATTTTATATAAAACTTAATTATATATTTTTAAATATAAATTATTTAAAAGTTTTATTAATATTTTAATTTAGTATTAATTTTAATTAATTTATATTTTTAATAATTAATTATATAATAATTATTATATAATTTATTATATTTTAAAAAAACTAAATATAAATTAATTATTAAAGTAAAATTTAATTAATAAATAAATATTTTTAATATAAAATATAATTATATTACTAAAGTATATATATTAATTAATTTAAACTTTAATATATTTTTTTAATATAATTAAAGCTAAGTTATTTTAATATAAATAACTTTTTATATATAATATTAAATATATTACTATTTAAACTTTATAATTTACTTTTAAAATTCTTTTTTAATTAAAAAGTTAATAATAAAAAATAAAAAATTATAAAATATATTTTATTTTAAAAATAATATTTTTTTATTATTTTTAATATAATAATAATTAAGTATTTTTATTTTATAAATATAAGTTAATAATAAAATAAAATTACTTTATTAATATATTAAATATAAAGTATTTTTATTTTATAAATATAAGTTAATAATAAAATAAAATTACTTTATTAATATATTAAATATAAAGTAATAATTATATTAATAAAAATATTATTTTTATAATATTTATATAAGTAATATAATAATTAATTAATATTATAAATAAATCTTTTATATTATTAATTATATAAATTAAATAAAATTAATTTAATATTTAAAAATATTCTTTTTTCAATTTTTTATTAAAAATTATAAATATAATATAAAAAAATTATTTATAAATATTAATATTAATTATATTAAAAAAATATTTTATATTTATTAATTTTATAAATATAATTTAATAATAGTAAATTAAAATATTTTTAAATTTATTTTAATTATTTTAAATATATAAAAAAAGTAATTATATAATTATTTTTATTAATTTAAATTTAATTATAAAATCCCTTATTCTTTAATTAATTAACTAAAGTATAAATTAAATTTTATTTTTTATATATTTTTTTTTAAAAAATTATATTTTTATTATAAATAAATAAATAAATATAAATTTAATATAGAATTATATATTTAAAAATATATTTTTAATAATATTATATACTTTAAATTATATAATTTAAAAAAAATTTATATTAATTAAAAATTAATTATTAGTTTTATATATAAAAGTTTTTTAAATATATATTTTTCTTAAAATATTCAAAAGCTTTTTAAATTAATTATATATAAATATTATAATATATTTATTACTTTTTTCTTTTTTAAATTTACTTATTATAAATATATATCTTTAATTTTTTACTTAAGTATTAATAAATTTAAATAGCTTTTTAAATAAATTATATTATTATTTTAAAAAAAAAGTAATTTTTATATTATTTTTTAATTATAAAAGTTATATTTATTATTAAAAAAGTTAATAAAGCTATAATAATTAAATTAAAGGAAAATTATACTTTAACTTTTAATTTAAAATCTAAAATTAATTTATAATTTAACTTAATTAATTATAATTAACTAAGTTAAATTTTAAAAATTTAAATTATAAAATATAATTAATTAAAGTTTAAAATTAAACTTAAAGTATATAAAATAACTTAAATAATAAAGTTTAAATATAATATAAATATATATAAAAAAGCTTAAATAATAAAATTTAAGTATAATATAATTAATTTTAAGTTTATAAATTATAATTTAATAACTTAATTAAATTAAATAAACTTATTTTTTCTTATTAAATTATAAAAAGTAATAATAATTTTTAAAAATAAATTATATATATAATATAAAAAACTATATAATAAAATAATATACTTTAATTACTTTTTCTTAATTAAAAAAATAACTCTTATAAAAGCTCTTAAGTAATAATTATAATTTTATTATAATAATAAAATAATTAAATAAATAATTAAATAAATAATTAAATTTATAATTAATAAAATTATAAATTTATAATTAAAAAATTAAAAAAAAAACTAAAGTTAAGTAAAGTAAAATATAAATTAACTAGCTAAAGAATATTAAAAACCTTAAGCTAAGTAAAAGTATTAAAAAAATTATTAAAAAAATTAATAAAGTAATATAAAAGTTTTTTTATAATTAATTCCTTTTAAGTAGTTTATTTTTTATACTTAAGAAAAACTTTTTAATTATAATAATAATATTATATAAAATATTTAAAGTAAATATTTATTTTTTATAAAAAAATATAATTTTTTATATTTATTATATATTTATATATTTTAATTAATTTACTAAGTATTTTATTTTTATTATTATTTATTTTTATAAAATACTATTTATAAAAATTAAAAGTTTTTTTATTTTATTATTATTTTTATTAAAAATTTATTATTATTTTTTATTAATTTATTTTTTTATTTTATAATTATTATTAATTTTATAATTATTACTAATTTTATTATTATATTAATTAAGTTTAATATATATAAATATAAATTTAAAAATAATTTAATTATTATATATAAAAAAATTAAAATAAATTACTTTAATAATATATTAAAATATTATAAGTAAATTTAAGTAATATTTATAATATTATTAATATTAATAATTCTTAATTTACTTAAAAAATATAAAAGATTATAAAAATATAAAATTAATATTCTTAAAAATTAAAAAATAAAGTAAATTAAATTAAACTATATTAAAAATAATAATTAATTAGAATATTTATATAATTTATTATTAGCTTTTAAATATTAAATATTTTTTAAAATTAAAAATAATAATTAAAAAAAGATTTAAGTTTTAGTAAGTTTTTTTAAAAAAATATTAATATTTTAAAACTTAATATTAAATAATAATTTAATAAATATAATAAAAAAATAATAGTAATTAATAATATTATTTTACTAATATACTTTATTAAGTTATAAAAGTATATATTACTTTTAATTATATTATAAAAGTATATTTTAACTTTAATTATATTATAAAAATATATTTTAGTTTTAATTATATTATATAAATAAACTTTAGCTTTAATTATATTATAAAAGTTTACTTTAGCTTTAATTATATTATAAAAGTATATTTTAATTTTAATAAAGTTTTTTTTTAAAAAATAATATAAAAAATAAAATTAAAAAAAAACTTTAAAAAAATAATAATATAATAATATATTTAAAAAAGTATTAAAAAATAATTATTATATAAGTAATAAAAAAAATATAATTTAAATATTTAAAATTTAATTTTTATATTAAAATTAAAGTATAATTTTATATTTAAATTATAAATATTTTTAAATAATAAACTTAATTATTTAAAGTTAATTATTAAATAAAGGAACTATAAAAAAATTAAAAAGTAAATATTAATTATTTAAATAATATATTTATAAACTTCTTTCCTAAGTATAAAAAATAAACTACTTAAAAAGAATTAATTATAAAAAAACCTTTATATATAATAACCTTTAATAAGCTATTTTATTAGCTTTTTTAATAATTTTCTTAATACTTTTACTTAGCTTAAGGTTCTTAATACCCTTTAGTTAATTTAACTTATACTTTACTTTACTTAACTTTAGTTTTTTTTAAAGCTTATAATTATAAGTCTATAATTTTATTAATTATAAAATTAGTTATTTATTTAATTATTTTACTATATATTATAATTAAGTTATAGGTATTATAATTATCTTTTTTAATTAAGAAAAAGTAAATATATTATTTTATTATATAGTCTTTTATATTATATATATAATTTATTTTTAAATAAAATTATTATTACCTTTTATAACTTAATAAAAAAAGTTTAAGCTTATTTAATTTAATTAAGTTATTAAATTATAATTTATAAACTTAAAGCTAATTATATTATACTTAAACTTTATTATTTAAGCTTTTATATATATATATTTATATTATATTTAAACTTTATTATTTAGGTTATTTTATATATATATTTTAAGTTTAATTTTAAACTTTAATATAATAGTTATATTTTATAACTTAAATTTTTAAAGTTTAACTTAGTTAATTATAATTAATTAAGTTAAGTTATAAATTAATTTTAGATTTTAAACTAAAAGCTAAAGTATAGCCTTTCTTTAACTTAGTTATTATAGCTTTATTAACTCTTTTAATAATAAATATAACTTTTATAAATTTAATAAAGTTAAAAATAGTAAATAATTTTTAAATATAATTAATTAATATATAATAATTTATATTTTTTAATATAATTATTAATTTAATAAAATTAAAAGTAATAATATAATTAAAAAAGATTTTAATTATAATATAATTAATTTTAAAAATATAATTATTATTTTAATAAAGCTAAATATTATAATAAAATCTTTAGTTATTTATAAATAAATTCCTTAAGAATATATAAAAATAAATATAATTAATAATAAATAATTATTATAATTTAATTTTATATAGCTTTTATTTTTTTTCTTTAAATTTTTTTAAATTTAATAAGTAAATAATAATAATAATAAAAAATCTAAATATTTTTAAATTTAAGTAAAAAGATAAAATATTTAGATTCTTTTAATATAAATAAAAAATAAAATAAGTAATATATAATATAATTAATAAATATAAATATAATAAAGTAACTAAGGTAATAATAATAATATTATATTTTATTTCTTAAATTATTACTTAAAAATATATTTAAAAATAATATTTTAAGCTTTATAAGTTTTTTTTATAAATAATAATTTTATTATTATTTTTATTATTATTATTATTATTATTATTATTATTATTATTATTATTATTATTATTATTATTATTATTATTATTATTATTATTATTATTATTATTATTATTATTATTAAAATAAAGTAATTACTTTAAAATTTATATTTAACTTTTATACCTTAACCTCTCTCTATACTCGAGCTCCAAGTGGAACTCAGCCATAGCTCTCTCTTTCACTATCCACAACACGAGGTCCTGTATCTCAGCCTTGCTCATCAACCTTTTACAATGCGTACTTTCATATACTATAACATATTATGGCACTGGAACTCGAAGGGCTAATCGCTCGTCTATTGCTCGTCATCTCATGTGCCGGTGAACAGGGTATGGGCTTCCTTGCATCGCACTATTTTGCCTTTGTCACCAAAATTAAGAATCTTGTTCTAGCACGTTGAAATAGCTAAATAATTATCGGAGGACGGTTGTTAATGCTTACCACATAGGTCTCTCAATCTCGGAATTCAACGACGCTGCGAAATTAGCACTCTGTCTATCTGACAGTGCTGCTTCGTTTCACAACAACCAAGACGTCAATCTTCAGGATCCAGGATCGAAATTCTCGGATCATGCAGTCGCCACAATCTGGAGATGGCTTGTCCGACGGGCCGACATCTCCATTGGGCCTCGCCGAAAGTTCAATCACTTGATGTTCTCAGAGGTGTTGGCATTGGAGAATCTCAACAAGGGTCGTGATACTCGTCTGGAGGTGGATTTCGTCAACGGTAATGGCCGGACGCAGCAAGCTGTTGCCTCTACTACCTCGGGGCCTAGCGAAGGTAATGACATTCGAATATACGCTTCTCCGGAGATAATGTGGGAGGCTATCACGGGACATGCGATAGATTATAAGCGCGTTCCTCGTTCCGAATGGCTCTTGCTTCTGGGCATCGCTTCGACGAAAGCGCAGGGGATATTGCAAGGTGACCTTGGTCGCCTCGTTGACCAAGACAAGCGCTCAGTACCAAAGCGAACGGATGCACTAGTCAAGAAAGGGTATATTACCAAGCGAACGACTCTTGTTCGGGGAACAAAAACAAGCAAGATGTGGCTCAAATTGTTTGCTCCCCCGTTGCCAAAAGACAGGAGCGCCGCCGCGGAACCGGAAGCCGTGATGAATCTTTCCCGCCAGGTCCTTGCCATCAACCTCGAGGCCGTTCCCTGGCACACGAGATGGACTGGGGAGTCTGTCGATTACACAGCGTTAGCAACCACTATCATGGCAATCTGTAAGGAATGGGGAGTTTTACGAATGCAGGATTTGAAATCCAAGTTGGGTGTTCTTGGCATGCGATGGCAAATGAAAGTGGTTTCTAAAGTCTGCCGGTTTCTGAATGCGCGAGATGCGATTCGTTATGTTGCTGCAAAGTTGAACAACAAAGTGTTTAATGACTGTGTTCAGTTCAATCGCGATCTGACACCCAAGGACTGGTCTATATTCCTCGCAACTGGAAAACGAGCCGGCAAGCTCGCTAGATCCAGCGAACTCTATAGCCAAGATAGTCACGACGTTACCGACTCTTTTGTCAATCAATCTGCCTCTTCGAAATGTCTAGAGGTCGCCCCAACGTGGTCATCGGATCAACCCTTGGCTGCTACTATCACAAAAAGCATAATGGCATGCGGCGAGGCAGGTTTGACGAATCCAGATGTGTATGGGCTTACGTTAGGTGTATCTTTCACACGGTTTCTATCCTCTTTAACGACATGTATTTCTACGCCAAATATCCAACCGGCTCAGCTACAGCATCTTCAAGTAAGAAGCGAGCACTCGAGAGCTGGAAAAGTCGCATCATATAGATACTCGCTGCCATCTCTTCCACAGGCTTCGCTCTGGGTGCTTCAATCGCCCGATACTTTGCCAACCAGTATCGACGAACAGGAGGATCAGGAGCGACGGGCCGACTCACGCCTAGCATATGGGTTCTCACAAGAATTGTACTCCATTGGGAGTTCAAAGCTAGCTAATCTCAGTCAATCCAACCTATCTCAAAGGAGACAGAGAGGAAGGCCTCGAAAGATTAGATCAGAGCATCGATTTGATCAGAGTAGTGATCAAAACAGTCCACAAGAGGCATCGCATAGCAGCCATCCCGGCGTTCATCTCATAAATGAAGACCACACTGATGCGAGAGACTCGATGATCATCAAATTGAAAGCACCACATGACGCTCTCAAAGAACTCATGAGCCCGCTTCTTAAACCACAGGCGGCTAGTCAACAAACTGATCTCCTCGAGTCCGAGCCAGCAACAACAGAAGCAGCACCGGACATTCTCACTGGCGATGTGACTCAAGCCAGAAATACATCGCTATCACCTGATATACGAGCGCCTACAGAATCCTCTCAGTCTATAGGTCGTGGCCGGGGCCGGGGGCGTGGCCGGGGATTAAGCCGCCTTAGTAACAGGGGGCGAGCTGAATCTTTCACTAATGACACAACCAAACGCAAAGGATGGAAATGTGACAAATGTGGTAGGACTTGGAAGAATGATATTGGCCTGAAATATCACCTCGAAAAGTCTCAAACTTCCTGTAATCCATCTTATAGCCCGTCTAATATCGATGGATTCCGCAGAGAGATTAAGTCTGTCCCTCGTTCAACGAGAGCAACCAAGTTGGCTGAGATTCCCCATGCCGTCCCTGCTCCATTGACAAGGGTTTCACGTCGGGTCGCGGGTAAATCAACTGAACAGAAAGAAAGGGGAGAAAAAGACCAACAAGATGAAGAAGAAGATGATGATGTAGAGATCTCGAGGGTTAGGTTATCACCAGCAGAAACGAGACCCAAAGTCGGTAAATCTTCACATTATACGACATCGCCAACAGCTCTCCGTCACCCAAAAGAGATTTATCGTTTAAGTCAATCTTCCAAAGCCCAATCCAACTCAGACCATAGAAACAGTTTGAATCTTTCATCTCTTCCACAGGAGCAGATTGCTATTCTACGGGTGGATATGAAGCAATCAAATCAGATGCTTGGCTTAAAAAATCGGAAATCCAATACCGACCAGTTAGAGATCCTTTCAGGTACCGGATCTAGTTTGAACCAGCCTGGACGGGATTCAGGCCTCACCCCCCTTGTCGGAGAGATGGACGTCTCGAATGCCGACACACCCTATAAGCCTGATTATGAGACTACTTCCCCAGCATATGGCACAGGGAAGACAGAGGTAGAATTGGCTAGCAGCCAGCAATCATATGGGCCCGTGTCTGGCAATGGGGCAAGTAAGGTTTCAAAGAAAAAGCCTCTCAGAAGTGAGGTTACTGACCAAATCTCTGCGCTCCTGATGGAGATGCTTGTCCAACAGGATGGGGTCCTTCCCGGAGGGCATTCCCTTTGGCATGCTCTCACCACCGTATGGAATACTAGATACCCCGAGAAACCAGTACCGAAAACAAAGGACTTCCAAGTGGCTCTAAGCCGAATGATCAAAGCCAAGTCAGTCCTGGAGCATTGGCATGGCTTTCAAGATCATAGCGGACTCTTCGCCAAATGCCAGGTCATTACGTTGCCGCATCTTGATGCTTTCTCCGCAGAAACTCTGAATGTTGTTGAGAGTATTAAGCAGCGACACCCTCAGCTCTTCATACCCACGCCGTTTCGGTCTTCGGGTAATAATGTTGAATATGGAGAGAGGAAGGAGAACCGCCGAGGACGTCGTATTCTTGCTGGTGAAGTCGCACAGCTGGACGCTCCAGTGTATGCGGCTCAAGCTTCAGCCAAGAGGCGCCACGGAATGATGAGCGACATAACCACTCCAAGCAAGCGAAGGAAGTTCGCTCAGATCAGTTCAAATAATCCAAATCTGGCATCTCTTTCCACCCCACCCCATGACAAGTATGAAGTAAGATGGGCTGCAACCAGCTGGCTTTCTGACAATATTGAGGCCTCAAGTCAGAACAATCGCAGCATGGTTCACCCAACTCATGAAGCGAAGATACAATTCTTGGCCCCGAACGTATTCCTGGATGATGATTGGTCTATAAACGATCACGGAATGCCACAGGGAACAACACGACCCCTCCGATTTTCTGATATAAATGCTACTTTCGAAGACTCGCCCACTGCTGTCGCCGTAAAGGTTACTATGACCGAACCTGTGAAGATTTCAGTTGACGATGGAAACTGGCCATATCTCGATTCGCAGTTTTTCGAGGAAAAAAGCAACAGTTCTAGCTTCACATTATGTGGCTGGATGCCTGATGCAGAGTGGTTTCGTTGGGCTGACATGGTCCAAGGCCTTGACAAACGTATATCCGGGAATGAGACTGGAAGGCCAACTCCTGCTATCGGTACCGAAACTGCTCATGACAGATTCATGAAAGGCTTAATCGACTGTCTCGATCTGGAGCTAGCTGAAAGGGAACAGTTCATCAAGGCATCTCCACTGGTTGCTGGTCCATACAATTTATTCGTGAATCTTTCAGCTGGTTTTGAAAGTGCTACTTCATTACCTAGTCTCAAGTGGCAGCACCAGGGGCCATTAAATCTCCAGTCTGTTGACCAGATTTTGCACGAATCAGAAGCCTTGACATCAAGCGACGACGAAGACTCCGAGTTCAGCTTGGATGCTTCAGTCCTAAGATATTCCAGGCGCCCCCTAAATGTTGGCGACATGACACAATCGAAGATTAAAAGGGTGGCTCTGATAACTCGCCCACTTACTTCAATATCCCCGAGGGGAACGTACGGAATAGACGAACCGGGGGCACCGGAGATAGAGGACGGCCAGCTGGCAAGTCAGGGAGACCTCCTAGCTGCTTTCGTCGTCGTCCGAGTCTTACTAGGTGGTGCAGATAAAGCCATCGATTGGGGCCTTTTACTTCATATCTTCCCGAACATGCGACTGGCTGCCTTGCGCAAATTCTGGGCAGCCGCATGTAAGGAGCAGGGGCCTCATATAAAAAAATTCACCCGAGATGTTCAAGAACGGCTGATCGAAGCTTTTGAAAGCCTTGAACTCCCCATGCTGGACTTTGAAAACCCGATTGAATACGACTGGCAAATCCTTATTAAATGGGCGACGAGGATATCTCGCCAGGAAGGCTACCAAATCCCGCAGACAAGAGACCTCCTTACCCACCGATTCTTACTCAAAGCCAACAGATCCAGCGAGGAAGATTGGTGCGAGAGATATTTCCATGCTCAATCGTCGATTTTTTCCAGGTTTGAGGCGGTTACATCGGAGCCCGGTGCACTGCCAGTCAATCAAGCCTTTGGTTATATAAATGACAATGCCAATACAGCGAATGCAGATATTGCAAGATCATGGATCAAGTCACTTTGCTGCACTAGCGAAGCGAAATACTCTGTGCGAAAGATTAAAGAAAAATTCCTCACCTTGTCAGGGGAAGGCACAGAACAAGGCTCGCTACTACTTAAGGAAGCCATCGATCAACTCACAGCTCAAAGGGTCATTTGCAGGAGCAAAAAGACGCCATTTGGAGGTCGTCCATATAGGCTGAGTGAATGGTATTTGTCAACGTTGAGCAGGGTGGCGCAACGCTCAAAATATGAAGAGGCAGCAGCTTTCAAACTCCGTATGGATAGCATATTCCGTACGGGTGAGGCGTTTGAGATACCGTACACTCTGAATGACGGCTCTATGATGGCACTGACGAACTTGAATGCTGCCGGAAGAATTACACTTGCTCCCTTGGACATACCGAATATCCCCTTTGGGTTCGAACCGGGTAATTATGAGAGTCGAAAGTATCCTAAATCTTATTATCATTTCCGACTTCGGGCCGTTCCAACAGACCTGTACCAGTACAGCAATGACATTGCCGTGCTACAAGCTGCGACGCAAGAAGAGTTGCCTTCTACAACTTTGAAGGGAGAAATCCCACAGTGGATTGACTTTTTTGGAGAGAAAGACAGCAAGAGATGGTCCGATATACTGGGGGCCATTTGTTTCACTTATGCCACCAAAGGACCCATGGCTATCAGGGACGTTTGTAACTCCTTGCGGCCGATTCTTGATGAATTTGAGGCGAGTCTCATTGTAAATTGGGGCATAAAAACAGGCGTTTTTGAAGAGGCCATGGGTGGATTGGCTATAACTGTGGGAGAGTGGTGGTGGCTAGCTGTACCATGGCAATATAGTCGACAGTGAGAGCAGGCTGGTAGCTTAGTAGCAGACAGCTCTTCCATGATGAACTTCCTCCCCTTTCAGAATGACTCAGACATCGAGCGGCAGTAGTTACGATAGGGCGAGATTATGAGCGCTCCAAAATTGATCATTATAATTTGACTTCATTGGCTGCTGGCCGTGCTATTGGTGACCCATGGATATCTACTTCGCACATTTGACCTTAATATTACTGATTGTTCGAATGCAGGTGAGGGAAGCCCCAGGAGCCCTCGTCCCGACTACAGGGCAGCTGGTTATGTACTAAACAAAACTTTAAGAACCAGTGCAATCAACAAGATGACCAAAGCTATAATCACTCTGTCTATCCACAGTGGGACTCCATCGCTTCCGGCTCTTGTCTGGTTAGCAGTTGAAGAGTTTCGCTGAGTTTGGCGTGAGGGCACCGGGAGTGATGGTGCGACTACGTCATTTGGGATACTGGGAGCTGTCTGGACAAATCCTTCTGCCAGCTCAGCTTCTTCGGAGATCTTATCATTTTGATCGGGTACATGTGAGACCTTTGACGGATGAGCTGGCTGTGATTGGCCCTTCCCAGCAGCCTCAAGCTCATCTCTCCAGCCCATGTTCAGCTCAGCGGGAATTGATATATCCTGGCATGGAGAAGCGGCTTGTTTACAGCGGTCTTCGCATTCGGCGATGATGTCCGCGTTTGTTCTGGCACAGACTGCGCATTTGAAGGACGCTGACTCTTGAGCAAGCCGGCGGCGGACCGCTTCGGTAGTCTCCAGGCCACCTAGTTGACCCAGAACATCCGTTTCCATGAAGCTGCGGAGCCTGTGTCATTACCGTCATCAGTCAGATATCAAGGGCTGATAGGGACATGTGATGGAGCGCGGAAGTCCTACGCGACAATGGCGGTTCGGATGCCCCAGGCAGGCTGCCATGTTTCTTCATGGTGACCACTTATGCTGAGGCAAATCTCCCGGTTGGCCTCGAAGCGGCCGTTTGGAGTGGAGAAGCGAAAGCTAGGAGGCCGGAGAGGATACGCTGGAGGCAAGATAATACGGCCATGATAGACACCCTGGCTGTATGGGGAATTTGGAGGACCTCGGAGGGTGAAGTGCCATTCAAAGAGATCCGACTCTAGTGGCTCCGCGGTGTAATCAGGAGACGGCGCATTTGAAAGCTCAGCAGCCTCGCGGACTGGGAGATGCCCGAGTTAGTGCTTCTACGAAGGATGAGACATGGCTCTTTACCCTCTTGTCTCGAAGAGGTCGGGGAGAGGGAACTAACGTATGCGTCGAATAGTGGGGGATTTAGTGTTAGTGTGCGAGGGAGTTGCTGTTGACGCCGCCATTGGCCGCAGATATCCTTGTGAGTGGCCCGATGGGCTGTGAGCTGGGCAGATGGTGGACGGCGATGTTAGAAGGATAGTCGTGGTTGTCAAGCGTCACCGGGAAGAAGAGGGTGGGGAGAGAGGTCTAGACGGCGAGGTTCGCGGAGTCGCAGAGAGATAGAAAACAGATTGCATTTATGAGGCTGGATCTCCAAGTGTCCACAAATAAGAGGTCACCGTGGTCTTAATCTGCGACACAAGATGTGATGATGAAAGATGACCTACTAGGCTAGGTAGGTGTCCCTGGCAGGCAGGGTAGGTAAGGTACATTGTTACCAGGTAGTTTTTGGGCACCTGCTTGAGCATCCTTGGAAGGGTTGGAGAGACCATAGCAACCGCCAGGGTCAATGGACAACTATACGTTTGAAATATACATTTCGAACATCAAAGTTGTTAATCACATTACCATAGATTCAAGACTGGGCTCAAACCATAAATATAAATCGCAAGAAAACAAAATTGGTAGGTATTTATAGGGTATGCTTGCACATTCAAGAATCGATACGCAACGACTTCGTAGAGCTAGCTCACTAACAGCTTTACTAGCAGACTGCTAGCAAAGCTGTTAACGGGATGCTACGATAACCCCTCTATAACGATGATACTATGCGGGATGTTGATTGTTCTAGTGGGGCTGAATTGCTCCACGCTGGCCAAAGAGTCTCAGTTTAGACTGCTAGCTGTCCTCATAGCGGTGCTCGTGCTTGCCAACGTGTTATCATTTTAAACAAATGATATACAAACCAGTCGAAAACCCTCTCCCTCGACAACCTCGAGCATCTCACGCCTGCGATACATCAATTGCGACCCTGCCAACCTAGCTGTACTTTTCGTGCCAACACATCATCCGGCTGAGCTGAGCGTCCAGCGACTCGGCTCGATTTATCAATGGACTACGAAGCAGTCAAGGAGCAATGGAGCGAGGTGGAAGATCGCGATGGCGTTCGCCTTAGCTGGAATGTCTTCCCCAGCTCTCGAATGGTATTCATCACCTTCTGCGTACACTTCCTTCTTGCTCTTGCTCATAAATCAAACAGGAAGCCTCGAGACTAGTTGTCCCTATTGGCGCTCTATTCACCCCGCTGAAAGAGAAGCCCGAGACGCCTCTACTTCAATTCGAGCCCGTCACATGCAAGCAGCCTTGTCGATCGGTCCTCAATCCATTCTGGTAAAGCTCTCCCGCGACTGAACAGCTTCCTTGGTCCCTCGTGCAGGGTGTCTAACTGATGACAATGTTAGCCAAGTCGATGTTCGTGCTCGAGTATGGATCTGCCCATTCTGCCTGTCAAGAAACCAGCTCCCTGCGCATTACAAAGACATCACCGCAAATGCGATCCCACCGGAACTGCACCCTGCCAACACTACCATCGAATATAGGCTGTCAAGGCCTGCTCCTGCGCCGCCCCTGTTCCTGTACGTGGTTGATCTATGCCAAGAGGAGGACAGCTTGTCTGCACTTAAGGAATCACTTGTGATGAGCCTCAGCCTGCTCCCAGAAAATGCGCTGGTTGGCCTCATCACCTACGGCACAATGGTATGTTTATTCCACATCTCTGTATGCAAATGGGAATTAACTGTTCCTAGGCCCAAGTCCACGAGATTGGCTACGAAGGTTGCGCCAAGTCGTATGTTTTCCGCGGAAGCAAGGACTACTCCGCCAAGAATGTCCAAGATATGCTAGGACTGTCTTCTCAGCCCGTGCGGCCTGGAGTGCCACCACAGGCAGGTCGCCCAATGAATGCTGGAGCCGCGACGAGATTTCTCCTGCCTGTTCAGCAAGCCGAATTCCAGCTCACCAAGGTTTTGGAGGCACTACAAAAAGATCCCTGGCCAACCGCCAGCGACCGGAGAAGCCTTCGTTGCACAGGTGTCGCTTTGAGTGTTGCCATCGGGCTGATGGAATCAACTTTCCAGAACTCTGGTGGTCGCATCATGCTCTTTGCCGGCGGGCCTGCCACTGAAGGCCCTGGTATGGTTGTCGGTCCGGAACTAAGGGAGCCGATTCGTTCACATCACGACATTGATCGCGATAACGTCAAGTGCTACAAGAAGGCATTGAAGGTGAAGCCAACGAGACTGAACGGAATATCACTGCACAGTAAACTAACATGGCTGATAGTTCTACGATAACCTTGCTAAGCGCACGGCTCATAATGGGCACATCATCGATATTTTCGCAGGCTGCCTCGATCAGGTTGGCTTACTGGAAATGAAGGGGCTTTGCAACTCGACAGGAGGTCATATGATTCTCACTGACAGCTTCACATCTTCCATGTTCAAACAATCATTTGTCCGCATTTTCGAAAAGGACGGCGACGATAACCTCCTCATGGGCTTCAATGCAGTGCTCGAAGTGCTGACGACCAAGGAGCTTAAAGTCACTGGCCTAATCGGGCATGCGGTATCTCTCAACAAGAAGTCGGTCTCGGTCGGTGAGACAGAATGTGGTATTGGTAACACCTGCTCATGGAAAATGTGTGGCATCGACCCCAACTCCAGCTATGGTATTTATTTTGAAGTTGCCAACCAAGGACCGGCAGCTCACCAACAGGCACCACAAAAGGGAATGATGCAGTTCTTGACATATTACCAGCATTCCTCGGGCCAATTCCACCTTCGAGTAACAACTATTGCTCGAAATTTGAGTGGCCCTGCCGGAGACCCGGCTATTGCACAGTCTTTCGACCAAGAAGCGGCGGCAGTCCTCATGTCGCGGATAGCTGTTTTCAAGGCCGAAGTCGACGATGGCCCAGATGTGCTTCGCTGGGTGGATAGGATGTTGATTCGGCTTTGCTCCAGATTTGCAGACTATCGTAAGGATGACCCGACGTCGTTCCGCTTGGAGAAGAATTTCACGCTCTATCCCCAATTCATGTTCCACCTCCGGAGAAGTCAGTTCCTCCAAGTTTTCAACAACTCGCCCGATGAGACTGCGTTTTATCGCCATGTCTTGAACCACGAAGACGTCAGCAACTCCCTCGTCATGATTCAACCGACTCTGGACTCGTACACATTTGACCAGGATGGCGGTCAGCCAGTGCTACTTGACTCTGCGTCCATTCAGCCGACCCATATCTTGCTGCTGGATACTTTCTTCCACATTCTTATCTTCCATGGCGAAACCATTGCTGAGTGGCGGAAGGCTGGTTACCAAGAGCAAGAGGGATACGAAAACTTTGCTGCTCTATTGGAACAGCCAAAGGAAGATGCTAGAGTAAGCACATGGAGTGATTGCTTATGTAGTAACGGCTAACATTGTTCTTTAGGATCTCATCACAGATCGGTTCCCGCTGCCCAGATTCATTATTTGCGATGCAGGCGGCTCCCAAGCTAGATTCCTGCTATCCAAACTCAACCCATCAACCACCCATACGACGGGACCTTACGGCGGTGTGGGGGCAACCTCTGCCCAAACCATTTTCACTGATGATGTTTCCCTGCAGACTTTTATGGACCATTTGATGAAGTACGATATACAAACAGACCCAGTTTTGATGCAAGACATACTGACGATTATGATAGGCTCGCTGTTAGTGGCACGAATTAAAATGGGTAATTTAACAACGGGTGGGACTTATGAAAGTCCAACGAGCTGTCAGAAGAACCAGTCTCAAATGGAAAGAAAAAAAAGGTTAAAAATTAGAAGAAATACAATCCCTCAATTCACCAAACGCACACACAAATACGGCTCTAGCATTCAGCCTAATGATACATAATAATAGAACTATTTGCTGATGACAATATGAAGTTACCCCCCAATTCCCTTCGGGCGACCGGTAGTCAATGCTCAGTTGCTCGACTTTCGCACATTATGGGGAGCTACCAAAGTGATGTTGGTCAGCTGGAGGCGTTGCCTCAAGTTGGAGCGGAGCCAAGAACAATATGAAGGCGATAATGCGAAGAAGTGTCTGCATTGGCGTTTCGTCCCCACATTCGAGAACAATAGGATATGATGTGAATGATAACTCAATGCACCAATGCGATATGAAGCGGCGCGACGATTGATTAGCCTGGGAACAATGCTTGACAACATGAGCAGAATCAATTCTCCGAGTCAATTTCGAACCGCGCAGGCCATCTTCACGTCCGTCGCAATGATATAAAAAGGTCTAGGATTTCCGCCATCTGGAAACAAAATTCAGTCCATCATCAACAGCTTCAATCACCTCTCAATTCAAGCCTCTCTTCACCAAACTCACCTCTTCAACCCTTCAACCACCATCAAAATGGCCAAGTTCCAGAACACCAAGACTGACAAGTCCACCACCACCCTCGGCTGCACCGTCATGGCCAAGCCCACCAACAAGATCGACGAGTACCACACTACTCTCGGCTGCACCGTCATGGCCAAGCCTCAGGTCAAGAAGATTGACGAGTACCACACTACCCTCGGCTGCACCATCATGTAAAGAATCTCACGTGTGAGATATCAGACGAGATTGCATCTCTCGGGAATCGGCACAGACCACAACCAACGACTCACGATTCAGATGGATGGGATTCAAGTCTATCCCCGAATGTGTTATGAAATATTCAATATTATTATTTATACGCAATGATTTCAACGTTTAGGCCTTGTATTCGACAACACCGTCGGATAGCCTGGCTTTTTTCCCCATCGCCAACACCCTCAAGCTTATTTATTGACTGGATAAGATGACGGCATGGCTGGATGAGGCAGCATGAAGCCAGCATTTGTGACTCTGGGAAGGGAGGAATATGCTTATCATGTATACTATATACCAAGATTTAGTGTGAGAATCACACGGAATTATATTTTCATCTATACCTTTATTCAGTGATTTCTTTTGGTCCTCATGCATGTGCATGCTTTGTACTCGCAACAACAGTTGCACGATTACCTAACTTAGTATCAATGCCCAATAGAGAGCTGGCCCATCCATTTAGCCATTAATCCCTGTCGCGGGGAGATGCTAAGCGATCAGATGCAGGTACTTGTACAACGCGTGGACTTTGGCCAATATACGCGAACACAGCCCGCGCGCACTGGGGCTGAATGACGCTTCACCCTGTCAACGTCGAGTCGCTTCGCGCCCGTCATCCAACTTTCTCTCTGCACTCTCACCAGCGACACACAGCCCTAGCGCCGTCAAACTCAATTGCAGGATATAAAGTTTATTGATATTCCCTGGACTACCTTGGGTAAGTCGTGCGACGCTTACTATGCCCATCTTCCCCTGTCTTGTAGCACAAGTACAGAAATACACACCGGACCGGGCAAGATTCAACGAGCCTCGGTCGAGATTGGCCAGACGGACACCAATTGCACACGAGTTTATTTAGCAGAGCGGTATCATGATTTTGGATGCGCTTCAACCGCCCCTTTCTATGATAGGAGGTTGTGCCTGTGTCTGTGTCAGGGGAAGCAGGAGGTCGCCTCTCTGGGCTGCTGGAATGCGGGCGTGCTTCTGCGTAACCAGGCTTGACGTTCAACATGGCGCTTGAGCAACCATCCTCCTATCCTACCCAGGCATCTCTTGCTGCTCATGTTACGCTATGGCTTGGCCATTATGGCCGTCGAGACTACCGGCTCTATGGACTCGCCTCAGTATTGATTCAGCCCGAATTCCTTCTTTCACTTTGCCTTATCGCATACATACTAACCTCCTGCAATCTTGAATCATTGCTGACAGAGTACTTTGGTATCTAGGGACCTCATCGCATAGCCGCTCGTTTCAATCCACATCTCTTGTTGGCACTGTTGCACCAGGTATCTAACCGAGATTCTTCTTCTTTGATATATCAACGCCAAAAAATTCGATCATTTTGAGGGCTCCGTGAAGCCTTTTCCTTGAAAATTTTCTCAGCTATCTGCTCAAATTGTATTTTAACTACACGACCTACGACAGCATCTCTTTCCCATGGCGTCATCCGAGGTGGATCAAAAGTACTTGGGTCGAATGGCCAGGAGCGTTGAAAATGACAACACCATACTCTCGTCAACACTTTACAAGATCCTGGGCCTCTCTCTCAGGCTCTCTGACAAGCTCGTCGAGGTCAAGAAGCAGCGCAAGCCTGATTCGACGCTCCATGAAAACATTATGCGCATCCTTTGGCTAGCACGCGAAGGGCTCAAGATGCTTCAGGAATATGTCATCCCTTTTGTTAGCAATTGTGTCGAGCTGAAGGTCTTGGCATACAAGTTGCGTGCCAGCTTCTATCACATCTTTGTGCTTTTTCGAAATCAGCCCCGCGTGTCCAACATGCCGGGATGGGATCCCGACGCCGTGCCGACTGGCCAGGTTGCGGATGACTACCAACATGCGATACATCATTCTCTTGAAGGCGGCCCTGTTGGCCCTCCTCCTGGCTTTGAGGCCCCGGTATCGGCGCTCTCGCTCTCCTTCTTATTGCCTGCCAAAGACTACCTGCCCACGGCAAATCAGTATTTTGAAGAGGCCGCGGAGTTAGCTGATAAACTTCTCTGGGGCTCCCACTCCTTGCGTTTATCAGTCAAGACAGAATACGCAGCGTTTCTTTATGAATGCGTTCACGACGCCAATGGTAGCCGCAGCCTTGCAAGAACTACGATCAACGAGGTTTATGAGGCTACAGAAGGCATGGACGATGACATGTTTCGCGATGCCTGTGAATTAGTTACCGTGTTGGGTAAGATGATGAGGCGTGGCCTTGGATCCAGCAACACACTTCACAGCAAAGCCCAGGCTTTGATTACAGCTCCCACCGCAGGCGCGACTCCTCCTATCGGCATGGAAAATCCAATATAAACCTCAAACTATCATGGGTGATAGCAGTCAGCCGAGATCGAACCCATCACCGAACGATGCGAGCCGTCTCATTCCGCAGAAGAGCTCATCAATCCTCGTTTATGAACTAGCCTCTCGTCATGTATTTTTTCCTCAGCGTGCATAAAGCGTATCTATCTACCACTTCAAGTGAATCGAATAAACACATAGCATGTTTACAGTTTATGTTGGTATATATATCCCTATAGTTAATGTTTAGATTATTATTTATGTATTTGTCTATCTGTTTATTTATTCATGATATTTTGTTTATTCATATATCATCTCAAGCACAACTTCTCCCTTTATCGTGCATAGCTGTGCTGCGCCCGAACTCACTGCTCTGACAGCCATCAGAAGCTTGTTTCATGTCAGCGCCTTAAAATAAATAGAGGACGCTTCAATTCAGTATCCTCCTTGATATGGCTTGTGTTTCCCCTTCCAATAGTATGTTCATATTGATCGGCTTTGGGCAGTACTTTCATGTCTTCACGTCGGTCAATGTCAGTGGTGAGCGGATCGCTGATAGATATTAACGGCTTATGCGTCCCGGGAGATCAGCCCAATGACTCTCAACTTTTCTTTTTCTTTTCTCTTTTCAAAATAGTCATGATGTTAGCCTAATGCTGCTCCTGGCCTAGCTGTTGCCACCATTTTACGACGCCTTGCCGGCACATTCGTTGACGATTCATGACTGACGTCCTCGATCCCTGCGTCAAAAGGCTTGTGCCCGCTCAACGTTGCCAGCTTGATGACGTTCCCATAAGCAAAGGCTACTGATGTTGGCCCGACTCTTACGCTGGGACCCAGTTCACAAACAACTAATTGCCCTGCATCTTCGTCGGAGAACAGTGGTGTGCATTCGTCCAACTCGTCCCAGTCACTCGCCGCCGCCCTCCACAATTCCCAGCAGCTGAAAGCCCCTAATTCCCGGCTTCGTGTGTTCGGTATGCGGCTCCGTACCCCCGATGTATCCTGGCGTTGATGTCCATGCCGACTTCTCGGCTCAGTGCGAGGCCGGCGACGAAGACCTAGCGTGCTCCCATCGGATAAGAGGCTCCAGACACCAGGGTTGCCGACGTGCTTCTTTCTTCCCTTTGCATCAGCCCAACTGCACCATCCGCTGCTGTTACCCGTATCGTCGATGTTCTGCAGACAAATCGCGTCGTCTTCATCCTGAGGCGTAAACGTGTGTAGAACACAGTCGCCCGAGCCCAGCGCCAAGTAGCTAAACGTGAAAGATACCAGCCCTAATGGCAAGGCATTTGGTGATCGATGGCAGGTGAAGGCGCATGAGAGCGAGCGTGGCCGCATCTCCTCTACGGAGAAGCTCCACGAGGTAGTTCCATCATCCAGGCTTATAAGATGAAGATCCGTCTTGGATGATACAAGGAAGTAGGGGAGCGGTGAGAGGGTTACGACTTGGTGGATTTCATCGCTTGCAAGTCTTCTAGAGAGAAGATTCTGCCTCTCCCACAATTGCCCATTTCTTTCCATGATATGGACATCTCCATTTCGAGATGTTGCTACAAGGGAGACCGTCGAATGATTGCCCACTGCGTAGATAGAAACCATTCTCGTTAGTCAGCTATACTTATAATATGACAGCAAAGGACAAATTGAAAATTCACCTTTGCTCAAGAGTGGGCGGGCACATGTCAGTCCTAGACAGATGGTGGACTCGCGGGTTTCTCTCGAGGCCGGGTCTACATCTAATGCAGATCCGTTTCTCCATATTATGACTGCTCTTGGAATCTCTGATGATGCGGTTGGTTCCAGAAAGAAGGATTCTGGCTTCTGGTTGTAGGTCTCTACGGCCACGGAAGCGCCGTGGACATGGGTTGTAATATTCCAAAAGATGACCGTGTCGGATGATAAAATCGCCAGCCAATCCGAGTCTTCACTCATGGCAACTGCAAGTACGGGAAAATTCACCGGGATTTCCCTTTCCAGGTTAGAGATTGGGCCTTTATTCCTATGATTAAGGTCCCACAGGCGAATCATACGATCTAGACCAACAGATAGAACGAAGCCTCCTGGTGAGTAGGCGAGCATAGCTATATCGAGTGTGTGTCCCCCGGAGAGGGTTTTCACACATAAGTTGGATTGATCACTCGAGTCCTGCAGCTCTTCCGCCTTGGTCTCATCTTCCGGCAGCAGGTAGCTTACCAGAAGGCGTAGCAAGGCAACCACAACAATGTCGATAAAGACGAACGTACGCAGCTGGTGATGCGCAAAGTCATATATCGCTGGGAGTAGTGCGGGCTCTTTCATCATCGGCACTCGGTTGGACCCCTTTTTTACAAACACCAAAGGCTCATAGACTCTAGCTATGTAGCTGTAGGCTGAAGGTTTTATGAGGCGGATTATTTCACGGGCGGCATCGTGATCTTGAAGTCGCAGCCAAGATGTGGGAGTTCTTGCTTGGTGGATGTCCTCTAAGTGGGATGTCTTGAGCGATGACATGTTGGGTTCCAAATCCTGGCCATTGTATAAGTGAGCTAGCCTCTGGGAAATATCGTTTCCACCGAAAAAGTGAGACTGCGCGATGATGACGAAGCTAATCATGACGACTGTTCCTGCAATGCGTGTTGATAATGCAATTTTGCCTTCAAGCATACGCTTCGCCCAGGATGGGTGTTCCCGAGGGCGACGTGCTTTTAGTTTGCGACGCATGGCCTCTCTGGCGAGAGCATCTCCAAGCTCCATTCGCCGCACATCAACACTAAGGACGGAGATGAAGAAGCTGGACAGGAAGAAAAAGTCGAGCACAATGGCAATTGCCGCAAAGATGCAAAATGCGGACACGCTTGGGGTGACGGCATAGGATAAGCCGAAGAGAATCAAAAAGTTTTGAACTGTGCTGACCAGGGCAGTAGGCGCAGTCTCCCCAAAAGCAGACCCTATCCTGCTGCTTGTATTTTCTCCGGAGGGAGTGCGGACTACGGCGTCCATTAGGCGAAGGATATGCTCCAAGCTCATGGATAATATGACGAGGGGATATGCGGCTCGAGGGATGCCAGACAGGTCGATTTTGAAAACGCCGCAAATTGTGAAGCTTGCGGCAATTGACATGATAATCTGCATCACGACGGTGGCTATCAGACCCAATTTAGACTTGACAGCGCGAACCTTGGACACTTGCTGGAGAAAGTACACCAAGGACAGCGTATAAGCCAGGGCCAGAATGATGGAATCCTGCACTGACATGGGCCTGAATTGAAATTCATAGAGTTGGCTGGCCGACACATTGCCACTGGGAGGATATATATCCCATTTATCGCCCATCTTGACAGGTAACGATCGTGCTACAGCCTCCCACTGGCGACCAACCGGGGAGTCTGTTCGATACAGTAAAGTGATGACGAGAGCATCAGCGGCTAACAAGCGGCGGTCCTCAAAACGCTTCCCACTGAAAACAATGGAATGCCGTAGAGTGATATTTGCGGGAGTGGTGTGGTTCTTCTTGTCGTTGACTGTGGCCAAAATGTCCTCGTCGGCCAGGATGCGATCACGGGAGCAGTTCCAATACAGCAACGGCGATTGTAATATCCACGACTGGTTGGTTAGGCCATTGACGATGTGGAGGGCATCCCGCTGTGCTGGAGTCAGGGGGGATTCGGAGTCATTGGGAGGGGGCAGACCACAGGATCTGCTAGGACCAAAGTCTCTGGTGTCGCCTAGAAGCGCATCCTGCAAATCAAGGGCCGATAGAAGGATATCGGGACTAAGTGCTTGCATGTAGCTCGAATGAACCCAGATGGAGCGCATGACAATATCGGGACTGGCCGCATTGTCATACGGAAGCGGCTGAGCGGCGGTCCAGACATGACGAGGGAGGGGTGAGGCGCCGTTGATGACATGGCTGGTGTAGATGAAGGGCAGCGGATAGATCAGAAAGGACGCTATGGCAGCAGTGATGAGCAGCGTGGAGATTGCATAGCGGGAGGCATAGCGGCCATAGCGAGTGAGGACTCTTCGAAGCGGGTGAGACGCTGAGAGGACTGGCGCCTCTGTTGTTCTAGGGTTAATCAATCAGCTCTGGTGAAGCTGCAGTTTGTTGTAATGAGCTGGGGGAGTCCTCACCCTCGCAGTGGATAGAGCAAGTACCAGATCATTTGCGATACGCTCTGAGATTAAGCATTGTTTCGTTTGTGTCCTTTTGGCTTGCAATTGGCGCTATTCACAGGCTGACGGTATGAAGCGACGACTGATGGTGTGAGGTGAGTGATTGTAAAAAGCCTCTGCAGCTGGTGGTGTGAGCTGTTGTAGGACCTTGGCTTGGGTATGAAGGGACCCAGTGTATAAGCAACATTCCAGGATTAGTATCGTATCGGAGATCTGCCAGCCTTGACCATACCATACCTAGAAGGTGCCGGATGGCGATCACTCAAGGGATGGCAGGAGTACTCGCAGGTGATTTGCTGTCCGAGGAGAGGTACCCAATACCTGCCACTTGCATTTCTCCAGGGGTGCCAACCACTGAAGATTCGACGCAGAGACACCGCCGGGTTCTTAGAGTACATGTACCTGAAACTTGTAACACAGCAGAAGGCCACTCGCTCACGGGATACATAAGAAGAAGTTGATAAAAAATTGAATAATTAAAAAGACATATTATTTTCACCGCGTTTTTCAGTTTGTAATTGTCTCACTGGCGAGCGTATATGTACATGCACTTTGCGTCCACCGGTACTACGGCACCAAGGCACGTACTCGCACAGCAGACAGGTACACTGGAAATGGAGACGACGCGCTTCAGTCGGTAAACTGCCAAGCTAAAGGTACACCGTACCTACTCCGCATTGCAGGGGCACATCCAAAGACAAACGCCTCCCAACCGCCTCTCCAACTCCCAGCTCCAACTTTGGGTTTGCAGTTGCAATTGGCAGCCTCTGCAAGCTTCCGTGATCATGGCAAAATAATCGAGTCGCGGCTGAGGGAATTCAAGTGCTCGCCAGCTCTCCCACCTTCATATCTATTGCAGTCTCGTCCTATCTCTACTTCTGGGCGCTGCTGCACGACCGACCGACCGCCTGTTAGCCCACGACTTCCTCATCTCGATCAAGCGGCCAACGAAGCTCATCGCGCATCATGTCTTCAGAGTCGGATCCCCTGCAGAATGGCAGTCAAGGAGGCGCCGCTCCCAATCCCTTCAATTTCCAGACACAAGTGATATCCACCACACCTGTCAAATCCGTCCGTCAACCCTGTCCAAGATATGTATCTTGTAGCGCCTTCAACTGACACTTCGACCAACAGAACGTCGGCCAGCGTCGTGGACATCGCTACAAGCACAGCAGCGTATCCGCCCAGCATCAAATCTTCCAAGAGCCGCCCCCACGGCCGCCTCCCGTCCTCCCCGCCTCCCTCCCGACGCCCACCATCAAAGAAGCATGGAAAAGCCTCCAGCGAGACCAACGAATGCGGCTCTACTGGGGCTTGTGTCACGTCGCCATTGCCATCTTCATCTTCTATCGGTCAGGTGGCTCCCTTGCGGCAATGGCCCTGTCTCACCTCGTCTTCTTTGATGCCGGTAGCGCCGCCGTGTGTGTCGTTGTCGACGTGTTGGGCAATTTTGAAGTTTGGCGTCGCAGCAGCATTAGACACCCGTTTGGCCTTGAGCGAGCCGAGATCCTGGCAGGATTCGCCATGTCTATTTTCCTGCTCTTCGGCGGCTTTGACCTCCTCTCGCACAATCTAAAACACATTCTCGAATCTGTCGGTAACCACGAAGCTCACCACGAGCACGAACACGACCGAATCTCTACAGGCTCTCTTGACCTTGTGTCGGCGGCTGCCATTGCGAGTACACTCGTATCAGCCTATGGACTGAAGAACCATGCGCGCATTGCCAAAGTTATGAGAGTGTCCTATCTGTCTACTCTGCCCAGCATCCTCTCCAACCCCTTCCACTTCCTCACCCTCTTCTTCTCCGCCTTGATTTCATTGCTGCCTCTGTTATCCATTTCCTTGTATGACTGGCTTGACCGGCTAATATGCGCCGTCATTTCCCTTGCAATGTTCAGTTTAGGCATGCGTGTTGCTGTTGCTCAGGGACTGATGCTCCTTATGAGCTATGGCGGGAACAAGGGTGATGTTGGTGTCACGGCCGTCCTCCGTGAGATTGAATCCGAGTCAGGCATTGCCCGTGTAGAAGGTGCTCAATTCTGGCAAGTTCACTATGGCCTCTGCATGGCCAACCTAAAAGTCATCATTACAAATGGGTACGATGAGCTGGCGCTGGGAAAGCTGCGCAATCGTATCTCGGCCTTGATCCAAAACAGATTAGGAGAGGGTTATGGGACTGGAGGTAACGTGAGGTGGGAAGTGACTCTTGAAACGACTGTTGATGCCACCATTTGATTTAAAAGAAATTGTCAAGATGGCACACTTCCTTTTCCTCAGCGCTCTGTGTTATTGAACTAGACTAAGTACATAGATTGACGCATAGGTAGACATAGTTTATATTATCAGCGAAGCATAATGAGCAATCATAACTTAGTGGAGAGATATCGCCACCACACATTCAAGTTCATAAGTCAAACAAGTCATAGCTAACCTGTGCAGATTATCTGCAATCTGAGGTTTTGTCATGGCAGGCTTAAAAGAGCCCCCAGCGTCCTCGATCCTTATTCGCCGATCCTCTTCTTCCATTTGCTCCCTGCTCCCTGTCCCTTCCTTCTAGTTGTCGCAGACTGTCCATCTTTTCAAGCACCAACTCCAAGAGCTCCTTCTTCCGGATGACATCGAGATGCCGGCGGATCTTGGGATCTTCCTTGGCGAATTTCTCGACTTCATCCGCGGACAAGTGTCGTCCAAGACGAAGATCCAATTCACGCGGGAAGTTGTAGTAGAATTCGGAAAGCAGCTCCACGTTCAGGAAGAGAACAGCTGTGGAAGCCAGTTTGGTTGCTGCAGCATCTAAAAAGACCTCGGGACAGTAATACTTGTTCTTAGGATTGTTGCACTGCTTGGCTTTAACGGCAAGCATTCGCATCTTGATGATGTCGGCCCTGTCTCGAAGGAAGACAGCTTCTCTACCTATATCGATGTTAGAAATCACAGACCATGCGTATGGGCAGTCTTTTGAGGAGTGAGGGTGGAAATTACCTTTACTTAGGAGAGCAGCGCTAAATCCTCCTGCACCGCTTCGCCCATCGCCCTCTACAGTGATGTCGCCCTTTCGCGCCTTATCTATAAAGGCCATGACCTCCTTTAATTTCCTTCGTCCACCGACGGCAGGTTCTAAACTGGCCAGCGCAGCCTCACAGTCTTGCAGTTCCTTCTTCAGTACACTGCCGACATGCTCACGGCCGTGATTCCACTCTCTTTCGTCAATCTCGATGTCGAACTTGAAGGGCTTAATACAGTTCTCGACCTGATCACTGGTGCTGTAGAACCTCTCGTTCAAGATGGTCGACGCGGCTTCAACTATAGCCTTCTTTGCAAAAGGATGGCTCACAAAGCTCGAGTTGGTCAGTAACTTGTCAACATGAGCTTGAAGAGATGAGGCGATGACTGTTGTTGCTAAACGTCCCACTCCAAGTTTGGTGAGGGCAGACGTCGAAGCGTCCAGCTGGCGGCGCCAGTAAAGAGAGTCAGGATCGGCCTTGGGGAGGTCGGCGATATTATCGAGATCATATTTCGCCGGCGCCAGGTCCGTCACTGGCTTATTCCAGTATCGTGACGCCAGCAAATCCAGCACTTTTTGATCAAGCTCGCTCTTCAAAAGCTCGTGCATTTCCGGGCGTCCAAACTCTTCAGTAAACTGTTTGAAAGAATGCTTGAAAGCGTCGAGGCTCTCGGCAAGGTAAGATTCGGCAGAGAGCGGGCGATCGTTGTACTGGACCTTGAACTCGTATGTGGCCTCCTCCAATTCTTGTCTAATGGCGTCACTTGTGCTCTGTAAGCTAGATGACATGGTCTGTTCCAAAACACGCATTAATGTCTTTCGAAGATTTATTGTGCCCACGTTGACGCCTGCGTCTGGTCCAAACTCGAGCGGGTGCGAGGAAAAGAAAGAGTTTTCGTTCTTGGCGATAGTGGAAAGGAGATCTGATGAGCCCATCTTGAAAAGGCCCTGAGAGGTTGGCGCCTTTGATACAACGCCAACATAGCCTAATCGAAGAGGATACTGCGGATCATTGAGAATGGTGGCACCACGGGCAGGATCGACCAAATCCATCTTGGTAATAACTCCAATGGTTCGTTCACCTCGGGGATCGACTCTGCGGGATGCCCTGAGGGCTGCTGAGTTGGCCAGATCGACATCTGCGGCAGAGATGGCAAGAATGACATTTGGAGGCTGAATATACTTGTCACACAATTCTGAAATCTTCTGCTTCAGCTGCAATGGCTGGTTTTGCCCCACAACTTGGATGTAGCCGGGCAGGTCGATGAGGGAAAGGTCAGGAACATTGCGAGAATAGATGGTCAGGTGAATAGGATCGTGCGAGACACACTCTGCATCTGAAACCGCCAGGTTCAGCTCTGTCAATGTTCGCTGGATCGAGGAAAAGTCGGTTATTTTTCGTAAACCAAGATCCGGGAATTCCCCATATTCTTCAGGCGAGTCGGGTGTATTCACCAGAGTCAATTCAATCGGTCTCCGAGTAACCATGTTGTTTCCCTTGGGAAGAAACTCGTGGCCGACGATCGCCTCTAGTACTGAACTCTTTCCAGATGATTGCGAGCCAATGACGACGATGGACGGCAAAGTAAGAGAGCTGGACTGGCCGACTTTCTGCAGTATGCTTCGAATTTCAATCATTTTTTTCGTTAATACCATCATCTGATCATCCTTGGAGCTCTGTAGCGAATCTCGTGGATCTTCATCATCCGATTTGTCGTAGCCAACAGCGGCAGCCGAAGCACCAACAGCGGCAGCGGCGCCGACTTTACTGTGTTTTGGGTCGCCATTAGGTCCACCTGAACCCCCAGAGCCTGAACTCTCGGGCGTTCCCAACATCTTTTTCAACCAAGCTGGAACCTCAACCCGTTCTTTTGTGTTTTCCCATCCTTGACGTGTTTGATCTGCTACATCTTTGGCACTTCCGTATATACTAGATGCCGTGCCCGTCACCGTGTCCAGGGTATCGTGGAAGATTGAGATGGCATAATTGCCAGCCTCTGAGAAATTAGTGAGCAAAATACCTTCGCAAATCTATCTATGAGGATGAACATACGTGTAGCTTGGTATTGAACCCAGGCAAAGGCGCCAATGGCCAGCCCACCAAACATGGCAGGAATCCTAGCAAACTTCACCACCAGCTTCGGCAAGAAGCGAACAAAAGAGGCATTTCGAACGATAACTTGGTTATGGAAGGCATTGCCACCAAACCACATGCGTCTTCGAGTCTCCCGGATCGCAGCATCTGCCCGTAACAGGCCTCCTGTTGGAAATCGGTGTAAGTGACGAACGCTGGTGGCGGCGGAGGTATTTCTTGCCGCCACAGGCCGCAGACTAGCTGCAAGGAACCGGCCGCTCATCGTGGACGGACTCTTGCAGTCTGGGCAGCTGCTCTGTTGACGACCATATGGCCCGGCACCGCCTCAAGACTGACAAGACAGGAATGAAACTTCAAAGGCTGTTGCAATGGCGAGAATATAGCTTGCATTGATCCGACTAGAATATCGGGTACCTATGGACTAGTTGTGGTAGCTAGCATGTGCCGCTGGGCGCCGAGGACAGCCCACTTCTTATCGCCACGTGATGTCTTTATCGGCGCAACTTTCCGACAAAATTTCTGGATTGCTCAAAGTGCCTTGCGAGACGCATGCCATTTTTCCTGCGATTGTCGCTGCATTCGACGCCATGGCGATTCAAAAAAAGCACGGCAAAGGCCGTTTGGACAAGTGGTACAAACTTGCCAAAGAAAAAGGCTACCGTGCTCGTGCCGCCTTCAAGTTGATTCAGTTGAACAAAAAGTATGGATTCTTGGAAAAGAGCAAAGTCTTGCTGGATCTTTGCGCCGCGCCAGGTGTAAGTTTTTACTATCTTGTTTTGGGGAGGATTGTGAGTTACTAGGCAAAGGCTAACCAATGTCTCTATAGTCATGGTGTCAGGTTGCAGCAGAGGTTATGCCAGTCAACAGTTTGATTGTTGGAGTCGACTTGGCGCCCATCAAGCCCATTCCTAGAGTCATCACCTTCCAGAGCGATATCACTACAGACAAGTGCCGTGCTACCATCCGCCAACACTTCAAGACTTGGAAAGCAGATACAGTGTTGCACGATGGTGCTCCCAATGTTGGTACTGCTTGGGCTCAGGATTCTTTCAACCAAGCAGAACTCGCACTCCAGTCCATGAAACTCGCGACTGAATTTCTTGCCGAAGGAGGAACGTTTGTGACCAAGGTCTTCAGATCCAAAGATTACAACCCGCTCCTATGGGTGCTGAATCAATTGTTCACCAAAGTCGAAGCCACTAAACCCCCCTCGTCTCGAAACGTCTCGGCCGAAATTTTCGTCGTTTGCCGCGGATACAAAGCACCCAAGCATATCGATCCTCGCTTCTTGGACCCGAGATCAGTCTTCGCAGAGCTTTCCGGCGCCACCCCAAACAATGAAGCCAAGGTCTATAATCCAGAGGTGAAGAAGCGAAAGCGTGATGGTTACGAAGAAGGGGATTACATACAGTTCAAAGAAATTGCGGCAAGCAGTTTCATCCAGACAAATGATCCCATAGCCATTCTTGGTTCCTACAACAAGCTCTCCTTCACTCAGGCACCCAATGGCGACATTGCGCTTGCTGCTCTGGATAAGCTGCCCGAGACTACTGCGGAGATTCGGGAATGCTGTGCCGATTTGAAAGTTCTTGGGCGCAAGGAATTCAAACTTCTTCTGAAATGGAGATTGAGGGTGCGAGAAATCTTCGGCCTCTCACAGAAAAAGTCAGCAGAGACCGCCGAAGCCGAGGAAGTGGCTGGGGTAGAATCAATGGACGAGGAGTTGCGAATACAAGAAGAACTACAAGCCCTGAAGGACACAGAGAATTCCAAGAGGAAACGAGAGAGGCGCAAGGAGAATGAACAAAAGCGCAAAGAGATCATTCGCATGCAGCTGAACATGATGGCGCCTATGGATATTGGTATGGAAGAATCGGGACCGCTGGGAGAGGGAGCCATGTTTTCTCTAAAGACTATTGACAAGACTGGTGGCATGAACCGTTTCTCCCGGGGCAAAATGGCCGTATCAAATTCGAAAGACTCAAAAGATGTCGACCTGGGTATCTCCACAGAGCCAGTTGAGAGCGACAGCGAAGAAGACGGGCTGGAGACTGAGCTCGATGCCATGTACGAACAATTCAGAGAGCGCAAACTGGAAGCGGACACCAAGTACCGGGCCAAAAAGGCAAGAAAGGAGCACAAAGATGACGAGTGGGAGGGCCTTTCAGCAGGTGAAGAGGCAGAGAGTGACGCAAGCGAGCTGGAGGAAGATGACGACTCATCCGATGACGATGAAGACGGCTCACTACCTACAAACGGATTCTTGACGGATTTAGATGGCCAGACAGGGGAGACTCAAGACGGCTTGTCCAAAAAGGCATCCGCTTTCTTCAGCCAGGATATCTTCAAAGAGATAACTGGAGGCTCTCTTCTTGGGGGAGAGGATGATGTGACGATTGAGGCATCCATTACGACTACGCGCTCACAAGAGCTGCCCACGCGGACAGCAAAACAAAAAGCATCTCTGAATGAACAGGAAGATGATTCAGAGAATGACGGTGGATTCGAGGTCGTTAAGATGGATGATGATGATAATTGGGAAGACAAAGAGAGGCGACGAGCAGATGGAAGTCCTGGTAAGTTGACTCACCATTGAACTTTCACTAAGGCGAACGTAGCTGACCTGAGAAAGACATTGATATCATCACGGCCGAAGCAATGACTCTAGCACACCAACTTGCCACGGGACAGAAGACTACCCACGATGCTATCGACGATGGTTTCAATAAGCGTGCATTCCGCGACAGGGATGGATTGCCCGAATGGTTCATTGATGACGAGGGTAAACACGACAAGGCCCTGAAGCCAATATCAAAGGCAGCGGCCAATGCCATCAAGGAGAAACTAAGAGCCTTCAACGCCCGACCGATCAAGAAGGTTCGAGAAGCAAAGGCACGAAAGAAGTTCAAGACGGCCCAGAAGCTGGAGAAGCTGAAGAAGAAGTCAGACATGCTTGCTGCTGATGAAGGCATGACGGAGAAGGAAAAGGCGGAGAGCATATCGAAGCTGATTAGCAGGGCGAACAAACAAAAGCCTCGACAGCCAGCTAAGCTCGTCGTTGCCAGGGGATTAAACAAGGGTATCCAGGGCCGACCAAAGGGTGTCAAGGGACGGTACAGAATTGTTGATGCCAGGATGAAGAAGGAGCTGCGAGCACAAAAGAGAATTCAAAAGAGGAAGAAATAAGGGGTGAGCGTGCGGCCATGTATATTTAATTCTACTCCGCAGTTGGAGGTTGGATTCTATGCGATGATTTATCTGAAGGAAGCATAGACTGCTTTTTTGTTCCAAGTTCGCGAAGAAAAGAGGTGACGGGATAGAGAGGCCCGCTGAAGTCCATATCATACCTAATATAGAATGTTAGAAGGCAATGATTTTTTGCAGGCGCTTGCATCTTTTGAACCTACCAATAGTTTACAGCGAGGACGAACCCTTCGCCGTCATCGATGCAGGATTGCTTGACCTTGTGATACCTTGCAGAAGAGATTTAGTCAGAAGAAACAAATGCAAAAGCTCACCACAGAATACTACGGATAAAGACTCTTCTCATGATGTCGGGCTCACTCACCACATAGCAGGGAGATATAGCATGTCTCCAGGATCCAGAGTCACACGAAGAGGCCTTGCCAACGCAGACAAGGGTGAAGCATTTCGTCCAGGATCATCAGGATCCCAAGTCGCCAGCGGCACCGGAGGAGAATCCGGGTCAAGTTGAAGCGTGAAGCCCTGGCCCTCTCGAACGTACGTTGCCGGCAGAATCAGATCCTCGTTGACGCAAGCATGGAGCAATGGCGGTAGTAGGACGAAGTGCTTTCTGCCCACAATCTGCACAAAGATGTTTTCAAAGTTGTCTTTATGCAGACACGTCGTGGATCTCGAGTTTCCGATCCATAGGTTGATGGCATCTGGTTCTTTCCCCAGAGCGATCCGTGCAAAGGGAATGTCCTTCAGAGCATCAGGATACAACGGAAGATACTCATCCCGAAGATTGTCGTTTTCTTGAACGCAAATTAGCAAAGACTCAAAATATCGATACATAAGTAGTGGGAGGAAGAGAAAGAGTCTATATCTCACGAGTTTGGGCATATCTCACTTCAGAGTCGAGAGGGAACTCTGGATCCGTCTCCTGCTGGGTGATGTATGCAAAAAAGTCGCCGAATTGCTGGGTCTCTTCATGAGGCTTTGCAATTACAGTGGCCTGATGCTCCGAAGAAAACGTTGGAGCATCGGCATTGCTATTAGTTGTAGCTGTTAGATGGATAAACAGGGGAAATGATGCATCGATGAATCTCATATACATGTATTCTTACCCAAACGGAGTAACGGCAACATTCACAAACTGGCCCTCGAGAGCCGTCTTCAGATAGGCAGCGTTCCATTTCTTCGTTGCTTTCCAGCTCGAGGCCCCTCCTCTAATCACAAACGGCGTGTTACGAGCCACATAGCGCATAAACTCCAGAGGGCTCGGCTCTGAGAAGAGTTCATCCACAGTGGTGGAATTGAGCTCATTAAACGTGTTGATTAAATTCTCGAGCGAGCGGTCCAGATCCGACACGGCCATTTTCATACATATCAGGTTCAAGATGCAGAACAATTCAACTGGTGCTACATCTCTGTTGGGAGAGGTAGATGGATGACCATTCCCAGATGTCGAAGGAATTGCAGTAAATGCATCTTGGTATGGATAACGGGCTTTTGAAATATGTAATAAGTAGGGTGTACCTATGCAACTAATGAAAAATTGACGGCGATTTACACGTTGACTCGTTGCAACTCGGTAACAGTAATTCAAACATCTCAACGCTGTTTAACGTATCGAAAAACACTCTATGCTCTAAACCCGATGATAATTACCTTCTTCTTAGGCTTGGTTGTTTCTAGTCAAACTGGCCACATCGTTAGCTCATATCCCTCGCGTGGGTATGAAACGTTATTTCTTACTAGAGAACTTCAAATTCGTTAAAGCGCTCCAAGTGGGTAGCGCTGCGGCGATAGGGCTCCAAAAGCTTGGTGACCTTGGACTGCCTGCGTAGAGTAGCCTTGCCAGCAAGACGGACGACTGTACTGGAGCTCTGGAATTCGGGGTCAAATACCAGGAGCTGAACATCGCCGCCTTTTTGCTTCTCCAGCCCGACAATCGTAAGAGAATGTTCTAGGGGACCTCTGTTAGTTGATATGCCCAGTGGTTTCACGTTCAACGAGGAGAGCATACTAGGTCGCTGCAGATATATCGGCGGGAGCAGAGTAGATCGGACTTTGTCGTCCATAGAGCCTACTGCACCTTGTTGAAAATAACGCTCGATTGCACCCAGCAGGCGACGTGAAGCATTATCGTCTTCACTAGAAGCCTTGAAAGCCTGCACTGTACACCTGGCTTCATCGTTAGTCCCACGAGGGAAATGGCTACATGTTTGAATAATACTCACGGAAACCCCATGCTTGCGAAAAATGCCTGGGCCTGTGATCCAGATGATGAGTATGAAAGCGCGAACCAGGGTAACCACCAAAAAAGAGTACCTACCTCTGGCGTTCCAATATATTTTCGTGTCCCTCGGATGCCCCCTGTCTCGACCCGACCCCGAGCATTATACCCGCGATCCCAGGCAGTCTCAATCATGTCCTGAATCTGGAAGATGCTAGGAATATCATCTCCCAGCTGCTCCCACCCGGTCGCGCGAGTGCCAATAATGTGAGAGGAGAGAACCTGAATGTTGCGATAGCCGCAGAATGCACCTATATGACCATGGATAAGTTGTTTGCTTCTACTTGCAGTCGTGTTGTGTGGTATGAGAGGCCCCAATCACCTTCTCTGTTTAGTTTTGCCACATGTTGGACATCCGGATGGCATAGATACGCATACTCGGTCCGGGAGCTCAAATCAAGCAGCTGTTTCAAAACTGGTATAACACCTGCGCGGCGCCAGTGTTAGCCAGTCTATTGGTAAACCGAGTCACGCGAGATGCTCTTACCAGCGGCACGAAGGTCGCCTTTCGTTTCCAATAGCTTGACAAGCCACACGGGCATTTCCTCCTCGTGCGCATACTTTCCAAGCTGTAGTGTCTGATATGCTCCATGTCATTAGTTATGCGCTGGAGATTCATGGCTGGGTAGGCATAGACAAACCCCAAGCCTTGATGCCGATTGCATGCCCGCCCGGCTGTTTGGAGAGCGTGCCGAGGCATCCAGCGATTCTCTAGTTTTACTTCGAACAGCCGCTGTCTTTTGAGCACGCAATCTGCGCCCCGGAAGAAGGCGCTTCCATGACTGGCTGATGACGATTCGGTGTGGTTGACTCGGGATCAACGATGCTGGAAAAGGCCGACTGCTCCGCGATACCGAGCCTGTCCGGTGGCCCTCGATATGCGCATTGCTCGGTGTGGTCGAAATCTCATCGGGCTCGGTTATCGCCATGCATCTATCGGTTAACTGTTGGGGATCGTGGTGGTGTTGTGGCGTCATGATGGCAAAAGGGAGCGCAGTGACATTCGCGATCCCCAGCATCAGCATCAGCTGCACAAGGACATGCTGGAATGGTTAGCGTCGAGGTCAGCAATAGTCGCAAACAGACGCACCCAATGGAGAACAAAGAAGGCAGTGCCAGTGCCGCTCCCCCCCGTCAGTCTGGAACAGCGGAAGGGACCAGCGCTTTGAGCGTCGATTTCATCGTTGTCTGAGCAAGGGTCCGTCCAGCCTGACAAGGTGGAAAATGGAATTGTCAATGGTTCGCGTGACGCAGCGAGTGACTTGAGGCCTAGACACTGCCAAGTACTGGGTACCTGCGGAGTGCGGTGGGTTCAAGCCAGCTGACTGCTGCTGTTCCCCAGACAGGCAAATCTTTTAGGTACCACCAAGGTATCCGTTTGATGATGCTAAAAAGCTCCTTGAAAAGAGTCCATCTACCAGCTGCGATACTTGCAAAGCCCATCATCTGCCTCAGATATTCATTAGCAGCGCATCTGTTTAGCACTAAAATGGCCCCCCCGATTCAGTTCATCACCGGCAATGCGAATAAGCTGAGAGAAGTCAAAGCGATCCTTGAGCCGCAAATTGAGATTCAGAGCCAGTCGCTGGATCTCGAGGAAATCCAGGGAACGATTGAAGAGGTTGCCGAGTCAAAATGTCGTCGAGCTGCCGACTTGGTATGGCTACCCTTTCTTTAGTAGGAATTGATGAAAGGCTCATCCTAACATGTCTAATTATGAGGTAAACGGCCCAGTGCTGGTTGAAGATACGGCGCTCTGTTTTAATGCTCTAGGAGGCCTACCCGGGCCGTACATGTAAGCTCTCTGCCATGCTGCTCCGAGGTTTCACGATGGCTGGAAAGCTCATCAATATGTGCTTGACATTATAGCAAATGGTTCCTGGATAAGACTGGCCACCAAGGGCTCAACAACCTTCTTGCGGCGTACGAAGATAAATCTGCAGAGGCAGTTTGCACATTTGCATACTCACCAGGCCCTGGCCGCGATCCAATCATCTTTCAAGGACGGACACCGGTAAGTCTTATCAGCATGGAGCAACATGATGCCATTCTTACATTAGCATCTGTTACCAGGGTCGCATTGTACCTGCACGAGGCCCTTCGAAATTTGGTAAGGACTACACCCCGCAGAGGCACTTCTAGCTGGATACTAACGAAGTAATGGCTAGGCTGGGACCCCGTATTTGAGTTTGAAGGCAAAACGTAGGTTATATGCTGCTCCGGATGATTGCGAAAGATAACCATAGGCTAAAATGATTTGTTTTTTTCCAGGTATGCCGAGATGGAGTCTGCGGAGAAGAACAAGATATCACATCGTGCTCGGGCTCTGAAGAAGCTGCAGACATGGTTTGAGAGTCAACAGGAAACAGCATAGACAAGTTGTCATGTAGATTAAATGATAACTGGCAAAAGCAAAGATGTAAATGAAAGGCATGTTGTTTCCGGTATGTATATAGGTATATATGCCCAAGTCAAGTGATGGTAGACACGACAATCTGCTTTTACCATACCGTCAAAGAGTTGAGTGATGGTAGCCAAAACAATCTGCGTGAACCCTGACGCAACGGTATACGCTCTATCTTCTCTGCTGAGATGAACATATACCTTTGTCTCTGGGTCAAAGCAGATTGTTACGGCTACCATCACTCAGCTGTTTGATGGCATAATGAAAGCGGACGTGACAGGAGCCAATCGTGTCAGAGATGATGATCTTCGTAAAAGGTGCAAAATAACGCCTTTTCAAAATTTGTGCCCTTCCCGTCCCAACACGTGTTGGCGGTGTAGCTGTAACCCGTGATAAGTTGAAAAGAGGTGATCAAGTACCTCCAGGTTCCTGGCACTTGGACGGAGTACACATACCGACAACGGGCACTAAAGCAAGGTACCGGATACTCTACCACCCCTGTATATCAGGTACACCTACCAAGTGCCGCGAGCGAATCAACTCCAAAAGCTCCTTTCCTTATCCTTCTCTCTCACACCTCACACAACTTTTTTTCACCTTGAGAGGGGGGCTGAGTATTGCCAAGTCAATTGCAGGGAAGAAAAAGAAAATACAATGGCCGGCAATCTGGCAGAGTGCCGGCAAATGTCCCCTGTGGGGGGCGTGTTCGGTTTTCAGCTCGCATGGCTCAGGTCCCCTGTCTCTGTCTCTGCTTGGCTCATCTCATTAATCAATCCATGGACAGGGATTTGATTAGAACCGATCAAGCCACCAACATCTGATGGTCCCAACTAGCTGATCGTGGGATTTGCCACTCGCCCTCACCATCGAAATGTCTTGGATTTATCACGAGCGGCGCCGCAACTTCAGCTTCCCGACCCGACCTCCTCCCTCCTTTTCCCTCTGACACCTGAGACATTGCCAGAGCCGTCGAATAGGAAGCCATGCCTCGACAGCCGTGTGTTATATCGACCGCTGGGGAGCCTCCGTCATAGGCCATGGTGGTGACACTTCCTTTACCTGGCCTGACCCTGCTTCTGAGCCTTGCCGTCCCAATGGACAATCGACTCTCCGCTTCCAGCTCCGTTCACGCTGTGACTTCCGCTAGTTCCCTTTGCATCTCATCTCACTTCCTCTCCACGTCGACTCGGGAACATCTCGAGCTCCACATCTGTTTAACACCACCATGATACACAGAAGACCTTCGTCGTCACATGTGTTGGTATCGCTCACATGATGTACCACCATCGTTGCTCTGTTCCCAGGGGCCCCCGTCTCTCGCTTTGTCGCTCAATTCACTCAATGGCCTGAGTCTCACCGCAGCCGTGTCAATATAAACTCGTCGAGAGGTCCCCCGCTTTCACTCTCTTCATAGATCGCTTGTATAAGACAAGAGGAGGGACGCAGCAAGGCGAACCAAGAAAACGCCCCAGAGGACAAGCTCTGTCCAACCCTTCAGCTGATCCTGACCCAAATCCTACGCCCTCTTTTCGTGTATCCATTCTGAAGAAGCATTGATGTGAATATTTGTTGTTGCTTCTTTATTTGCTGTTGCTTCTTTATTTGCTGTTGCTTTGCTTGCGGTTGGATTGCAAACTTGAAAGGTGCGTAGATGGACCCCTTTGGAGCCACCTCTGGCGGAGCTGTTATATGAGGGCCAGAGGCTTACAGAGACTCAGAAGAACTTGATCCAGCCTTATCAGGAATTCTGTCCCAGCTGTCTTGTGTGAACATTTCATTTCTTGAAAAAAAAAAAAAAAAAAAAGAGGCAACCAGGCCTCGTATAATTTACTTGACATTCTTCCCAAGCAATTGCGGTCTATTGCTCAGTGATTTATCATGGCATTCCATCATGTAAGTTTGTCCCACCACCGTACATGATTTCTTCTACCTGATGAGGGCATGTTTGTGTGATTCGAGGAGAAAGCTTATGATTCCTGGCCAGCCCTTTCAAGAAGCACAGTTTGATCTTTTCGACTGGTACCCCAAGTATCAATCCTGTCTCTCCTTTTTCCTCGAGCGCGGCCAGCACACAAACGCCGTTCAGGCCGTTGCCGCAATTGTCAACATTCGACTGCCATTTCAACAGAGCTCAGCCTTCCCCAGGCATTCACCAAACTCCAGCTCTGCACCCAGTCATTCCTCTACCAATTCAGACGTTTCGTTAGTCCCCTATGTACGCCGCCTGGTTGCCACCGGATTTGACACTGTCGCCATTCTACATGGCTTCTTTGGCGACGGCTGGGATGTTGGAATTGGCCTCATCCACGAGAATGAGCGGAGAAACTATCTCTTCGCGGCCAAGAGCGAGACTTGGCTCAGGGTCAAAGCCAGCTACGACTTGGAGGACGGCCAGTCAGTTCCCTTCTTGCGTCCTCTTCAAGGAGTCACCGAGAAAGAGATACAGGCAGCAGAAGCAAACTGGAGTGAATGGCTCGCCATGCAAGACTGGATGTTGGGACCCCGTGCACCTCCAGACGGCTCTTCTCAAATGCACCAGAACTAATTAATGGATCACGGTGGTGGCATGCGTTTTACTGGCATCTGTGATGGTCACAACGTATGCATGCTGAACAGACAAGTTTCAAAGGCTGAAGGAGGTGGACACATTCAAAGGAAACAGATTGGGTAACAGGCACAACGGAAAGGAGCAGCGGTAATATGGCTGAATTCAAAGGACTCGTTAATTTTACATATTCTGCTGCGTTTGAGACGCGGGCAGATCATCGCTCGGCTGAGCTGAGTCGAGCCGGCATTTTTTTTCCCTTCATAGGATAGCGAAAGATGAATATAACTACCTGACATTGCTTTCTTCAACCCTCCCATTCCCTCTTCCTTCCTCCACGAATTCGCTTTCACTTTGGCCTTTCCATCCATCAAAGAAACTCCGAGTTATATGTACACCCTTTCCCTGAGGGTTGTTGTTTTTTTGTTTTAAATCACCAGCCAACAAAAAAATGAAGAGGCGACGGAGGCGAAACCCGGAGAAAATAAACCAGCCTCCGTATCAAAACTGGCGGCCCTCTTTTTGTCTGAAATTTTTGTCCTTCCCAAGTCACACTGATAACTCCATGACTGCCAAGGGGGCTATTGTTTGCCCAACCGGAGCCCCACGCCGAGGAGCCCACGATCCTTTATCTTTTTTTTTTCTCCTTCAGAGTGCCTGTTTGTGTTTGTTTGTTTTTGAATGCGATTGATTCCCTTTCAACGCCGTCATCAGCCATTGTTGATCCATGGTAGCTGTCTTCTTTTCCTTTCGTGAAAGCCCAGCCGATTTACTAAAATCTGCATTAAATTACCACATGGTTGACATGTGATAACGAATGGTACTGCAAGTAAAGTGAGAGAGAAATAAAAAGATTGATCAGCGCAATAATCAAAATAAACTCGTATTAAACATTCAGTCGACAGCTCGGTATTAGCAGCACATCGTACGCTCCCAGCTCGGCAACCAGGTCGAGGCTGGTGTATTACTGCTAACCAGCCTGGTATTAATGCCAACTGAACGATATCTCGTGAAAAAAGGCGGGTATTAGTTGAGGAACCCTTTGCACGCTGCCGTGCCACACAAGCAGGGGATACGGTCCAGACTGCCAATTTCTCGCTCGAATTTGTAGTCATAGGTCAATTCTTCGTCTAAACGATGTGGTCAGCTTGACTGTGGATCAAAGAAGAAGAAAAAAAATCATAAATAGAGTCATCACACTTACTCATAGCAATATCACGCAGAGCATAAATGACAATCCGCTTGCTACCCTCGACCTTGATGATTTTGGCAGTGCAATTAGGCATGCAGCTGTGGTTGATGAACCGTGCAATACCTCCCTTTTTGGTGGCGTCAATGACCGTATTGTCATCGATTCGGAACAGATAACTGCTGCCAATACCGCTTTTGAGGTAACGGTTCTCCCGAATCTCTGCAATCTGCTGTCGAACTTCCTCGCCCACATACTCGATAATCATATCGTCCTTGTTGATGTTTTCCATAGCGTACAAGCCCCAATTATGAATGGCAGAGCGGGCAAACTTGACAGGCTTCTTCCGCTTCTTGAGCTGGTTGAACTTGAAGACATCAGAGTCTTGCCCAAGCGTCTTCTTCTGGTCATTGAGGTCGGCCACATATCGTCGATTTGTGGCGCGGTTTGCTCGAGAGTTGCCCTTGGCGATGAGTTTTTCAGCAGCCAGCTTGGCAGCTTCATTAGCCGCCATTGTGGCATCTCTGCCCGTCTTCTTGGAATTTGCCTCCCGCTCCTCTCTAGCCTTTTGAACCTTGATATGATGCGGTAGATATTTTGATTTCTCCGAATTCAGGATCTTCTTGGCTCCTTCGGTTCGCGCGCAGCCACTTGCATTCGGCACATAGTAGCCTTCGATACGGACTGGGCCACCGAAGAAGCCATCAGATGTGTTGAGTTCCCTGACACGGCTCCGTTTCCACAGCCATAGCTCTGGGTTGCCAATCTCTTCGATCTGGAACTTCTTGAGTAATCTAGTGATATCCGGGACATCAGTCGGTCCCAAGGACAGGGCCGCCAAGGAAGTAATGTCAGGTTTGAAGCCGTCGGGGAGTGTTGCCGCGGCAGTCATTGGCTTAGTCGCGAAAAGCCTCTCGTCATATTTCTCGGGCACAATCTCGGGCTCTGGCACCTTCTCGCTGGTGGGCTTCACTTCATCCGCATCCGAAAGCTGCGATTCGGCCTCGGATTGTTTGGCCAGTGCCTCTTGCTCCTGGAGGAGTTGCTTCTTGGATTTTCGTTTAGACTTAGCGGGCTTTGTCTTGGACAGATTCTCAACTTGCGACAATGGTCCCTCAAGAGTTGAATCTTCACGCTCTGCAGTCGCTTCCAGATCTAGACCAGTATCGTCAGAGTCTTCGACAACCTTGAACTCGGCATCAATTTGGTCAATTTTGACGCCAAATAGTTCTTCATCGGATTTCTTCTGTCTCTTGAATGCTTTTTCAATCGAGAGCTCCAACTTTCGTTTCTTTACAATCGAGCTGTCGATGGCGAGACTGGCCTCTGTCATGGAATCGTCTTCGCCCGGACCCCATGAGGCAAAATCATCTTTGGAAGCCTCGTCATCAGTACTCATGCGACTCCGTGGGCGTGACTCTGATTGGCGAGCATCTCGCGCTGTCAGCACCCTAGCATCTGCATCATCGTCCGATTCAAAGTCGCTATCCAAACTCTTGAGACGATGGTGCAAGGATCGAAACGCTGGGCGCGACGCCGAAGCCCGTTTTCGGGCAAAGGGATCGACAAAGGTACTCCGATGAGCGAGACCTTTTGTTTTGCTCTTGCGAATCCTTGGGAGGGCTTTGGGCTCCAGACGGCCAGTCCGGCGTTCGATGGGATCGGCTCGAGAATTGGGAGTCCCCAATTTGGGGCTGGTGCTACCGCTGTCGAAAGCGTCTTCTTCGGTCTCTACAGGATCGATGTTAAGCTTCCGCCTCTTGGCGACGTGATTAGCTGGATTGAGGAATTCGGCCAACGCCGGCGCCGCAACTTGAGTGCGGATATGCCTGATGAGATGTTCAGTCATCTCACGCCGAACGACCTCCACGGCCTCAATTACAGGGTCGAAATTCTTGGCCCTCTGCCTCTTTTCTTCCTCAAGGTCGGCCTCGTCCTCTCTGCGCTTCCTCTCCAACTCTGCCTTCTCTGCCCGATGATCCTTTCTAGGTGCTCGCTCGGGGCTAGGGCTTGATTTTGAGGCGGAATCGATATAAGATGATCGCGGTACGCAAAGTTGCATAGCCATATTGTAATTGAAGAATTCGGTGTGATTAACAGCCCGAAAACATCGTTCGGCTTCGCTTCGCCCGGTATAGGAGTTTCGAAAAACGATGTAGAACCCTGTTTTGTCGAGGCGGATATCTTCAAATCCATAATTCTTTAAGCGCTTCTTCATATGGGGTATTATACTAGGGAGAGTCGGGACACTTTCGGACCCGACAAATATATATGGTTCATTAGCCAATTGTGAACTGATAACCTGTGACTCGACGGCTGCATGAGGGCGAGCTTGCTGTGCTGCGGCTGCGACGGCTGCTGTTGCTGGCGCTGGCGGCGGCGCTTGTGATTTCGGAGGCGCTGCAACTGGAACTCCAAGTGTCGGGTGAGGTCTTTGGGGTGCGAGACCCTTGGGAGCTGTTGGGGGAGGCCTGGAAAAGCCAGGAGCAGTCGCAGATTTAGGCCCTGTAGGAGGAGGCTTTATTCGTGCCGACTCGTTGGCTAGCTTCTCCCTCTCCCTTTTGAGTACCTCCTCCAGCATGCGCCGGCTCTTCCGACCTTCAGGGTCGTATTCTACCTTGACAATGTCGGCATCGACCTTGATTCCTCGAGTGCGAACGGCTCGTCGCGCGGCATCAATGGCGGACACCCGCGGACGGTCCGGGCGTTTGGAGTCGCGGTATCGAATGGTTGCGAAGCCGAGATAGCTGCCTGTGTCTGGGTGCATCTTATTGCTGCTTTCTGCAATCTCGCCGAAGGCGGCGAATATTGCAATAACTTTGTTGAACGACACCAGCGGGTTGTACTTGGTCACTAGGACCTGGGTAGGGGGGCCCGGCCCAATGGACGTCTTAGGGTCATAGGCATACGGCTTGAGGTTCTCGGGAGCATGGCGCAGGCGAGCTTTGGGCAGGTAATAGTCTGTGTTGATATATCCCAGCCTATCTCCCGCCTTTGTGAGGCGAGGGTCCGCAGGGGGGGCGTCATCTTCCTATTCCAACAATTAGCCATTCAGCGCTCCAAAAAACAAATGACGCCCCCCCCTCCCTCCAGCAGTGGAGGAAAAGTGTTATTTATACATACCAAGCCGAACTCCTTGTATACTGGTTTCGCATTCTTATTTACAACCTTTTTGCGCAGTCGATCGAGGAGCGGGTCATGTATGCACTTGATACCCTTGATCGAAGGCAAGGGGTCTCGAGCTGGGATGCGTTCAATCGAGGAGGTCCTATCCTGCCGCAAGTGTTGGCCAGTGGACGCGGCATTCTCCGACGGTTGCCCCGAAGCGCGGTCGACGATTGAAGGCGTAGACATGCTAGACTTGGCAGGCGCGTGGAGGGAGGAGGGCGAGTCTGTGGAAGTGAATGGAGTCGCGCTCATGGATGGTCCGGCGGACGTGGCTGTCGCAACTGGCACGGCAGAGCCGCTGAAGAGGGAGGATGCAGAGCTGGCATGTGAGCTGGTTGAGCCCACGGTACTGGGCATATCACCCGGCGACGACCCGTTGTCGTCGGCTTGCGGCTGCGGCAGAGAGGGATCTGAAGAGGTAGTGGTTTGGCAACGTCGAGCGAAATCATTCGAGTCGGCATCTGTCATGACGGCAGTTTCTGGCGCCGGGTCAACGACCTGGAGGCCCCGCTTGGCACGTCCTTGGGCCTCTGTTTTGAGCTTGGGGGCGTTGGGGAAGAATTGCGCGAAGCTCACGCCAGGTGGCGGCCGAGTCATCGTGTCGATGAGCTCCTGCTATCTCGAGCGCCGTGGTGTAATCATGATACCTCGCTCAGTGTGTGGTAAGGCTTGCCATGCATCACTTCCGTCGGGGCTGAGCGGCGGCTTCTGTGGTACGCGCTAGAGCGCCCACGCGACCTGGGAAGCCGAAAATTGAGGCTCCGGATAGGCGGCGTGCGCTGCGTCGCAGAGGGCTCAGGCGCTGTGAAAAGCCAGCTCAGGGGGTGAAGCGTCGTCGGCGACCGCGGCGCAATGGCTGGCGAGCTCGAGAAGCCGCGGGGGAGGTGCTGGAGGAGCGGGAAATGCCTTGCAAAGACGCAAGTTGAGCGTTCAAGTTGAAAAGGGACAATGCAATGGGGATGGACGTTTTCGGCGTAGTCAGCAGGTGGGTTGTCAAGGTTGGCGCGGGCCCGCCCCAGGAATCACGGAGCGAGGAGCTACGATGATCCGTATATCAACCTGGAAGTTTATATAGGTGCGTTGTAGGTGGTGTGGGTGTGGCTCATACACTTAGAGTATGCCTTATATGCTCAAAGAGTCCCAAGGTTCGTAGTTGAGAATTTACACTTTCCAGTGGGGGTCAGGCCCTCTTGAGGAAAATGCGTTGTAATCTGCTCTTTGTGTTTTTTGTTTTTTTCCTTCCATTTTCCCTTTGAAGGGCGGACGGATCTCCCGTTATAGAATACGGGGCTCATTCACATACGCGTCAAGTGTGCAGTTTCAAAGCGCCACCATATAAATAGCAACCCCCAAATCTAGATGCATCTATCCATACATCTTCAGCACCGCCCTTATGCACAATGATCCTTTCACTGGTTGGTGGTCAACTGCATCCAATCAACAACCTCTTTCTTGGCCTCTTGCAGCCTTGTCCCAGAATGGTTTCGAATGCGGTCGTGCGCCAGCCAACTAACCCAACAAGTGCCGACTCCTTCTCATGAGTGAGTCACCGTCAATGAATTAGGTAGGATAAAATGCGTACCCTTTGATATCACTCTGTACCCTTGATATCGCTCCGTGCCCTTTAATATCATTCCGTACCTTTTGATATCACTCCGTACCGTACAAAGAGAAGCATGAAACGGACCAGGCATTCCAGTCGTCAGATCTCCCTCATTCAACTCTTGTGTCTTTGATGTTGAAACCTGTACCTCAAAGAACATTACCATGGCTCAAAGCAAGCTCACAATCTTCGACCTTCCCGGCGAACTGCGCGATGAGATTTGGATCCAAATAGTGTCACACGACATGCGCCTCATCTCAGGACAGCACATGCCCTCTGACATATACAAGACACCGGAAGCGTCTCGCCGGCACCTCACCGTGTTCAGCCTCCTCCTCGTAAGCCGGGCGGTCAAGAGAGAAATCATAAATACATTTCGCAAGCGCTGTATATTCACCTTTCACACGAGCACGCTTCTCCTGTCCCTGTTGGAGCACGGCTGGAGTTCTTGGGGTGGCTCCAAGCTCTTGCCACACTCCCATGGTACATCTTATAGCCCGGCCCCGGCGCCCAGAATCTTTTTTGAAATGGGACATGTCAGCATTTTCCCCAATGGTCCAGTAAACGCCTGTAGAAGACGGGACGATTCCTTTCTCTGGTGTTCAAACGGAAGCCGGAGAAGGAAAATGTACAGTCACGCAGCTCATCCGCCTGGATGGAAGACTCTGGACCCTGGTGCTGCGCGGTTGCTCAATTTCATGCACAAATTCCCCTTGAAGCTGCGTAGCTTGGAGATGTCGGCCATCTTGCTGCTTAATATTCGTGTGGTGCGGCAGCTGAGGAGACTGAGAGGAGTCGACCTGCATTTCGCATTCATATCGGACGAAATCGAGCTCCCAGACAATGTGCTGGCAATTGAAGACAAGAAGTACCCCGTAAAGTGGCTCGCTGAGACCGCCGACACAAATATTGTCTTGCCAATCTACAGGACAGAGTCAGATATTGATCCAGTGTCAGTGGCGCCTCTCTCATGCCTGGTTATCGCTATTCGCCACGAAGTTGCAAGCAGTAGAGTCGTATCACGATTCATTCGCGGCGACGAGAATCAAGTAGATAATAATCCACCGCTGTGGATCGACTTCGATGATGAGAGCCTTGAGCGTACCAAATACGTCATAGCGACTTATACCAAGGCATCCCTAACACAGCCAACGTCGGGCTGGTATAGATATTCGACACGAAACCCCGGCGTCATCTGTCTCGAGATGGCCGAAGAGCCACGCCCTCGTGGACCGCTCAAGCGAAAAGTGCTGAAACGTCAGCGGCAGGAACGGCTACGGGCTTGGGATGACGAACGACTTCGTGCTGAACAGCTACGCCGCGAAAACTTGGATTTGTCAAGAGCGATGAGGATCAACCACCTAGGTCTGGAGGACATTGTCATAGTCTACAGATAGGGACCAGTGGCTCATCATGGAAACTTCTATTACGTACTATTAATCATAACAGTAATCACGAGCTGGGTTTATATCGCGGATTGTGTTTGAAACTCGATTACTCGAAGGTGATAATAATAATTTACAAGACACACAAACGTTACAATCCGTTCCTTCAAAGAAATCCGTCATTTTAAACCCCTAAACTCCTGTTGCTCCATTTCAAGTCCAAGTTGATCGAAAAAGCAATCTAAAGGTCGAATCTTAACTCAAATTCCTCGTCGTCCTCTGAGTCCTGGTAGGACGAACCAGCTACTGGGAGACTGCTGCCAGCATATTCGCCATCAGAGCCAGTAGAAAAGCGTGAGCGAGTTACAGCACCTGATATACTCTCATTGGATGCGTTCCAATGAACGGGGCTCATGCTGCCAGCTGGCTTAGAACCATTGTTGTCGAATTCATCTCGGGCTGCACTCTGCGCACGAGTCAACCGCTTAGAGGCGCTTTCTCCTCGGCTCCGAAGCGTGAATGGTGACGAGTGATCACTGGAGTACAATGCCTCCATAGCAGGATCAACCGTTCGCCGCCTTGATGATCGAGTGGCAACATGTTCTTCATAATCATCCGTCACTGGAGCCTCCATTACAGATAATCTAGATCTAGATGATCTGGTTACCATTGTAGGCTGACGTGAAGAGGAGGCGGGTTTCCCTTTTTGCCTAGTCATTCGCTCTGCAATCTCCATTCCGTCTGCAAGATCAGCACTATTCCAGGTGAACTCATCCGTATCCTGGTCGTTCCGTTCTATAGCCTTTTCTATCGCGGTTTCGATTTCGTCTTCCAGTTGTTTGTCCATGCGTGATACGCCACGTGCGTCTACCGGGTTATAGAAATGTTCATAGTAGCCTTTGAGTAGATTGTCTTTTCTCAGTCCCTTGAAGGTGAGGCCATTGCGGGGGAAGACATCGGATTGGTAGGGTAAAGGTTGAGGGTTAGGCGGTGCGTATTCCGGCTCGTCGTGATCAAAAACTTGGCTGTCTCTGAGTTGGGAAAAAAGATTCTTTGGTGCTAATTCGGCTTGCCTCTGCCTTTGTCTCTGCTTCCGCTGCTGACTCGCGATACTCTTGAGTTCCGTCCTTTCAACCCCATGCACGGCGCTCTTGCCTCCAATTCCAAGCCCTTGGCTGTTCTTGGCTTTTGCGTTCGTCGTCTTGTTTCCCAGTGGAGCTCGCATCCGAGATTCTATTCAATGGATTAGATAAGAACACCTTGTCAAGCTCGCATATGCAATAGGGCCTACATACCCGTCGGGGTCGTCATGGGTTTCTTGGAGATGAATTTTTGATTCTCTCCAAGGTTGGTCACTCCCTGAATCGCATTTTTGCCAGCGAATCCGGCCAAGGCATTTTCGTTGCCTCGGCCCAAACCGATTGGTGTCTTCGGATATCGCATGCCGGGTGTCTTTGGCTGCTGTTTGGAGGGAACCTGGTGGCTGAGAAGCCGATTCTCCTGCTCTCGATGGGAGGACAGCATTGTTGTTGTGAGCAGTGGAACTCAGAAAATATAGCCGTTCCTTTTCTCTTTAGATGGGAATCCCCAGAAAGCAGATATCATGCCTTCCACGGGACAAAATCGCAATGTGTGAACAACCGCCGATAGTAGTAATGTTGAATTTCGTAGTGCTAGAGTGGCGCGTATTGAGAGTCCCGCTGATATGACGTTGACCGGACAACTGAGACTGCGGCAGGCTCTCTCTGCTTAGTGCATTTTAGGTAAGAGTCTGATTTCAGGACTGATACCGAATTAGTACTAGCGCACAGTGTTTCACAGCCAAGAACATTATATTGCATGGGCAAATCGATAAGGAGAAAGAGAGGCTCAAAGAAGCTGTGGCTTGTGCTTTCAAAGAACCGGCAATGAAATGATAATAGACAATGATAATTTCGCATAGTATATTGCGATTTCATTTCTTCTTTGTATGGATAGAAACATACAGGAACCTATTCGTCATTGTGTCAACGTACATGTCATTTTTCCTTTGTATTTTTAGTTATCATCTTTGTATGGTTGCGTAAGTTCATCCTGTCATCCCCGTTTGGCGGTACTTGCAGCATCACTTGACCTGTTTCGCCTCTACTAAGAACCCCCAATTTCTGCAAAAGTCTCTAGTTGTCATGCGCCCCGAGGCAGATTGGGCGCCTTGCATGGGTAATGTTCCTGCCTGCTGTAGATTCCGTGGAGGGACCTCTTCGGGGTACCTAGTGCTCGATACCGGCTTAGCACTAAGCCTTCTGGGTACCTAGCAGGTACGGAGCCCAGTTGCTGGAGGGCAGCTCAGGTGTTATTACAGTACCAGGTCCCTAAAGGCTCGGCGGGGCGCGACCAGCCACAGACGAGGCATCGTAGAGGGGCATCAAGACACTCTCCTTACCCCACCCCCTTTCCAGGCTGGTTTGACAACTCTACTCTACTCTACTTCTACTCTGCTCTGTTACGAGTACACTCTGCATATTACGCTTCGAATCCTCTACAGTCCCTCTCCCGACCTCTACCAAAGAAACCCACCTAAAACCGCTGAATCTTTCGCAACTTCAAAATGGATCGCATCAAGGAGGTAAAACTCTCGGGAAAGCTACACCGACCTGGGGAGGCGCGGGCTAACGGCATGAGCTAGAAAATGAACTCGCTCCGCTTGGAGGCTGATGAGGCCATTGCCAAGGTGGAGGAGCTCCAGACCAAGGTCAAGACTCTCGAGCAGGAGAACCTGGCCAAAGAGCAGGACATTACTTCTCTGCAACACAAGAACGGCCTCCTTGAGGGCGAGGTCGAGAAGCTGGAGACTGCCATCAAGGACTTTAAAAAGGTAGCCGATGAGGGACAAGAGCACGGAACCCAGAACGAGACACTGCAGCGACGACTGCAGCTGCTCGAGGAGGAGGCTGAGGAGGCCGACAAGACTCTGCGCGAGGCTAACGAGAAGTATGTTCACCTTAGGAGCACGTCATACCACTCTATCAACCCCCTCTCATACGTCGGTATCGTTTCCACCGAGTCTCGTGCTAACATGTCGATCACAGGCTCCGACAAACTGATGTCAAGGCCGGCCACTTCGAGCGCAAGGTTCAGGCCCTTGAGAATGAACGCGACCAGTGGGAGCAGAAGTATGAGGAGATGGCAAAGAAGCACACCGATCTGCAGAAGGAGCTGGAGGAGCTCCAGAACGAGATTGGAAACATTTAAATTGTACTCGCTGGCCAGCATACCCTTTGGCTGCCCAACACAAACTGTTGTGCGGCTGGACCCCTTATAGGCACCACAAAGGAAATAATGTAGGATGTTGCGGGATGCGTGTTGATAGAGAAGATTCAAGTGTCACAGGGAAGCGCCATGTTTAGCAGCAGCATTACAACAATTACGTGTTTCATCACCATGTTCTTTTTTTTTCTTTTTCCTTTTTTGGGGTATCCATAGATCGCTACCGAAGCTGGCAACTATATTCGTGCTTCAAAGCCTTCATTCCGACCTGCGCGCCTTGCTTTTGGCTTTGCTCTTCGCCTTTTGCCTCCTCTCCGTAAGCTGCCTGTCGAATTTCGACTCATAACGGAATTTCTGCTTCTTCTTCTTGGGCCATTCCTTGGCTTTTGGTTTGTCTTGATCCGCTTTCTCCGTTTCTTGCTCTTGATCCCCCTCGGTCTTCTCTTGAGGCTTCTCGGGCCGTTCTAAGCCATCCCTTGATATTGAGACGGACTCAACTGTGACTGTTGTATATCGGTCTTCGTCTATGTACTCTTCTTCGTGATCAACAATGTCAAGATTTGGCCGGTCTGGAAACCCGGTCCACTCCCCTTCGTTCGCCTCCTCGCCCGATCCTAGTTTCTCATCGTCGCTGTCGACCTCAATGGCGCCAGATTCTCGAAGTAGCTTATTGACGTGCTCAACATGCTCCTCAACTTCTCGCTTGCGTTCATCTCGAATCTATCCACGATGCAAACATTAGACCAAACAACGAGAAGCGCTACCAGTAGACCTAGAAAGAAGCAAATTACCTGTTTCCTCGTCCTTAATCTCTCCTCGCGTGCTCTCTTAGCAGCTTCTTCCTGCGCCAGCTTTATACGCTGCTGTTTCCGTTTATGGAAGCCAGTGAGATATTCCTGTCGAGCGTCAAAGTCGAAAGAGACTTCTTCAACGCCATACTTGCGCTTTTTGCTCGGTGGAGGGAGGACGCTTTTCTTCGGTCTCGGCTTTGCAAACATGATGCTGTAAATTAAGTAATTCTTTGGGCGATTAGTTGTTGCTGCAACTTTTGTCACCCGTTGTCGTGATTGTAAAATTTCCCATCCACCTTATCTGGAAAATAATTTGAGGCCGATTTTCAGGGAGCTTGCATTATCGTCCCAGTATTGCCTACTTAGTACTAGCGCACTCATCCACAAAAAGGTAATAGCTGACGACTTATCCAAGCTGCAAGGGATCCCGGATTTAGCAATACCTGCGATAGTTGCATATTCGGCGGATGATGCAGCGCGCTGTCGCACCTCCGAAGCTCTCCAAGTCTCGGCTTCTTAATCTGCAACCCAGACCATCTGCTGGCCAGAATCACAAACAACTGCGGCCATGCATTTCCAGACGATTGCGAGCCTTTTGGCGTTTTCCGGCGCGGCAAACGCCTTTTTCGATTCATCGCCATGGATTCTTTTGTCAACGTCGCCGTATGTTCATGTTACTGATATCCTTGATATGATGCTCTTGATATGAGCTCGAGGCGCTGACCAGATTCACATTGTAGCTTTGCCAAGGCCCCCAGCGCGGACTCGATTCAAACCAGCTCTTCAGTGCTGGGATTCACCAAAGATGCGCTGTCGACGTGCCCAACCGATCGTTACCTCATTGTCTCCCAGCCTGGCTTGAACACCCAAGACATCCGCCGGTCCAGTGGCTGCGTGATGCCGCATCTCTGCAAAGTCGTCGATGACGAGCGAATTAAGGGCAAATCCATTGTGAACGAGGTCGTCGGAAACCTAGAAGATGCACAACTATCAGAATACATCAAGTCTGCTTGTGCTAAGCAGGGCAAGGCGGCCACTGTGGAGGAGATCCATCTGGCTCCCTTGTCTTGGGAGGGCAGGGCTGCCGCATTCGCTGCCAACGGTTTGTCCTGCTGGAACTGTAACAGTCAGCCTTGACGGTAGCTAATAGTACGGCAGATGATAAACTTGCACAAGGCCTTGAGAAGGCCACGGAGGGCGACAGCTATACATTCCTCTTCTACTCGACCCCAGGCGAGCCAATCTACGAACCCGAGTTCGAAGAAGCTCTCCGGACAGAGCTGAAGAGAAATGTTCAAAGCGACGAGCCGTCAAAGGGAGGCAACAACACCGAGTGGGACAAGCTCCCCTTGTTCGAGAAGTACCAGTTCTTCACTCCCGGTAGGAATTGAAATGCTCCCCTCGCAATCATATACATGGGCTAATAAGCGTCTAGGTATCTTCATGGCGCTCATCACTGCAGTTATTTTGCTTGCTATTCTTAGCGTTGGTATTAGAGCTCTTGGAAGCCTTGAGGTGTCATATGGTGCGTTTGAGAAAGACATGGGCCCTGCCGCACAGAAGAAGAACCAGTAATGCATCTGCCAACCCTGGCAAGATATCATGTAGCGAGGTTATGTGTGAGAATCCTGTAACAATAATTCTTTAATTTCCAGTATAGGGGTATGTGTTTGCTTTTCGCGAGTATTATATCAAAAGAATACAATTTTTATAGTACTTTCTGCAGAGATGATGTGAACCGGAAATGCATCGTAGTGAAGACATGAAATCTTAATTTTTCTCTATCCGACCATCGTGGCCATGTCTATCGACCAAACAAACGCCTATACTCCAATCATCCCGAGCAAATCTTCGAGATCCAATGGCAATCTCCTCCCTCGTAATTTACCTAAGTTACCTGTTTTTTTTTCACCCAGTCAATCCTCAGAAACCCTACCGATGCCTTTCGCTTTCAGCAGCTCGAAAACTTACACCAAATGACTCGGCAGCAAAAAGTTCGCAATGCCCTCCTTGACGGCATACGAGTGGCCGCAGTTGGCACACACCAGCTTTCCCTCAGAAATCTGCGTCTCCAGCAACAAGTGATGCAAGTCCTTCAACGTCTTCTCATCAGTCCGCAGCTCTTCCTGCGTAGGCGCCTGCTCAGGCAGAGGCGGAAAGCCGAGCTATTCGAAAAGTTCCAGCGTTAGTTCACCGGGAGGTTCGTTCTGTGTATACCCTTCTGGTAGACTTGTTATAAAGTATGAGAGAATAACATTACCTCTGATGAAGTCGTTCGCAGGGCTGCCCAGTCGAGGCGTGGCAGCACGTTGATCAACATGTCTGGGTTGAGCTCGATCTCATCCTGCACCAGTTCTGCGTCTTGAGGGTGGAGAGGATATGAGCTGGATGAGGATTTGCAGGCCTTGACGGCGCAGGTCAGGAAGTTGAGACTGAGAACCTTCATTTTTCGTGTGCTTTTTCTTTCTCCCCTTCTTCTTATTTGATTTTCAGTTTTGCTTCTTATCGTTCTTCTTTCTGTTGATATTCTGTGCTGTATTTATGGTATGAAAATATCCACAACTTAAGTAGAAACTTTAGTACTAGCCCGAGACGCAGCATTTTGCTTGTCCCAAAGCGGATCTCCAACTTTTTTTTCTTCCCTCCCACAGTTGCACGATCCACGTGACAGTGGACTCGGCGCTTTCAATACAGTTGCGCTCCTGATGATCTCTACAACATACAGAAAAAACAGATGGATGTATAATTGCAAGCTTTAGGAATCAATTCATGGAAATTTCCTTTATGGAATTTCATCACAATACAGTTGCCAGAAACACTCTGTAACCAATCTTTAACATTTATTTATATGCTTCGCATTTCAGTGAATCAAGCAAAGTTCTTCTCATGGGGGGATTTGCCAGACTTCCTGAATCGGAGAGTAAGGCCGATAATGGTAGCACCGACAGCAGCAAACATCACTACACGGAGCGCTCCAAATCCTGCAGAACCCGCACCATCAGCGTCGATAACTCCCGCTACGTCAGCACCAACGGCTCCCGCCGCGTTAGCCGTGCCGGAGGGCTCTGAATCTAAGATCAAAAACTCATCAGTATACCGGTCACAGGAGAAAATTGAAGAGTGTTCTACCATGTAAAGTAAATTTAGAGCTCGACGTGAATACCTTCGGGAGGGACCTCTAGCTCGCCACTCTTGGCGATCTTGACAGTCTTCAATGGGCGGTCACCGGCGGCAGTCGGGACGTTTTCAATCTTCTCGACAATGTCGTAACCCTCGAGGACTTCGCCGAAAACAACGTGGCGGCCGTCGAGCCATCTGTTAAACAATACGTTAGCTTTTCTTCTTCATTTTCTCATCAATGTCCAAAGGAGAGGGAGGAGGAGAGGTAATCATACGAGGTGATAACAGTGGTGATGAAGAATTGAGAGCCGTTGGTGTCAGGTCCGGCGTTGGCCATGGACAGGATACCCTTCTTTGTGTGCTTCAGCTTGAAGTTCTCATCCTTGAACTTGTTGCCGTAGACTAGACGCAGCAATTGTTAGTCTGATAGGATAGGCACCTTGGGAATCGTCTCTGGGGCTATCCTTACTCGACTTGCCACCGGTGCCGTCGCCCTTGGTAAAGTCACCACCCTGGATCATGAACTGCTTGATAACACGGTGGAAGGTAGAGCCCTCGTAGCCGAAGCCCTTCTCGCCAGTGGCAAGAGCTCGGAAGTTCTCAGCGGTCTCGGGGACAGTCTTTCCATACAGACCCATGACAATTCGGCCCAGCTTCTCGTCGCCGTGCTCAATGTCAAAGTAGACCTTGTGGGTGATCTTGGGGCCCTTGGCAGCCTCGGCCGATTTGACGAAGAAGAGCAATCCCACCACCAACAAGATGGCGGTGGTAAAGAGCCGCCTGAAGGTCAACATGGTGAATGGCTGGACTGAGTGACAATTGGATCTCGGTCTTGCGTATTGTCGAGAAGCAAGAGAGGAGAGCCGGGAAGATAAAGATGGACAGATATACTGGTACACCTTGCTTAGTATCGCAACTGCAGCTCGGTCCGTTTCACGCCTTGCCCCGCTTGTCCGCTTTCAAGCATCAGTGGTTGCAAGCGTGGGTGAGGCTCCACAGGAAATCCCCTGGCCTGCCTTTTTAGGTGGATGGATTTAGCCACCATTTACCCGGCTGGCACCACACCACAATGGCCTTGTCGAGATTTCTCAAGGTGCGCAAGTAGAATGAGAGAGAGAGAGACTGGCGCATTGTAGCGTTTGGGTGTTTCTAGAGTGCGACCTGCAATTCGCATAGACATAAAAAATGGTACGCAATTCCTGCTAATGATTTTACTCGGAAGATACATATGAGACTAATCAATTTGTTCTAGGTGTTCATCTTGGGAGTCAGCTTCCACGAGGGGCAGCTCGTCAAGGTATGAAGAAGGCCTGCGATCCGGAACACAGCTTTGTCGTCCGATTTCCAATGTTCGACTCTAACACTCAAGCAGAAAGCCCTCGAATCCTTCTACGCTCTCGGCCCGACAACCTCTGCCCGCATCATGGCCAAATACTCGATTCACCAGCTTGCCAAAATAGGCTCATTAGCGCCGAGGACAGTCACTTCTCTGACAGCGGAGTTGTCGCAAATGTCCATAGAGACAGACGCAAGAAGAGCAGTGCAGGAAAACATCAGAAGATTGAAGGATATAGGATCCTACCGAGGCAGACGGCATGCCATGGGCCTGCCAGTCCGCGGCCAGCGAACGAGAACACAGACGGCGACCGCCAACAAGCTCAACAGAGTCGATCGCAGAGCTTAGAATTCTGGCTGAGCTGAAGTTGTGGTGGAGAGGGCACGGAGTTTCGGAACAGCAATGGGAGGGTACAATTCACGGACAACCCCAAAGGATGGGAGTTTGTCAAAAAGAAAATATCGCCTGCATGTACCAGGCCTTGTATAATACGTGTATATGACAAAAAATAACGTACGAAGGAAACGCTACATATTATATATCTGCTACGCTTACAGCTTGTCTTCCATGATGGGGGCGCCGTTGGCCTTGAGTTGAGCGGAAACAGCGTCCACCTCCTTCCAGACCCTAATAACATTGCCTCCCACAATCTTTGCGGCATCTACGTCGCTGACTCCTCGTCGCAACAGCTCGGCAATCAGGTCGGGATACTTGGAGACATCTTCGAGGCCCGTGGGGACAGATCCAATTCCATCGAAATCCGTACCGATGCCGACGTAATCATAGCCGATGAGGTTTCCAATGTAGGTAATGTGATCAGCGACCTTTTCCAAGGTGGCATTGTCAGGATCGTCGTCGGGAAGGCCGTACTCGTTATCACCTTCGACACACGAGATGAACTGCGGAGCAATGTTGACCATGACTACGGAGTTGGTCTTCTTCACTAGCTGCAGGACGTGATCCTTGACGTTGCGCGGGTGAGGGCAGATGCTGTGGGCCGAGCTGTGTGAGAAGATGACGGGTGCTTTAGAACCTTCCCATGACGTCCCGCCAAGGACATCCACCATTGTCTTTTCACTTTATAAGAGAGTGAGCGAGGGTTTTCACATATAATAGCTGGAGGGGCTTAACATACCTGACGTGAGCAAGATCGACAATCATACCAATGCGGTTCATTTCGTGAACCAGCTTGCGTCCGTCATCACTGAGGCCGTTCCAAGCAGGCGGGGCAACCCTCAATGGGCTCTCCAACAGGGCGGCGTCTGCAAACTTGTTGTGGCAGTTGTGAGTCAATGTCGCATATCTCACACCGAGATCGCGATACAAGCGTAGGTTGCCAGCCAGGTTGGCAATCTGGTGAAGACCCTCAACACCCAATGGGGAGATCAGCTTTCCAGCCCGGAATGCAGAGATCGCATCGGAGCCGTCGACGTCAGGGGCAAAGTCATCAGGATAAGCGGCAAACACCCTCTTCATGATGTCAATCTCCTGCAGCGTGAATTGGAGGCCTTTTGCAAAGGAGTCAGTATTAGACAGACGCGGTGAGTAGTGGCATGACAGAGCTCTTACTATCAGCATAATTGGCATCCGAAAAGTCTGTGCCATTCTTAGGACACGGCGCGAAGACGCTCCAGAAAGCACCTCCCGCACGGCCAGCTCTTAGTCGAGCGAGATCGACGTGGCCCTTGAGCGTTCCATCTTCAAAGGGGCCGGTGAATGAGTCTCCATCTAGATGATTGCCATAGTAGCCGCGCAGAACAAGAGGAAAGTCGACGTGACCATCTACATAGCGCATTGGGTGTTAGACCATGGCCTTGGATCTCCTTTACGTGTAAGTGCAGATTGTGAGTTTCTTACCAATCAGAGGAGTAGTCGACAGGATAGTGCGCGCTCTCTCCTCGACTGAGTGCGTCTTGGAGTGTGACTGTTGATAGATGCGTTCATAATGAGAGATTGCCGGCTTATAAAGCAGGCCGATGGAAGCAATGACCAGTGCGATGCCCGCGGCGAGTTTCTTGTAGTTTGGCTTGCGCGACTTTTGGTAATAGCCTGCCTTCTCTGCGGTGGGCAGAATCGTGTATGATTTTGCGGCCATTTGAGGCGGTTGAGGGCTGTGAAACGAGTGAAACGACTGTGAAGGGGAGGATGATTATCTCCGAGATACGCAAGCTGCCCGTTAAGATAGTAGCACGCGATTTGGCGCGGAGTCTTACTAAAGTCCCGGGGTAATAAATGAGTGTGTACTCCATAAGAAACGCAGCCTCGGCATCTGGAGTGCTTGTGCAACTGATGGCATCATTTTTCGCGTAACGATCTACCTAGTACTTGATGAAATACTATATGCTAGTAATTTTGCATTCTGTCCATGGTTTTGGTGTTGTCCTGTACCTCCCTGGGCAATAAACCTCCAGCTACGTTACCGCACCGGCTTAGACTGCATGTCTTATGCTGACGGGCGAGAACAAGGTGGGGGAACCGGCGCTGGTAGATCTGAAGCAGTGCTAACGTAGGTACAGGACTCGCTTCTGGCCGTCGATTGGCTTGGAGATGTGTTATTAAGTACTGGCCCGTTCATGGCCTTAACCTCATGGAGAACAAGAACATCAAACCAGCTTCCAGTAGCATTTGAGTATTTGAGCACCTACAAACAGCCCTAGGAAACAAAAGCGCAAGGGCACATGTTCTCCGCCCACGAGGCTGAACGCCAAGGCATACCGGCGCACCTGATGGCATGCACGCGGCATCCACAAACTCGGCGAGATTAGTGCTGTACTGTACAAGCCAGGTACTCGATTGATATCGAAAGGTCTCAGGCAAGTACCGCTACATCATCCCTCTTCGTGCCTCTTATCACGAACTACAGACCTGATGATATGACTGGCTCTTGCTTTCCTGCTGTGCAATATTGCATAGAAATCAAGCTCCCTGCTGCACAGCTTCACAAGCAAATCTACACATCTTCACCGCACGCACCCCGACCCTCTGTTATCAACGATTCGCCCTACGACCAAGTAAGTATGGCCGCGTTTTCCACTGTGCAAAATCTGTCATTGACTGACCCGCTCCCCTAAGAATAGCATCAACTCCAACGGCCTTACGTGGCTGACACTGACAGAAGCTAAAAAACAGAAAGAGAGAGCACTTGACTATGGTCGCCAGAGGTATCGACTCCTCTTCGCTGACTTGATACCTTAGCAGTACCTAGTGGCATCTAACTATATTACGGCCCCAAACAAGAAAAAGCAGCGCATCTCGCCGTCAATTGGGGTTCGTGCAGTGGAAATGATATCAATGAGGCGGTGACCATATTTGACGATACGGTGAAAAAAAGGCAGATGTAGAATATTAATACGGCGGGCCCGTGCCCTGTTCAAGATGCCGAAATGACCAAGAGTCCCTTCATAAGAGCGTAAGCACGTTGCTGAAACCAGGAGCTTCGTACAGAATCTGCAACTGCTGCAGGGAATCATGCAAAGCGCTGTACTCGTACTCTGATAGTAACAAGTACCTGCTTTTTGATATCTGCTCCTGAGTCTTGCAGGCGGGTGCCGCTAACCAGTAACGCCCGGTACATGCAAGGTAGGTCGCCCGTACCCAGCTCGTGAAGACAAGAGGAGAGAGAACGAGCGTATTGTGGGATTATTACCATCATGACTACACTGCGGCCTATTAATAACGGGACTGCTGGTTGGCCAGCTAGTGAGCGAATGGCCAACCACTACTGGGTAATGCTACTTCTGTTGGCATGTACCTGTACCTGTGCATGTACGAATGGAGTCCAGTCCAGCCAGCTTCTGTCAAAGTTGAATAGCACAGTCAGCGCCAAAAAAGACTTGGGATGCTGTTTGTCTGCTAGCCGCCAAAGGTGATTCGAGGAAAAGAGGTACCTGGAGCAGGAGCAGGCAATAATAGGGGAGCCCGGCCTTTGCCCTGCCAATCGCCTAACAGCCCGCCATGTACATGCATACCTGCGTCTACCTGCGTCTGAGCCTCGTTCTCCTCCCTGCACTAAACCACTAAACCTCAGGCGCCTGCTAGGGGACCTCCGTTGGCACCTCGTACCTGGGCTCTAGCTGTTTCGGCCAAACCGCCTCCATGTGAGCCTCTCACCATCTTTGTGCTTGCATTTAACATCTGCTCACTGCGGAGCACAGCGCACTTCCTCTCCTTATTCTCGAGCCTTCTGCGAAGCTCTTGTCCAGCCTTGGTCTTCTATTTCTCGCTGCTTCTGCTTCTGCTTTCTGCTAATACCATATCTTATCTTTTCCTCTTCGCAACTTCGACTCGACGGCCCGATCTTCGTTGCCACCGCTCCAATTCGTGTTACGACCCCCGGCGCGCTGATTTTGTGTCTTCTCCTTTGTCACATTTTTGGCGCCCCTATTTCTTCTTTCTTTCCCTTCTTGCGGGTGTTCCTGGCTGTGTTAGGAGCTCCTCATCGTTGCGATCATCGAGTTGCTGGAAGTCTTTTTTTCAACTCCGTAACTCGCTAGCGAGTGAAGAACCCCCCCTTTCGAAATAGCCCCTCGGCAGCATTACGACGTAGCTATCGCATGCTCCCACGGTTCAACGGTCGAACTCCGAATAGATAACGATGCCTGGATTCGCCGATTCCTTCTGGTCAAACGATTATGCTGCTGGTATTTTGAATCCCAGACCCTGCGCAAGTGCTTGCCGCCGTCATTTTCTAACCGTCGTTAGGACTGGGTGTCCTCTTCAGCAAGCTGCAGCAGGGTGTTGTAGAAGATCGCCAGGTGCTTACCATAGCTCGATTGCGCGCCGAGGCTGAAGAAGCGTATGGACAGCGTCTAAGTGATATTGCGCCGGCCGCAGACAAGTTGACTGGCGGCTTCTCTCGAGATGACGGCGCTACTGTTCGCAAGGTCAGTCAGTCAAGTTGGATCTAAGCTGCGCTGCTGCGGTTTGCATTGGTGTATGGACTAGGCAATGGTTTCGCTAACTCTCGAAATGTGTAGGCCTACGATGGCATGCGAGCAGAGATGCAGGAGGCTTCGCAAAGCCACATCCGAATTGCCCAGAGCATCCGCGACTTAGTCGTCAATCCCTTTTCTCGATGGTGCGATGCGCATGAGACTCGTATTCAGGATTCTCAAGATGTTCTCCAGCTCCGAATCAAGGCGCACGACAAACAAGCTGAGGTGGTCAAAAAGCTGCGATCAAACTATTTCAACAAGTGCCGATTGGTGGAAGACCTGGAAGAGGAGAACAAGCTTGCTTTCCAGGACCCGGAATCCAGCCCCAAGCAAGCCCAGACAAATGCCCCGCCGATTCCCGAGATCAAGGTTCAACCTCACAAAGAGGAAGAGCCCCAAAATGAGGAGGTCTACGAGATTGGCGACGATGTCTACCAACCCGAGCAGATGAAGAAAATCCTCTCCCAGATGTTGTCGACAATCAAGATGGGAGAAACCAAGGTCCCCATTCTGGGTACATATCTCAACACATCTGCCGGCTCAGATATCGTCGAGTATCTTCAGCGAAGCATGGGAACCACAAGCGTCAGTTACGCTGAGAGAATTGGACAGGACCTCATCTCCAATGGCATGTTGCGCCTCATTGGAAATGTCGGAAACACCTTTGCCAATTCGTCCAAGATGTTTTACCAGTGGAGACCCAAGGCCTTCCAACTTGCAGGGATCCCCGAGAAGAAGCAGACCCTTGGCCGGACATTCTCCATGCCTGCTACCGGTTCAGATGGTGGCGACTCATCACCCGTCGTTGGAACCGTGAGCGAGCTGCTGTCTGGCTGGAGTGTGCTCGGCAACTCCAGGCCTGGCGAGACTGCTCCTCAGCGATTGCAGCGCGAGGCCAAGGAGGCGGATGAGACATACAAAGCCGGTGTCCAGAAGCTCGATGAGCTCCGTTGCGAACTGGAGGAGCTCATCTTCCTGCACCTCAAGTTTCTCGAGCGCTGTGAGCTCGACCGGTTGAAGGCAATCAAGACGGTCATCCTCGACTTCACGGGAACCATTGGCAACGTCATCCCCAGCCTACAGTCGACTGTAGACAAAATGATGCTTTTCCAGGAGACCGTGCAGCCCTCAGGCGATCTCCGATATCTTTTGGAAAACTACCGCACTGGAAGCTTCATTCCAAAAGTCGTAGTCTATGAGAACTACTACAACAAGGTTGACGAGCAGACTTTTGGCGTTGATCTGGAGGCACGCGCGAGAGCCGATAAGAAACGTGTACCCATTATCATCACCACTATCCTGACCTATCTCGACAACCACTACCCTGACTTGGAGGGCGACGAAGCGAGACGCGGAGTGTGGCTGCTCGACGTGCCTCTTGCCCAGACACACAAGCTTCGTGCAAAGATCAACAACGGCAAGCCAGTTGCTCCCGAGGTCTTCGACGAATTTGACATTCCCACCGTTGCGACCCTTCTGAAGCTTTATCTACTCGAACTTCCTGGTAAGAAACAGCCCTGGCCTGTTTCATTCAAAGACCTCTGCGTAAACTAACATTTGTTTTTCTCCTTTACTAGACTCCCTGGTTTCCTCCCACGTTTACGAAATCGTTCGAACAATTTACACCACCCCGGCCACCGACTCGTCAGAGACCTCTCGAATTGCGGTGCTTCAACAGACTCTTTCACAGCTGCGATTGACCAACATTGCGACATTGGACGCTTGCATGAACCACTTTACGCGTCTCATTGATCTTACTTCGGCTGATGAGGAGTACGTTGCGGCCTTGGCCACTTCTTTGGCTCCTTGCGTCCTCCGCCCAAGAACAGAAACTTCTCTCACAATGGAAGAGAAGCACGCAAGCCGACTTGTCCGCGACCTCTTTGCGAACAAAGACGCCATCTTCAGCGAGCTCAAGCGCATGTCATCTGCCAGCCACTCCATCGCCGTCCCGGGACGTCCTCGGGCGATTAGTACCGATGAAAGTAACAGGAAGGCCCTGATGGAAGAGAGGAATAAGGCCTTACTCGAGAAGAAGATCCACCACGCCCCGCGAAGCCGCGCCACCAGCCCAGCTCCTGGCCCGCGAGGTCACCGACGGGAGCGAAGCAGCGGCGGCCCTGAGACTCGATTTCCCATCCAGACCAGCCCGACAACCTCCTCGGACCGCCACCGCAGCAGTCTTGGCAGTCTGAACGCTATCAAGCGATCCAGCCTGGAGGTTCCCGGACCAGATGGCAGCACCAGCCCCCCTGACGCCACGAATGGATCTCCCCTCAAGTCAGAGGTCGAGCCCGAGCCGGGCTTGGAAAAGCGTGACAGCCTGGGCAGGGGAGCCGCGGCCAAGTTTGGTGGCGGCGATCCCGCCACTCCACCAAGGGAGACCAGCCCTCGCGGCGTGACCCTGGAGGACAGACCGATGGAGTACTAGTAATCTCCAGCTATGATGACACGTTTTCCCTTCTCGTTTGCATTGTATGGATTACGGACCATGACGAAATGTGTGTGCTTTTGTTTGTTGTAGATTCACCAGAGCAAATGGCGAAACTTGTGTGTATGGACTGTCTTTCCCTTTGTCGTGAGAGAGAAGGAAAACAAAAAAAGTTTGGTATGAAGGGCTAGATAGATGCGTTGGCTGGAAATCTGGAGTAAAGGGAGGGATTATAGGACCAAGGGGGGATTAAGGGGGGGAGGTTGAGATGCCATATATGCGCTACACTATCTTGCTTTTTTTGTTTTTTATTGTTTTGGAAATATCTTTTATTCTAGTATTGCTATCCTGGCATTTTCTTCTTTTCATCGGTGATAGTGATTTATTACGGAGGAAAAATGGAAAATTGTGACAGATATAGTGATGTCCCCCTTTTTCTTTTGACGAAAACTACGCTCGCCTGCTCCTCTATACAAATCATCTCCATATGTACAAACTTGTTTTCACGCGGCAAAAGGGGAATACTTTCCCCTGGTTTCTAATTCTCCCACACACAAAGATGATAGCCTCATACTAAAGATCCTGCCTCACCCGTTGCCTCAACTTCCTCTCCAGGTGCCTTCTTCTTCTTCTTCTTCTTTGGCGCTACTTTCGCAGAAGGGCTCCCGGGAGTATCTTCAGTCACGCCGCCGGGCTCACCACCTTCCACCGTCTGTGCCGCTACCTTTTTGGTCTTCTTCTTTGGCTTGACCTTTGTAGGTTCGTTCTCATCGTCACCCGCAGTCTTCTTAGCCACCTTCTTCTTCTTCTTCTTTATGACGACACCTTGTACATCTGCCCCCTGAGCCATCTGAATCCTCTCGTTGGCCCGTTGCATTTCCAATCGTAACCGCTCCACCTCCTTCATGGCCTGCTGCATCTCCGCCTCCTCCCGCTGCTGCCTTTCATAGTCGAATCCTTCAGAGGCGTTGCCCTCCAGGCTAAAGGACCCAATAGTGCTCGAGTCAACTTGTAGGAGAGAGTGCTGCTTTGATTTCTTAGATTTGGCCTTGGTGAGATTACCAGAACTATTTTCTGAGTCGTATTGTCGCCCGGTGCCACTGTCGCTCCCTTCCAGGGTCTCATCCGCGGCAATGATGACTCTCTGCCGTGGTTGAGGTCGCGGTCGAGAGGGCGCAGCGGCTGTAGTCCCAATCTTCTCGAGGTCTAGTTGCATGACGGGAATGGAATCAATATCCAAGGCGGGACCATTGTGGTTTTGTAGGATGTTATGAATGGGGGTTGATGTCCTGAGGATATTATCACTCGGGATGTAAAAGGGGTCATCTTTGTTTTTCTCCATCCTTTCTGCCTTTCTTTTCGCAAGAATGTCTGCATCCAAATAACTCTCCTCACTGAGTTGTTGATAGGAGCTTGCCATATCATCATCTGGATCGGCCAGTCTGCTAATGGCTGGAGCCGATGATGAGATGCTTGAAGGGGGCGGTCGTTGGTGATAGTAAACCTCAAACTCATCAGCCTCATCTGATTGAAGAGTAATAATATCAGTTTGAGCCAAAAGCCGGCCGAGGTTGCTGTGAATTGGTTCATCTAAATCCAAACCGCCTGGAAGTGGCACATTCTTTTGCGCATGAATGGCAACCGAATTGAGTTCCCAGCCAGTAAACAAGGATGGAATAGCCTGTGTGAGGAGCAATGGCGGCTCTTGACTGTTTTCATCTGTTGATGGAGGTTGTCCTGAAGCCGCTTCAGCCGTCAGCTTGAGTAGCTCTATGAACTCTACTGCCCGCTCTTGCACTTCAAGATTCGGATGAAGAGCAAGCGGCTCTAACACATCTAATATGCGCGCAAGGAGGAGCGATATCCTTGACTTTCGTTCCGAGGTCCACGGCTCAACATCGCTACCGGCGATTGATGAGAAGACTTTGGCAGTAGCATGGAGCGCTACCGCGACGATCTCCGGTTTCCCGATTCTCGGAATGGCCTGGAGGAGCCCGTTGAGACTGTCGTCTGGCAGGGCTAACTGTATAGAGTATTCACCAATGATCCATATGGACGACTTGAGAGCCCCTGAACTGAGCGGATGTCCAACCGGATTATCACTGAGCAATTGGTCGAGAATAACGTCTGCTGCCCTAACCGCAGTTGCCCTCATTGCTCTGACCTTGACAGCAACATTGCGCAGCTCGTCTCCTATTTTTTCGGAAACATCAACCTGCTGGCGGGTCGGGAGTAAGGCGCCTGTATCGGCATCGAACGTTCGGGGGACAGGAGCCATTCGAACAAGCTGTGTCAGTACATCAATGTACCAATCAAAGTCCAATACACTCGAATAGTTGTCCTTGGAACACATGAACAAGATTCTTTCAATGATGTCTATTCGGTAGTCATCAGGAATGAGGAGAGCTTGAGTGTCTCGGACAGTTGGCGCTGTAATAGCAGTTTGCGATTCATCGTCTGATTCTGTTTCGGGAGTGTTGGATGAGCTTCCTGGAGGACGACGATCCTTGGACGGCGAAGAAGATTTGAGCTGCTTCATCAGGCGGCTCACTATGGGGACCAAGTTATCGCTGGTAACCATGCCCTTTACAAGATTAAGGGCTTGGACGCGGATGGTAATATCTGTACTATCGATACATTCCAGAATGACATCCTCCTGCTGAGAAACAAGATGTGGGTGTGTGAGAACAATCTTGTTAAAGGCCAACAAGGCAACATATTTCACTGAATCGATGGGTTAGCCACTGAAAGGAGTGTATCAAGACTTTAGATCATGATACTCACGATTTGCATCGCCATTAATCATTATCATTCCTCGCAGCTTATTGACACAGAGGGTTGCAATTTCATCAGCTCCCGCGATGTCTTCGGCGCTGTCTAGAATGCCACCTTGTATGATGCCATTGATACACTCGTACAGCAATGACATGGCAGGAGTCGTTCGAATAATGTTTGTAAGTGGAGGCAACAGCTTTTTGACAAGACGAGGCTCAAGCGGTGTTAATGTCGCAAACTGGGCCATGATGTTAGCGTAAAGAAGTAGAACCTGAGAGATAGGAGAGACAGACGAGCTTGATGAGTTTGATGGCCATCCAGTTGTTACCACTGTCCACCAACAATTCGAAGAGTCTTGGCGCCAGGGGCAGAAAGTCATGAGGTCGCCGTGAACCAAGCTCACAGACAACGTTGACAATGGCTGCCGTTACGCTCGGGTCTTCGTTGGAATCCATCAAGCGATCTTTGATCTTTGGCCAGGCAGCACGCAAAGCTTCGGGGTATACGAGCGCCAGGCGATATAGTGTGACGAGGGTCTTTTTGCGTATGTTTGCATGGCTATGGTTCAAGCGTGGTAGCAGGTCGGCGAGAGTCGATAGAGCCAAGGACGGAGTAATGACATGGGGGAGAGTGGCAATCGGAAGGGATATAACTGTTGGAGTGGTGGCAGCCAAGTCCTAATGATGGATGAATCAGCATTGGACAGTTCTTGAGAGGAGGATGGGAAAAGTATCCCATGAAATACCTTTTTCAGGAGATTGGTCGCTAACATGAGAACTTCAGTATCATGCCGGAAGCTCTGCACAGCGCCCAGGTATCCCACGCGCTTCTGGTGGTACTTGGGCGACGACATGACCTCGAGGACGTGGAAGGAGGCCCATGACATGTCGTGGCCGACCATTTCGAGGTAGATGAGCTTTAGAAGGGCCGTTGCCTTGAGGTCTAGACGAAAGAACAACCAGAATCAGAATCGTCGTCGCGTTGGAGAAGAGAAAGAGAGAAAAAGTGGCAACCAACCCATGTCCTGGCTGCGAACCTCGGCGCGGCACTCCTTGAGCGTCTTCTGGATGTACTCCTTCTCATTGCCCTTGTGGTTGCGCAGACCTCGAATGAGGTCGTATAGAGATTTTTCGAACCTGTAATTCCCACCATCAGCGCCTTAACTCGTATATAACGTATAACATAGCTATTCGGGTTGACTCTACATGTTGACGAACTGCTGCCCCACGCGGGGCCGGTGCAGCAGCGGGTGAAGTCTGCGAGATCTATCGAGAAGCGAGGCGTGGCTCGTCAGGGAATGATGAAGGCTTGCAGCAGCCGGTTCATCCTGCTATTACGTCGATCGAGGGTTGTCGGCGCTGAGCTGGGAGAGCTTCGAATAGCTTCAAAGGTTGTTTGGTGGTGTTTGGCTTAGGTGACCGACTAAGCAGGTACTCGTAACGTCGTCCAAGCTTGATGACGGAATTACCGCCGAAACTTCGGAAGCTCAGAGCGCGGCGAAACCCCGGTCAGTCTGTAGACAAAATAAACCAGTCGGTTTCCACGAGTTACAGCTATGAAGCAGAATGATATCTGATCCTAGATAACGAAGGTAAAATGGCCTTGAAGAGTTAGTTAATCAAGTAACTATATATACATGTAATCTAATATCCTGAAGATATCAAGAAATGATATCTGCTCTACCCAAAATCTGGTCCGAGCAACTAGAGCTCTTGTCTATTGCAGTCCCGCTTATTTTGTCCGTCGCTGCCCTGTGACGTCCTCTGCAGTTATTGGCGCAGGATTTCGCAAGAGAACCCTTTTGGCCATCATAAAGCTTGCAAGTCAACCTTGTCTTCTCCGTTATATATCTCTCCGTTTCTCTTTCTTTTGCCTACCTAAATCACGTCGTCAATCGGTATCAATCGCCATGGAATTGGCCTCTATGTAATCCTAATTCTCACCATCTCTACAACCTAAACCTCAAAAGGCGCAAACCAAGTCTCAATCGCAATCGCAATCGCAATCGCAATCGCAATCGCAATCGCAATCGCACCACGAACCGCACAAGCCATGGCCGCCCGAACAGCATCTCAACGACTCTTTCTTCTCCCCAGGCCATCTATCCCTCTCCTTCGCCCCTCAAGGCTTTCTCCCAGCTCTCAATTCTTCTCTTCTCCCTCTCGCCGCGCCTTCATCTCCCTCCCCGGAACATCCCCCCAAACCCTCCTCGCCACCCGAACTCTCCCCTACCGTCACGAGCCTCTCTACGAGCTCATCGCAGACGTCGACTCCTACTCCGCCTTTGTCCCCTACTGCTCGCACTCCCAAGTCACAAAGTGGTCCTCGCCAGACGATTCCGGCCGCCGCTGGCCCGCCCTCGCCGACCTGCACGTGGGCTGGGGCGGCTTCGACGAGGTCTTCACAAGCCGCCTGCTCTGTGTCCCCGGCGTCTCAGTCGAGGCGCGCAGCGGCGGCTCTGCTGGAGGTGGCCTTGCGCAAGATGCCTCTTCCGTATTCAAGACTCTCGAGACACTCTGGTACTTGACGCCAGTCGCTCGTCAGTCTGCGGCGCCTTCGACCGAGGTTCGGCTCACCATCAAGTTTGAATTTGTCAACCCGCTCTATGCTGCTGTTAGCGCTGCTGTCTCCGACAAGATCGCTGCGCTCATGATTGACGCCTTTGAGAAGCGGGTGCACTACAAGTTGGGGGCTCAACAGCGCCTGTAGCATAAATCTGGCTGGAGAGCTGTCGAAGCCTATCCATAAATGACGATAAAAGATAGAAATGAGGGCAGATAAAGAGTTCATTTGGAAATAGAAAGAAGAGTGGATGTTAGACGGTTATTTTGATAGATAGATCTCCTAGACTTGCGACAACTAATCATCCCTGCTTGCGTAGCTCAGCAGCTTTCCGTTGCGGCACAAAGACAAAATTCACAAAACACACAAATACATCATATCCTCATCAGACGTAGCCATCCACCTTGTCTAACCCCCACCAATTGCTCCCTAATATCCAAATGCCATCCTCCATATACGCCATACATCCTCGCCTCTCATGTCGACCCGCCGGGTATAAGACAAAGGTAGGGCCCATCATGCTTGGAACACAGCGCAACGCACTCGTCCCTCTCATACAGGCCCATGTCGCATACTCCAGTATAAACTCCACCGGATGTGAATATAACGAATCACCATTGAAACGGCGAGCCCTAGACCACCACCACCACGGACAGCGAAACAGGAGGGGAATCTTTCGCTCAAAAGGATCATAAACATGGGAATCGGATGGCGAAACACACAGACAAAAAAACGAGAAAATAGGAGAAGAAACAAATCAAGTCGCTCGGATATAGGGCGCAAACGTAACCAAATCGTTTCTTTTAAATGAAAAGTCATGCAACAACGTATGAGGGGGGCATTATTTCCTGCTTGATGACCTATGTCTGGCGTTAGTAACACTATTATTCCCCCTTTAATAGACGGCAACTTACTTCTTTTTCACAGGCTTTCCAGAAAGGAAGTTAAGCATGCTGGTGTTTTGCTTGCTACTGCTACCGCCGCCACTCTTCTTCTTGGGCGGCGCAGCATTGACAATCTTGATACCGGGGGGCACAACTGGCGGTCCCCGAGGCGGAGGAGGAATACCTCCCCCTCCTGGCCCATGAATTCCTCCTCCCAGTCCTCCTCCCAGTCCTCCTCCGTGCCAACCAGGAGGCGGAGGAGGAATATTAATGCCACCGGGTCTTGGTCGGTTGAGCGGAGGCATTCCCGGGGGCAGATGGTCCTTATTTGGCATCGGTGGCATCCCAGGGGGAAGTTTTGGGCCTACCGGTGGTGCCTTGTCGAGCGGCCACATGGTCATGGTAATGGCCCAATCCGGCTCAACCACCTTCTCCCAAACAGAGGGAAGGATGATGTCGCCATTAGGACCGATCAGGTCATAGTGGCCCTCTTGGACATGTGGCCCTAGGACATCCACCTGTAGGAAGGCCTGCTTTATCAACTCCTCCATTCCCTATTGTTAATAATGTTAGCGGATCACGCCCAAAGAAGTATCAAACAAATGTGAGCAAGCAAACAAGAAGGGATGTCATATCAGCAGCCGTAACGTACCTGCCAGGTATTGCACAAGTGAAAGGGGAAGCTAAACTTCCGGCCAACGGCGTCTTTGAACTTGATAGGAGCCAACTCTGCCTTTTTGGCAGCCTCGTCTGCTTTTCTGGTCGCTTCTTCAATGGTGGCCCTCGTCTCATCCTGGATCCTCTTCTTCAGTTCCTCAGCCTCGGCCTTTGCAGCGGCGGCAGCTTCAGCAGCTTTTTGTGCCGCCTCTCTTTCTGCTTCGAGCCGGGCTCGGTGTTCAGCCTCGGCCTTGAGTTTGGCTTCTTCATGGATCAATCTGATTCTCTCGGCCTCTTCAGCCTCCTTCTTTGCCGCTGCGGCCTTGGCGTCGGCCTCGGCCTTGAGAGCCGCCTCGACACGAGCTCTGGCTGCTTCCTCAATCCGGGCAGCTTCTTCAGCAGCTCTCTTTGCCGCAGCCGCTTTGGCCTCGGCCTCGGCCTTCATGGCGGCTTCAAGCCGGAGGCGAGTTTGCTCTTCAATTCGAGCTGCTTCTTCGGCGGCCTTCTTCTCAGCAGCCGCCTTGGCAGCGCTTTCTGCCCTGATGGCAGCCTCTAGACGGAGACGAGCTGCCTCCTCGGCCCGAGCGCGGTCTTCGTCTTCTCTCCTTCTCCGCTCTTCGGCTGCCTTGATTTCTGCTTGAAATTTGAGTCTCGCAGTTTCCTCTGCCCGGGCCATAGCTTCGGCATGCTGTCGCCTTCTATCCTCTTCTGCCTTCCTCTCGGCCTCGATTCTTTCGCGAGCTATGCGATCAGCTTCCAATCGGGCTCGCTCAATCTCTTTCTTGGCCTCCTCCTGCTGCAGTCTCATTTCCTCCATCTTCCTCGCCAGGGCATCCTCGGCATCCTTGCGGATTTTCTCCTCCAGTTCCCGCTGCTTTGCTGCCTCCTTAGCCCTCTCTTGTTCGGCCTTGAATTCAGCAAGCTCCCTTTGCAGGCGCTCTTTTTCAGGATCGGGCGGCGGGGGCGGAGCCGGAGTGGGTTCTTTCGGGGCCGGAGGAGTAGCGGGGGCGGGAGCTTCAGTTGGCGGTGGCTGCGGTGGCTGCGGCAAGTGGTATTGCTGCATATGAGGTGGCAAGTTGTTGTAGTGGGCCCCAGGCGGTCCGTTATAGTAGGGATTTGGAGGCGGAGCGCCATAAGGCATCATGCCATACATGTCCCTCTGGTCCCCTCCATAGTAGCTGCCAGCGTTGGAGCTGTTAGAGAAGGGGTTGGCGCCGTAGTTGCCGTAGGGCGTCATTTGATTTCCGCCATTGTAGCCCATGTACGGGCCTACATGGTTCTGCTGCTGAGGGGGATAAGACGGATGTCCACGGCCATAGTAGCCGTTGCGACCAGCTGGGTGCTGCTGATGCTGGCCATGGCCATAGTGGCCATAGTGGCCGTATTCCTCGGACGGATCCACGCTGGGCGCCGGGGCGGCAACGGGTGCATAAGACTGCACCTGCTGATGGTAGGAGGCGTCTTGTCTAGCCGCTGGGCGTTGGCGCCGAGGGGCGGCTTGTTCCGAAGGGCGGGTGCGTAGCTGTGGCCTGCCGTGGTTTGTGGAGGCAGAATCAGAAGGTTGAACGTCGTCGTCGTAGTAGCCGTCGTCGTCGTCCGAGTATTCCTGAGAGTCTTCGTCACTCTCGTAGGATGGTGGGCTGCGGCTCCTGTAGCCACCGGTCCTCTCGTAAGAGGTAGACCGAGGCTGCTGTCGTCGGTTGTCGTATCTATAGGCACTGACGGAAGATGAGAGTCAGTAAGGTTGGTTGCAGGCGTGACAAAGCAAACATCAGGCACTGTACTAACCACATAACAGGCGAGCTTGTGGCAGTTTTGCCCTCTTCTACTCACCACGGGCCGCACAAGATCGCCCGACGATGGGACGAGCGTTTGTGTCTAAAATACCTGGAGAGTGGTGGTGGGGGACGAAGGTTGGGTTGCCTTTAGGGCGGGCGGCAACGGGGAAAAATTGGCAACGAGCCCAAGCCGATTCAGTCAGTCAGCAGCCCGAAAATACAATGGCAGAGTCGACAGCAAAGTGCAGTTCTGGCGAGCACCTGCAGATCCGTAGCGGGTGGCAGTGGAAGAGAAGGGAATAAGAGGGAAAGGGAGAAATTCGAAAGTGAGAGGAGCGAGAGCGAAGAGAGCTCAAGCGAATCAAGGGCTGGTCGCGGAATGACTAGCAACAGTCGCTAATGCGACAGCAGAAAAGTACTCTTGCTTGAGGGATGGTAGAGCGGACCAGTGTGTACATGTGCCGGGCAACCAGCCAGAGCACAAGCCGAATCTAGTAGGGCGATACAAGATGGCAAAGATATTTTAGTGCTCCCTCGTGTCTCAAACCGCTAGAGAGAGAAAACAAAGACGACGGACAAGACGCTCGGCTTGCGGGAGGGGGTTCCGAGGCCTTATGAAGCTGCCAAAGTAGGACACAGAATAAAGAGTCGAGCGGTACCACAAGGCGTGCGTCAGATGCAAATGACAGCTCAGGCAAAACAACGGCCAGCCTCGACGGGGCTGCGGGCGATCGGCGGTGAGGGGATGCTGAGATCTTGGTTGGAGAAAAAAAAAAGCTGAAGAAAAAAAAACAAGGTGAGGTGAGGACAAGTCGAGAGTGTGTGTGATTGTGTGCTTTTGCTTGCTTGCAGGTGCAGGTGCAGGCAAGGTGCAGGTATCGACAGGTGCTAATGCGCAAGGCCAAAGCGGCTGTGCCACCCATGCGAGTACGTGGAGTGTACGGGGAAGATACTTTTGGTGAAACCATCAATTGTACATTGGATTGGGCAGCGTTGATGCAAGGCCGGGTAGCATCAGTGTACTCGCACGTACAGCAACAAGGTGTGGCGCTGCCAGCCGCCGATTCTTCTAACAGCAGGGAGTCGCTGTATTAGTGGAGAGACTTTTGCAGATGAACAACGCACACTGCGGAAGAGCGAGTGACGGCTGAGGATCAATCAAATACTTTTTTGTTTTGTTTTTATTTGTTTTGTTGTTTCTGGCGGATCGAGGCTCAACCCCTGGTGGCCAATGGCAGAGACTCACTGCGGCATATGGACAAGGGGGGGAAACAAGGTGAATGGAGTCTAGAGCTAGAGAGGAGGATGCTGTACTAAGCTCACTGCACGGATCAAATAGGAAAGGCTGGCATAATGTTGGTGAGACCGCCGTTCCGTGCTGAGTGGTTTTTTTTTCTTCTTTCGATCTTGGCTGAGTAGATGGCGGATTCGGTTGTTATTTAAACAAAAGCCCGCTCAACTCAGCTCTTCTAATATCGTTTCTCTCCACAGATTTCGTGTTGAAGAAACTCCCTGTAAATGGTGGCACTAGGGCTATGGATGGATTCACGTTGTTTCAATTACCCAAATCGGAAACCACCAGGTACCTGTCTGGCACCTAGCACCCGGTAATAGCAGGCAGTGAGAAAAAGTACCTCCCCTGTACCCGACTCGGGCACCCATATCGGGAAGCGCAAAAGAATCACAGCAAATCATCAATCCCAAGCCAGTCGGGTCTCAGAGAAGACCAATGCCCAAAGCAGGGCGGTGCAGACTGCCCATTTTCCCATTATTATTATTACTATGATTTATTCTTTTGCAGCGTGTGATGTGATATGTGAGGATACGTCGTGTAACTGGTCTGCTGTGCGCCTATGAGCTGGCTGACTGACTCTTGCCTGCGTGCGTATGACTTGTTTCTTTTCTTCTTCTTCTCGTCGTACAGGGACGAGCTTGACATTGACAGACTTGTTCAGCCACGCAGCTTGTCAAAATACCCGCGACAGCCGATGACTTGTACATTCACCAGGTTGACCGCCCCCGCTGACGATATACTCTCTCTCATCATGCTTTGGTGATGACGGCAATAGGAACAGTCTCACCGACAGGTGAATGCAGGCCTTCTGAATTCTCAGTTCTCAGCTGCCTTTTCTTTCTTGTTGCAGATACTTACCTGCAGGTGTCGGTACTACTTCTCCATAACCACAGCAAGTGATAACAGACAGAGAGCCGACGGTGCGGTCAGCTAGCTCCAAGGCCAACTTTATCGAGCTGATTGGCCCTCTGCTGCATTGGACTTGTATATGGTACGAGGACGTTTCCATATCGACGTACATGGGCGACCAACCACCGTATTGGAGCATATTACCTATCGATTAAATCCTTCCGCCTGAGTCGCTTGGAGGCCGATGCTGATCCTTGGGCAATGTAACATGATACGTGTTCCTGGCGGTGGTGAATCGTGTCTACGATACGATATATGACAATAGAACGATCCAGGCGCACATCTTTTGGTTCTACAGTATATGTACTGAGAAGTTGCGGTATATCAGCAAGAAAACTCCAAGCTCGGCAGACGAAAGCTACCTATGCAAGGCCTCTCCATAACATTCAGTGTCGCTATGTGTATTACTCGCCGTGAACTCACGAATTATACATAACCGGTTATTCATTATAATCCATTTCACCGGACCGTTAGCAGCAAGAGCTCAAAAACAGAGTAGCTTGACAATTGTTGGCATCTTCCAAGCGACGACCTCAACATCAGCATCAGCCTCAGCTCATACCCACAGTTGGTAGCCTATGTCGTTGCCCCATTCATTTTGCATCCGCGCAACCCTTGTTCTCTCCAGATGTGGGTTTCTGCCATGGCCTCAATCCGGAGTCACAGGGATTCGAAATTCTTCATTGCGGAGCCCAAAATAACCTGCATTGGCGCCCAACCAGCTCCATTGACTCATGCCTTGGACAGCGCTGCACAGGTGCATGAACCTGACAGGCAGCAAGAGGCAGCCTAGAAAATCATGGATAGACATCGTGGCAAAGAGAAGGTGCCGAAAACCCCTTCAGTGCCCCCCAGCTTCGAGTTGAGGGTCCGCTCACAGCCTCATTCATTGTGTTCTGATTTGAACCTTACCATTACCCACTTACACGTAAGTTGGGTACCTGACATTCATAACCACCGCAAACCATCTGCAACCCAGCATGGAGCTTCTTTAGCCTCCGGTGCTGCATCGGTGAGGCTACATATATTCCCTAGACATGTGCGCTGTCCGCTTTTCTCCTTATTTCTTTTTGCCGATATGCACCATACATGTACAGTACATGCATGCTTCCGTATGAGGTTTCCCAGCTCCCGAAATCAGATGAGGCGGCAGTGTCGCGGCCGAGCCCGAGCCACTCGCAGGCCGACACGGGATTGCTTGGTCTGCGTAACGTGTAACGCACAATGCTGTGCGACAAGCCGTACAAGGTCGCGTAGGTCAGATATCTTGATCTGTATCGTCCCACCCGGATAGTACGGAGTACATACAGACAGAGTATATGTACGGTACATGTATGTATTCACATGATTCAATGCTGTGTGCTTGTGTCTTGGCACTGCTATTTAGTACGACCATGGCCGTTATTCACCAAGTCTCTACGCACCCAGTCGAGGGTCTTGCATATTATTATGTATTTATTTCATATTTGCCACAGATCATCCATCATATCCATTATTGCAGCAGCTCTGAATGGCTCCACGGTAGCACCTCCGCGTGTCGGGTATCCTCATCCCACCTTTCCGGCTACAAGGCGTCCATCAACCAGTTTTTAAGCGGATCGTGTATTTAGCCTCTAGCCAGTGATATTGGTATCTGAAGACAGATAGCACACTCCTGCTAGCCTCCAATTGTACCACTTATAAAGCCCGAACAACCGATGCGCAAATGGTCGCCGACTTAAAGAGCGTGATTGACTTCCTCACTGAATGTCTTCATCGCACAACCTTTTGTGAAGATTCCGAAAGATAAGTACGGGCGGCAGCCACTTCTCCAGCATCATATCCCTGCCAAAGAGGATCCTTTGCATCGTATTTCCGCACGATATCGCCCAGTTTCTTTGTGGCAGCCTGATTGAGCTTTTCGATTGTCGATGTTTCTGGCAGGGTGAATTCATCAGACTCTGCTGATTTCTTCTCCTTTGAGTTGGCATCGAGGAGCTTATCGGTGACCTGTTGCAAGCGTTAGTAGCCTAACTTTGGAGACGGCTTTTCGACCTCTTACCCGTTTCAGTCCGTAGTAACCTCGCAAGTAATCATCGGAGAGTTCAATGCTTCGGCAAAAGCGTTTTAAGCTCTGCGCCAGATAGTTCTGGGGGTTACCCTCATTCCCAGACTCTGCGGCCATCAAAAGGACTTCGCCCAAGCGGGCATGGAGCTACAACAAGAAAATAGGTATCAGTAATGGCTCCTTTAGATGGCATACTTCTTCCCAAAAGGTAAAGCTTACATTCCATGCATTCGGCGCTATGATGAGTGCCTCCTCCTGGGCATAGATGGCTTGCGCGTAGAGACCTTGAGATAGATACAAGTCTGCCAGCTCCATCCAGGCCTCTGCATCGGTGGATGAGAAATCCAGGAACTGTACCAGAGCTTCAATCGACTCGGATGTTTTACCCATCGCACGCAGTAGCGCAATCCTCCTTTTTGAGATTGGCTGTTCATGGTCAGTCTTAACATCCATTTTGTTGAAGCTTTGCAGTGCTTACCACATTGGTGTTGTCCTTGGCCAAGATTTCCTCGTACTCCTTCAACACCTTTTCAAGCTCGCTATCGTTTGTCGCTTCGGCCTCCTTCACTAAACCCTGAAGTGCTGTAACGCGCTCATCACTAGCTCCGAACCGAACCACCAATCTTTCGAGACATTGGTGTGCTGTTGTGTTATCACCAGTTCTTAGGCAAGCCAGTAGAAGATTCTCGTATATTGTCCACGTATTGGAGCTCTCAGGCGGTGAGAATAATGAAAAGAATGGTGATGCCGAGTATGATGCAGGGTTCTTGCGTAGAAATTCAGGAGCTTGCTGCGCTACCTGTAGAGCTTCGGCGTGGGAGAGAGTGGCATGAGGTCGAAGTAGTAGCGACGGCATTGTGAAGGTATTAGGAGCGATGTGGTGACGAGATATGAGAACAATTGACGGCTGAGGTTTTGATGCTCTTTAAATAAGCTGCGTAGGAGAGCCAATACCGGCAGCGACGGTTGGTGATGGAGCTTCTTGCGTCTCTCAAGAGCTGAACGGTTACCAAGCTCGCAAGTTATTAACAGATGTTCGCCATGATGCTATCGCACTGCTATTAAGGTGTGTCCCACTTTTATTACACTCCCCACCAGCTCTCAGACAAGCTCAACCGGAGAACGGGAATTTCCGACGCCGACGAGATCAGCCAATCATTTGGCATTTGTTAAACCCCACCTTGCCCACCTTGCAACTTATTTTAGCACTCAGCAAATGTTTTTTTTTTCTCGTTCTGTTTTTTCTCTTCTCTCCAGTCCATTCTCTTTTTTCTTTTCTCCAGAACCATCGCTTTGTAGGGGTGAATCTTGCTGCTGGCAGCGAGAAGGACAATCGCGAGTCTCCTTGTGAAGAACTCTATGCGTTGTCAGATTCGTGGCGATGATCGACCCCGAAGCGGGCAGTGCAGCTGCCACTGCCACTGCCTCTGGGCTGGAGGATATGGCCACCCTCAAGGCGGCGGCTGAGGCCGTTGAGGCCGTTGAAGCTGCTGAGGCTCAGACCGATAAACCATCCCACCGGTCGCATGATCCAGCCAAAAATCTGAAGCGAAGCGATCCATTCCAGTTCGGTAGCCGCTATCTGGAGGCCGGAGACGACGTCTTCGAGTTCAATGCCTGGGACCACGTTGAGACTGACGATGCGTACAAACTGTATGCTGAGGGCCAGTTGGAGAAGCAGCGTCAGTCTCCAGTCTCTGATTTTGACAAGAGTAAGTCATTGCTCCTCTTTTTTCTTCTCCTCAGTTCGGTATCATGATGATACACAATCCTAATGCATAGTTCATCTGAATATTCTGATGAAAACTTACCTTCACTTCTTTCGCTCCCATCTGATATACCAAATCTACTATTTATTCTTGTTTACTTCATTTTTTACATAACATGTCGCTAACATGTGTGTTCAGCCAGATTTAATTCCAACCCGGCCATGTGGTGGAACAAGTTCTACAAAAACAATACCGCGAATTTCTTCAAGGACCGCAAGTGGCTACAACAAGAGTTTCCCATCTTGGCTGAAGTGACCAAGGAGGATGCTGGACCGCAACTCATACTTGAGATTGGCGCAGGTGCGGGTAATACCGCTTTCCCAGTCCTGGCCAATAATAAGAACCCACTCTTGAAGATCCATGCCTGCGACTTTTCTAAGCAAGCCGTAGAAGTTATGCGCAAAAGCGAATCCTATGATCCCAAGCACATCCAAGCTGATGTCTGGGACGTTGCTGGAGAGACCCTCCCACCCGACCTCGAAGAGGGTACTGTAGATCTGGCCATTATGATTTTCGTATTTTCCGCATTGTCTCCCCGCGAATGGGCACAGGCAGTACGGAATGTCTATAGAGTTTTGAAGCCTGGAGGTTTGGTCTGCTTCCGAGATTATGGAAGAGGGGATCTTGCTCAAGTCCGCTTTCGAAAGGGGCGTTACCTGGAAGAAAACTTTTACATCCGCGGAGACGGTACACGCGTGTACTTTTTTGACCAAGATGAACTTGCAGGCATCTGGTCTGGACCGGACGCTGAGGAAAACTCGGAAGAGCCCGGCGTCCCACGATTTACGATTGAGAAACTCGGCGTTGACCGGAGACTGCTCGTGAATAGAGCTGAGAAGATTAAGATGTACCGCTGCTGGCTGCAGGGGCGCTTTAGAAAGAAATAGACCGTTTGATTTTGCGCAACGATGATTGCTTGCCTGCTTGCTCTCCCATTGCACCATGTGTCGTCGTTCTCTATTTAGTAGAGCAGCGACTCCCGGATCTTAGTCCGCTGCTGCTGGTCAAAGCCAATGGAATCCAGATAATTGTCCAAGCCTCCGTAGTTGTCATTAATGTGACTTTCAATGGACGAGATCATGTCCTTTGCGGTGCCGGCCCACTCATCCGTCAAGCCTATCTCATGAATCTCTATCAGCATCTGAGGTCGGCTGGGCATGAGCTCAGCGTCAGTGAGAAAGTAGTCATGCTCGATGGCCGCTCTAGGAATCCCCAGTATCATCAATACCAAAGCGCAAATAAGCCCTGCAACGTGTTGGTTAGATAGCCGGCCCTGTGGACGGAGGAATAAAGAGAGCCCATCTTACCTGTGCGATCTTTTCCCTGGGTACAATGAATGATGCATGGCAAGGTCTGGGGAGAAGTGTACAACGAGAGGGCTTGGTGTATCTCCGAACCACAGTGATCAAGCGTGTCGAGACCAAGACGGACGAGACCACGGGGCAACATGACTTGAGTGCTGAGAACCCTGACTGCGTCTATGCGGTATCCCGCGAGGAAGAAGAAAATGACCTTGCTTCAGCAGTGGGTTAGGTTCAAGTCTGCGTTTAAGGATACTATTTGAGATCCCAGCAGGGCTATGAGACTTACAAAAAGTCCCACCATGATAAGAGGCTTAATAAGTGTCTCTCGAAGGATCTGCCGTTGATCTTGATGCCGTGGTATTGCACACCTGGGATCTCGCTCGCTTCGCCAGAGCGCCGGTGTTTTCTGATTTGTTTGAGAATCTCGGTTCTAGTTGGGGGTTTAGCAGTTGAGCATTATGAGAGAGTCTACTTTTTATTCTTGGCATTAGAGAAACTCACTTTGTTCGTAAATCAACAATAGTCTTTATCTCGAGCTCATTCCTGATCAGGTCCTTGTCTGCGGCCGTGGCGTCGTCTGAGGAAAGATGGAGGGGCGAGTAAGTGGCTGGAAGATATTTATATTTTCAGGGAATAAGAGGAAGTTGTCTTTTCTGTCCACACTCGTACCTAGCCTTCCGGATCTGTAGAAAAGGTTCTCTCGGACGCGTCTGCTCGATTGTCAGTCGATTGATAAGAGAGGCTCGAGAGGTGAGGCGAGGGGCTTGACTGACTTCTGTCCGAGAAACTGGTTGACGGTTCTGCCAACGTCTCTGAAATTGGGAACCTTCTGGAGCTGGTGATCTTGTTCCATGGCCGAGCTAGTAAGACGTGGGTTTCTTGGTGATTCAAATTGGAATCAGTATGAAGGTTTGTTGTGCTACCATCGTATTCAAGAGAGACAAAGGAGAGGATTTTCTGTTTGTTGGCCGCGGTGTCAGCGACGCTAACATGTTGGACGGCCTACCCTGTAAAGCTGGCATGTTTCACGGGGCGCGGCGAGTAAGCCCCAAATTAGCTACTTGCTTCTCGGTATTTCGTAGTTTGTTGGTGCTGTATGTAGTGTATTCAATTTAATCGTTTATATGTGTTGGCAGAAGCCCAATTGGCGTCTTGGTGCCGGTGAGTATTCTCCGCAACCTGCATCGCTGACCTATGTGAACCAGCAAACACCAATTCCGGTATATCCAACGGAAAGAATAAGCCTAGATGAACTCCACCAACAGCATGTCAAAAGTTCCAGACCAGTTCCATGATAAGAGTCTGTTCTTTTACGAAGAAAGAAAGCTTCGTGTCATCACCTCAAACTGAAGTGCCTCTTGAGGCTATTCGTCAACTAGATAAAATACGAGCTATTAACTCCCTGAAGGGATCCATGAATACCCGTTACGGAAATCAAGGCTTGGAGAGGCTGAAAAAGCGCTGCGCCATCAAATGCAGCGCAATTGATTATGACTGACACTTCAAATTGCTTGTAATACATGGGTTCAAGGTTACGTCATTGTTACCCAGCCCCACTGGTATTCAGGTCGGAGACAAAGATGCAATGGGCTGTTAATCTGGTGATTGGCGACTGTTTTGAAGGGCAAAGGCTGCGGGAGGCAATATGCCTAGACAAGAAATGCTAAGCATACTTGCTTGCTGGGGAATTCGAAACTCAAGATACTTTGCCACGGCGAGAACAAAGATGGAGGGTTGGCATTGACATCCGTGTTAAGGTTGAGCAAGCCCTCCACCGCATGCACGAGATAGCCTCTTCTCCTGGTCAAGATTCGTCAGACGCTCGCTTGATAAGATCCATAACATCATTGGTAGCATCCTGGGAGCTCATTACACGTGCAAGACTTAGTATCCTTCACCTTGTCCGCCAGCTAAGGTACCTACCCGTCCCAGCTTGTTCCACAACGGGGGCGATCGACATGAGCCGCTGGCAGGGGGGGAGGAGAGGACAGAGCCTGATTTAGACAAGTTGACAGTACATGCTTTTTGACACAGCTGTCGACAGGAAAATTAGCTGCTGTCTCAACCTGAAGCTGCGGACTAGCCGGCCGCCAAAGAAATAGAAAATACCTTGGTCGCCTGAAAAGAGCTGCAATAGCGTCATGCACCAACACCTAGCTCGGGCATCATGACGTCACAACTTGGGGGAGGCGTTTCTTGATGGCTTTTGGGCGTGTCTGCGTTACGAGAAGCTTATGTGAAGCATGCATGTCAAAGGGCGACGAAAAAAAGTTGCCTTTGAACTGAAGCAAAGTGTTGTAGTAGGTTGGGGAAAGTGATGAAGCTGCAAAGAAATGGTTACCTAAGGCGGTCGAGTACGAGGAACAAGGGACATGTATCTTTCTGCTGCAGATCAGCGGGAAAGAGCCAATTGAGTATGGAGCGCGCAAAGCAGAGTTGACTGTACTTGGTTAGCAGCTCTCCATCTGTCTTTACCGACGTGTATTCGGTACTTCTATGATGTAGGATGTAGGCAGTGACAGCAGGAACCACATCAGATTCGCTTTAGTGCCTGCCACTTGCCGGCCGTTCCAACTTTGTCTTCCAATTCCTTGTTATCTGGCGATTTACTATTAAGCCATGCCATTCCGCCCATTTTAACACTGACGCTTGGCATTGACATTGACACTGACGTTGACGTTTTGGCATTTAACATTGTACATTGGCAGTCGACGCTATTCGAAATATTCTTCATTCGTTCGTTCATTCAATCATCATCACCATTCCTTTGCCATCCCTCCGATCCTCATCCTTGCGTCCAGTCTCCACAATCCTCCGTGTGCTGCAAGACCCTACCCATTACCTACATCCGCCAACCCGCCAATCCAATCCGCCTTGCGAAACGACACGAGAAAACGACCAAGCTTTGCCGGACTGCCTGATCCGAGACACCAGACCAGAGGTCCATAAGGAACCAAACGGGCAAGCAGACAGGTGATGAGCATCGAGCCCCCAGAGCTGCTATAGCTGGCTTAGCTCCCCAAGACGATCAGCTAGACTCGGCAGCTTCTTCCACTGACAGCCATCGTTGATATTGACCATTACGTCGTATCGCGCCCGCGAGTGCAGCGTCACTTGACCAGCACTGCAACATCCTTTTTTTGGACTGGCGGCGCCTCACTAACCGCCTTTTCTCGTCGTCCTCGTATCTGATCTGGAGTCACCCCACCCGGATGATGCAAACAGCTGCAGAAGCTGGGGAAGCGCGGCCTTCCGTGGCAAAGTCGCCTTCGCGGCACCATGAGCCGTCATCCCATAATAGTCCATGTATGTTAAACAGGGGAAGAGAAGGGGAAGAAGAAGAAGAGAACAAAAGAAGAAAAAAACAAAAAAACACTCCCACGTTTCCCCTCGTTTTCCCGTCTTTCGTTTTGCTGCTGAAGCGATCCGTTCCTTTTCTTTTTGTTTTAGCATTACAAAGATCTTCCTGTCCTCGTTGGCGAGTTTTGTCTTTGACTTCTGCCTGATTTCTTTTTACTCATCGTAAGACTGCTCTCGTGTTTGGCTGCAGTTCCGTAGCTAAGCGGCGCCTTTGATTTACTGCTACTCTTTGCCATTCCCCGTCATTTTGTCATCGGATCTGTTCCCAGCTCCCCTTGCTTACTTTACCATCACAGTGTCGAACGCCGGCAGGCTCAAATACGCCGATCCTCGCAGTCTTCCAAGCTTCCCGTCTGCCGGTCTGAGCTCGGGTGGCGCAGCTGCCAGCGCAGCTGCATCTCTTGGTTGGTTTAGCCACAAGCCGGTAGAGACGTGGACGCCAGATAAAGTGTCATCGGCGTCGGCCGCTGCAGTTCTCGCCAAAGACTACAAGATATCGCCGTTGTGGGAGCCCACCATGGATGGAACGGGTACCAAAGCAGCAGTGCTGGCTGTAGGCTCTGCCAGCACCGCATACAGACAGTCAAGTGTCAAGAAAACTCCACGCGATTCCTGGGGCAGTTCTGCTGCCACGCAGGCCTTCAATACTAACACGAACCGACCACCAGAACCAGAGCCGGTGACTCTGACAACCTCTCACGGGAGCTCTGCTGCGACTCAAGCTTTCCATGCGAATCGAGTCCAGTCTGCCAAAGTGGCCGCCAAATCACCACCCGCCTCTCCAAGGGAGAAGTCTTTGGTGGCTGCCAAGGGAGCTATGTCGCCCTCAAAGCAAGGTACGCCGCGCTCCAGGCTACGGTCATTCTCTAGCCCGCAGGAGTCACCGTATGCGGACGCAACAAGGGCGTCTGTGAGTGCTTTGAATGGGGCGTCCATCGCCCACCGAGCTGCCATGAACAGGCCGCCACCGGTGGAGGATACTGGCGCAATTCCAGTCACCACCATGACCCGCAACATGTTTACCTCACACCCGCCCGTCCAGCCCGAAATAGATGAACAGACGAATAATGAAAGGATCCACCAGTCGGCAGTCGAAATGGCAAAGAAGATGTACCGCCAGCAGCAAATTCGACAGGAGGGTTCTCAAGATAGTCAAGATGCAGGTGAGACATCAACGAATCGCTACGTCGATTTACAAGATGCTGCATACAGGCAAGCCCAAGAACGTCTCGCAAAGCTTCAAGATGAGCATGAGAAGAATCGACGATATCACGAGTACTACGGCGCAGACAAGCCTCTACGCCGCCGTTTTACTATTGTCAACAAGCTGCGTCGTCGGTCTGCCAGTGACAGTGACATGGAGGACCGCGCTCGATCCGACATGATACGCCAACAAATGACTATGTTCTCATCAAGACTTGATCAAGTGGACGAAGAAAAACGAGAGAGAGACAGAGAGGCCCTCTTGACTGCTGCACGACGGAACGTCAAAGCAAGCCTCCAGGGAATGGACGAAAAAGTCTACTTTGAGACCGGAAAGGTCAATCCGACAATTTTGGGTGACTGGCAGACTAGAGCTCAGCAAGCTGCCCAGCTTCGACACGACACAAGGACAGAAGGTGACGATAGAGTGGACATTGGAGGTGGGGTATTTATGGGCGCCGACGAGATCGATGCCATCGCCGCCAGGAGAGTACGACCCGTGCTGGACGACATTCACGAAAAGGCGGAAGCAGAACGGGAGCGTCTAGCCTCGGCTCGGATGGAAGCAGAAGCAAACAAAGCTGAGGTCGAGAGAGAAAAGGCCCGGGAGCGTGAGCTTAAAGACCTTCAGAAGAAGGCTAGAGGTACATGTCAACTCATCCCACTCTCTTACATGTCATAAGGCTAATTCTGATCGTGTTTCAACAGACGAGGACAAGGTACAAGAAAAGAATAGAAAGCAGCAGGAAAAGCAGGAGGAAAAGCAAAAGAAGGAGGAGGAGAAACTTGCCAAAGCAGAACAAAAGAAGCTGGCTAAAGAGGAAAAGCGCAAGTCTAAGGTCGAGGCGACTTCCGGCGCTCACAGCCAAGACATCCGCCGCGAAGAGAATGAAGAACAAGAAGCAGAGACGCAGAGCAGGCGGGGATCCAGCGTCCCCGAGCCCACGACCCCCCCTCCACAGAGTGCGGCTGTGGATAACGTTGAGGGTTCACAAAAGAAGTCACCTGAAGGAGCAACCTCACCAACGGCACGAGTCAAAGGTTGGATCAAGAACCGGTTTTCGCGAGGCAAGTCTCTGAGTGAGCCTGGCGAAAAGAAGAAGAGTTTCGTTGGGGGCGCTGCGCTGAGGGACTCGGGCCCGGGTGGAAGCACCGGCAGCTTGGGAAACCGCTCCTCCAGCATGCGTGATGTTACGCTTACTGGGAGGGGCGGTGAAGAGATTACCGAGAGCCACCCTCAGCCGCCCAACAGAGACTCGCGCGGTGTGAGCCCAGTCAGCTCTGGCAGCGGAAGGAGTAGTGAGTTTGAGAGTTTCGAAACACCAAGGGCTATCATGGATCAACCGCCGCGGCAAGGAAATAGCCCCATGCGTGACTCTCGGTTCAGAGAAATGATGGATCATTGAGATGCCTGTGCTCTCTCGGAAAGTTGAATGTTGCGACATAGCAAGGGCTGTTAATGTGCTCGAGGTATACCATGACGGCGCTGATGATTTTTTTTTCTGGGCTTCAACCGCCGCGTCGCTTCCACGTCTTATACCACTACTCACCATTTATTCTCTTAATTTTTTAATCGTAATCGTTGTGTGCGCAACGGGTTATTCAATAGGTGGTGAGACATCATGTCTTGGGGCGTTTTAGAGGGTCAAATCTATGCTTGCCGTAGAGTCATGCAGGGTTCGTTTGTTTTATGAGTGAAAATAGGAATACTTCTTTCATTAATAACAATAGTCATGCGTTTTAAAAACTATGAATTACTCGTTCTGATAATTTATACCCAACCCATGAACCTGAACGTCCATGCAAAGCCTGGTAACGCCTCATTGAATGCCTCTCTGGTTCTTTTCGTTCCCATGTCTTCTTACATACTCTTACATTCATTAAAAGATAAAAGAAAAAGTACTTCGCTGCTTGATCATACACCTATAAACACCAGAAACCGCTGTTCCCGCACATCATTCATTGGAAGTTGTATCGGTTTTCGTTTCGACCGTAGTCGTTGCGATAAGAGCCCATATGGCCGCTGTTGCCGTCTTGACTCTCCGCTGATTCCATCTCGTGCTCAAGAGCTTTGCTGAATCGTGAGGCGGGAGCTTTTGTGTGGACAGCGGGTAAGAGATCGATGACAAAGGAGAGGATGTAGAATGTAAAGATGAAGGCGATGATCCATTCGAAGACGGCGGCGACGTTTTGGTTGTCGCTCCAGTTGGTTGAGACGAAGATGATGGCGAGGATGAATTCGACGATGACGAAGGTGAGTTTCACCCAGAAGGAGATGCGGAGGATGCGGTGCTGGCGGTTATCTGTTTGAGAGGAATTAGAGATTGTTCCAAAGCGCATCGTTGTATAGCTTGTACTTACATAGGCCTAGCTGTTGGTATTCCCAGCAGATAAAGATGGCGGAAATGATGTATCCAGCAATGAAGAGGAAGAGGAAGATGTCGTGTAATTTATGATGGTGGTGCGTGTCGAAAATGGACAAGAGGATCAAGCCACACATGCCGACAATGGCGAAAATTATGCTGATTATGGAGAGAACTTTCTCCTTCATAGTCGTGTTGGGGACCAATCGTCCATTGTGACGCAGTAAGCGCTCCGCGGCAAACGATAGGTTGAGGAAGACAGTTGTGACGGCCGATCCCGCGATGAAGAGCGGCTTGAGCTTGCTGGCACCAATGTCGGAAATGAAGGCTATGTTGTCGTCCGAGTCCATGTACGAGTAGTGTTCGCTATTGGTATCGACGACCCAGTAGAGGAGGAGGCCCAACAGCATACCAAGCCAGACGAGGGCGGAGAAGACTGGAAGGATCTAAAGATGTTGGTTAGGAATGGTGATTATTGTGAGGGCTTTACGTTTTGGAGGGAGTTTACCCAGTAGGATACGAAGCCTCTGGCAGCCATGGCGGATGGCGGGATTGGTGGCTGGCTGGCTCTTCGTTCTCAACTTAATAAAGTGTGTAGGTTGGAGCTACAGTATAGTACGGTGATGATGAGGATGAGAATTAATGGAGTGTCGGCTACTGGGTGTACAAGATTCGAATGGGTATCGTCAAAGCAAAGGGATCATGAAATAAAGAGAAGAAGAAAAGAAGCATAAAAGGCTTCGGAATCCATGGGCAATGATGTGTAAAAGTACTGGGCAGGACCAGGGAAAGATCGGAAGAGCGAGCTAGAAGTACACGGAAAGCGGACCACTGCTTCTGCCCGTCAATCTTCCACGCATATCCTGATCGCCGCAAGCATTTTTCTACGGGGGAGTACATACGTAAGTCATCGAAACGCCCCGTTCCCATAATTCTTTGCTAGAGCGTGCAAATCATGTTATCATTCATTCGTTCATCTTACTAAACAACAGCGAAGAGAAAGCAAGTTGGCACACGCGACCCTGTGGACGTGGATTTGGCATCGATGACGTCGTATGACGGAGACGATGGGTCGAGGGTCTCGCTAATGCATCCCACGAAGAGGCTAGTGGCGGCTTGGTTGGGCGCTTGGCGATATTGGGTAGGCGGGGTTCCCGATCCGGACTCCGGAGCTCGATTTGATTGGGTGAGATGCTTACTGTTTGCTTTGTCTTTTTTTCTTTTTTCTTTTTTCTTTCTTTTTTTTCTTTTGTTTAACAATTGGGCGGAAGCGGAGATAAGCGACGGAAAGAAAAATAAGGGTCGAAGACGCGAAGTCCAGAAGACTGCAATTAGTCATGTATGACTTTGGCTTTCTGGTGGCTTGGGTTCAAGTCAGATGGCGCAGCTGCCAAGCGGAATTTGACGTGTTTGCTGTGGCTCAGTGAAAGGAAAGTGAAAAGATGAATTTGTTGTTAATTTGCTTGTTATTTCTCTCCTTTGTACGGCTCTGATGAGGAATGGCTTGGCAGCGTTCGGACCTATGGGGAGCTCTCTGTGCGTCATTGCCAAGTACTATAGAGCGAAAGCATATCATCTTCAATCCTCTTGATGATATGGAACTGTTAAGCTTTCCCCGAAGCCGAAGGTCAACATTGTTTTTATAATTTCCCTACATCGCACTGAAACATATTAAACAAGAGTTAACGCCCTAGCTATTGGTTCATAACCTTGTTGTATACTATACGCTCGGTCCCTAAACAACCACACTACCTAGCGGTAGCTAAGACGGCAGTTGGGCTCCTCCAGACTATCGCCCAGATATGGATTTCTGCATTTTGATGACTCGATGTAGAGTACTTAGGGTGATTAATGTTAAGAGAAATGAATAAAGAGACAAAATTTTGGTAATACTCCAGGTCTATCCAACAGTCTCTAATCATATGGCCTCTCATATGTTGAATCATATGCATCTCTAATTATGCCCACTCCACGGGCGACCTTACCAGTCGCAGAATCGAAGGGATTTGCATCATCATAATATAGGAAGTTTGTAACGGCTTCATGAAGCCAAATCGCGCGCCCTTGAGTATTTTCACCCGGGATAGGTACAGCATAGTCGACTCTTGGTGGCGTAAGCCACTCATGCCAACGCAGCGAGTCGCGCATCTCATTGAGCAACTCAAAATTAGAGGCAGGATATAAAGACAAAAACCCCAACTCAAGAGACTGCAGCCCAGTAAGCTGTGATAGCGCCCATATTAGATCAGCGCACACCACTGGGAAATTCCACAACCGAAAGTGCCGCAGCCCAGTCCAACGATCAAGAGGGAGAAACGATCCCAGAGCCGGTGGCAGAGTCTCTGCTCTGTAATAATTTGCATCCCAGTTTGTCTCCATGCTGAAATGCTCAAGGTGTGAAGCTTCTGCTAGGGCGCTGCGTAATTGGCCGCTGCGAAAAGCTAGCCAAAAGCGTTCTTGTCCGTCCACATTAAGGGATAATTGCAACTTCTTCAAGTTAGGCTGCTGAAGAATAGATCGAAAATTAAGGTATTCCTGGCATCGCTGCTCAAAGAGTTGGCAATTAACGCCGGTATGGAGATAATGAGCGTCGATGAAAAGTTCAGAGACACGGTGGTGGTGCCGCTCTTGAGCCAAAATTTCGGTGACTAGACAGTAGCCACGCCATTTCGTCTTTGAATCCTCCCATGGCTTGTCAAATTCAGTAGCTTCACCGGCCCGTCGAGTTGGCCAGCCGCGAGGAATTGGATAGTTAAACCCGTAGGGAAAAGCTCGGATCATTGGAGTCTGATAGAGAGGGGTGAATAACCACCCATGAGCAGCAGGTGTAATAGTGACTCTCTGCAGCGCAGGAAACCGTCGCAGACCATATCGAAGAGCCTCAGCATCAGCTCCACTGGCAAATACTTCATCCTGTTGGCTCAGAAGATCTTGGTAATGTGTCCATGACTCTGAGAAGGATAATTCGGCACGTGCTTGCAGTGCTCGTATCACATTCTCAGGACGGCCTGGTCTATCAGTGAGTTGGCGATTTTTCAACTCGGATATGTGGTCGTCCCGCTCAGTGTAAAACCAATTCTTATCTATTGATAGCTCTAGAAATGGATAGCTTAGGGAAGACCACTCATTTGATTCGGCCCATTGGTCGTCAAATGATCGATAAAAGAGTGCATCGTCGTAAATGATCTCGGTAATGCCCTGGCGATAGAAGTCATGATCGGCAATAGAGCGGAAGACTTGAATATTCAGCAGATTGGCGGAAAGAAAGACTCGATTGATGCGCAGGGCGATGGTTCCAAAGCGTTTACAGGTCAAGCGCAGGCTTTTGATGGAGCGATTGTCTAGATGGTTCACGATTTTCTCTATGAGTTCGGGAGGCAGCGTGGTGAACAATGAAGGAGAATCTGTAGCTCGCTATTAGCGCCTCTTACATCTTCGTCGAGTGGAGAGGGTGTGCAAATGCACCTGACGATACGAAGGCTGTGTGGTCGGGTGAACTCGCATCCTCAATCGGAGTGGCGATTGGAAACATTTGGCGTATCTTGTCGGCTCTTCTGGCCATGGCGGCCTGTGAGAATAGGCCATCATCATGATGTTGTTGCTCGGGACGTTTGGGAGGTTCTCTTGATGAGCCAGACCCCATGGCTATATGGAGGATTTGATAACAAATAGTTGAGCTGAGTTCAGTTACGTGCTAACATACAAGTGGCGGGATTGATGGCGGAATAAGATCGCTGCCTGGCCGCGCCTGGATACATGCAGTATTATATAAGTGCATACATGCAGTTAACAGCTCAATTGCCATTTGATGCCAAGGACACACACCCATCGAGGTATATGTAGCGGCCAGATAAGAGTAAGTTGAATGGCAAGATCCAAATAGCGATTCAACGCTCAACACGGCATTTTACGTGATGGAGGCTCATGTATACAAAGTCGCCGACAGTGAATTCCTATCAGCTAATACCTAGTGCCACGGGAAATCCGAAAGAGGGACCGCTTGTTCAGATCCTCATGTGGGGGAGCCATGCAGCCCAGCTCGCGTAAACCGCTTATAATATTTATGATGCGACCTAGGTAATCAAAGGGAAAGATTGGTAATTCTTCATATCTGCAAGCTGCACTTTTATTTTTATAAGTATCACTGCAACCTGACCTAAAACTACATGTAGTTTGCACTCTAGAGTTACTTCATGGCATCTCAATTGTATGGGAAGATACATACAAGGGCTATACTCAAGAAGAATATCTCTTGGCAGCAGAGGAATTCATCAAGTTATTAACGAAGTATGGGATCTTTTTTGTGCAACGTATGGGGCCATATAAGATCATATGAGCATATGACGGATTAGAATTCACGATGTTGGAGCCCATCTACCTTGAAGAAGAGGACATGGAGTTGACATATATACAAATGATGTATATTTCCATATTTTTTCTTATATTCTCAATCTCATGGTTATATGAAATGTACTGGAATAATGGATCGATCGGGTGGCCTAAAACGTGCGCATGCTGGTAAGCTTCCCGAGTATAAATATAGATCGAAGGACTAAATGATTGCGCCTCTACAAAGGCCGGGTTACAAAGATCTAACTCCGATATAGCACAATTATAAATTCTAGTCTATAGAAAGCCTTATTTATTAATCCTTGAGTATAAATTCCAGCCGTGGATAGAGTGGATGCGAAAAAGTCATGAACGCCCGCATATAATATGAAGCATAAGCGCGCAGCCGCCAAAGAGGAGAATTGCTTGTGGACTAGTTGCCGACATATCCATATTGAAGCTACAAGTATGCATACACCTACACTTAGTATAAAACATAAAGGCAGCCGCCAGAGGAACAGAATTGCGGACTAGTTGCCGAGAATTCCTCATCCTGGCTACAGGTATGCATGTAGACAGCATCAAGAATACGGTGTACTAGAAGCAATTTTCAGAATTTTCGTAGCTTGCAAATCTAACAAGTACTTTCCAAACGGTCAACCGAGCTATCGTGAATGTCTAATAGTTTGGATGCATGGATGTGGAATTCCTTTCTTTCCGCTTCTTTCCGCCCACTATTTATCGTCAGCAAGAGCTGTAGTAGTGATACGATTACATGCAATTGGTGGATTTGCTTGCCAACCTAATGCTTCGTGTTTCTTACCACATCCGGAATAACATCTGCATTTGCGCGAAACCCACCACAGCTTGACAATGATCCTTACACATTTATTTCACATTCTTTCAATACTCATACGTGTGATTTGCTCAAGTCGAGCTTCCTCTTTCGTCGTCTCTTCTATCCAGTTTCTCGGGTTCCAGAGTTACGTTATAGATGTGAAACTCTGGAGCTGGACTCTATAGACGCATTCAGCTTTAACTCTATATCATCTGTCGCTCTTGTTCTCATGTATTCTATCCGCGGTCTCTTTCTAGATTCCAAACGTGAGATTTTCGCGCAAATCCTATATCAATATGTATCCGTACTCATGCGCAATTGGTGGATTTGCCTGTGCAACTTTTTATTTTTCCGCCTTATGGACCCATCAGCTGTATATAGGCTTACTCTCCTTTCCAAAGCTCAATTGTTGTGGCGCATAGAAGTCAAATAGCTTACACCTGGAAATACTTACTACAGGCGCCCGCACACCGCTAACTGGTGGGGTTGGGCGACGCATGATTCCATCTATATACCAACCTATCATGAGCCTCATCTAGAAAGACTCTAAATATAGGTAGACGTAGTATATACTATACAAATTCTAGATATATAAAGACAATCCAAGCGCCATTTGCTGATTTTTGTTTTGCAGAGTAAGACTAAACACTCCAATAAGTAGCATTTCTATCTTATTACTCTTTTCAACCTTCGCCATGTTCCAACCTACCGCTGTTCTGCTCGCGGCTGTTGCCTTTTTCACTTCCGGCGCTTTAGCTGGAGAGTATGTTTTAGCCAATCTTAAATTTTCAAGTATTATGTGGGCAGTATTGCTAATTCTATGTAGGGGAGTGCATCTTGCCAACTGTGGCCCCAATGTCGGCTCGCCTGAAACCAGTGTCATCGTCTACTACCCAGATGACTCTCAGTCCAACACCGAGCCACTTTCACAGAATATTGCCTTTGCTACCAACCCTGAGCGCGTGGTGACCTGGGAAGGAAACTCTTATACTGCCAGCTTCGCAACCGGAAACACCTTTACAACTCATATCGGAGCTGGAAGCTTCAGCTTTGGCCAGTATGCGGGAAGTGGAAACAACCAGCAGAGGTCGTTTGCTTGCTTCAGAGACAACAACAGGCAGCTTTGGCGAGCGTCAGATGCTTATGCTTGCTTTAGCATCTACTACTGCCTCGACGCATAATTAAAGTAAAGAATAATGCTTAGATAACACAATAGACACAAGTCTAAACAAATATCACAGAAAGTGTCAAGACCGCAGCAGGAGATAAAGGTTAGGCATGAAAACAATAAATTATTCCTTGATCAGCGAGAAATCCAATTTCCCGTCACAGATTATGTCATGGAAGCCGTAGCCGCCAAAAATGGAAATCACGGCGTGGAAGTGATGAGATCACCTCTCAATTAAGGAGGAAGATTACTGCTACAGAGGGGGTTCTGGGTTGGGAACTATTAACGTTTGCTGAAGTATTCTTTATTACAACGATATGGTTCGAGAGAGCGTCAGGTGAAACCGCATAGACTCCAAGGGCTTCATAGAGCGAAAGTATAGAACCAAGGAGCTAGATGCATAAGACTAGGACAATGTAAGACTATTGATCTTACATAGAGGCGTGCCTTTGTTGGAGTACACTAAAATCTAGAGATGTGCGACAAGTTAGCCAACTACGAACCCCTGTCATATTTGTTGCTAACATTGAACTCATGCTTACTTCAAGCTACCCTCTGATCCTACGGAGGATCCGCTACGACCCGATATGTAGTGAATACCGAGGAACGGAGTTAATGCGCTCATCCGTGAACAAAGCTTTGCTCTGCTTGGACTTTTGTTGGGTTCAACTTCTCTCCCACTACTCCGTGCTCATTCGTGCCTCTTCACAATAGACAAAAATCGACTCGCTTCGCTATCCAATATGGCTTCACCAGCTCCCCAGGTTCAAATCTTAGACAAATCGGACTATACAAAGCAATATCTGGTCACTCTCCACAATGCGGACCCTGTACCCGATCTAGCGGCCCGTGAGATCCGTATCCGTAGCAGGATTATCTCCAATACGACGAACAATTTTACATATGCAAAACTTGGCCATCTCTTTGGCTGGTGGAATGTTTGGGCTGCAATTCCATCGCTGCCTGCGCCATACGATGATGACTCCAAGTACGGTCGCGTATCCGCTTGGGGCTACGGCGAAGTGATTGAGAGCAAAAATGATAGAGTGCCCGTTGGCACCAAGCTGTATGGCTACCTTCCTATCGGGAGCTATCCCGAGATACTCCAGGTAACCGTTGAAGATGAGACTGGCCACGTCTTGGAGACGAGTGAGCGAAGGGCTAGTCAAATGCAGATATACAACAGATATGTACCGTATCCTCCTGAGTTGGACTTGGAGGCAGACAAATCGTCCCGAGGTTTGGACTCTGCCCTTCGTGTCTTCTTTGAGACGAGCTACATGCTAAACCGGTATGCATTTGCTTGGGACTCAGCCAAACTCTCCCACCCGCTTGGCGTCCCGCTGCCTTGGAGTTCAAGCGATGCCGATCTCGCAAACGCCGTGGTGGTGCTTCTTGGGGCATCTGGAAAGACGGCACTCTCGTTTGCATATCTACTGCGCCAATCGAGGCCCGCTGAACACCAACCTCGCAAGGTCGTGGCGGTTGGATCAACGAAATCACTTAGCTTTACCAAGGCAACTGGTCTATATGACGACTTGCTACTGTACACAGATGTTTCGAGTACGGATGACAGCATTGCGACCCGGCTAGGCATCGATGCCAACACCAAAGTGCTGCTTGCCAATTTTGGCGGGAGAGGCACAGTTGATGAAGATCTACATGCCATTCTTACGCGTGCCTCAAAAAGTGTTGTTACTCTCATCGTTGGTGGTGATCCCCAGGGAAAAGGCTCCAAGCTGAACGCCCTGACGGAAGTACCCGGCAGCGGTGTCGTTGTGTGCAATGCTTCTGGCTTGCGGGACTCCGGGATGAAGAGTGATGGAAAAGTAGGGTATTTTGATGGTCTCTCACAAGAATGGACGCGACTCAAAGAGAATGGAGGCATCGACGGGTTAACGCTGCAATGGGGTAAAGGAATGGAGGATTATAGCAAGGGTTGGGACTCGCTCTGCAACGGAAGCATCGACCCGACGCTTGGCCTAGTATATGAAGTGTAATACCTATATATGGCTATTTAAAGTCAAGTATTTGATCACTCGTTTTGTTTGGGTTGATCACAAACCTCACTGTTACTTCCCAGCCATTCCGCTCTTCTTGTTTCTACATTATGATAATTGAAGCCTCCGTACGTGCAGGGTTGTCCTTCCAACTCAAGCGGCAGTTTTATCACTAGGTCGAAATATACGTATATTTTCGTGAATAGCTAGAAATTGACAAATGAAGTGAATGATACATGTATTGAACATTGTGACACCAGACAACTTCTTCCCGGCTTTGTACAGAAGGTGACGTAAACTCTACGGATTCGCTTGTTTCTCTTCACCGTAAAAAGGAATATCTCTGCTGCTAAAGAATTGAAGTTCACATATATTAAGAAGTTAGCTGCATCAGAGTCAATTCAACTACATTCACTGCCTCAACCACCGCAATGAGATAGTCACGGTGCATGGTGGATAAAAGGGACGCGGATAGCAGCCTTGGATACATGTATCTAGGGAAGGGAAGCGGTGATACAGAGGACTCAAGTTGTAGTACATAAGGTATGAATTACCACAAGAAACGGGAGCCACGTTATTCACTTGCTGCCATGATCCCGAGGCACAAATATCTACATTTATAAAGGGATATGAATGGGCGGAATTAACGGCAGGTTACATGTACATACACCTTATTACTCGTTTGCTACACGCATAATTACATGTAGTATTGGTGAATTCACTGTGTCTGGAACAGCTTGTTCTGAAAGTACGTGCTATAGTCACCAAACAGATTTGGTATACTTGACATATGCCTACATGTACATGCCCGTGTATATCCCATGATCCCACTCTGCCAAAATTATAAATACACCTCAGGAAATCCATGTCTCCTCGAGCTATTGAACCTTTACATACAAGTCATCCTTACCCATCAATTTCCACATCAGCAAAGCCATCATCATACTTTACCTCATCTTTTACCTTCCACAGAGACCATGCCAGCTTCTGCAGATTCTAAGAGTAGCAATGGCTCCCAAGTCGTGACCAGGCCAAATCCAGGTGTTATTGGCGTCAACAAAGACAGACCTGTTACATCTTCCGCTGAGCTACTTCTCCATGCGTCCGACGCTTGGACTGTTCCTGCCTGGAGAGCAGAACGTATGGAAACGAACAAGACGATTGGGCCAGAGTCACGCCAAGTTCTATTTCAGTCTTTTGAGAACATGGATAAGAACAACGTGTCTTTGGTGCCCTACAGAAATGGATTCGTTGATGGAATCATCCGTGCTTTCCAGCAAGACCTCCATCTCACGCTGCGCCCTGACGATGTATGGCTCGCCATCATGGTTCAATTCGGCTTCTACGTAAACGGCCATGCTGAAGAAATGAGGCGATTCTTTGTTACCCATGAAGGAAAAAAGCAGCTCGTGGTAAATACAGGACCGAAGAGCCCTCTATCCGTCGATTTCAAGGAGCTTGCACAAGCATTTGCCGATCTAATAGAATCGACCCCAACCTCAAGTCTTGGATGCTGCCAAACTTTTCAACTACAACCAGTGAGGATGTGACCACAGCTGCAGTCGTTATGATGGCGACTGTGAAGGAATATTTCGAATATATTGCAATGGGTGGATGCGGGTTTCCAAGTGTTAGACTTCTTGGAGAGAGAGCGGACTGGGTCAGCCTTCTCGAGAAGATTGCAAAACTCGCTACCTATGGCGATGAACTTTCAGTCTGGAGTAGCCTTCTCACCAAAGTGGCGGAGAAAATGGTCGAAACATTCGACAAGCCGGACTCACAGATAACCAAAGATTTCTGGATGAAGGCGGTCCATCACGACGGAAAAGATGGATCCGGTACAGTAAAGTCCCTTTCCGGATGGATCACCGCCTTTTGCTATTGGGATGCTGAGGGTAAGAAGACCTACCATCTTCGCGATGTTGAAGGACCGGCAGCGGATAGGAAACGATTCATCATTGACGATACTGCTTTTCCTATAATACGTGCTGCAGATGTTTCAATCGCGCTGGCCGAAGTTCCGATAATGTTTTTAGACTATGGAAGTTTCACATGCTACGAGACCACTGCGATAGCCGGGTTTGTAGGAGCAAAATCGTCTGCAACGGAAGACAGAAACCAGCATGATACCTTTCAACCTCAATCAGGCTATTGGGTATTGGTTGACAAGGCTAGGCCGATTCCTGAAGATTTCCGTCTAAAAGATGGGTATGATAGTCTTTCCATCTAAGAAGTAGGTGGTTAGTGGGAAACGGCAAGATTTTCTCACGATGGACTATAGGTAGCCGCCTAGATGGTGATGCAGCAAATGTCATTGATGTGACAATATGCTTAGCTGCATGTATAAATTAATTTGCTCTTGAAGACGGAATCAATCTCTTTCCCCCAATTCCTTCATATTCAATGTAATGTTATCTAAGTGCCTGGCTACTAAATTACCTTAGCGTTTCTGTCATCAATATTGACAGAGTTCTCCTATTTGCACCGTAACGAATTCCTATTTGAACCGTAGTACTCCACATCACAAGCTAGGTTCACCCTTAAATCGCAATTACCACACCTATACAGCAAAATACAGTGTAACACACTGGGAAGAGATATCTTCCCACACAAGTCCAGCAGCTATTAATCAGTCTAATTCGTTTAAATTGCATTTCCAGCCCTTCCAACTTAATGTAAACGCTTCTCACGGACCGGCTAGTTCATCCAGCTCCTCAGCGCCGGGATGGGTGGCCGGGATGGGTGGCCGGGATAGGTAGCCGGGATAGGTAGCCGGGATGACTTCAATAACTTCCTCAGCCCGGCTGCCCGGCTGCGGCCGTAAGGACGGCCTCTATGAGCCTACAGCTTCAAAGGCATCGCGGTACGCTCTTGGCTTCAATCACCGCTGTCACTGCCAATTCTTCTCCAACTCTAGGCACATAGTCTTAAGTACATGTTAAAGTACGCGATGCGCCAGGGCGCTGCACTGTATTTGGGTGTGGCTTCGTGGGAGTTGTGGTGTGTGCGCATTGACTTGTGGAGCACTACGGTTTAAATAGGAATTCGTTACGGTGCAAATAGGAGAACTCTATTGACAAGCGGCTTCTGTAGCCTGTTCATGAGCTCCGAGTATTTGTAGGTGATGAGAGGTAAGGATCAATTGAGGATGTGTTTAATCCATCTTCTAAGTATAGATTTGTCACAGTGAGCCCACGTCTTCTTGTACTTTGAGGGAAAAGGCCTCTGTTGTACGAAGTATACTCGGCTTAATGACTTGAGATATCAACATGCGACTTGCAGTGGTGTCGCACATTCGACATATAGGGGCTACGCGGCGAGGTGAGATTTAAGGCCGGTTCAAGTTAGAATTTGTAGACTAAAACATATAACAGGGGGGATTTCTTGAGTGGTGCTTACGTGTATCTTACAGTATGGTAATAATCCGTGGACTCACTTTAGGGGCTACCAAATCCACCTGCGAATCTTTCAGCTTGATTTTCTCTTGTCTCTGTATTTCTCTAATGCTGTAAATGTTTCGAGTCGTGGGGTTTCTAGATTTATAATCGCTTGGCAGATCAGATTTCGATCACTTGAACCCAGCTGTGGTTAAGTCAGCAATGGCTCAACAAATCAAGCAACATACGAAAGTGATTATTATCGGCGCAGGTAGTTGCATCCAATTGAAACACGAAAAAGAAAACAACATTGCTGACTGAGAGATAGGGTGGGCTGGCCTGGCTGCAGCAAAAACGTATAGGACTTCCATACCTACTCTGAGAAGAAACACGAGGAAAGTATTCCACTTTTGCTAACGAAATATAGGTATCTACAAGCAAACCCTGCTATATCTCTAACGATTCTAGATTCAGAATCTACAGTAGGTGGTGTGTGGTCCAAGGCAAGATGCTATCCCGGCTTCATAGCGGATGGCCCTGTGGGACTATTCGACTTTAGTGACCTGCCAATGCCCGGCGTGGTTGGGCTCAAGGATTGGGATGAACTGCCTGGTATAAAGGTTCATGAGTATTTGCACGAGTATGCTCGAAAATTTCATCTTCTGGAGCGATGCAAATTTGGGTACCGAGTCACGAATGTTCGCCGAGGAGCACTAGAGAAGGGATGGATCGTCGATGCTCAAAATACCGGCGATGATGGGAACCAGACTTCGCAGACTTTTGATTGCGATAAACTAATTGTTGCCACGGGGAACTTTTCCAATCCTAAACTTCCCGACGTGGCGATGGCTGAGTTCAAGGGTCTGGCTATACACACCAAAAACATTGGGCAGCAATACGAGGCTCTTCTTGGAGCAGACATTGAGACTGTTGCAATCTACGGAGGCGGAAAGTCAGCTATTGATGCCGTCAACCTCTGCATAGAAGCTGGCAAGAAAGTGCACTGGATCATCAGCGACAAAGGCAACGGGCCCAACATGATGTTCAGCACTCGACTGAAATGGGGCTATCACGTTGGCCAATTTGTTGGGAGATGGAAAGATGTGTTTTCTGTCAGCATCTTCAGTATCGACACTTTATTTGGAAGATTCTTCTACAGCGGCAAGAACAAGCTTGGGACGTGGCTCATAGGCAAGTTTTGGTCTTTTGCGACGAAGAAGACGAAAACGGGCGGACTCTATGCGGATATGACGGACGAAAACAGGCAAAAGTTGTTGCCTGAGAGCGATAGGTAAGCCTTTTGAGAGCTTTGTTGGTATCACGATGCTGAACATAATATTAACACAACTTGCCGCAGTGCTTTGTTTTCGGCGGCTGGAGGCGCAGCTCTGCACAGCTGTCCCAAATTCATCTCAGAGTTGAGTAAACCAGACGGCCTCCTCACAGTTCATCGAACGCGTATCACGTCTGCTCAAGACCAAGTCCTTCATCTCTCCAATGGAAAAACCATCAGCTGTCAGGCTCTGGTGTTTGGCACGGGATGGACAAGTGAGGATGCCCTATTCGATCCTGCACTCGGGCTTTCTTTAGGGCTACCTAAGCCTGCGGTGCTTGAAGACGATATCTCAACACAATATTGGCAAAAGCTCCACATGAAAGCTGATGATGATGTATTATCGCTTTTACCAATTCTTAAAGATTCTCCTGGACGCAAGACAGCAGATCCCCTAACGCCATACCGTCTATATAGATATATGCTGCCTTCATCATTAGCCGCAGCAGACGACCACTCTCTCATCTTTCTAGGATATCTGATCAGTATTCAAACTCACATCCTCAGCGAAGTCTCTGCTTTATGGGCAATCTGCTGGCTTGAGAACCTCGTTGACCTGGGCATCTCGAAGAACAAGGAAGACATAGACTATGAGATCGCAAAAGTAAATGCGTTCAGCTTTCGGAAGAATTTATCCCAAGAACCAAGTGCTGGTAGCGGGATTCAGCATTTCATTGACTTATTAATGAAAGATATGGGACTAAAGCCAAAACGAAAGGGCGGCTTAGGAATCAAAGACACCTTTGTCCCGTACAGATCTCAGGATTATCTAGGTATTGTGGATGAGATCCTGCGAAGGTCAAAGGCGTGAGTTAGTTTCTGTTCGGCTGTCTGAAATATGTTCTCTTCTTTGTTAGAAGTATTATCGTCTAAAATTACTATAATATCAGGAGAGTAACCCTCTCTTACGAAAGTAAGGAATTTGAATTTGGTCATGCAATCGACATACAGCATGCATTCTGATAAAATTACTCTGCTAAGGGCAGCGATCAAGTAGAACAATCCAATGAAGAATCCCAATGTCTTTATTTTCCTTTCCATTCCTTTTCCGTATGGTCAACAGTGCTCACAACTAATGCTATATAAGTAACTATCCTCAAACTCTAGTCCACACAATCGATGGATGACTGACCGTGAGACAAGGTGTCTTTAATTTTCTGTTCAGCCTCAACTTTGTTCGATGGTATGCGATAAAGCAAATCTTTCGCATAAGCAGCTGCCGTCATTGCGGCGTACCCTTGCCAATCCTTATTCTTGTGCGAATCGGAATAGTCACAGATCCCTCGAATGACTAAACACGGAAACTGGTTCATAAGTCCAGCTGCTTCCATCTCAAAACACAAAACACCCTTCTCAGTGGCGAGTTTATCACGCATGATGGCGTCTTTCATCAATTGATTTGCAGAAGCAATAAGGCCATAGTGAATAGCAGGGTTATCTTCCTCTTCCGTCCGCGCTGAGCGTGACACCACTTCCATTGCGTCGTCGCCGCACACCTCCTGACAACTAGCGCCATCATTCTCAGGGTGAACCTTGTCACTTTGATATAGCCTATCGCTGCTCGGATCCGGCCGAGTGTACTTCTTCTTGAGTCGTGGCTTTGTATTGAGAATCTCACGAATAGTGGTCTCGATATCATGTCCTTCGCCCTCGTGCTGAGCTCTGAGCCCTGCCATTGCTGTTCTCAGGATTGTCGGCGGTTGATTCAAGAATCCAGTCGTCTGAAAACTCTGATTTTGAATTGTTTTACCAAAATCATATTGGAAGACGCCGCCCATTCCATCACGAGGAGCGCTCACAACAATATCGCCAAGACGAATATCATGGCTTGGGCTGGGCGCGCCGCCGCCAATGCCGACCATTAGCCCAATCCTGACATTTGGAAAGCTATGGAGCATGTCTCTCGCCACGCTTGCCGCAGAAGCTATTCCGTATTCTCCGTCAGGAAGAACGGCTATGACGACGTTGTGCTGTCCGATTCTCCCCAGTGTATAATCGTTGTTATCATGTCTAGAGACGCTACTCGGAGAGCCGTGTCTCTCATCTAGAAAAGCCTGCGCAGCAACGTATTCTGTACTTATGGCGCAGATCCAACCAACAGCATATACTTCAGGGTTTGCCATGATGTCTTTTTATGGAATAGGGTGAGACAAGGGATAGAAGAAGAGGCCTTCGCAAGGTACAGGTAATCAATACTTCTGAGAATTTTTGTGGATGTGTTCTGTAGACAGAGTCATTTGCAATGTTCGAGTTTTCTGAAGAAAGCCCAAAATGACAACATGAAGCGGGCAAAAGGTTAGGCAGCAACAGATCCCCGCTGCATAGCAGCCAATCAATTCGGAATATGATATTAATTTCCATAGTCGTGACGAGGCTGAAGGATCACATGTATGTAGCGACAAGTGCCCCAAATTGCAAACCAATTAGAAAACCAACGGCTATTACCGGCCAATGTTTAAGTGAGCTGTATTTCCTGTCCAAACTGGGCATTGTCAAGCAACTTCATGCTTGGGCGGAAATCTCACCCAAAAGTTGTATCATAATAATGGTGATAATAAAATTGTATTTGGAATGAACTCCTGGAAAGATAGTTCACAGAGCTCCTTGACCTGTAGCTCTGCAGAGTCATAATGCATGTAGAGTGCATGTCAGCTTTCTGTCTGTCTGTTTGGTATTTTGTGCTTTTTATTTCAGATAGTGGGTGGGGAAATGGTATGATCCGACACATGCAGACAACTTGAGGATTCGAGTCATGCTCTGTAAGAGAACTTTGTAGTCTGACTCCAACAAGCGAACGAGTTAATTAACATACATGGGTCTTTAGGCGAGTTGGAGCCAGATACAACGTTGAACAGCGAGACACTGTTTGCATACATGTATGTAGCCCTGGCATGAGACTTTGGCAACCACTATTGATGCAGTATTTGCAACCTTGCTGTGTCAGCACTACTGTAGCATTGTTGCAACCCCTGTGGGGGATACGGAAGCAGCTCCGTCCAGCCATGCAGATTTGACATGAAGATTATTAACACGGCAGCTCTTCAGCTTCCGAGAGGGGGTAAGCACCAACGGTCGGAACGTTTCAACGACGCTAACGACGGGATCACCATAGCTGGGCGGCCCGCTCCTGACTCGTTGTTGTCCTCGAATTGAGATTATGAACAGGGTTGCCTTTGAATGCGAGATCAACATACGTTTTAAAGTTCTAAACTTCAAGACTTTCGCAACCTTCTGCCCGCTGAATTACACACAACTTGAGAAACAGAATTATGATTATGATCACAGTATTCGCGAACCAGCGCTATCTCATCAAGCAGAAACGCAAACAAAACTGCTCTTGCTATTCATTGAGTGGGACATTCAATAGACGCTAGAGATAAAGAATACACATCCCCGTACCAATGGTGTAAGCAAGAATGCGGGCGGAGTACTAATCCATGTGACGTGGACCTTACTACTCGGCGATATTCCCTCAAGGATCACGAGAATTGACTTTTAGCAGCGGCCAAGAAAGCATGTGAATAAGCTAACTTGCGGAGGAAGGGAACCAAGTAAATAGACTATACTGAGATTGCTCATACAAAGATGCAATGAACTAGAGTGTGGGGGCAAGTTACACGTACTTTGCACGAGTACATGTATCTAACAGTCAGGGGTATCCCCATGAGACCGGCGGCCGGGGCCTACAACCAACTGCATACAAAAGTGGCTCCTGGCCAAATTCCTACATGTTGCACACTAAATTTGTTGAAACTTGGAAAAGTCGCCATTGCGAGAGAGTTTCCTTTCCTTGTATGTGTGAACTGCGTGAGTTTCGACTCGTCCTGCTGTTCTCAACGAATACCAGGAGGCTTGGTCAACAAGGACATGAACTGTGGAATTCTAGAAGTATAATTCCCTTTTCATTTCTTTCGTGAGTTTATTGGAATAGAATCGTTTTTCGTTTACTTCGTACTGTAGTTGTATCCCCTCATTTGCAGCTAGGATCTAAGCCACTTTTGCCAGCTGAATGCAACGCGTAAACTTGGCAGTGCTTCTTTGATGGAGATACAAATCTGGACCTGTAGATTCCTATAAGCTTTTTTCCATTTTTCTTACATAAATCTCCACTATAGATGTCATACACATGCAGAATAATAGGTATTTCCACTTCCTAGGTTCAAGGCTAGGATATAAATTTGTAGCGCTGACATTGTCGATATATATAAACATAGCATTATAAATTACCCCTGCAAGCATAACATGTATGAAGCTTTAGAAACCCTTTTCACAACGCGTGTTTTATAGTCAAAGTATACTCAAAGTCCATGTATACATATACGCCGATAAAGGGCGTTCAGGCATTCAATTTGAGCTACGAACAATGTCACTTTGAATCCCACCGTTACATATTCTACACAAGTGCTGAAAACTTGATTTGAATAAATAATGATACCATAATGTAGGAGTCTCATATCTATTTGTTTTCTTCCACCACTCGTAGAGAAGCCACCCATCCAGCTGTGATGTGATGATTGGCATCTACAGGGGTTTAATGCAATTTGCTACATTTGGAACAGCCCTTACCCCTCTACTCGCATCAACAACGTCGCATCCAATGGACCATAGACTGTCGAGGCCCCTTATCTATGTGATATGTGATAAGTCTTCGAGTTTGCAAGCGGGTCTGCTCTTTAAATATACCTATATAATGAGCAGTTTGCAAGCTGATGTGGGAATCATAACAGGAACTCATTTCAAGCTAATCTCTAAGCCTCTTCGAGTTTTAGCCAGTTCTCAACGCTTGGTTTCTCATGTTATCCCTTCTTGTATCCAACAAAGGGGCTATTACCCAAGCCTCCATTCTTGGAGTTCTACTATGTCTCGCTACAGCTCTGTTTAGCCGTTCCCTTCGAAAAGGAAGTCCGGCGAAAAAATATCCACCGGGACCCAAAGGATGGCCCATGATCGGAAACTTGTTCCTTTTCCCAGATGTCTCCGCGGGCGATGACAAAACGCTCGCGGCAATGGCCAAAAACTTTACTGGTCTTTGCATGCTCTGGCTTTTTTCACGACCAGTGTTGATTGTGACCAAGCTGAGGGATGCCAGAGAATTAATGGACAAAGTATGTTTCTCCTTCTAGATTCTGAATCAAAAACGCCTAAACATTAACCGTTTCAAGCGAGGGGCCATTTTCTCCGATAGGCCTCCAATGAATATCGTCGTGAAAAAGATTTGGCCAAACATGTTGCCGATCAAACCCTCTGGTGAAGGATTTCGATTTCTGAGGCGGGTTTATATTGACATACTTGGTCCCCAAACATCGCTAGCGGTAAGGAAGTATCAGGAGTATGAGTCGAGAATGATGCTTCGCGATCTATATAATACCCCTGAAGCGTTCAGAGCCCACACAGAACGATTTTCAACGAGTGTGATTTTCAGTGCGGTGTATGGAGTAAGAGTCACCCGCCTCGACTATCCCATCATGCGTGAGGTATTCGACATATTAACTCGTGCAGCAGACAGTAAGTTAATCCGAATATGTTGGACTTAAAATTGTAAATGGACATGCTGATTCGATATAGGCGTTCTGCCGGGAAGAGTGTTGGTAGACTATATACCAATTCTCGAGAGGCTACCCGAGTTTCTTCAGCCATGGCTTTGGTCTGCGAACTCATTACGCCGTCGCGAAGATGCAATTCACGCCGGGTTTTTAGCCGTCCTCAAAAAACAGATAGAGACTGGAGCAGAGTCTTATTGCTTTGGTATTGATGTTTTGAAGCTTCAAAAGAAAAAAGGGCTTGACGACAGGCTTACGATAGATATTCTCAAGGGAATAATTGTTGTTGGCTCCGAAACCACCAGTAGCATGATGCAATCTATCATCAAAGTACTGGCAATGCATCCCGAGGCACAGAAAAAGGCCCAAGAAGGTGAGTTCACATACGCACATATGAGTAGAAGGTCATTGATACTGATTCAATGCTATTGGAACAGAGCTGGATCGGGTAGTAGGCCCTTTACGTCTGCCGACCTGGGAAGATAGTCCCAACCTTCCCTATATTCGGGCCCTCATAAAGGAGCTCCATAGGTTTGCTCCTCTTTTGTATGTTGGGGTACCACATGCTTCCACAGAAGAGATCACCTACAAGGGACTCACGATACCAAAAACAATTCTTTTGCCGAACGCGTGGGCTCTTTCAAGAGATCCAGAACGCTATCAAGATCCTGATACCTTTGCACCGGAGCGGTTCCTTGGCGATGACCTCGACTCTTTCACCAGTGCTAAGCAAAGTGATTACCTTAAGCGAGACCATATCAACTATGGTTGGGGTCGTCGACTTTGCCAAGGTATTCATCTTGCTGAGAATTCGTTATATATGCAAGTTTCTCGTGTTCTGTGGGCTTTTGACATTGCGACCATTCCTGGAGAGCCACCTCTCAATATACATGAGAAAGCCGGCAAGTATTTGTTCCGTATACTTGTATTTGATAGCTAAACTAACACTCTGGTGCTATATAGACGGATTCATTAAGAAGCCTAAGGCTTTCCGAGTATCCATTACGCCTCGATCTGACGAAGCAGTTCAAGTGCTGCTACAGAGCGCGGAAGAGGCAGTGACAGAGCTCCCAGATGCAGATACCGTGGAGTCGTTCATTTAATTGCGAAAGACATTGCACTGAAGAAAGACTGTGTGGTTTATTGGTGATGCTGATAGCATCAACGGATACATATATGTTCCGGACATGTAGTTACCTGTATCTATATTCGGAAGCCTTTCAGACTGGATCGCGTTTACATGTCCCAAATTGACGCTGCATATCATTGATCACATGTATTATTGAGACGAAAAGATGAGCGGGGTAGAGCCCACCCATGAAATGAGTGAATTATACATATACATGTAACTTGATGACCCGTCAGCAAGAACTACTATGACCACGTGTATTCTTGTATCTATTGAAGAGCTGTAGAAACTAATTTGTCCATTGATTGGTGTTTCAAGTATTTCGCTCCATCATGCCGGTCGCTGGCGAGCCATTGCTCGACGATGCCTCAAGTGATCCAACTCATAAAACTCGATGGAGTTATACAAGTCCTACTGATCTTCCGCTACCCGATGAAGATCCCACGCAGAAATTCTGTCCCCGTCATGCCACAACTATTGCTCGCTTGAATAGGAGTTCATTTGGCCCTTACCCAGTTGATGTGGATTCAGCAACTCCCCATCGCGATTGGCATTTCGGGAATCTCGATTACATTCTGTCGCATCGGAGCTGGTGCCGAGTGTGTGGCCTTATTGCAGATGTTATCAATGAAGATCCTGCCAACTCCATGTTAGAACGCAACAACGCAGAAATAATTGCCTGCTGGGTATGGGATGGACTGCTCAATAGAAGCGGCGACGAAATGGGAACCCTCCGGCTGAGAGTTGCCCCGGAGATGGTTGGCTGGGAAGACTTGTTTGAGCCATTTGATCTGGTTCCCTTAGCAGACAGTGGCACAAACGACAGTTTATTTCTAGGGCGGAAAGTTGAGGAAGATCAGTTCGATTTGGAATTGGTCAAAGTTTGGATCAAGAGCTGTGCTGAATGGCATCGTAGCGAGTGCCTAGATACGACACCATGGCAGACGTCTAACTATGGCGTGCCTTTCATTCGAATGATCTCTCTCACCGATTACAACTTGATTGAGACGTCTTGTCCTCCACCTTATGCAGCATTGAGTTACGTATGGGGGACTGCCCCCGTATTCAAGACGTTGCAGAGCAATGTCAAAGACTTGATGCAGCCACAAGGCCTACCAGTACCGTCTCTTCCGAAATCAATTCGTGATGCTATGGCTCTAGCACGCGATCTTGGTTTTCAATACATATGGGTTGATTCTATATGTATCATACAAGATTCTACGGAAGACAAAGTACAGCAACTTCGCATGATGGACAGCATCTACAGCCGTGCGAGCCTCACTATTGTCGCCGCAGCTGGTGCTCATGCAAACGCAGGAATTCCTGGTTTACAACCGGCAACAAGATGTCGAAAACAGCATACAGTCCAGATCTCCAAAGACCTGACTCTTGTGGCCCTCAACCCGGATACCCATCGCAAAGCGGCGGCTACAACGTGGAATACCAGAGGCTGGACTTATCAGGAACGACTTCTCTCAAAACGGTGTGTCTTCTCTTTCCCAGATGGATCTGTGAGCTTTCAGTGCTCAAAGGCTGTTTGGGGCGAAGATTACTACGCCGAGACGCCAGATCTGAAGCGTTGTGCGCCGATGATGGACATTTCCTTGAACCGAAGCTGGATGGCCCCGGGATATGCCAACGAGAGAGGCGCCCCAACTGTACATATAACACATACGCCGTATCTACAGGAATACTGCAGACTTGTCGAAGAATACACCGGCCGTGATCTGTCATACCCGAGCGACCGATTACCCGGCATCAATGGTGTTCTGGACGTTTTTCGAAGAGAATTTAGCCTTCAGTTCCTTCATGGACTGCCGGAAGTTCTTATTCACATGGCTCTTCTCTGGCAGCCACGCAACAAGCTGAAGCGCGTGCCCAAAGACCCAAAGACTGGTTTACCGTTCTTTCCGAGCTGGTCGTGGACCGGTTGGACTGGGCCGGTTGGATATGAGAACTGGGATGCATTCAATGGTATGCCTGAGCTGGAGGATCGTGCCAAGCGTGTCATTCCTTTCGGAAAGCTGGCCAAGATGGGGTCAAAAGACTTCGAATATTTTCCTTTGCCAACAGAGCTTCAATCATCTCTCAATTGGTCAAAAACTTCCGCACCGAGACACGGGACTTGTTATGTTTTGGATGGCTATGCCAACAGGTATCATTCGATCCCTTACATATCACCATCTACAAAGCCAGAAGAAGTCAAGACATTTGGGCAACCACTCTGGCTCAGTCTGCGCACGCGTGTCGCGCGTTTTCGTTTAACGAATCTTGTCCTAAGTTCCGACTTTAACAAAGAAGACTTTCCAATCGAGAAACGTGGCCGCTTTGGACTTTCCCTGCCGTCACCATCTGCAGGTGACCGGCCCTGGCTGGGAACAATTCTCTTACCCGTGCAATATCATGCCAAGATGACCCAAGACCATGAATTCATCATTCTATCAGAAAGCTATGGATTCGATCGTCAAGAGATGGCGCCGGCAGCGGCCATGAAAATGAAACCTTTTGAGGTTTACGATGTGATGATGATACGGAGAGTCGTTGGCGAAGAGTTGGCGCAATATAAATCCCAACTTACAGCCGAAACAGCGCATATAAATAAGTGGTTCGATGGAAAAAGCTTTGTGGAGAGGATTGGAGTTGGACGGATGGTGAAAAGTGCTTGGGATAGTGACGACAACTGGGAAGACTTTGTTCTTATCTGATGTTATACTCAGATTCTTTTTAAGTAACTTAGCAATATTGCATAAGTTGCCAGCTGCAGAGAATTGACTGATTTGAATGCGAAACTATATTTAGCATAACTAAATTCAGAACAGCTAATTCTTATCCAGCCTATTCATGCCAACCTGCCTGCCACATCTTCAAATGCTGCCTCAATCGCTATGACCGTAAGATCAACGATCAAGTCTATATCAACCATCGATACATTATATGGCGGTGCAATCAGAATGTGATCGCCAACCTTGCCATCGACTGTTCCATTTCCTGGGTACAACAGTATGCCGCTGTTCCCACTTAAGCCCAAACCCTTTTGATGAACTAGCATGCCAATGTCGAGCTCGCGATCGAAAGGAGCCTTGGAGCTTTTATCTTTGACAAATTCGATCTATAAATCGTCAGTTCAAAAGCCCAATACAACGAATATAGACACGTCGGGAATTGCGTGTCACTTACACCCCAAAAGAGTCCACGACCACGAATATCACCAACATAACGGTGATGGCCAAGCTTCTCCTGAAGTAGGCTTCCCAAATACTTGCCCATGAAGGATGCATTATGCACAAGATCTTCTTTTTGTATAATGCGCTGCACTTCTGCTGCTGCTGCGCATGAAATGGGATGCGCCTGGTAGGTCTGTCCATGAGAAAATCGTCTGTCATTAAATGTCAGCGTTCATATCGTCAAAGTACGGGCAACTTCACTCATTGGCTCACCCAGATCCGTTTTCCAAAGTATTAATCACACGATGACCAGCAAGTAAGCCTGCAATAGGCGCATAACCGCCTCCAAGGCCCTTGCCTATAGTCTGAATATCGGGAACTACTCCCTCGTATTCCCAGGCATGCATTGTACCTGTTCGACCTATCCCACACATAACCTCGTCAAGCACCAAAAGTGCCCCATACTTGTCGCATACGGACTTCATGGCTTTAAAATATCCTTCGACAGCTGGGACACATCCAAGCGCCTTAACCCGAGTTAGTATCATGTAGATCAACATGATAAATGAGAAGTACGAACCGCGCCAACAACCGGCTCTGCGATAAAGGCACAAACATTCTGAGGCCCCACGCGCTGAAACTCGTCATCCAGTTCTTTTGCGAGCCTTGCCACATATTCTGTTGTACTTTCGCCATCCAACTTGTTTCTATAGGGGTTGCATGGAGAAACGTGTGAGATGTTTTGCATCAAGATTGGTTCATATGCCGCCCTCCGACCGACGTGGCAGCCCACGGATAAAGCACCCAGAGTTGTACCATGATAAGACTCTCTGCGAGCTATGAAATGGGTTCTGTTAGGTTCTGGGGTTGGTAACTCTAAGAAATATTGCCGACATAGTTTCATGGCTGCTTCCATCGCTTCCGAGCCTATCATTCGCAGATTAGTACCTTTGTCTGAACACCCGTTAAGGTGGAATTAAAGACCGAACCAGAACAAACAATGAAAGCCTTTGCCATCTGGCCATTCGTGCTTCTAATCAACTGTTGACAAAGATCCTCAGCGCTTGGGCACGAATAGAACATGGAATGGCAGTAATCAAGCGTCTTGGCTTGGGCCGTGATGGCATCTATGACACGCTGATCGCCATGACCAATACACGATACAGCTGCTCCTCCAGTGGCATCGAGGATTTTTCGGCCATCATCGAATTGGATATAAAAACCTGAAGAAGATACGATTCGAAAAGGGTCCTGCTTCAAATCTCGATGTAGAACTGCACTAGGGCCCGTATCAACGGCTCCTGAACTTGTAACAGTTGACATGTTGCTATCCCGTGTGAATTGAATGATATTGTTCTTAGTTGTTTAGTAGGGCAATTATATTCTGAACTTAGATTGGGCAAGATGATTAAATAAAGACAAACGGTAGAGCTCAGCTGAATGACATCTGCAATCAGGCACATGATATGGTCATAAATGGATCTCGGTATAAAAGCAACCCCTTCGATTCGCTATTTACGTAACGACATTCATTTCTCGATATCTTGAAGAGATTAACCGTTCGCTTGCATGCAACAGTTGCTCTAGAACTTCCTATTTTGCCGTTGAGTACATCCTTCGTCAACGCTTGGCTTCTCACCTCCACAGTGTGTCACTTGGACCGTTATCAGTGTGATGCATTTAAGAAAACGGCCACTAGCCAGAAAAAGCAAACCGAGATAGTGATAAATGGTTACAGCACTAGTCAGTTCTGGCTCTCATTGGTAAATTGCTGAATGCCGACTCGGCATTCGGCTCAATACCTACACTCTGCTTATTACTTCTGGTTGCATTGCGCATTAGATATTTGGCTTAAAGCCCTTTACAGGACTTATTGAATTGATCTGTCTTATTCTTGAAACTCTATTTGCGGCAATGTGATGGAGTATGGACGGCTGTCACATGCCAATTGCTGTTTGCTTAATTGCCTATCTCATGCAGACCCATCGGATGTACTGAAAGACGAGGTATGCATTTTGGTCTGGATGAGACGCATCGTTCTCCTAAGATTCCATCATTCCTATAATTTCTTTGGCTCAGGTCAACTAACATTAGAAGCATTACCTACAAACTTTGAGACATTTCCTCAGACGATGTAGCCAGGAGCAGCTCATGGTCCTACACGGCGCTGATTCTAGCAAGGCCTTGTCGATAATTAAGGAGAAGATAGCTGCTGCTAACACTGCTGCTAACCATGGAGCTACTGGGACATCGAAGCAGACTGCCTCGCCTCATGTGGCCTTGCCGATATCTTCAGAGCCCATGGTTCATAAACGATGTGGTTTAAATCGACCTCTTTTCACTACAGGCAATCCGGCTCCGCACAGGTCGATTTCGCCGCGATATCAACCTCCACTCGAAGCCCACGGTAGCAGTCATGATGGTGATGACGACATTGATCAAGAACTCAGTACTTCGTCCAATGCTGCTGGTAGCTCAATGAGAGAGTCTCAAGCAATGGATGCGGATCATTTTGTGATTCGCGCGTACAAAGCCATCGTAAACGTCATGAATCTTCAGTGGAGTTTGACAGGCCTTCAAAACCAAACATCATTACTTGCGATAGCGGAAAGAGACCATCTAGACAACCCAGGAGCAAGACTATTTGCCTTACGTTCGAAACTTCGCAATGAGCAGCATATGGCTATAGCCATAGATAGAGTCGCTGCGGTTTTGTTAGTTGATATGCGAGATGACCTTGGAGGATCCTATGATGGTGTGCGAGAAAAAGGCTTTCGCACATCAATCGTAGGAAATAAAATGCTTGCTGAGCAGTGGAAAAAGACTCACAAAGAGGTAGTAGAAGAGATTCGGGCGGCGATTACTTACAACTTTGCCGAGCAAATCATTTCGCCAGGGATTAATCTCCTCTTAGGCTCGCGATCACAAGATGTGTAAGTTTCTAACTTCTCCTCAAACAAAGCCCCTAAGTGATATCAACTAACCTTATTTACAAACTGGTATAGTTGGGAGAAGCGTTTCTCTCGTAAAAAGGTTGAAATTTTGCATAGACTCTTGAAGCAAACCGACGAAGGCCGAATTGTGTTGAGCCGCGCAAAAGACTTAGATGACGCCGTAATTACTATCAAGTGTATTCTCAGCATTCACATCGGATACAAGTGGCGTTGCGCAAAATATGCATCGCTAAATACTCAGGAGAGTAGCGAGACGCTATACAAAAAGCTGCAGGGCCAACTGTCAACGCGAACGACAGACATGCGACAGTTGGAGAGCACTTTGTATTCTACATTGGACAATTCGACGCCTAAAAGCGGACGGGTTACAGAAGAGAGCTTAGACTCCTTCGTTCATACATCTATTCCGACACCGAATAGCAGTGTATTTACGGAGAAGAGAAAGAGACCAGTGTTGTCAGACCACGACCATCCTTCCAAGAAACATCGATGTTCTCTCGGTAAGTTATGCACGTACACAATATTCGCCTGTCACTTTCTTGATGGTAGTGTGACTGATGGAGGCAATCGAAAACTTTAGATGCACCTGAACTAGAGGTAGGTACAGGGTCAACTTCTAATACATCGCATATAATCGATGGACTACCATTGGCAGTCCGACCCCTCACAAACCAGGAAGAAGATGACAGGAAAGCATCACCCACAGATAGAGTTGATGAATCGCTCAATCTTATCTCCCAAAATTCTCCAGAAGACCACCAAATGCTTGACCCGGCGGAAGAGGACATTATCCAATCGAGTTTGCAGAATCCAGAGATGGACAGAGAAGAAGATCGGATGGAACTTCAGACACAGCTAGTTTCTGAAAGCCAGGATTTTGGGAATTCTTTGAGCTATCAATATGGCGAACAATGGGGAATCACCGAGGACGTTAGCACTTTGGACGATATCCTCAGTCTCAGTTGGTGACTGAACAAACAGGTCGCCAATATTACGTCTTGCACGACGATTCAACTGCGTCAAAGAGCTCCAATAGTCACTGCGGCTCCAGTGCCAGTTCAATTATGCTATAAATAATTATCGACGATCTTCTTCAACTTTTGAAGATCTAAAGCTTTGACAAATCTCCCTGCCGGACCTCTCATGTCTTGTGCACAGCAAAGCGCATTATAAATGGCCTCTTCAGTTACATCCGCAGCAGCTTCGAAAAGCGCATTGCTTGTAACATCCTGGACGACTTGAACACTTTGTCCAACCGTTGGCTTCCAGCTAAACGCAGGATCTCTCGGGACGTGATGCGAGGTCGAAAACGCAAGGAAGATATCCCCCGAGCTATTACTTCCCCAACCGCCGACGCGGCTGAATCCAACGGAAGCACGTTTGGCAACCCGCTGTAGCTGAAGAGGATGAAGCGGAGCGTCTGTGGCTAGGACAACGATAATGCTGCCGTCTTTGACTCCTTCGTCTTCACGTCGGGTGCTGGCATCTGCTATGACTTCCTCTTTCATCAGTTGTCCAACTGGGACTCCTCCGACTCTCAGATCGCGACTCGTGCCAAAGTTGGTTTGCACTAGGGCGGCAATTGTATATTTGACAGGCTTGCTTCCCTCGCCACCTTCTGATATCAATCCGTCGATTACTCGACTTGACGACCCGGTTCCGCCCTTGAACCCTTGGCAGATTGTTCCTGTGCCGCCTCCCGTATTTCCCTCTGGGACTTGCATTGCAGAAGCAGATTCAATGCCTTGTACGACATGCTCGGGTGTCACTGCCATGGCGCCGATATCAGATAGATAGCCGTCGAATGTTTCTGACACGACAGGCAGGATGAATCCATTGCAAAGGCCCTTTTCAGGCCCTTGTTTGACGGCGAGCTGGGATCTACAATATTGGTAGATACCGGAATAAGCCGCGCCAACTGAATAGCTGTTTGTGAGAACAATTGGAGAATTTAATAGGCCCGTTTCATCTATCCAGTGACTGCCAGTCATCTCTCCGCATCCATTGAAGCGAAACACGCTCGCATAACAGCCTTGATCGACAAAGTCCTTCCTCGGCAAAATGCACGTAACTCCGGTGTTGACCTCGTGGTGATGGGCGGTTTTTGGCAGAAGAATGGATTGGGTATGTACAAGCACGCCGGGAACATCGGTCAATGAGTTTAGCGGACCTGGGGAATGGCGGCCGAGTCTCAGATTAGGTAGAAGATCTCGAATACGCATGCGGCCTGGAGGAGGTCGCACACGTTGAGTTGAATCAACAGTAGAGCTCATATTTCGTGGATGGTGATGAGAAGAAGAATAAAGAGAAGATGGGCAACGAGAAGGTAGAGAGAAAATAATATAAAAGTATACGATGAGAGGTTATATGTACCTGTATATTAGCGACCGTGGTGATGATGATTAAATGGATTTCTGTGGCGTTTAAAACAACTATGAGCAATTGCGTGCATCTTGTGAGACGGAGTTTTTACACACATTCAGCTAGTGCGGGTCTGACGTACCAATTCCTCCAAGTTCAGAATTAAGAGCCAATAACACGCTCCCTTCGGCGATTTCGTTTAAGCATCTTTTATTAAACAAAAGTCCAGCAATCTCTCCTACTTTTATCAGACGGAAATTTCCTCTTTTGGTAAAAGCAAGATAATTAGACAGCTCACAACCCTCTGAGTCCTTCTATATGTTGTTACCCCTCCCTTCTCTGAGCACTCATAAGGGAGCATCGATCTTACACTTACATATATTCTGATCTACTAGTATTGAGACTTGCGCACTACAATAAGCATTCAGTCCAGTACAAACTCATCATCTACGATATTCGCCATGACACAGAAATTTTCACCATTAGTATCGCCACCGCTCCCAGCTACAGCTCGACCGCGGATTCGTGAGTTGGGCTACAGCCCCGGAAAGTTTGCGCCAGGACCCAAGAACTCAATTCTTGATGTGCCAGGTAACTTGACCTCCTCTTTTTCTCTCAGTGTCATTATATTCTGTGGCGATGTTCGCTTTGCTGAAATGCTCATTCGTCCCTCCCAGGTGTACAAGTCGGCCAAGTCACCGTCAATGAAGGTACCGATATCCATACTGGAGTGACGGTCGTTTTGCCTCGTGGAATAAAAGAAACCCGCCTTACACCATGCTATGCGGCAACTCACGACCTCAATGGGATGGGTGAACTGACTGGAACTCATGCCCTCGCTGAATATGGATACATCAACACGGTAAGATGCCTCTGTGGTTATCATCATGTCATTGTTTGCCTACTAAGTCAGGAAATACTACTCCAGCCAATTGCAATCACCAACACTGTCAGCGTGGGTAAGGTCTACGACGGCCTTTTCCTATGGCAAATCGAGCAGGCTCGTAAAGACGGGGAAGATGACATTGAAAGCCTACGACGTTTTTGCATACCTGTTGTAGGAGAGACATACGATGGACTCCTAAACGATATCAGCGCCTCTGTTTTGGATAAAGACTCTGTTTACGCCGCCATCGAAGTCGCTCAATCTCAAACAGAGGTCCAAGAAGGCAACTATGGCGGTGGCACAGCTATGCGATGCCACGGGTACAAGGGCGGAACTGGCACCAGCTCGAGAATTGTTCCCGGTGCTAATCGTGATTACACTGTCGGTGTCTTAGTCCAGGCTAACCACGGCCAGAAACCTGATCTGAGGATTGGAAATGTGCCAATCGGCGAGTTACTGATAGCTGAGGAAGCCAAAGCCAAAGAAAAGGCAGCGGAGGCGTCGAGCCAGCTACCCACGGGCGGCAAGGCAGCTGAAGGAAGTAAGTTGTCTCTTTTGCCATATTTGAAACAGTATTAATGAGTCCTGTTATAGGTATCATCGTGTTGATCATGTACGTATTTTGCCATCTTAAGCAAATGCATGCATTGGACCACTGACCTCAATATAGAACTGACGCTCCCTTACTGCCGCATCAACTACGCCGTCTCGCTCAACATGCCGGAATGGGCATCACCCAGGTCAGATAAAGATGTTCAAAGCTAAACGTCCATAACATTGCTAATGTGACATTGGCTACTGTAGGTAGGAGGTCATTCTGCGGGAAGAAACTTCTCTGGGGAAATCTTCCTTGCGCTATCGACAGGAACCTCGCCAAATCAGCTTGCTACCGCATCAGATGGTCTTGGCTACCTTCCTCCACTGGAGAGTCAGCCTGTCGAAACTCTTAAGAACGAAACGATTGATACTCTTTTCTACGTTGTATCTGAGACAACTGAAGAAGCCATTTTAAATGCCATGTGCAAAGCCGAGACTATGGTTGGTTTCAAGGGCAGGACGACAAAGGCTCTGCCAGTTGACAGAGTGAAAGACCTCTTGAAGCAGTATGGCGTCGGTCTGAGTAAATAGGTGTGCTTCTATAATATTCTTTAAATGAGAATGTCGACTTAAAACCACACGTCAAGTGCTTTATGAGCCAAGATAAAATTTATTGAAAATTACTTCTTCTAGTCATAACTGCTATCTAGTCCACTACCCCCTGAGGCAGAATGGCGACATAGTCTATCGCCGCCTGCTCCTGTGCATCTCCGGTTCCCTTGATAGTCAGCTTGTCCCCCCTTGAGATCTTGACATTCTCAAAGGTGATACGAATTGCCGAGTGGCAGTCAAGGAACGTGCTGAAATCATGGCCAAGGTAGTTCTCTGAGTCGCCCTTCCAGGTTCCTAGAGATTTGCCATTGAGTAGCACGTTGTAGCTAGCACTTCCTCCCATCACGTCGTAATAGTTGATGGCCACCGTGTATTTGCCGCTTGGAACGTTCAATTTGGTAGTGGCAGTACCAGTCCCATTTGTAGCAATAGCTTTGTACTTGGACGCGCACTCAGTAGGAGAAACGTCAACTTTTGTAAATCCCGAAAGTGTCATATCCTCAGCTTCAATACGGTGTGGGTGGTTTCGAACGCGGTTGAGTTTGTCCGGAATGCTCGACAGGTTACGATAGAACTCACTAATGCCATCGCGCCAGACGAGTGAGTGACCTGCTTGATACTGCAACCTGTACAAGACATCGGCGTATCGCTCAGAGTCTACTTGGCTCTTGAGTGACTTCCACGTTGTCGGGAATTTTTGTACCGTCGCAGCACCAGTATAATGAGCATCGTAGAAATGCTGAATAACAGTCTTGCCAGAGTGCAGCTTGAAGGTGTACGGCACGTGGTGGAACCATAGCAACAGGTCGTCCGGCGTTGTTTGGGTGTGTTCAAACATGTTGGCAACATCTTTGGGATATTGTCCTGCATTTCCTGTGCCATTTGAAACTGTCCGATCCATTCCGATAGTCTTGCTATCAGCCCGTGTCCACTGTCCCCAGCCATTGTTATCCTGAGATGCGGGATTGGCACCATAGTGGGTGTACAGGATATCGGTAAGGGTCTGAATGCCAAGGTTGCCGCTGTAGCCCTCATACGCCGGCCAAGACTTCATGGACATGTCAACAATAGCCGCAACCACATCTCGACTTAGGCCAAAAGTCAGGCGAGTCCATTCCTCGACAATGTCCTGAGAATCCGCTTGAGGGTTCCAGGCAAGCCGACCAAAAGCAAAGAAGTTGGACATGGCCAAGTGACTACCAATCCATGTATCATCCATACCGACGTTGACAACTCCAGCATATCCTCCAAGTTTGTGATTGAATACTTCTCCTGACACGATATCGCGAACATAAGATTGCCGGTGGTTGTATCGCATATCGAAACCCAAGATAGTCTGCCATAAAGGCGGTAGATAGACTAAGTGACACTGTTGACCAAGATATTCCTGGGTGACCTCCAGTTCGATTGACACAGGGGTCTTGGGCATATTGGCAAAGAGAGGAGAAGCAGGCTCTCGAACTTGGAAGTCAATAGGGCCGAATTTGATCTGGATGAGGACATTGTCGTCAAACTGTCCGTCCAAATCTTTGAAGTACTGAACGGCAGCATTGGCTCGATCGGCCTTCCAATCGGTTTCATTCAACTGATCATAGACAAACGCACGGAAGACAACGATGCCACCATGAGGCTCAATCGCCTTGGCAAAGAGGTTGGCGCCCTCCGACAAGGTGCGATTATAAGTCAGAGGCCCGGGCTGACCCTCTGAGTTGGCTTTGACAAGGTATCCCGCAAAATCGGGCACCAGCTGGTAGATTCTGTTGGTTTTGTCGGTCCACCATTTGATGACTGTGCTGTCGAGAGGATCAAATGTCGTTAAATCTCCCAGAACTTGTGGTGAGGCAAAGTTGAGCGAAATGCCGACATTGACTCCCCATGGTCGGAATAAGTCTGCTATTCTCTTGACGCCTTGGAGGTTGGTCTCGTTGAGAAGATTGGCGTCAGCATTGACGTTGTTGATGACGATTCCGTTTAAGCCGACGGAGGCCAACAAGCGACCATATAGAGGAACCCGCGAGAGATCCTCCTTGATCAGGCCGTTATCGAAGAAGATGGAAGCTCCACCGTAGCCTCTCTCGATGCTACCATGTGCTGCAGTTGCTGCGTTGAGATTGTCCCACTGGTTGGCCCATCGAACTGGCGCACTTGGGTTGGAAGCATATTCCACATCGGAAAAGTCACCCTGTCCGAGCAGAGAGAGGTACTGAAAAGCACCGTAAAGTGCACCGCGTTCATTCTGGCCGATAATTTGCACTGAGTTGCCTTTGGTGTTCAACCAGTATCCATCTTCCGTCAGGCTCACTTTCGGTGAGAGTTTGCCACAAGACGATTTGTATGTCTCTAGAGTAGAAACGACAATGGTTTTCTGAGCAGAGCAGCTCTTTACACTGGAGCTCACGTCCAGATCAAGTCCCAGGATGCCTTTGATACCCTTGTGCAGTTCTGATGAAGCACTTGCCAGTGGTCCGTTTTTCGAGGCATTGAGGACGACGATGCGGTTCGGAAAAGAATTGAGATGTCCTTTGGTTGCAGAGGCTGGCAACCGAGCGTATCGCAACCACGCATCAATGCCGCTCTCGGCATAGATAGGCGCAATGGCCGCTATGAAGAGAAGAAGAAGGCTCTGTATCACCATGACTGCTCTTTTATTCTCGAGGCTGTCTGGTCAGGCCGCTGGACCACCGCAACGGTGCGATGGCCATTGTCATCTTTTATGTCTTAAATACACCGCTTCCATCCGCCCGTATTCTTGTCGATGTCATCAATCATCTCCCCGAATGCCAACCAATTCCAAGCAGCAGGTTGCAGGTTGTTCTGGTCCGCCAACAAGGCACAGCCTTTAGCCTAAAGTACAGAACCCAAGGTCCGCCTGGAGACTGGATCCTGGCCGCACTGGAGATTGAGGGGTTGAATTGACGAGATCTGCAAGCTACGTTCTTGGCTTCTGTAATGCCGATGGGTAAAACAGGGGGGATTTGGGGCAAGGTTGACATTGATCAAGAGTTCAGATGCCTAATTGAAGCTGGAATAAAGTTCTATATTTGCTACTCTCCAGTAGAAGAACAAACCAAATATTATGCTCTAGATGTTTAACTTGATGCGAATTGAATGAGAATGAGAATGAGTCTGCTTACAAGCTTCCCCATACACGCTACTACTCCCCACATCGAAAGGGTAGCATCTGCCGGAAAGCCACAACCGTTACCCCACAAAGCTGCGGAGATCCATGTAAACTCAGAAATGGTCAGTCGATTGAGATGAGGGGCTCCGGCAGAAAGGCCCTGCAGCTCGGTTTACTCGGTCACTTCCACCGGTATGGCAGTTCAGACAAATCTATTGACAGAGGTAGAAAGATCAAGCGAAATTGGTTGGTGGTGGATGAAAAACATCCATGGATGGCTGATATTGTCCGGCTAATTAGAACCTTGAAAGTACGGCATATGCCCGGTATTCTGTAGCTTCACTTTTGCCAAGCTTAAGCTCCATAGATGCTTATTTAGTAGTTTGTACAATGACCGTTATGATCGATTGAGTACTGGGATAAAGTCGATTGGGGAGCGCTTGTGTGATTGAACAATGTTTCCTCCAATAGGAAAAATTCCTAGTTCAGGCACGTTCATTTATAAACATCCCCACACGGCATTTCTTCTGTCCAGGTTCATAATATCCTTCACATTGTTGATTGGTAGAACAATATAGCCTAAATATCTTTTCATGATTAGAATGTTCAAAATAACAAACTCCAATTATTTAGTGTATAGAGAACGTCATTCAACTGATGTCTTCATGTTTTGTATGCAGGGCTCATATGTACATAGTGCCTGGAGAATGTTTCATTTCCATTGCTCTCTTTCATCAGGAAATACTACCCTCTAGGTTTTGGATACAGGGAGCTTAAATATATTACCACGTGGTCTGATTTAAATTAGAAACCCCCGAAAGCTGAGTTCAACCGTTCAGTTATGCTTCTGCCGGGTCCCGTTGGCAGCTGCTTATGGAAGACCGTGTGGAAGGTTTCTCCAGCTTTTGGGAATACTGCTTTATATCGAACGGAATTTAAAAACTTGCCCTTTTATGCTTAATTCGCATTATATTATCCACAATCGACAGTTCAGCTCTCGAGATGAGTCGTATCTCGAAGTCTTTTTTTCACTTTGCCTTACACAAATACCAGCAGCTTACACGACTCGGATGCAACCATTGGTGATTTCCAAGCTGTTCTTCTAACGAACAAACGTACCGTCATTTAAATGGTAGTAGTTGCAACTTGCAAACCATAGATTATATACTCTTCCATGCTTGTGTTTGGCAAAGGGTATCGTATATCCGTACGGACCTCCGGTCGGATCCGAGGCTATGTGCCATTTCCGAGCGTCCGCCGTTGAATGCGTTCTTCGGGCGAGAAGAATACCGCCGATCCCAGTGTCCTATCACACCTACTATGGTAGCATTTTACAAGTATTCATATGTCACAATTTTGTTTGGTGAAGCAATTAGTCCGAAGAGTAACAATTTGGGATCGTGTCTAGCTTACTATAGGCCAACGAAGATAGGCTAGAGTAGACCAGGCCTAGCCGATCCGTGTAAGTGAGATTCATCACCCTTGAATTCGGTTGACTGAGCATCCTAATAAGTCAAAGTCATAAGATCAGTGTTTTCGCCGGTTGGGTGTGTTGCCGTGTCCGAGGTTGATTTCAAATGCAAGCCAATTATTGGATCAGTTGATATAGAAGTATATCTTTCACTGAATTCCCATCCTAATTTTGTTAATCTTAGAACTTCTATCGATCCATCACTAGCCTCTAACTGTTCACAGCCAGTTGCGTCTTTCTTGCCTTGATACCATTCTTCTACTACACTTCTAAATGTCGGTATCTCATACAGATAATTTGAAGTTTACTTGATTTTCTTGCCAATCCTCATCTCTTATTTAGCCCGCTTCTCAGCTTCCAGGAGGGTGTAAACATGTTTCCATCTACAGTCAGGCAGAGTATTGCGAGGCTTCCAAAACGCCCCTCTCTCGCCATCATAGACGATTATCTCAACACATCCGAATCGCATTTCGCTCATATTTCACCATCGAGCCTGCAAGTTACCACATTCAATGATACCATCACTCCTATCAATGAAGCAGAGACTGCTCGTTTGGTGGAGCGGCTGAAGCCCTTTGAAGCTATCTCAACGATGCGCGAAAGGACTGCATTCCCGGGTTCCATATTGCGAAGCTTGCCAAACTTGAAGCTTCTGTTAGCCACTGGAACGCAATTTGAGACATTTGATCTTGCTGCTGCTCGAGAGCTGGGGATTACCGTCGTTGCTGCCCCAGGTCTCGGTCGAACTGATAAACTCGATGACATTGGCTCGCGGCCTAATATCAAGAAAGGAGGAGTCCATCCAACCACACAGCACGCTTGGGCTCTCATCATGGCACTCTCTCGCAATGTCGCTGCCGATGACGCCGTTCTGAAAAGCGGTACCGGATGGCAAACTGAGCTGGCGATAGGCTTAACAGGGCTCACTATAGGCATTGTTGGTCTGGGGAGACTGGGAGCTGCAGTTGCTCGGATTGGACATCTTGCCTGGGGCATGAAAGTCTTGTGCTGGAGTGAAAACTTGACACAAGAAAAGGCTGATAGCATGGCTGTTGAGGCTGGCTTGCCACCAGGTACATTCCATGCAGTGAGCAAAGAGCATCTCTTCTGCAACTCCGACGTTGTGAGCTTGCATTACGTGTTGAGCGATCGTTCACGGGGAATTGTTGGTGCCAAGGAGCTGCAACAGATGAAGAGCTCTGCAATGCTGATCAACACATCTCGGGGGCCACTGATAGACCAAGCTGCGCTCCTTGACTCACTGGAGCGCGGGGCTATACGTGGTGCTGCATTGGACGTGTTTGAGATAGAGCCTCTTCCCATGTATAGCCCTTGGAGGAGGACTAATTACTGGGGTCGAGATGGACGCTCACGTCTGATTACCACGCCACATATGGGGTATATGGATGAAAGATTGGTGAATGCATGGTATGCCGAAACAGCGGAGAATATTGATCGTTGGCTTGAAGGAAAAGATGTTTTGCACCGTATTGCTTGATCTGGGGAGTGCCTGTTCAGCACCCCAATCTATGTTGCTATCCAGCATCCCGTGTCGCAAATACTAAATCCTGGACGAATATAGTGGTAAATAAACTGCTTTCATTTATATGTAGTTTCGATGTTCAAATTTCACACCGTTGCTAGGGGGCTGAACAGCTCTTCCACCGATCTATAACGAGATTCAACACCACAAATAGATATCCACACAGGCAGGCAATGCTGCTCGCTAGCTATACTTCCCGCAGTCTATAATACAACAGTATGTCGGTCAATTATCTATGACTATTTTTATTTTACTCTAGGAAATATTCACGCTTATGTGCATCCCTTAACCTCCTTGGTGAGATACTACTGTTCTCTCTCACACTTGCCGCTCTACTGACTGCTTACGTGCCTCTTCCTTCTGTTCCAACCGCAATCTCCGTTCCTCTCTCCAGACTGGGCCATAGCGGGTAACAATAAGAAGAGAAGGACTCAGCACAATAATCAGAATTCCAACAAGAGTATATGCCCAACCAGTACCCATTTTGCGGATCATAGGGTCAATAACGGCAGATCCTCCAGCCGACAGGAGACACCTGGTCAAATTGTTCGCGGCAGAGGCAGTCGAAGGCGAATTTGGATACAGATCAACCAGCAAGAGATTCATGCTATTATAGCAAGCGGTAAGGAATAGGGCCATGGCGAATGTGAGGATCAAAAGGACCGAGATATGCGTCTTCAGCGTGGCAGCCCAGCCAAAGCAGATAATGGCCACAGCACCCACATAAACAAATGGCCAAACAATGCTAAGTCTTGCTTTCTCAATGGGAAACTTGGTCAAATCATCGCCTCGCTTTTTGTCGATCGAGAAACCGTAACGACGTGCAACACGTGCATAATTCCAGTCCTGAATATATCCATTGGCCATAATGGACAGTGCAGCCCCAACGCCAAAAGGTCTAAGACTCGGAAATTAGTGTGTAATTCGAAGCCAATTCTTCGAGAGCTATACTTACATATAACATAATCCCAAGTGTAGCGTGTCTAGGTGGTAATTCTCCGAGAGTAGATTTGACAAATTGGCGGTTACTGTATACCACGACGAGTAGATGATGGCGTTATAGAAGAGCATCATCGCACAGTCTTTCTCTTTGATGATCAACAATGTCTTCAAAGGATTCGGAAATCTCAACCCTCGAGGCTTTGGCGATGGAGAAATGTCTTCGTCTCCCTGCTTGGTACGCGCTTTACGACGAGCAACTTCGCTCAGCAAGGAACGATTCCACCATGCCGTCGGGGGAATGGAGCCATTGCCCACTACCTTTCTGGCAGTTTCCGGAACCGCGATCGCAAAAACAATGAGGTATATGCTGCCACACTATAATAGTTAGCTTCCTGAGGCTCATGATAGTACTGTGATAAACACATACGATGGTCAGAAACCTGCAGATTGGTTAGCCACTTTGTAAGGAATACTTATAAATACTTGGGCAAAAACTGTACCAGAATATAGACCTCCAGCCAAGATGCTGGGCAAGAACACCTCCCAATATAGGTCCTTTCTTCTAGTTAATAACCGAAGTATCACACTTATGGCGATACATCATGAAAGTCTTACCAATTGCTGGACCAAGCTAAAAAAGCATTGATTAGTGACTGAGAGACTGTGATTCCAAGGGACATTGTGTATCCTTACCATGATCCCGCTTTGTGCCGCACTCATGTATTTACCACGTTCGGCCGTGGTTGAGATGTCGGCAATAACTCCACTATTCAACGCATATGTGCCTCCTGATCCTGAGCTCTATTGAAATGTTAGATATATATGATATGGTCTAGTCAATAGCATCATTGTTCTCTTACCTGGAGACATCTGAGAACAAATAACGCCGCATAAGAGGATTGACTGGCCAAGCCAATGTTTGCAGCTATGTATATGACGAATGATATTAAATATGCCGGCCGTCTACCAGCAATGTCGGCAAGATCGCCGTAGAATGATGGGGCCAGTCCTTGGAAAATAAGAAATGCAGTGACCGTAAGATTCATCAAAGATGGAGACACTCCAAGATATTCTGATAAACTGGGGATGCTGGGTAAATACGTATTTGCGGATAAAGGCGAGAAGAATCCACCTAGGCTAGACATGAAAACAATGAAGAATTTTTGTCGCTGAGTATAAATGGAATAAACGGGCTGTGCTTCTACCTCATGAGGCCGTTCTCTAGAGATTGGAGTCTTCATATCATCATCCAGAGACTTGATATCGAGCGAGCTCTCCTCAGAGGATGCCCGCTCAGTAACGCTTGAGGCCTTGGATGACATTTTGTCGAAGATACAGGAAATCTGAAGAGACAGAAAAAAAATTGGAAGTAGGTAGCGAACACTAATCGTTACTATTAGATATGAGAAATTTTAGATACGGAAAATGTGGGAAACTTTAAGCATAAAATAGACTTTCCTCTGTCTTATAATTTCACCATTAGAAGTGTGATCTCGGGAAATCATACCCTAGCATGGCATCAAAATGTTGAGTTTTACCTTCCTTGTCTTGGCGTCCTCAAAATGAAACGTTCCACCTATCCTCCTGAGTCTTTCCAGTCCTAATTTCCCATCCTCTTTCTGTAATTCATAGAGTCAATATTCCACCGTGATGTCGTTTGAGGTATCATGTGGAACTGAGTGAAACATGTGGTGGCAGTGGTCATCGGGTTGAGCTTTCATTCATCGAGTTGTGGCGGGCCTTTGAGTGCAAGTAAACTTCCTATACAAGCAAGAGTTTTTTGTTGGTCGTTTCAAAGTCAGACAGTTACGGAGAAGATATGCGACCGGTTGTCGATCACCGGCGCTCCACTATATATGATCTGCTGGATCTGTATACTTTTCATCAAATAGTGTTCAGATTGTCGAAAGTATACCTTCTACGTGGCTATGAGTTTTATTAGCCTACAATTCTTTACTACGGCAAATATCTTATTGGGCGGGAATAAAGTGAGACACCAGGGCGGGAACAAGGCCAAAGTCGGGCCGCGTAGATCTTCAATTTAGTACCGATGAATAAGGAAGGTATGGGTTAGCGTGTCTCGTATTCAAGATGCTGCTCAAACTTAGTTCTTTAGAAATAGGTAACATATATCTTGTCATCCTACCTACATAGGTACCTTGTAAGTCGGCCTCTGTGGAAATTGGCCATGTCTTTCACAAGTATCCTGCCATCGCTTCTCATGCGTCACTATTGCAGATCACATTCCAGTTAACTTCGTAATGAGCAGATTTATTGAAGAGCGATCTACTTCCTATATACATTGAGGCCAAGGCATATAACCACGACTAGGTATTAACGTTTGATGTTATCCAGCAAGCTTCGGCCCCATGAGTATCTCGTACTACATGCCACACTGTAAGATGGGATGATGTTTATGGCTGAGCTACCTGTAAAAGCAAGACGGCCACAGGCTGAAAGCTTTCAACTGAAAATGGCTGTATCCTGGCATTTAATAAAATTATGTGAGATCAGTATGTATTTTTGAACTGTTATATTTCCTATATCATATTGTTCAATGTTTGTAATGAATGCAGAATATTAGCCACAAGAATATTAATGAAAACATCCATCAATAATGTGACACGATCTTATTGATTCTGTGATCATAAAACACATGTACACGAGACAAATGGTGATACTTCCAAGGGTGGAGAGGAAATCTCGCCATAGGAACTATACCAACCCTGTGTCTTCAAATAAAAATCATACTTGCTGCTCCATCTCTAGGATGCATCAGCATTGAATTTTTTATATATAACAGCATTGTTGTTTTACAATATATATACCCAAGCACATCTGCAGGCCATTTTGATCACTGCCACCTCTTTCTATAGTTCAAAGGAAAATCTTTCCTCCATCGAGAGAGCTATTGAACTATAATTCACAGGCCTGAAGTTTGTTATACTGTGTTTGAACTTTGTTTTGTTCGGGCCTTTTTGCACATTTTGCTCATTTGTGCATATTGAGTTTGGAGTAGAACCTTCATCCGCAGTCAGGCTGCTTGATGTGTTCTTGAAAGTGATATGGCCTAGGCTTTCGAGATTTAATTAAGTAATCCAATTTTGTTGCCACTTTAATCGAGATAAGAAAGGGTTCTAGACTCCGAACATATATGGCTACATCACTCGGCGATTCCTCAGCTCCCTGATTTCCTTTTGCATCGTATGGATATTTAAAATATTCCTCTTGTTGAGCTGTATGAGTTATTTTAGAAGCGGAAAGCATATCTCTGACAGGCGCGTGTGATAGGTACCACATATCCCGGACTTCAGCCATATTCGAATAGTAGGCCCCAAGGCCTACATACACGTTCCTAGCGGACGACGGATCGCCAGCGAAAGATGACCGTTAATTCGGAGGTCGGAATACCCGTCGGCTTTGAGAGAACAGAGATATATCGTTTCATGTCCCTAATCGGCCTCTAACTCATTAAATATTCAGACTTCAAGTGTTGTGTTTTACGAAAGCGTAAGGCCTTCTATCCAGCTATCCGCGGAAGGGCTGCTAGAACCGACAAATCAACCAGCCATTACTCGAAGGCTTCTTACGGACATAAAAACGATATATCTTTGTTCCATCGAAGCCAACGAGCATTCCGACCTCCAAATGAACGGTCATCTTCTCGCTGGCGATCTCTCTAGTAGGCATGTGTGGGCGTGCGCTCCGATGCAGATCTCCTTTATGCAGATGATCACGTTCCTTGGTGTCACGACAAGCGTACTTAAAAAAAAAATCACCATTACAACAATATTAGACGCACGAACTAATGCTCAGACTAGATGGAAGGATAAATATTCGACGAGCGATAAGCACAGATTGGCGCATATTCTCTGATATCGATTGAGCTATGGGGGATAATTAACATGGTGTTTAGGTTGAGGATGATTGCTTGGATATGATTGGGCGGGGTCATGAAGTGATCTAAGCAGCAATATTGTAATGAGACTGGCTGCTCATTTTGTGATATATGAGATGCACTAATATGTGTTATTTGCTTATACGATAGTTGGACCCTCCATCTTCAGTACTGCAAGTATTGGCTATGCTGGAGGCCTCATTATAAGGTAATTTCTCGTCATATAGCTAGTGGGTTAGGCTGACAGGGGAACATTCGGCACCTCATTCAAGAGATAAATCCAAGCCACAGTAGTCGTCGTCGCTTGACTCTTGAATATGACCTGGAAGATTTCATGTCCAAAAGACATCGTGTCTATCCCTCGAACACTGAGCCTAACGAAGTAATAAGTGGGAACCTGAAGAGAAGCTAAGACTTCGAGAAATGATCCTTTCTGGGAATAGTCAGTCAGCGTCTCGAATCCTCCGGCTGGCGCTTCATGTCTGCGCCACTTTAGCTTCGAGAAATGCGCCAAATCGGGTAATAGAAATCCGGGCAAAGGATGGGAAAAGGGAGAAAATGTGAAGAGAAAAGCAAGATTTCATCATATCAACTATACGAAATAGACTGTAATTGGGTCGAGAAATGAACTCTTTCGAGTCGCAGGAGGCTATACAGCAAAGTGTTCCCATAACACCAACAGTTATTTAAACAGATGGGCACCTTCTCTTCTTTTTCTCAACTGATACAAATTTGGCTCCACGAGTACAGTGTATAGACATCATCAATCAATTTATTTCTTTGCCATGGATCAAAAATATAGTCAAATGGACCCGCCTCGCTATCAAGATGCTGTATATCATCAATATGATGGTCAGTATAGTGGTCAGGCCGTCAATCAAACTTTGCCTCCAACAGACCAAGAGGAAGCGCTCTTCTTAGAGCAAGTTACCGGTTGGATCCCAAGACAACCACCCACGAGAGAAGCGCGCATGTTCCGCCTCAGTGTTAGTTGTGCCCTTATCCTTGTACCATGCTATTTACACCGCTGACGCCGCGAAGAGACCAGTCGTGATTCCAAGAGTAGATATTGCTAGGCCCTTCCAAACGCCTTATCCTTTCATGAGAGCATACAGCCCCGATTTATATCGCCACGATATAAGCGCCGAGACCTTTGTTGCCTTCATCGACAATCTTGCCGTGGCAGAAGCTCCCCCGGCTCCATTGCAAGCCTTGAACGTCGCAGGCCAAGCAATAGGATTCGTGTAAGTAGATGATTCACCGAAGTCATCTCATCCTGACTGATAATTTGGTTTACAGTCCGCATCACTGGGCGCAAGCTGCTAGTTTTGGTATAGGCATGGCCGCTGGTGTAGGTACAGCTGCGGTTACCCGAATCCGGACGCAGCGATTCTTGGAGGCCGTTAATCGCGATTTTTTCGGGCCTCGAGGACTGAAGGTTTCCATCTGCAAAGGCCATGATTTGGCTCCGAGGATTGGAGTCGGACAACTATTACCAGAAATACCGTTAGTAGTCTCTTTTCGCAGCAACCGGCTGATCATACTAACATATACAGACCAATGGATCTCAGATCACAGTGCATTAGCATCAGAGACCGACAAATGCAATCCATCGCTGCAAACATAGCACCATTGTCTTTAGATGTCCCTCCGCCTTCCGAGCAACGCAACATCATCGACAGATTGAGCGCCAAGCAAGTCGAGTCTCAAATTAAGAAGAGCGAGAAAAGTAATCGCAAAGAGCTACTAAAGCTTCGAGAAAAGGATTCAAAAATGGCCCGAAGATCACAAGGACACTCCGGCGGCGACAGTTCCGATTCAAGTTGGGAGGATGAGCAGCGCGAGCTGGACGAAAAGATGCAGAAAATTCAGCGCAAGGCCGACGAAAAATTGGCTGATGCAAGTCCTAGACAGGCTTCAAGGATAGAGGAGAGGCGAGCAAAAGAGATGCGAAAAATTGAGCGAGAGCAGAAGAAGCTGGATAAAGAGGTTGAGAAGAAGATGTCCAAAGCTTCAAGAAAAGAGGACAAGAAGCTTTCCAAAGATGGTCGGAAGGCCGGGAGAATGGAGTTTGTAATCGTGGAGAATATCTAACAAGCGTTTCTTTATGTCGATAGTTTTATAGTGTAACCAAGAGCATCTAGGTTGGAGTTGGGTTGTTTGACAATGGTTGGATATCGAGCAAATATCGGGCGGTTGCCCATCTGCCTGCTGAACCGGAATAGATTTGTTGCAATATTGCTTTGAGCCATGATCCAATCTCCACGTTGTCAACGCCCACTGCATCAAACGCCATTCTCAGCGGGAAGAGTATAAAGAGGCTGCTAATATCGTCTCCTCTTCGCTCCATATGATAATTTATGCTGCGGCATATCGACAACCCTGCCATGTTTATCGAAGCTCGTATCTCTGCACATTTATCCCCGTCCAACTCTAGTTGAATGCCAAGGCAAAGTCTTGATACAAGGATAATCGCGCCGTGATATAGACTCATGATATTGGCCTGGTAGAGGGACTCAAAATGATAGACCGTTTGCCAGATGGGCATTGACAGTCCTTCCGAGTCCAAAATTTCTGGCGTTGATGAAGGTGACGGTACTTCGGTCCACGGACTTATACCTGGGCCTTGTTTCCAAGCGTGAAGACTGTCCAAAGTTGCGTAAGCTTTCTCCTCGAGTTGATGCAGAGCAGAACGCCTCTCAAGTTGAGCAGGTTTAGCAGGGAGAGACTCTCGCAACACAAAAAGCTCCGGACAGTCGGCAAGAATATCGATTAAAAGCTGCATGGCGTCTTTTCGTTCCGCATAGTTCACCCATGGGAGAGTTTTCCAGTCCGGAGACGCAAGAATGGTGTTTTGGCGCCCCAAAAGTGCCGAAAAGATGATGGAAGGGCGGACGCTCTCTAATATGGTCAAACAAGGGAGCGAAGTCATAGATTCAGGTCCTCTAATTTCCAAAAGCCGTTCAAGCCCTCGTGAATGCTGTAACCATCCAGCCTCGAGATCACTTATGAGATACTGTTCCGTTGTCAGCATAGCAATGTCCTCACGAGGGGGCAGCTCTTACCTCGAACAGCGCCATGATCATGATAGACTGCAGAACGTCTAAAGTACGGCTAGCACTCTGATCACCTAGCCTCTGATTAAGGGTCCGCAACGACTTTCCATACTTGGACATGCCACGCCTCAAAATTTCCTTTTCCATATGTGCAATGCCAAAGTACGTTGTCGATAGAGCAACCAAACACTGCTTGGCTAACCCACCGCTGCTTCCAGGCATTGACGAAACATCAGCGCCATCTTCTAAAAGCTGAGATACCGTGTAGGTAACGAAAATGTCCTCGTGGGGCATCTGAGGTCTGTATATACTCCAAGGCGCTGTTGGATTCATGCTATCCAAGTGGCTAGCTCCAGATGAATTAACGTCTTGTCCCATAGCTATGTTGCTTATTGCCTGTGCAATGGAAGACGTGTTGGATGAAACAGCACGACCGCTCCGTCCATCATATTGAACAATGCTGAGGCCCCGGGAACCGCCACATTGCAACCCTGCCTTGAGGCATCGCTTACAGTGTGGAGTTGTAAGATCTAGTGGCTATGGTCAGGAGCTGGCTCAACGGACAGTTCAATAGAAGCACTGAGAAGAGACACGGCGCTCACCGCATTTTATCCGTCGACGCCGACACTCATCGCAAGCTTTGGATCTTCCCCCAACTCCGACCATCTTTTTTTCTTCCTCTGATGAAGGATGTTGGCGATACGCAGTGCAGGAGAATCTGTTATGATACGAACCGCCAGGCAACGGTTGTTTGTCCTAACATTAAACTGAGGGGAACGTTGAGATGATGTGCAGCCGCAGATGATGTATCTCGACGATCGCATTCATAATTCGAGTGACCAGATGAAGCAACGTTCAGCGGATGCCGTTTGTCAATCATCATCTCATCCTCTTTCGGCATCCGAGATAAGATGACATGGACTGAAGTTGGCGCTAGGAAGATCACTGCCGCTTTATATTCCGGATTTAGCCTCCGATTAAAGCGGATCAGGATTCAGCCCAGCTTCATACGTCAGCTCAGCAGTAACAGCATAGGGAAAAGGTTCATCTTGATACCAAGACAATAATGTTAATACTCGCATAGAAGCAGCTTTACAATTCGAATATCCTCGATTATGCGACCGTAGTGGCCAAACATGTGTTTGTGCGTACATGTATGTACATGTACCCAGATACATTTAAACAGCAGCTAGTAGTACATGTAAGCAGAGCCTTGTGAGATCCCAACACAAAGCACATGGACAGCAAATGGTAACTGCAGTCAAGTACATGAATAAAAAAAAAGGAAAAAAATTCCCAATAAGGCCAGGTACATATATTAAAACTAATACATATGAAGCACTATGAGATGTGCCTCTCGCCTAATATAATGCAATACACCAGAGATTATTAGTATTAGTTGTCCCCATGCAATCATCGTAAGATGCTGGCCATCGTTTTCCAGAGCCTTGCTATCTTCAATTCAAGACCTTCTACCAAACACATGTCAGATGATCGCTTTGATATCATGAGATACTTGCTTTCTCCAACGATGCCCGACTCTCAATCGTCTTGTCCAAGATAGGTACGAGAGCTGTTATCTTGAACAGAGAATGTATGGATTTCCTTTTTATTATCCTTGCCCAGAGAGTGCCAATGATATCTTTCCATGCAAGGCCTCTGAAACAAAGGATTCGGCTAGCCTCGCAGGGTTCAGGGCAGAGAGGTGCATATATTGATGCACATGATGTAAACAGTACAAACTTCCCCGCCCTCAGCTGAAGTCTCTACCTCCTCTTCTCTTTTATATATCACCTAAGGCAGCATTGGGCTGGTCGTTGGATGTTATTATGTACTATAATCCATACTTAGAAGAAGCCATCTCAACATCTTAAATAACACTCTCTTATCCTTTGCCGCCATGGACAAGAGGTTTCGAATTAAACGACGCTCATATACTGGTCCAAGGGGCATGCCTACAAGGCCATCCGCAACGACAAGCGGCCTTGTTGAATTCATCACGGCAAGATCAACGTTGTGGTCGAAGGGTCCTGTTAAATACCACGTTAAAGCATCTCCACAATGCAGCATCTGTGTGGGTAGGATACTCGACAAAGAAATAGCAATGGCGCGTAAGTCAACACAGCTACGTCTGCAACAAAGCCTTGAGCTCTTTGCAATATACATGTATCGTTGACGCTTTATACAGTCTTTGGAGAAAACAATGTATACAAGGGACAGACACAGCCCTTTCCCTTACCTCCTTTGGGCTCTGGCTACCGTCCTTCCAACGAGTACTTGTTCTGCCGGATGAAGCGTTGCTCTTGCGATTTGTCAATCGAATATACTACAGTACACTTTGAATGCTATCAGATATTCCTCAGAGTCTGTGAATATGGGAAATTACAACAAGACTACGCGCTGCAAAAGCTATGGATCTCTACTACGTGGAGACTCCCGTGGAAAAATGCATTCTTCATGCCCGCATCCAACGTATATATACCAACAAGTCCGAAAAGCCTTGAGCTATCGGGTCAACTCTTTGGGATTCCCTTTCTACATAAACTGCCTCAAGAGTTGCTTCTCGCCATTTGGAGAGAATCTAAAGATGCCTTGTTCTGGAGGTGCACGTCGATCATCCGTATGGTAACTGAGTTTGAGACAAACACGCCAGAGCTGCAAATCGAGCCATTGGATCAAGTAGTTTCCTGGCAACGCAACGGAAAACTGGAGTGTGCTCCAACATCTGACATGTACCCGGTTACCAAACTTACGATTGACCAAGAAGGCATTAAGAAGGTGGAACGACTCAGTTGCAGGCCTCAGTATACAGGAGAGGCTCATAGCGACTCGACTTTTATCGTCGAGGAAGGCTCGTCGTTGCACGGTATCGAAGCACAGCTCCAGGTATATTGTGTGAATGGCATTCGATATGTCCACTATAACTAATCCATTCTGCAGGATGGACGACTACGTCTACAAACTACGCGAATCCAGCCCAAGTACCCTTATATATGGAACACTCCAGCTCCACCTCGCTTCTCATTATGCAATGCCCAAATACCCGATGTATTCGAAACATGGAGGCTCCAAGTCGTGAATACTCAGAAGATCGTAGGCATCACCTTCTTCTTTCTTCAAGATAAGCTGTATGATCTTTACATTCACGACTCGGATGAATCAAGTGCAAATGCGCTGTATGAGCAACTCTCGCCAGACGTGCAGAGAGGCGCTTTCTGGATATACTTGCCGATCGGAACTACAGACAGGATACTTGTTCTTGGAACTCGATTTATTTCTCGCAGCGAGTACAATGTTCTTGTTCGCATGGAGAAGGCCGGGGATGTTGTCATCGGGAGGAACTGCTTCTTTAGCGAAGACGACTACCACCATGACGGTCTATTGCCTGAGGATTGGCCGAGTAATCGTGCGGACCGATGCCTCAGTGGGGAAGGCCCGGTAACTTTGGTTTATGGTGAGCGGGAACAAGGGTATCTTGAAATCCCACTGTTTGGCGCATATTGCGAATCGGGCAGCTGGGCTCTTCCAGAGCCATTTATGCTTGAGAAGCCTACCCCTGAGCGGTTTGATCGCTTCGGTTACTATTCTCGATCGCCGTTGGATCAGATCGCAGAATCCACGGTGTATTACGTACCAGACACCGGCGGTTGTCGAGGCATTCTCCTGCGATATAAGAATGGCGGATGCAGAGCCGTTGGGCAATGCCGCGTAAACGTGGACCCCTCCGAAACAACTGCTGAACCAAGCTTGATTTCTGTTCGAAAAGAAGTTTATCGAGATTCACACGGACTCATACAAGAAAAAACGTGTGTCAAGTTCACCCATAACACCTTGGATGACGAGCTTGATAAAGGGTGGGCACGATATCCACTGGAAGGCTTTATTGAGTTTTATTTCTTTGTCGGCCATGTGCTTGTCGAAATAACAACTGAGTTTAGCGAGGATGTCGTTCGCCCAATAGAGCGGTGAGTAAGAAATATCTGGGCTAATTGCCATAAACTGACATATTTTACAGTCCGAAGGAGTCTTTGTTTTGGATGGATATGGCATATAAACATGTGGTCGATCCATCAGACGAAGGGACAGAAGACTGAGCAAAGGAGCCCTGAGACGACGGATAAGAGGAAACTGACTTGGCTTGATCTGACCTGTGGTACAAAAGAGGAATTGATTGTAAAAAGTGAGATTAAAAACCAAAAAAACTCCTTCCAAACGAAACTACAAAGTTGCCTACAGTAAATGTAGAACAAGATCAGTGTTTGTTTGTTTGTTTGTATAACGTCAACTGATGCCTTTTGTAAGTGAAGCCCAGAGCTAACAGTACCTGAACTAGCACCCACTTTCACTGGAAGCTCAGGTACTGCATCCCCACTGTTGAATGTGCTACCGATAAGATAAAGCGCCATCTGATAGCGATAAGCTTGCCATTCACGACCGATGCCAATACAGCTTCATCATCGCTTCCTCTCCATCTTTACCACGAGCTAATCCCTCTATATATCTGGCTTTGAACACCCTCAATTTACCTCCATATTGTCCCATCTACTACCAGACATTACGACACTCGTCACACAGCCCGCGATTTGAGTTCTTCTCCGCCAGACCGCCATCATGGCGCTCTCTCCCGTCGTCACGACCACCTCGTCCGCTTCAAACCCACAGCTCGAGAATATCCAGACGCTAAGGCCCGTCTCCTCGCCTCTCAAGAACCTCGCATCTGGCTCCGGCCAAACCTCATCCAATGGAACCCCCAAGCCCGCCCTCGCGCCCGCGCCCGCCTCAACCACAGGCCAAACGTTGCCTCCGACGCTCGACCTCGCCGAGCAGATGAACGAGGAGGAGAAGCGCAAATACGTCAAGGGCAAGAAGCTCGGTGAAGGTACCTACGCCGTCGTCTTCCTCGGCCACCTCCGCTCCAACCCAGCCACGCGCGTCGCCATCAAGAAGATCAAGGTGCAGAAGGAATACACAGAGGGCATGGCCCCCGACGCGGTGCGCGAACTCAAGCACCTGCAGGAGCTGCAGCACCCAAACATCATCTCGCTCCTCTCCGTCTTCTCCTCCAAGGACCAGAACCTCAACCTGGTGCTCGAGTACCTCCCGCTCGGCGACCTCGAAATGCTCATCCGCGACACCGACAACGTCCGCTACGGCGCCGCAGACATCAAGGCCTGGATGGGCATGCTCACCCGCGCCGTGTGGTTCTGCCACGAGAACTTCGTCCTGCACCGCGATATCAAGCCCAACAACTTGCTCATCGCCGCCGACGGCGAGGTCAAGCTTGCCGATTTCGGTCTCGCGCGGAGCTTCGCCGACCCCCATCGCCACATGACTTCCAACGTCATCACCCGTTGGTACCGCCCGCCTGAGCTGCTCTTCGGCGCCCGATACTACAGCGGCGCCGTCGACGTTTGGTCCGTCGGCACTGTCTTCGCAGAGCTCATCCTTCGCGCGCCGTACATGCCCGGCAACAACGAGCTCGACCAGATCAAGATGATCTGCGAGTCCATCGGCACTCCTACAGAAGACAACTGGCCCGGCGTCACCCGGCTGCCAGAGTACACCGTGCCCGGCCAGCACCCGACGCGCGGGAGGGACTGGTACGAGATGCGGTTCGGCATCGTAGGCACCGACGGCGTCGATCTGCTCATCAAGACGCTCGCCCTGAACCCGCAAAAACGCATCACCGCGCGAGAGATGCTCAAGCACCGCTGGTGGCATTCCGAGCCCAAGCCCACGCGCAAGGACGACCTTCCTCGGAAAGACAGCGGCGCTGGAGAGGACAAGATGGGCATGGACCTGAAACGGCGTCCTGGAATGGTGGCTGACGAAGATAGGGGTGCCAAGGTGGCCCGCAAGCTGGACTTTGGACAGAGGTAGAATGCTCGGCTTCGAGCTTCTTTTGTTTTGTTTGTTTTTCTTGAGGTCTCTCTGCACTTTACCGAGAAAAGGCGTTCTCATCCGGATAACATATACATGTATATACCACATCTACCACGGAGTTGGTTCTAAATCAAGAATAGGGGCCCAATGGATCAAGGCCAAATAAGCTACATAATGGGAAAATCAATTCGTATTTTTTGTTGCATTCTTATTCTCTTTATTCATCACGCTGTACAAGGAGTATATATATAAAGATTTCTATCTATGCATTGCGCCAATCTAGGCACACTCATTATCCAAATGATCCTTTTGGTCACCCACCTCCCCCCCTTTCGCTCAACCCAGAAACTTTTAATAACTTTCATGGCTCACATAATTCATCATCTCATCATTCCCAAGTCTATCCAACAACCCAAAAAGGAGTCCCAGCGATGTGATATCCCGCCCCCCCCCCCCCCCCTTTACATGACTAAGCAGTCCATTCCGTACATTGCCCTCTCGACGCTCCTCCTGACCTGATACCAATCCGCCCTACGCTGCGCATACTCATACACCTCTTCTGCACGAAACACGCCGCCAAATCGATCTCCATCCGCAATCACCGTAGCCATTTCTTTGGCATGGCCCGGATCAATGAGGTAGATCTGGCTTAGCTCGCGCAGCGCAGCAAAGTACGGCAGCACATCTTGGTTCCGGAGCGACCTCACATAGTCGGAATACAGATTCATGTCAGCAATGAGCTTGACAGCGCCGTCGGTACTGACACGCTGTCTCTTGAGGTGTTTGCATATCGCCGTAAAGAGCCGCTGGCCAACTTCGCCGTTGAAGACGTCGAGCATCGACTTCTCCGTCGTGCCAATGAGCATGTTGGTGTGTGATCTGACGAGGTCGACAATGCGACGAGCCGTAGGCGTCGGTCCGATATCCAGCTCCGCCATGGATCCAAGCGTCGCTCGGTGGGACATTCGATGGTTCCCATCGTCCACTGGTATGCGAGGGGTAGGATTGTAGTCTGTGGGCTGCTGCAGAGTTCCCTGGAGGTATTCGACCTCATCCATGAGAACGTCGATGCCCTTGTTCAAGCCGGCCGCCACGCTTTCATCAAGCATCTGCTCAAACTTCTTCTTGGCTAAGCCGGAGGGATCCAAAAAGTCGTTCTTGTCAGCAATCTTGGGCGTTGCCAGTTGCTGCTCGTAAAAGACTTCAATCATCTGGGATATGAGGTCGCCCACATTGACCAGCTCAATAAACATCACCAACGGCGCCACACCTTTTTGGTCATGATCGCTAACATCTCTCGGGTTGTACTGAGACAAGTGATCTACAGCCATGTCAAAGCCTAATTTGACGTGACGCTGTCCGAGGATACGAACGAGCGCAATGAATATGTTGGCGCATTGCTCCTTGGCTTCTCCTCCAACCTGTCCGCCTAAGGGAATAAGCACCGCGGCTCGCCCAAGGCTACTCTTGGCCTTGTGCACCAAATCTAGAGCTACTTCGATGCTGAATAAAGACTTTATGCCTTCCAACTTGGAGGCCATTATGGCTGCTTTGGCTGCAAGCTCGTCAGTCGGAGCTTTCGCCCCAGGCATGGGACTGCTGCCCCGTCCTTGGATTTCATTGCCCAAGCCTGGAGTCTGTGGCCGGGAAGACTGAGGGGTCAAGACCGCAGACCCATTTGCAGTAACTGCGGGCGAGGATGCCGGTTTCGTAGTCGCAAACGGAGAGCCGATGGGAAAATTGGGCAGAACTGTGACGGGCATCATAATAACCTTCTTGAAAGAGCTCAAGAAGTCATTCTTCTCCGCAGAACGATTAATGTTGGACATATAAAACGACTCCAAAGACGAGTCTTGTTCGGATAGCTTCTTCTCCCACTGGGAGACCTCTATTTCCGCCTGTTTAGTGAAGAAATCCAACTCCTCCTGCAGGTATAGATCGAGGTGAGGCTCAAACACCTTCAACGTCAGCTGCTTGGCACGCTTCTCAATTTCTCCTTCTTCCACAGGCCCTTTTGGAGGTGTAAGTGATTGGAAGAATCTCATCGTCTGTTCGAATATGCCGGAAATGGCCTTGAGGTAGGAAAGAATGCTACGCTCGTGCGCCTCGTCAAACATGGGGGTTGTGTATTCGGCAATGATGTCCTCCGCAACCTTTTCGGTGAGCCCCCAGAACACAACGGCAGGATCGGGAAAGATTCGTTCCAGAATGCTCGCTTGCTCGTTGACCTTGAGGAGCACTTGCTCAAAAAAGCGACGTGATGGCTCCAGCGTCACATCGTCTGTAAATGCCTGGTTCAAACAGTCCATTGGATTGTGCACCATGTCACGGTCATTGAAGAGCGGGTGCTTCTGTATAAAGAGCTCGATTCCAGTCTTGGCGCCATTGAGCGTGTGCAAAACATGAGCATATCGGTGCATGCGCCCGTCCACGTCCCAGAATTCGTAGCCCTGCTCAAACTCTCGCAAAACAGCGGCCTCGAAGATGTTCATCATTGCCGTCAGCTTCGCATCTCTGACGGCCCATCCCTCAGACCAATCGCTCCCCGCGAATTTGTGCAGGTTGGCCAGCATCTGGGCCTGCTGCTCGGGATCTATAAAGGCTTTGAACACGATCGGGTCCGTGTGCGACTTGGCCTGAACCAGATCAAAGTAGAAGGGCGCAAGAGCTTTGTAGATTTTGCCATACTCCTGCCTTGCCCCGCCTCTGATGCTCTTGACGCGCTTGAATACGTCGAGGTACGCCGCGGGGTCCTCAGCAGGATCGCTTGTCCCAATTGTCATGGTTTCGAATCCGTCTCTCAGTTCTGAAGCAGGTCGCTGTCGACGTTGTTGTTCGACCGTGGCATCGAATATGGTGGATGATGCGACTGCGTTCGTCTTGCCATCTTTGGCCTGGTTTGCGGCCGCCGCAGCAGCTGCAGCTTCTCGCCTGCGCCTGACCGACTCTTCAAACCTCTGTCTGGCCTCTCGCTCGTCCCAGCATCCCATGCTCTTCAGTCGTGATACCCAGCGAGTATCATCGTATACCATCTCTCGCAAGCGGTGGGAAACGCGGGCACAGCGCAACTGGTCGGCCACGGGCAAGTAGTTGAGGATCGTCACCATGATTTCTGTCCACAACAACACAGTTAGCTGCCATTGAGCTCCCCATATAGCCCCGTAGGGCCAAGCAAATCAACCAGGAAGCGAAACATTACCTGCTGGGAGCTTGGATCGCGCATCGAGCTCGGTGGCCTTGAGAACGCCCAAGATGCTGGTCCGGTTGCGAGGCCCAGGGCCTCCAGACCGATACATGGTGGCGATAGTTGGTGCACAGGCGATGAGGCCTGCGCTATTCGTACAGTTTGTGGTACGCACAACACCATCGGCGTCTGCTATGTAGCTTCAGGCGAGGCGAGGCGCATCGTCGTGATGCTTGTGGGCGAGAAAGTTGTGCTGTTTTGGCGGTGCTGAAACGCTGAGACGGAGGTGTAAGTGCGTATTCGGTAAACAAGTATCGCAGGTGGGGGATTTTGGCGGCGTGAGTTTCACCGAGCTCTTCTAAAAACGGTTCTAATTTGCAAGTACCTCAGCACCAAGTCTTGCTAGCGGTGGTACCTGAGCTGACATTGTTTGCTAATAATAGCAACGCTGGAGATACCCTGCAATTTATCTCATGATGTACAATGGAATCGGATGAGAATCAAGAGCTCATTATTAGCATATCTCTCTTTTATCTTTAGTTGATGTATGCAATTTATTATCTATCATCTATCGAATTTTTAAAAACTCCTCAATGATGTAGCGCATGGTAGCGTATGAAGCAGAAGAACTGATGATGGTATGCACCAAACTGGTCAACCTAGATTGTTTCCTCACCCCAACAAACAAAGGAATAAAAAAAGGACAAAATGTATCCAAAAGCTTTGGGAATAATGGAAATAATAAAGAAAGGTCTCGCAATGCGATAGGCCTTTACAGTTCCTTCTGTATCAACTCAACCTAAATCCTGTGCACGTATATATGCTGTAAAAAATAAATCGGCGCCGCAATGCTAGGTATCATGGCCAAAACCGCCCCCCTAATCCAGGAATGTGAACAAATGAGTATGCAAAACATTCATGGCTCTCGTGGCATCGCGAGCGTCAATGACACAGGAGATGTTGATCTCACTCGCCCCTGTAAAATCCAATGCGTTAGTCTGATAAAAGGACATGCTTAGTCTGGGTGGTTTTGCTTACCTTGAGAAATCATCTCGAGATTGACATTGTGCTCTCCGAGTGTCGAAAACATGCGCCCAGCAACGCCAACCATGTTCTTCATGTCTGCCCCAACTAGACTCAAAATAGCCATGTCTGTTAGAATGCTGACATCTCCACACTCCGCCAAGTCCCGCTTCGCAGTCTCAAACGCCTCCGATCGAATTCCGTCAGCGTGGATAGCCATGGAGACGTGCACCTCAGACGTAGAGATGAGATCCACGGAGATGGACTGCTTGTCGAGGATAGAAAATACGCGGGCGAAGAAGCCATGTGAAATGGACCTCTTGTTTGAGTGGACGTTGATGACGCTGATCTGATCCTTGATTGTGACGGCAGTTGGGCGCCTGGGATTCTTGAACAAGGCCCGTTGCGAAGGTCTTGATCGATGCAGCTGCTGTGCTGCCGACAGAATCGGGTCCGGAATCACTACCGTGCCGTTTCCGCGAGGGTTCTTGACGTTCTTGATGCGGATAGGGATGGGTGGATGAGCCCGGATGACCTGATCCATGGTAAGATGGTGGATGACCTCGGAACCGTAAAACGTCAATTCGGCGGCCTCTGACGGCGTGATGGATGGTAGCAATCGAGCCGTGGGGACCTTTGAAGGGTCTGCTGTGAAGATGCCGTCGACTTCTTTCCAGATTTGCAGCTCATCTGCCTTCAATCCCACGGCGCAGAGGGCCGCGCAGAGATCTGTGTAGCCGCGACCAATATCTCCATCAATCAAGCTGCCAGGGACGTTTCCAAAGAAGCCCGTGACAACTGGAACCCGGTGCTCGCACGCGGTGAGCTTCTTGAGAAATCTGCTTACCGCCAGCTTGTAAAAACCGGCATCCAGGGATGGAGAAGGGGTGTCATTATGCAAGACATCTGACAGGTCCACATATTCAGCGTCAACTCCTGAATCTTTCAACAATGTAGTCATGAACAAGCAGCTGAGCTTCTCGCCGAAGCTGATGACGCGGTCTTTTGATCTTGAGTTGATTTCAAGGTTGAATCTCTTGGTGGCCATGATGTACTCAATCAACTCCTGGCATTCTGCCTTGAGCTTGGCTACCAAAGCATCTCTCAACTCTGGATCCTGGACAAACGTCACTGTGGCGGAGACGTGGTCATTGCAAACATCTTGGATGAGCCCCGCAGCCTGCTCAATCAACTCTTGCTGCTTCTCCTCGGAGCTGATGGGCGTAGCAATGTTCTTGAGTTTTGTGTAGACAGCAAGTAGCCTAGATAACGAAACAATGAGAATTCCGCTTCAAGATGCAACGGGTCCAACATGGATGGGGGGTTTCTTACCGACTTGTGGTGCCCTCGGCCTTCTTGCCCGTGCTTCGAGCAGAGCATACAACAACGACTCGGTTCCGCGAAAGATTGGCCCTGTAGCAATATCCTGATGAGCTAGAGTCCATACATTGCGCGACTCACCATCACCGCATGTGAACAAACTTACTTGACAATATCACGAGCAATCTATCATGAGAGACCGCGCATCAGCATTGACTCATTGACACCCCGCAAACTTTAAAAAAAAAAGAAAAACCACAGAATGAATTCAAAATAACCTCGACTCTCACTCACCTTGTCTGGGAATTTGCCAACACTCGTGCCTCCAAACTTCTGAACCACCCAGCCCAGGTCGGACGAATTATCACATGTCGCGCTGCCCATGGTGACGATGCTTCCTTGCTGCTAGCGACTTCGGATTCGAAACTGAATCCGCTAAATGGCCACTTCTGCGCTCCACTAGATGGATGACGTTGTCCTGGGTCCCAATTCCCCCTTGAAGAACAAATGAAGGAAAAAGAAAAAAAGAGTAAAATTGAGTGAGTAAAATGTTCAAGACACGAAGTCAAAAAAGATAGTGGCGGTTGAAGTATGTACTGTAGTTAGCTTTTTAATAGAATAGAAAAAAAGAGAAAGCCACAGATCGAAAAAGCCTCCAATGGCAGAAAAGGTAAGGGGAAAAAAAAAGGTTGCCTCAGCTCAGTCCGAATCTCCAATGAATCGAAAGAGTCACAGATTTAGTGGAGGGGCGTTTCGGACACCGAATGGTCCAAAATCTGAGTGATGGAGCCGGTTTTGTATTGTGGCGTGGGCCGAAGAACGGCGAGTTGAGTCTCCAGTTTTTTTTTCGTCCGCTCCGAACAGGGAAAATCAAGAGGGAATTTTCAATAGTCAAACCAAAGTGTGAACCCGGCACGGCAAAGCGGTTATACTGTTAGTCGTCGTATTTATCAATTGAGTCCTGATTTGGTGTCTATCTCATCATTGTGTTGTTGTACGTGGATGATTTGTGAGTCTTGGTGGTGAGTCTCAGATAAGGCAGACCCCTGGGCACGAATCAAACCACTGCCGTTGAACGCATCCGTCTTACTTGGCTGTGGCGGCTTACGTACAGAAGAGGGCAATGGTAGCAGTCATTGTCCTATTGCAGCCAGTAGTTACAAAGATATTACTCTCCTTTCTTTCTTTCTCTCTGACTACTTCTCCCACTGCAATTATTAATTCACGATTTGCTTTCGTGAGACGCACTACTCGTCTTTTCGAATGTGTCATATTCCCTTCCTTACTTGTGGCGCAACGCGGTGAACCACAACATGCATGACATACCTAGTACTCTGCTCAGCTATCATGATATCAAATAAAAAGAAAAAAACACATCTGCAGCAGAGCATCCCGTTCACACCGTATCCGGAGAAACAGGTGCTGAATACGTCGTACACCCTATCCAGTAATTGCCAACAACCCGTCTATTCCAACACGCCCCTTGCCATGGTCCTCCCCTCCAATAATAAAAAAAGAATACAACCAGCGGGAAACAAGATGGCCACCGCAAGGCCTTTGAAATATATAGCAAGAAGCAGAATAAAAAACACCAATCCCCCGGCCGGAACCATCCGTGCGGAAGCCTTTTATTACAGTCCAGATGTCGTGTCGTCGTCCATTCGTCCGATCATCACAGTGATTAATCCGTCTCCTATCGCAGCGAGCTTTGGTCGTGCTGATCTTGGCCCAGACCAGGAGCAATCCGCTGCGTAATTAACTCTCTCATCCCTCTTCATTCCATCTTTCCAATATTTTTGAAACTCCTTTTCTCTTTTTTTGCGAGGCAGTTCATGTGCTTTCGTGGAGGTGAGAAAAGGGTTACTATAAGCTTGCACCCGCTGTCAGCTCCAGCCCTTGGCCTTCTGCTCCTGCGAAAGTGAACTTGTCCATGGGAAAATCTTCCTCGGGAGTCCGAATTCCTATGCCACTATCATCGTGGGAATCGGCAATCATCGGGGCCGAGTTGGTATTGTTTGGTGGTGGAAACGGCGCTCGGCCTGGCTGCGTGTGTGATACATGGGCTACGCTCACATCGTCGCTGCCACTGCTGTATCGAGAAACCTGTCTGCTCGTGGGCTTGCTGGAGACCTGAGACTGAGGTTCTGCTGTCGGTATGGGTGCTTTGGCACTTTCCTTCATGAATCCGCCTTGCTCGGCCAGGAAGCATGTCATTTCATCCACCCACGTCTTTGTTACCCACCAGGAGCCAAAGCTCTTACCTTGGGCTAATGTAAGGTCTCGCATGACGGCGGTTCCAACTCTTTCAACACACCACACAATATCTGCATGTGATGCGTAAGGGAACTTTGCTGGGAGGCTCTGCAAGAAATTGACCCATCTGTCCAAGACGTTCTGACCCGATGTGTCGACGCCAGCATCGGCCTCCGCTTGGCGACCACTGCGTGTAACCACGTCCCCATAGATTGTTAGACATTCAACCTCCCAAGGAACATTTGCCGGATCTAGCAAATCTCTAATTTCAGTCACGAGCAAGGTGACGACGTCGTCCATGCCGCGGGTTGGAACGCACTCGGCAATCTTGCGAGCACGAATCATGGTGATCCAGTCAACATACATCTGGTCGCGATTGGCTGGGTTTGAAAGCATGTTTGCTGCAGCATGTGCCGTTAGATTCACACGCAGGGCACGATCCAACAGGCCTGCAAAAATGGCAGCCGGCGATTCCTTGGCCGTAATAACGTGCTGTGGCTGGCCTTGGAATGAGTCTCGAATATGGGGCACCAATCTCTCAGAAATGTTGCGGAGGGTATCGAGAACTGGCTTGGGAACGACTTGAAGAGTCAAGCCAGACACAATGCGCATCATTCGTTGATATAGAGCAATGTCGCATCCTTCAATCCATGGGGCAAGGGCGGGGTGTCCAAACAACTTCTGGACGGGCATGGTCAGTGTGCCCTGGAAAGACGTGTATAGGTGGAAGAACGTCTTTTCACGGCAGTACCGAATACATTCTACTAAGGATGTGCAGTGTGATCGGTACAGAGCAGAGAGCGATTTGGCTGCATCGGGGTCGGTTCCATGGGGTAGATAGGATTCAATCGGAGGCAGTGCAATTGGCTCTGATTGTTCGAACGCGCTCTCATCAGGGGGCGGAAACGCCAGCTGCAGCTCCGTCTTGTTGGATGTAGCGTTCACATTATCAATGTTGCTGAGGTCGGGGTGATTATAGAGGCTGTGGGATCTGTTTGATGACTTGGTCGGTAGGGGGTTGATTTGAGGTTGTGTGGCTGTTTGTGGTGAGGGCAGTACATCTCGGCGAACATTGTTGTTACCAGGCTGTGTTGGGACGCTGGAGTTGAATCAGTAACAAGTCTTGATTTTATAATTCGCATCGTAGTCTCGTCCTTTGACTTACCTAAGGCTCTGGGAAAGAGCTGCTGCTGCTTCTGGGAGCGCCCTCGGTGGCTGCGGCTGCGGCTCCTTCGCCTCTGGCTGATCCTCAGCGAGTGCGAAGTTGACGTAGTGATATTTTGATTCTCCTCGAACTCCAAGACGGCGTGTCTTGAGGCCGGGGAAGAGAACCCTGACCAGCTTTCCGAAGCTAGCTGGGTTCAAAACTGTAATTCTTTCGGTGGCGCATCGTGAGGCATAGTTGGCATATACTCGGCCGCGAGGAACGGAGCCCTTTCCTTTGGAACAGACTGAATTGATCCTGCAAACGCACAAGGTCAGAACAAGCAACATTAAACACATATAGCACATGGCGCATACCACAACATGGCAAAAACCTGGCGGGTCCGCTCTGAGTTGGGCCCTCGCTCGTTTCCATGCAGTTCACGTGCCACATCCTGGAGACTGCGATGCCGGTTCGCGCTGTAGAGGTGCCTCATTTCCAGCTCGTTGTTTGCACTGGATCTCGTGGCCGTCTTGACGGCACCGGCGGCCCCCGTCATGGAGTCAGCGTCCTCGTTCTCTTCGCGGTCCAGCATCTGGCTGTCGCCCTCGGTGAAGCTCGCATTGGCGCCGTACTGCTCGGCAGGCAGCGGATGCCTCGTCATATTGTGATGTTGTTGATATTGCATATGATGGGCCATGGCAGGTCCCATGGATCCGTCCATGGAGAAGTCGTGGTTCGAGGATTGCATGTGGGTCGCCGCCTGCAGGATCATGTCTTCAGGGGACATTTGCGGTGCGGCGCCCATATCTTTCGAGTGACCGTGGTGCTCGCTGGGGATCCATTGACCGGTATAGAGAGATGAGGCCTCGGCGAAGGCGGTTTGGTCCAGATTGGACTGGGTAGCAGCGCTGTGAATCGACGTCGTGGAAGCGCGGGAGAGAGGCCGCTTCCTAGCCTTGGCGGCTGCGCGTGTCGCTGAATTGTCTACAGGAGAACGAAGAGTTAGATGTCAGCGCCGTGAAAGGGATTCAAAGGAAAAGCAATTGCACAGGCCGGGGAAAGTATACCCTGTTCCATGGTGAGAGTCTGGCGTGGTTGAGTTTCAAGGGCTGAAGTTTGTCGTCGAAATGGCTGCTAACTAGACAACAAACATTGGCTGTGGACCGGAGACACGAGCAGGTTTGGCGACCCGGATCTCGCCGCGACCAGACGCGAGCAAGGGTCAAAAAAATCCCAAGATGGAAGCGAAGAAGGAGCTGATGCAAGCGACTTTGCACAGGAGCTGCACGGGCGATTCTGTCGATGCGCGCGCCTGGTGGTTTGTGCCGAGTCGACTTTTGGCTGCAGCTGTTGTTGTGATTTGAATTTCTGTTGCGAGGCCAACGAGAGGAGAAAAGCAGACGGGCAGACGCAGGACCCCAACTGGGCAAGAAGCCAAACTAGGCAAAACTAAACAAAAGGCAGAATAACAAACTTTGCGACATTAGGTAAGCAGGCTTGCGCACTAATTAGGTGGAATTCCAGCTGTGGCCGAATTGTGAGGAGCGGGGCAATAACAAAAGAGATGGAAGAGGCTGTCATGTCATACCTTATAATTTCATGGTGGCTTTTCTAAATAATATACATGCGTCAAGGGATGCAGGACAAACAAAAAAATAAATAAATAATACTGTTATTGTTCTCTTTCTTATCTCGCCTGCTTGACTTGTACAGAATACGCTGTTGAAGATGAAAGCACATTACCACCTTACACTTAGTGCCTTAGTATAGATGATTTCATTCAAGTGCCTAGCTCCCGGATGCGGTGCCGGACAGCGCTTGCAATACGGTAATACTCAGCTCCGTACTTAGGCATCATCATTCTGAGAAATACAGTAAAAACTTAAGAAGCGGTATGGCACCTTTTGGCTTGGCTACCCAGATACTCTCTCCTGCTCAGTTGTTGTTCAGGTTAGTAATTGTCACTTTGCTCTCAGTCTGGCCTTAGTTCCCTGCATGGTACTTGTTCAAAGTAGATAGGTGATATCACATGCGCGTGCTCATGGTCCGACAGCCTTTGTCGGGTGCTCCCTCGCAAGCTCTCCAAGGGGAGGTCAGAAAAAGCGAGACCGCAAAATAAATAAGTACATACATTCAGTAATACAAGCACCTTATCAACTTATTGAGTAGTACTTTTATAGAGCAGAAGAACGCCTACTAGTATTCAGCCAGCATATATATTTTATGATGTAAATATAGCAGCAGTTACTACAGAAATATAGATATAGTAATAGTTATTAAAGAAATATAGATATAGTAGCAGTTATTAGGGAAATGTAAATATAGCAGCTACTCCCCTTGTAGGCGTATGATTTATCTCGTAGGTGTTCGAATTCTTGTCGGCCTCGGTTTTTCTGTCATCCGCTTGCTCTCCAAGTCCAAGACCTCTCACAACCCCTTGCTGCTGACGTCCCCCAAGTCCCCAGGGGACAAGACTAATGCCCGGAATACTACTGGGTAGTGCGGAGTAGTCGCTACGTATAGAGTACCTCGAGTCAGCACCGGATCGTGACGAGCGCTGCGCTGTACAGGTACGCATCTTCTACGGCGTTCTACCTCCTGTCGTAAGGCACATTCGGGAAATGCTCCGCCGGGCTCCATCTCGCTGCGTTATCTGCTGTCTTGACGTCTTCCATTGGTCTTCCATTGCCGTATTTTCAGGTTGCTGCGTTTTCCCCTCCACCACACCTGAAGCGGCACCGCAGAATATCCGACCCTTCCATCCAAATGATAGGACGTCATGTATCTCGACCAAGGCGTATACCCCTCACTCCAGCCAAGCCCTGGTGGGCTGAGCAGGTACCTTGCCGGATGCCGACACCTCGGCCCTAACACAAGCATGGCCCCAGTTTCAGCACGGAGCAGATCGACTCAGCAGCACACGTAGCCGGTCCATTCCCTTGCCAAGTGCAACCTGTTACTTCCACAAGCCCCAAGCCGCTGACGCTATTTATCAAAGCTTCCTGAAATCTGGGCTCGATCAACCTCTTAATACCATCATCACTCCCATTCCTGCATCCACCCTTATTTTGTAACTTTTCTTCCTCCTCCTGCTCTACTCTACTATCTCGAAGCACCTCACCTAGCGCTGCTATCACTTATCCATCTACACCTTGTGCTTATTTATTTCTTATTTTTATTTGCGGGGACCTTTTGCTGTCGTCGCAAGAACCTCCACGTCGACAGCTGCGCAAATTTGAGCATCAAGCTTCCAACCTAAAGCAAAATGGCGTCTGCCCAGGCAAAGGCTCAGGACTACCTGAGCGTCATTGATAAGGAGGTTTGTCTTCTGCGCCGCCTCGGCCAATGCTATACCTTCAATGGAGTTCTGCGTGCTGACTTTGTAAAATGTACAGCTCTCCAAATACCCCGCCCTTAACAATCTCGAGAAGCAGATTGGTGTCCCCAAGGCCTATGCCGTCATCGGTGTTGCTGCTCTCTACTTCTTCCTCATCATCTTCAACATTGGTGGCCAGCTCCTCACAAACTTTGCCGGCTTTGTTCTTCCTGGCTACTACTCTCTGGGCGCTTTGTTCTCCCAGTCCAAGGAAGATGACACCCAGTGGCTGACGGTGAGTTACTTATGATTGCCCCTGCACAATGCGTCTGCGCGGACCAAAGAATCACGGCGACTAATTCTATTTTCCAGTACTGGGTTGTTTTCGCTTTCTTCACCGTCGTCGAGGGCTTCTTCAGCATTGTCTACTGGTTCCCCTTCTACTTTGTCTTCAAGTTCATCTTCCTGCTGTGGCTGGCTCTCCCCACTTTCCGGTAAGTTTCTCTTCCAGAAAACTTCCACGTGTAGAAAGATCTAATTTTTTCCCCCTGTAGCGGCGCTGAGGTCATTTTCCGATCTTTCCTTGCTCCTACCCTCGGCCGATACTTCCAGGGCCCTGGCACTTCTGCCGGTCTCCGCTCCAAGACTGATGCCTTTGACAAGACTCAGTAAATTATGCTAGCTTGAGCAGCTACTTCCACTTGGTCGCAAAGATCAACCACTTGCTCGCCAAGTCCCGGACCAGGTGCTGTAGACCCCAAAGATGGAGGACGGGCCAGATTGAAACAACCGATTATTGGGAATAAAATGGGGTATCACGGAATCGCCGGCACATGTTGGATTTCCGGAGAAGGATTAGGGTTATCTGAGGAACCAAGAGCTTGGGAATCAGGATTTCGATAACGCATGTTTGTTTAGAAGGTGTCATGAATTGGAAGTTGTAGGGCGCAATCGAGTATCAGTTTGAAGATGAAGAGAGAATGCGCATGTGACAATGGAAAGACGCTTTGCGTCGAGCAGTCCAGCTACTGTAAACCTGAAGTGAGGTAGGATCATGAGCTCTCCGGTCCAGCCAATGACGCCACCATTCGACCGCCCAAGACGCTACCGCATTTCACTGCCAATTATCCGGAGCATATATTTAAGGTACTGAAAGCCACAGGTTTATTTTGCAGCACTGTAAACCGAAAAACAACACTCAATTTTCTGCGTTTTCGCACGTGCGCATGCGCATTCGGTGTGCCCTCTGTCTCTGTCTCTATATCGATGGTGCAGAAATGTCCGGGATACGAGGTACCAGCTGCTGGATTGCGGATTACGTGGCTGTGCGGGTGAGCTGCGCCTCTCCCTGAGTGCGGCCCCTGCGCGCTTCGATAACTGCCACCCGCCTGATAACCGGCATCTGGTACTCCGTATTATCGTGAAACGACGATCTGACAAACCATTGAAGCGGAAGCGAAGCCGACAACGCCAGCTGACGGCTGGAGAAGGAAGTTCTTTCTTTCTTTTCTTTTTCTTTTTCTGTTCTTCTTTTCTTCTTCTTGAAACATTGCAAAGATCCACCATGATATCACATGTCTCCTGGAGATCGACATATCACAATTAGAAAAAAGAACATGCCGCATTACTAGAACGACCTTCTCGCAAGCGACAACCCAAGATCACGGAAGCCCGCACGGCATGCGCCTGTGATGCTATTGACCCCATTGCAATCGCGACTTGCGGCCTCTCTCGCGGGGCTGCTGGTTGTTTTGATGCTCTACATTCTTCTCTTCGCACCCACCGCGGCGCTCGCTCTGGAGCTTGCAGCACCTCCTCTGTCCGACTTGACGACCCCGGCAGAGCCTCTGCGGCTGGACGCTGAATCGCATTCCTTTTACGAACCCGATTTTGCCTTGTTTGACCGCGGAATAGTCGGCCGAGCCCCCGTCGATTCGACCCCTCTACAAAACAACATCCCGATCCCATTGAATCTTGAGCCTGGTGCCTCTGCCTGTTATGTGGTGCAGAAAAGCGTCATCTTCAGCGGCAGTGGAAGCTCGGGCTCTTCCAGCTCCAAACAAGAGCTGAAAAGGGATGATCAGGGCTTGGATATCCGTGCCGATGATAATAATACGCCAAATGACGACCAAGGCAGTAGTCCTACAAGAACTCTCTACCTGTCTGCAAACACCTGCCTTCAACCTCATAGCACATCTTCGGACACAGCGACACCCCCGCAGCTGCGCTTTTTCATCTCTACTTCTAGCAAAGATGGATGCCCCGACGTGACGAAACCTGCGGCCGGAGTTCAGTCAAAGGCATTTGTAGAAGGAGCTGTCATGTACAGCTTAAACGCAACAGGAGACGTATACGTCACCGTTTCAGCCCCCAATGTCACCAAGGATTTCCAAGGCATATACAATTTTGAGATTGCAGCATCGATTGATGCATACTACTACCAATACAACTCGAAGGATGGCCAACTGTTATGGATGGACAGTGATGCCAAATCTGCCCTGCTCCAGACGGCGGCTTTGACAAGCAATACGAGCCAGATTGAGTCCATCATGAACGCCGGTCCGCAGTACGAGCTTTATGTCCAGGGCAGCAAGGCGCCCATTTTAGACGGGCTAACGCGTTCGGTTTGTGGAATGAATAATGTTGCCCAGATTGCTTCGAAAAGACTTGATAATGGACAAATGAATAACAATGAATTGGTTCGAACCAAGATGACTGACAAGGGCCCGGGTGGCTGGCCAAGGCAACAATACTATTTTGAAGGACTCAACTCCAGTTCGTCATATTCTGGAATCTTAGTCAAGGTGGTGAATGCAACAACCAATTCCAAGAGACAAAACACAGGGGTGATTGGAGGCGGAGGCACCGTCTTTCCGCCCACAGACTTCCAGACCTCTGCAGGTATGACTTTACTTTTCACATTCTGGGAGTTGAAGATAAGTGCAAATGTGCCATGTACTAACAAACTTGATTAGGAACAAACTGCAATCTCATCACCGATCTGGACTTTTGCGACGACGTGCAGTGGGCAGCTCCTGGGAACAACAAGTTTAACAATACGGAGCTGGGAAATCTCTACGACGCGTATGCCAAGCAGATGTATGCCAACTTTCAAAACGTGATGATGCAAATTCCGTGTGAAGCGCCGTCTACGCAGCGGTATTCATTGGCGGTCAACTGCAACAACTGTACAGTGGCTTACAAGCAATGGCTCTGTGCCGTCGCTATCCCCCGTTGTGAGGATTTCTCAAAGCAAAACAACTACACCATTCCACGAAACGTCGCCCAGTCCTTCCCCAATGGTACTTTCCTCCCTGATGCGCTGAGACAAGAGCTTATGAAGACGCCGGCTTTCAACACATCCCGAACCACCTTCATAGACGAGGTGATCGCGCCAGGTCCCTACAAGGAAATCTTGCCTTGCGCGGATCTCTGCTATGGGGTTGTCCAGGGATGTCCGGCGGCGATTGGCTTTGGGTGTCCCGAGGCTGGCAAGCTTGGATTCAACGTGAGCTACGGACTACGAGACCCTAACGGCGGAGCAGTTACTTGCAATTACCCAGGAGAGCCGAGAACTCAAGTCAGTGCCTCGGGAGCAATCAAGCCTAGCCTGGTGCTCCTTGTTACGGCTCTTGGTCTTGGCTCAGGTCTGTTGCTATGATATGAAGGGTGAGAAGAAGGGCAAAGTGGTATTTATCCCGCATGCAAGGCGTTCATGGTTAGCGTTGACAGGGTTTGAAGGGTTGGTTCACTTTTTTGAGAAGAAAGAGGAGCATGGCGTTTTATGGGCGACATATAATTTGACCAAGGCTGTTTTATGATGAGGCTGGCCCATGGAAGACCAGCGGCTCTTTTTGAATAGAAGCCTGGAGATTGGCTGGCGATTTGAATCACGCCTGTGATGATTGGCAATATCAAGAGTATAGAGAACGGAATACAGGCAAATGCATGCATAAACAAGAGCCGAGAACCGTTTAATCGTTGACAATGGTGGTATTACAGTGGCCGTTTCATTTGACCTCGGTTTATGGATATGTTCGTCGTCTGTATCGTGACGGCTTTGGATATGTTATTCCTCATGCCGTATCACCACTCCCCCGCATGGAGTTTCAATGCCTTTCCAATTCTCAATGCCGTTTCGGTATCTCTCCCTTCACGGCATATCCTTCTTCCCATCTTTTGTCTTTTTGTATTCATTCACAGTGCTTTCCAGCGCTGCAATCGTCGCTATAACGACACATATTCCTGTCAGCTTCGGCTTCCTGCAAGAGAATCTGGTGACATAAGGAGTCATTCTTTCTCACCGTCAGCCTCGGCGCGATGCTCATCGGCCTCGAGTTTCGTCCAGGTCCAGTATGCGACCTGGTATGTGAAGACGGCGAGGACGAGGACCTTGCCTATTGGGCGGGTAAACGTCTTGTAGAACTGCGCCTATTGTTGCACACACACACACACCGCAGTTAGTACCGAAAGAGGATGAATGATAATGAGGACAGGAGAGAAGAGGCTGCTAACCACTGGACTCGGCTGCTTCGTCGCATAGCTTCTTGCCTGTCTCGCCGCTGCGATGCGCGGAAGACCAGCAACAGCCGCTCTCTGGCGCAAGACGCCCAGCCCCAAAGCCGGATTCATCGTTTCGGCGTTCGAATATCCCGGATCGCGAGAGTCGTCTCGGGGAGATGCACGTGTCTCAATGCGTGCGTTTGCCGGTCATTGGGCGCTGGAGCGCATGTTCGCCGATGGAAAAGCTCCAGTTCTCTCGGGCTCTGTCATCATAGGGCCGAAAACTGTAGTGCAGTTTTTAGCATCACGGGCCTGCTAAAGAGGGCGCTAAATTCTGTTGCCAGATCCGAACCATGCAGACATTGAGTACATCGATCATGCACCATGTGGCGGTGCAGACGGACTGTACTTGTCAAGTACACCCTCTGTTTGGCGCTGGCTGCCCGCTAAAACGGCCTGGAACAAATGCGCTGTCGCATCTAATCCCTCCACCAGCCCATTGTCCAGCATGTCGCACCCCGCAAAGGGACACCTGGGGCTGGACCGTTTTTAGGCCCGATACACGCCACACATGCGCTAGCAGCAACCTGTGCTCATACAGGTCGTACAGGCAGCTCCCCAGGCACACCGCAGGCTACACAAAGGTACCGACTACCTCTCCTGCCGCTCCCCGTAACCGGTGCGGGCTCGTATCCGGAACCTCTCCATCGATTAGATAGCGCCGCGGCTATTTTCCCTTGACGACACATGTCCTTGTCCCAGATCCCTGAAATCAATCTTGCTGGCCATTTACTTCTTCCTATTCCATTCCTTTCGATTTTCTCTATCGCCCTTTTTCGCTCCTTCGTACCTAATTGACTTGTTTCGCGGTTCCTTGCAAAGAAAAACAAAATCTGTCCTAATCCTAACGAACACTCTTCGGATTTGACACGACATCCGAAATAATTCGCCCCCGTCTAATTAAAGCTTCTGGTATAAGAAGTCGCATCACCCGTCTGGGCGCAATCTCTCCAGCTGCGTTACACTCTAACGTTTTACCAATTTCCCTCAACAAACTCATAAATCACAATGGTAAGCATCAATTCAACATCTATAAAAATACAAAACAAGTCTAACAACTCCAATCCTACAGGCCCAAACCCTCGAGCAGCGCCGGCGCAACGCCAAGTTCGCCAAAGACCAGGAGAACAAGATGGGCAAGTCGGAAGACCAGCTCAAGAAGCGCACCAAGGAGACTCCCAAGTCGCCCATCTCCATCTTCTGGCTCGGTACGTCCAATTCGAATTTCCAATCCTAAACTTGCGCTAACTTGCGTGACACAGCCATCCTTGGATTTGTCGTCTTTGGCGGACTCGTCTTTGAGCTCCTCTCGCGCTTCTTTGGCATCTAGTTCGGGTGCCTTGAATCTACCACCTGCCGGACACATTCGAATCGAAACAAAGCGAAAAGAACAAAAAAAGAAAAAGGAGTTGAAGGCCTGCGAGAAAGTGGCAGAGACCTTGATATCATAGAAGAAAGAAGAGCGAACATGGGCGTGGGAGGCGACAGTGAGAGCAAAAATGATGGCCTGTGAGCGCCGTCAAGTGTCTTGGTGCTGCTGCCGCCACGATTATTACATTGTTATTTCATTTGCGTATCTTGCCTTATTTGCGACATGATCCTACAGTTGGTATCATGGGGGTTTACGGCGCATGGGCATTGTAAATCTAGTACTTGGAGATTTTATGAGAGGGGAGATCAGAGAACAAGAAACAAATCATTCCATATGGTATCTCCTATGAGTCCTAACTAACGCCTTATAACCTTCATCCGTTAGTCAACGTGATGAACAGATGCAAACATGACATGCAATGCGAAACGACAATGCTGTATGCAGTATAGTACAAGTGATGGGTTTGCCAAAGCATCATCGCTTAGAGGATGTGGCAGCCCTACGCACCCAAGCCGCGGCGCTTGTGGCCACTCTCCTTGAGCATCATGCCAGCCTCGAACTGCTGCTGGATGGCTGCCTCGGCGCGGACCGATTTGCCCGGGTTGGAAGCCATGCTGCCTGGCTTGGTGGCATTGACACCGGCCTTCTTACCTCCGAGCAGTCTAAGGAACTTATCCTGTCGAGCTGCTCCTCCCTCGAGGCCTTGGATCTTGACCTGCTCGGTCGTCACCTGCGCAGCCTTCTCTCCTCCCTTCGTCTTTTTCTCCTTTTTGCTGACTGGCTGCTCAGCATTCTCCTCGTCTCTCTTTCTCTTGCTGTTAGTCTTGGCCTTGGCACTGGCTGCCTCTTCGACGGCTTTGCCCTCCTCAGCCTTGGACTTGGACTTCTTCTTCTTATCTTTCTTCTTCTTCTCGCCGCTGTTCTCCTCCTCAGTAGCCTCAGTAGCGCCGTTGGGCTTGCCCTTCGAGGTAGCCGTGGTAGATTTAGCAGCGTCTTTCATGACGGCATCAACGTCCTTGTCATTCTTGGAATCGGCATCGTCGTCATGCGTGAGGTTGGAAGGGAGTTGGCTGTCACCATCCTCGGTAATTTTCTACAGGCAAAGTCAATAACAGGCGCAGAGCCATATGTGCACTAGGATGGAAACTTCGTACCTTGAGAGCCTTTGCCACGCGCTTGGCCAGCTTGTCGGCGTCTTCAGCTTGCGCCAGAAGCTGCTTGGCCTCGGCTTCAAGCTTGTTGGACTCTGCCAAATTCTGGAGACGCTTCTTCTCAACCTCCAAAAGTTGTTTCTCTAGCTCCTTGTCGCCCTTCTGCTTGTCATTCTCCTGCTTCTGCTTCTTGCCTGAGATGGGGTTCTTGGCATCATCAGAAGCTTCTTTGGCCAACTTTTCTTCATTGGCCTTGCGCTCGGCCTTGCGAGCCTTCTTCAGAGCCTTGCGAGCAGCTGCGAAAAGTTACGATGAGCTTGAAAAGAATTGTAAAGGTCATAGGCAATGCAGAAACATTGATTGAAGCACCAATATGTGACTATCCGTAGAAAAAAAAAAGAGCGACGAAAAACCTACCTCGATCGGCATCCGCCTTTTCGTTGGTGGCAGAATTACCCATGATGACTTGCAGATCAGGGAAAATCGAGACAAAGTAGGTTGAAAAAGTCACAGTGAACGGATTCCTGTTTATCCAGAGACTCAGTCGTGCGTAGTTGAGATTGCGCGTAGGCCAAGTTGAAGTTTGAGAAATCTTGGTGGCAGCTGCATGCGATCTGCAGCTAGAAAGAGCTGCTGCACCAAAATAAAAAAAATTATGGGCTTTCTGCCGGGCGGTGAACAGTACCCCACACTAAGCGTAAGGCAGGTACGCAGCAAACGGGAAGCGATTGCCGGGCTGAAGGAAGGTGGGGTGAGAAGCTGTGGTACCTGCCAGAGTAGCGCGAGATCAGGAACGATACGAAATACTCCAGAGATGAGTTTTGGAAGTGATTAACGAGCGGGAGATTTGAGATTTGATGCTTCATGACAATGCAGGTGGAAATGAGTTAACTGCATAGTAAGCAGTACCTAGTATTGATATATTAGTAGGTAGTAGGTTACAATAGAGTGCTGTTGTATGGTAATCAGTACGAATGTATTCGAGGCAGCTCGCAAAAAGGCGAACTCGTTAGATTATGAATGGCAGTATCAAGGCAAAGTGTTGAATCGCGACTCATTATGTGAATAAAAAGGTGACTTGAAGTCTACTACTGCGATCTGCATCCCTTCGTTTCAAGCATTGCGCCATCCGGTTCTAACACCTCTGGATTTGATGAAGCTGAAGAGAAGGAGAGCCATTGCTTCTCTTCAGTTAGCCCTGGATTCTATCCTACAGGGTTCTAGCTGAGGATCTTCCGCCTTACTCGCTCCACCCTAACTCCTACGTACAAACGGAAATCACTGCCACAACAATTCGAGCACTTTGCCAGGAAATAGTTACAAAATGCTGCAGTGGATTCTCATGCCAATTGTGCGTAGCATGACATGTAACCTAATTATGCAGCAAGTTGTGTGCCAGATCCTTCATGCAGCCCGCCTGGCGCGAGGCTTGAACCCACGATATGATCGGCCTGTCCACTCCCACAAATCTAGATCAAGAGCCACAAAATAAAGGCCCCTGTTCATTATCTGCGGTCGCAAACCGCAACCAACACACATTTGTGTAACTGTCGATTTTTAGCATTAGACGTAATGCAAGGGGGCTGCCGGTTTCCCTTAGTTTACATGCAGCAGCTACACTTAGGGCAAAGGATCACTCATATCAACTTCCGCTGCCAGCATATCAGGAGTTCCAGTTTATTTAATTCAAGCTATGTACATGTACTAATCAACTTCATGATCGCTGCTGTATATCTTAATCGTTACCAATGAGAAGAGGTGTAGTGTTCATCAACGTCTTTATGCTTTCCCGTATATGCGCCCGCGCCTTAAGACAACATTGAACTCAGATAGTATAAAGACATTGTATTTCAACGACAAATCCGGTGATTGTTGAGAATGAGGCTTCGCCAACAGAAGAAAAAAATAACAAAGAAGGTAAAAGGCTGAGAAGAGCAGAAAGAAGAGCAAGGAAGAAAGTATATATAAGAATATGTTCATGTGTCTTCATGGAAAGATGGGATAAGGGTGGCCAAAAGTTGGCCCATCATAAGCGTAGGTATTCTCGTCCAGGTAGCCATCGTTGGCTCCGCCGCTGCTATAACTGGGGGTCTGGCGCACATCAGAGCTGAAAGATGAAGAATAATTCCTAGCGGCAAAGCTGTCTTCTAGGTATGTTCCCTGCCCGCTGCTCTTGCGGCTTTCGGCCTCATGTCCTCGAGAGACGATGTGGCTCAGGCTCACGCTGCCCCATGGCAGACCTGAGGGCTCTGGCTCTGTATCCACGTCGTCTGGCTCGGGAATGCGGTAGCTGTTGCCGGCATGTTCTTTGTCTTTTGCTTCACGCTCTGCTCTCTCCTTTTGCTCCTTAACTTTACCACCTTTGTAAGTAGTTAGCAAGCCGACGCTTAGAACAAGTAATTATTAGGATTAGGTTGGAGCGACGTACGGAACTTGCGCTGTGCAATGCGATTCTGTATCCTCCTCCTCTCTTCTGGGTCTGTTACCTCAGACCACTCGGCGTCTTTTGCACTTGCTTTACTTTTCTTTGGTGGTGTAGAGCAACTGCTGCTCTTATGTGATGAAGGCTCAGGGCTTTGAGAGAGACTTCTGGATCGTTGTGTTGCAGGCATAGTAATAAGACAAGACTCTGCCCCGAGGCCAAAACTGAATGTTTCAATCGACTGCTTGAGACTTTGAGCCAAGTTACGGAGAGGGCGTAAGTTTTTTGGTAGGCGCCGTATGGTTGAACCTGGATTTTATACCCGGAGTCGTGTCAATTGACAGGCGTGTTCGACTCAGGTTCAATGTGTTTTCAAAATAAAGCACGTGCTAATTGGAGTATTGTATCATTAAAGCGAGCAGGATATCTCATGCTCAAATAGCCAGAGGAGAAATAATACACGGCGTGATAAAGATAATCCTTGGTTAGAATCGATTACAGAAGAGACCCAGTGGATAGTGGGAATCAGCCAAGGCTTATAAGTCAAACAGCGAGGCAAAACCAAAGCATGAGCCGTGAAACCGACCCAAGCAGAGCCCCAAGAACCAGAACGACCCAAATGCCAGAATAGCCCCGGCTCTAGCCCCAGCACCCGTCGGTCATCGAGCAGCGACAGCCGTGATTCAGGAGCTAAACGGGCCATCCGCCTGCTTACCTGTACGGACAGGGGACTTGTTTAGAGCCATTCACGCCAAGGGATCTGCGGTACGCCCTTTTCAGGCTCCACTGCGAGGATTCCAGGGTCCGGGCTGGTAGTGGCACGGAATCAGCGTGCGCGGCATCGTGTGTGGACGGAGAACGGAGCCGATACTGGAGAGATGGGATGGATGGATGGAGGGATGGATAGACTCATGGACCGATACGGAGGATGCGAGGCCTTGGAGGGAGAGGGCGTACAGGTAACAACGGTGACGTAGCAGTACTAGTCTGTTGATGCTGTTTTGAAATCCAGAATTCACACGGCCGATGCACCGAAGGATCACAGGCGAGGGTCACCCGGGGGCGGGAAAGGCCCGTGAGTTTGAGCGCAAGAAGAGTGCTAGAACAGGGCTAAGTTGTTAGTGCTAGCGCTGGTTCTCGTGCGAGTCTCCTCGGTATATTTTGTGTGTCCGTCCTTGTATGTTCCAGCATGTCCTGGTAGGGTGAGAACTGCATCTGGAACCCGGCATTGAGGATAAAGCGACGGGGAGGTTACTCCTCCTGGGCAGGGGATCGTCAGCAGGGGGGATGCCGGTGTGAAGCATCATCTCATTGCTTGTTTTCTCGTTGCCACTCCCAGTGCCGTCAAGTATATGCATCTACATGTACCTAGCACTTGCTGCCTGGTGCTTCTGCTGCCCTAAGGCATCCACCTAGTAGTTGGCAGCAATTCTAGTACGCAGTCTAACGGGCGTGATAATGACTCCGAAACAGACGTCGGGTTATTTGTTTGCAAAAGAGCCATATGAGTAAACGCCAGAACAGAGAGTACAGGCTAGAGGTATTTCCCAGCCCTGGAGGGCTGCAGTTAGTGCAAGTAACATCGAGGCATCAAACGAAGCGGCACTAGACCGAAATACGGCATGATTCAAGTCAAACAAGGTTAGAGATAAAGGTTAGCACTCGATATAAGCCAATCGTAATATTGCAGGTTTGTCTGGTGGGGCAAAATACCCTGCTGGCCAATGTTAAAAGGACGACCTACGTACCGACTACGGAGAGCAGAATACTAACAGCCCTTCGCTGCATTGTGGCTTCAGCCGCAGCTTTGGGTTGAAGCGAAGGAGTCCCATGTCAAAAAGAAGGAAAAAAAGAAGGGGGCATTCGATTAGGACACAGTAGCTTAAACTTTTAGATACTGGCTCGCTGTGCCTTTTTGCCCTCTTCGGCTTCGGTTTGTCACCTTCGGCTTCGGTGCCATATTCTGTGCACATGTTCACCCTCTCTTCTCTTGCATGATGGCGGTTTAGACACAGACGCCACCTGCATGTGCTTAAGGATACGAATTCGAGACTTGACGAGACTTGACTGCCCAAGAATTAGAGCAATCTTGGCGATTGTGAGGCGTGAATTGTGGCCAATTGTGTGCTAGGGCCGCTGTAGCTCTGCCCATGAAAAGCCCTGGACGCTATTTATAGGTGACTTAACGTTGAGATGAGTTCCAAGTCTAGAGTCGCTTCGATACCGAGCAGAGCAGTTTAGCACTAACGTCAAGTTGCTCCTTCCCAGCAACTGCCATACTGCAGGTCACGTTATGAGTAAGGTACCAATGTGCACAGACTTCTCGCAAAGCTTCCTTCAAGTTCTTTCTCAACTTCACTCCACCATCATTTTCATCGTCAGCCTCGCATCCTGCCTCTCCGCGGAGCTGAGTCTCTGCAGTTGACAAGCAACACAGCCAGAATCCACAACCCATACAGTTTCGACTTGCGACTAATACTATTTCCCTCCAGTTGCTAGACTAACGCCTAGCCCTGTCTTGTGCTGCTAGGATGACTCTTTTGCCGGCCAACGTTAATCTTTGGGGGCCGCGCACAGGGCTGGCACCAATGGCAAACAGCGTTACAAAAGGTCCCCGCCCATTGCACTCCAGCTCTTCAGCCCAATCAAGGATCCCCGACTAATAAAGCGAGATATACGACGGGGTGCCAGGCGTCACATCCCCTTGAGACTTTGCGTCAGCGCAGCCCTCGTCCTGTTTTTGCATCTCCGCTGGTTGACGTTGACGCATTCGGGTGACAGAACCGAATCATTAATCGTCACCAGCCACGCCTGCTGAGGCTTGCTCGCGCACGTACACACGCACGCAATAGCATGGCTCTAGACGATGACAAATGGACACGCGCAAGAGTGTGCTTCGTAATACACAACCTAGACGATATAGCTACTATATCGCTGTCATTTCTCATTCTCTCGTCTTAGCATCAATAAGCATGCTTGGAAATCCTTACAGCTCGGCATCTGCTCGACGCCTTATGGTCGACAGCGCAGACACCAGCTCACGAGCATGTTTCGTTCCCTCCAATTCCACCAATACGAACGAGCCTCTATTCGCATTGGTCAGAACACTTTCTCAGCTCTGAGTTCAGGAGGGTTGCTTCATCTCAAGCCATGCACGCGATGGGGTGGTACGTGCAAAAGCCACGCGCCTCACCCCACCGTCAACAGGCACCACGGTGCCAGAAGTCTCGCCTTGCTCATCGTATTAGGATGTCTCATGAATTCCCATGGCTAGGATAGGCTATTAGGCAAGCCAAGTGAACATTTTCTGGGCATTCGACGTGAGATGTGGCGGCGACACCGAACGCAGTCGGGCTAATAAGATCGTGTGTTGCTACAGAATTACACTTTGTGTGGTTCAAAATCACCCCGACTGGTACACCAATCGCAATTCTATCGGCACTCGCAGAAAAGATGGGTGTACTTGCTGCCTAAGAGTGTTGCTACGAGGCAAGGCAACCATGATGATTGCCTCCCCCAGAGTCTAACACGCTATTGCTTCTTCTCGCCATAACGAATACCGGAGAGATCACGGATGGGAATGCTAGGGCATGACTACACTTGAGGCTCTTACCGAGCATTGACCACTAGCTCCTCGCTCAACCCTCCCTGGCGTTGATGAGATGGGTTAGAGAGTGTGGCATCGTCAACGGCGCCCTCCCGACATCTCTCATGCCGCATCGTGGCTCTCACCCTTGTCTAGGAAGAAAGATCTATTCAAGGAGCCGAGGCAGGATACACAATGCTAGCTCCAAAGGTGGTATTGAGCCAACGCTCGCGCGAGTCAACAAACCGCATTACTAGTAATGCATGTTATAAACACATGCTGCGATATGTCGCGTGCAGTTTTCACCATCCCTGCTTGCCATGCGTTCCCATCCTTTGAGCTAAAACGCGGATGCCCTTCTGCATGCTCCGTAGGGCTGCCAAGAATACCACGGGTCAGGTCGGTATACAAAAATAGGGCATGTAGCTGTCGAAAAGAGCATGGTGATCTACACTAACCCGCGACAAGTATTCAGGGCGAGAGAGATTCTAATCTCAAGAGTTTTCTATTCTTAGGTGTTGCAGGGGTTCCTCTATTTGATCTACATAATAGCTTGGCTGTCCTCGAGAGCCCCCACCCAGGACGGACACCTACATGATTCAGTGTAAAAAGAATGAATGAGCCGTAGATGCTCGGCATACGTTGTCGAGTCAATGATATCGCTGTCTTTCTGAATGACCTCCTCACGCTATGCCTCATTTCTACCGGGGAATAATGCATCTGATCTACCCTAGTTTTCAGCTGAGAGCTCTGGTCCCTCTTTCAACTACTTCTTGCCTGGTTTTGCCCATCGGCCGCGCATCTCGGCCGCTTTGCGTCTTTTTTTCTGTTGCTGGTTTTTCCTTTGTTTTCTTTAATTAGCATCAACAGTTGTCTTCCAGTCGGCCGACACTCCGTCGCATTGGTTACCCCGGTGAGGCGATAGCTTGGGATTGGCATCTTCTCAGCTCAGAAAGAGGGGCCCCAAAAGTTCGTGGATGGTAAGGGGCGAAACTGTGAGTACAACGGCTTCTTTGATCCAATAACTTCTCAGTTCTTTATTTAGAATGACAACTTTTGCCTCGAATCTACGCTATAACTATGCGTTATGCGTTATGCGTTATGGTGAGAGGATCTGCCAAATGAACTCGGACAACTCCCGAGAAGCATGGAAGGAAGAGAAAGACTCACAAGACATGTGATGGGAAGAGTCAAGTCTACTATGTGAGTAACAGCAACTTATACATTATACGGAAAAGTAAAAGAAGAACACTTCATATGACATACGCGTGGGGCATTTACTTGGACATGAATCTATTATTTTCCATCTTTGGTCAGTTTCTCCCAGCCTGCTTGGGTTATTATACTCGAAATTATTGATATTGATACACGACGCAGTTATCCGCACGACGCAAAACGCAACGCTCAACAGACAATCTTCAAAATACCGTCACCGTCACGGGCTCTCCATCTCGGCTAGCTGTGGCGACATTGTCGCTGGCCTTGGTACCACGGGCTCATCATGGCCAGTTTGCCCCATCTCCTGCGGTGGTTTTGGCGGTACCCAGAACCCAGACATATCGCTATGTCCTCCCATATATGCCTCTTGTGGGACTGACGAGGAAGCCATGCTCATGTGCGCGTTAGAGGCGTAATACGCATTAGGGGGGTGAGCAGGAGAGCCATATCCACCTGAGTGTACAGGGACTGGCACGATTTGCGGCTTTGCCGACTGACGGCGAAAGTACAGTAACAATCCGACGGCAAGAAGCAAAACTGCCGCGCCGCCGATGGCGATTCCTGCTATCGCTCCGCCAGACAGGGAAGCCGAGCTGGACTTGGAATCCGGGCTCGGGTTTGCATCCCCAGCTGCCGTAGTCGTAGAGCTCGGAGGCTCTGAAGTCGTTGACGCTGAGCTCGTTGCCGATGCTGGGTTATTTACCGTAGTTGTTACCACCGAAACGTTGCTCGTTCCACTTGGTCCAAGGTCCTTGTATGCATCGCAGTCGGGCTTGGGCTGCGCGAGGGGGCATTCCTCTGCGAAGCAGATTGAGTAGAGCTGGCCGTTGATAGGGGGCGCGCACCGCACGGCGTATCGCGCATTCATAAACGTGTCGAGTGTTTCCGCATCCTCTTCTGAGAAGCCAAAGTACTTGCTCGCTAGTGTGAGCTGTTCAACGAAGTATCCGATGTGCGTCTGGTTCAGGTTCATAAACTTGTGGACATAGGCCATGGAAAGAGGACCGCCGCTGTCGGCCGTCCGCGGAAACTTGGGCGCAAGACTGCAGCCGTAGACAAAACCAAACGCCGTAAACCAGTGGGTGAAGAGGCGGCTTGATTGAGAAAGACAGTAACGGTAAGTAATGGTAATTATTGAGTGAGGCGGCAAAGAAGCAATGAAGACACTTACTACTGATTCGTCGACTTGTCTATATTGACGGAATTCGCAGAGCCATTCAAGAAAGCCATGAGTGGCCCGGTAGCTCCTCCATCTAGCCAGTCAATGCCCACAGGCTGATTGTTCAAGTTCGTCGTCGCCTCTATAGTGTTCCATCATGATGGGTCAATAAACGAACAGCCAAGTTGGGGGCCTGTACAACTACACCGAGAGGATTGTCTTACTTGAGCCGTCAAACCAAGGTCGAAGGTATACACCAATCCCATCAAAGTTTCCTTTGTTGAAAATACCGGTGTTCTCGTCGATTGGGTTTGGAAGACCATCACTTCCAGCATAGGCGAGAGTGACGATGCTCTGGACGAGGAGCAACTGCGTGGTGACATTACTCTCACCGTACCGCTGTGCTGCGTAATAGTCGCATATTGATTCGTTACCGGCTCTTTGGGCGAGAGACTCGCGCCCTGCGGCCAACAGCAAGACGGCGGCGACGCGTTTCCACAGCATGTCGAGCCCCCTACAGGTACAGATCTGATGGACAACCTGTCATATGTCGAAGCAGCAGAAACAGATGATGAGGCGGGACAACCAGCGACCCGAGAGTACGGATTGCTTCGTGGTAATATAGGGGGCACCCAGCCGGGCCATTGCATTCTGGCCGGGTCAGGGCCAGACCATATTCATTTCCTCTTAGCCGCACCAACTTGAATCCCAAATCCCACGGCGTGCATATTGTGGCGGACGAGGCCTCGCTCGATTTGCTGGACCGGGGGCAGCCATGGCGTCCCTGTCAGCCCAATGCTCGCTTCCTTCTCGAATAATTGCCCCCAGCAAGGCTGCGTCTAACGTTGCTGCTGCGGCGCCCCCCATGTGACTGACAGCTCAATCGCGCTCTTTTTCAGCTTGTCGAGGCAACCAGCGGGATGGCCTCTGTGAATGGCCATGTCCAAGCAAGCCCAGAACTGCGGCGCTCCATACCCAAACGAGATCACCGACTAACACGACATGATGCCTAAGTACATGTACACTTATGTACGAGTCTCGCGCTATCCCGTGTTTTCGGCTACGACTTGGCGTTCCAATCGGCACTTGGACAAAGCAGCGCGGTTGATTGGAGAAGAGGCGGCAGCAAGCCCTCCTGCAGTGCCAATGCTTATATCTGACGGCGGACGTGATGAGTGACTTGTCCAGATGCCCAGGTGCCAATCCTTTGCGGCTGAAAGATGGCTTATTCAGTAGTCGAGCTCGCGAAAATGCAAGGGGGGGGTCGATGGTTTAATCTTACCGTCAATACTATCGTCTTTAGCGTGCATGTCGGCTGGGGACTGCCAACAACAAAACAAACAAAACTATCTGGGCTTGGCGATAATTTCAGGCAGCCGTTTTCTTGTCGGTGAGACATCTTGTGATTTATGATGATGGCCAGGACCGGGTTTTGTGGCAAACGCCATGATTGCTTGGTATTTTGGCGTCGTGTAAGTTGCGGCCTAGATTATGCTTAAAATGACCCGGCACCAATGGTCGGCTGTCGCTACTGAGCCAAGCTACATAAAAAGGTTGTGTTTTGTTCATGATATCCCAGGTGACTTCATTTGTGAAATAAGAGTACGAGTAGCTATCCTATCATTCGCTGTAACCTCGTTACCATTGTCATAATTGTTGGTTAATATCTCAACCTCTTCTATTATCAGCTCCTTCTCTCCCGTCATTCCTGTGGAGTACATGTGGTGATGAATGAATCAAACACTCTCAGATAGTTTTTCTCTGACTCATTTTTCTAATTGCAGTGTTCATCTTGGATTTGGACGAATTATCATGATATAGAGAATCTTGGATCAGAAACTTTCAAGGGGTCAGCCTCTTTCACTAGGAATCCAATTACCAGGGATAATATTAATAGAGTGACTGCCTGAAAGTATGCAAGGGGAAGCTGCAGCTACTTCTGGGGATTCATTGTCCGGTTCCCTAAGTCGGCTATCCAATGTCTTACACCATAAATAATATGGGGATATAGTAATAGGTAGCAGAGAGTAGAGATAGCGACTAGCAAATACCAGAAAGAATGGCTGCGGTAGCAGCAGTGGCAGATACTAGAGCAGTACAACAGAAGTAGTGGACACTTAGTAGGTAAACAAATATAGCGGTAATAGCAGCACGTAGAGAACTAGATCTCTACATGTAGTAGACTCAGTTTCTGGACTACTGTCTAGCAAATGTCGGTTTCTGTCCTACTCATTTACTCGGTAGAGAAGAGTGCACTGGTGTAAGTTGACAATATGATCCGACCCAACATCAAGCGGGCACCCTGGACGCTTCCTCGCTACACCATGAGATTCATATAGTTCCATCATGAGGCGGCAATGCTTTAATTGCTAGCACTAGAATAACAACAATTGGTTACAGAGTTTTCGTAATATACAATGCGCTAGCCGTCAAGCGACCTCCATCTTAGAAGCCTGATAACGCTTCCGCCTCGCGCTCAGCTCTCCGCTCTACCGACCGTCTCTTGAAGCGAATCTCTGCCCTTCTTCTCTCACCACCATCAATCTTGCGTCCTTGACGTTGCTCCCACATGCCCTCCGTAACCTTGACGATTGCACCGGCCTGTTGCGGCAAGGGTGTCGCAAACGGCCCCGCTATTGACTTGAGTCCTCTAACTGTGTAGCCATTGGGTCGAGGGAGGATTTCGGAATCCCCCAGAGCTGCCTCTTCGCTCCGAGGCACATTGACCACGTATTTCGCATCGCTGACAATAGAGGCCGGTGGTGTTGCTACCTTGAGCAGAGCTTGGCCGTCCGTGACATATTTGAAGTCTCCGCCAGGTCCCAAGGCACCCTTTCGGTATCGCTGCATCCACTGCAGCAGGTATCTGCGGTTGCGGGGAGGCTCGATTCCAAGCTCCTTGAGTTGTGGCGAGGTGAGGGAGAAGAGAGACTCCCATGACGGGAACTTGGAGGCGTGCTTATTGAGGCCGCGGCCAATGAGCGTGAGAAAGGTCTGGACGTCGGGGACGAATGGTCTAGGCTGTGGGATTGTCGGAGCCGGCCTCGTCTTGTGAAGCCATCGTGCTTGGTTTGCGCCCAGGAAGCTGGTGCTGCGAAGGAATCGCAAGGGTGGTAATAGCCCGTTCTTCATCGTGACTGCGTCGAGGAAGCCCTAACATTTGGTGGTCAGCGGCATTGACAAGGCACATTGGCCGCTAATTCACGAATAACAATAACATAAAGAATTACCTTGAACGGTGGCCGTACAAAAAACCGGCTGTTGACGGTCCTGGCACTGCAAATCCTCTTTTCGAGCCCAGCCCGCGCAAATGCTATGACATGCGAACTTTCTTGGTCTGATCCATTCGATTTTGAAGATATTAGCTAAGCAAGGCTAAGTAGATTAGTGGGGTGGTAGCCACACCCTGTTTATCGGTGTCATTCCATTGGTCCATTTGGATTATCCAATTGATAAGGCCTGGAATTACTTCCGGCTGCCTTCCTGTCGAGTACTTGTCGCATCATCACTCCTTCACATCTCCGATTCATCATGACAGCGCGCGCATCCCCCATGCGTGGTGCTGGCTTGTGTTTGAATCATCCAAAATAATCCAAAACGCGCCGGTTTAACGAGATTTATACAGTATGTTCCGCAAGAGGGCACCGCGCAAGCCCGCGGCGTGGCCCACCTTTGACATTGGATGCGATGGTGAGTCCGTTCAGTAGCCGCTGTGTTTCCCTGCAAAGTATTCACAAACTGACGTTTTTTCCATCTTTGAAGATACCCTTCCATCTGCTTTTCTAGAATTTTTCGACTCTCTATCCACTCAAGGTCCTTCCGGACATATCAGAGATAGCCCTGATAAGGTCGACCCCCCCTCGTCGAAGCGTCGCAAAATAGACCGTGAATCAGGCATTAGCATCTGTGTCGCCAAAGCCGAAATATCATTCTCGCGCCGATGTGAAGAGGCTTCAAGCCCAAACCGCCGTAGTGTCCATCGTGGTGTTGAATCATTGCTCAAATTCGGTCTCCTTGGCGAAGATTTATTGATCCGAACGCTACCAGCCAGTCGCCTTGGTCAGTTCGTTGCGCACGTACGTCTACGACCGGGAGATGCGGACCGAAATGCCCACGAGATATTCGATATCGAGAAATCAAGTCTGAGGAGGACAACCGTAGGCGCTATTTGGGTAGGCGCCGATGTTGTGATCGAGCTTCACCAAGGCGTTGCTTCCATGACCATCTCTCTTCAGCTTTTCTGGAATGAAACATCATCCCCGTATGCGCCGTTACGACGAAAAGACGAGCGCCGATGCAGTGAGAAGCTGATTAATGCCTTCTTTCCCCCGCAATGGAGGACGGTCAACCCCGCTTCGTGGTCGCCGATGGATTTCTACAATGCGGCGCATGTACCACCAAAAGATGATACCAGCTCCCTTTCCATTCATGTTCCTGGTTTAAACGCCACCCTTTTTCCCTACCAAAAGCGAACATTGCAATGGCTATTGCGTCGAGAAGGAGTGAAGTGGACCACGCAAGACACGGCTATCCATCCATTATTGGAGGAGGAGCAGAAGCTGGACCTAGATTTTTTCCGTGACGTAAATGATGCCGACGATCGCAAGATATATCTTAGTGATGTATTCCAAACCGTTACTCGAGACCCTACCCCCTACTACCAGGCCAGCCGACTTGTCAAAGGTGGTATTCTGGCGGAAGAAATGGGACTGGGAAAGACCCTGGAAATGATTAGTCTCATCCTTTTGCATAGGCGACAACCAGAACATCCTCTGGATTTACTACCAGGCCAGGAGAACCTTGTTCCTAGCGGCGCAACCTTTATCGTGACTCCGAAATCCTTGCAGCCGCAGTGGATATCTGAATTATCTCGTCATGCTCCAGGATTACGTGTAAAACATTATACTGGATGTCGAGGAGTTGATAAAGAGGACGAAGCTCGACTTGTAGCTGAGCTAGCCGGGTATGATGTGGTGGTGACGACTTACAGTGTGTTGTCCGCGGAGCTTCACTTTGCAATCAATCCTCCCGAACGATCCAGGAGGTTTGAAAGGGCATATCGCCGTGTTATTTCACCCCTCGTCCAGATATTGTGGTGGAGAGTCTGTCTCGACGAAGCGCAGATGATTGAAAGCGGTGTCAGCCAGGCGGCGGCATTGGCGAGAGTAATCCCTCGAGTGAATGCTTGGGGCATCACTGGAACACCAGTGAAAGATGATGTAAAGGATCTACTTGGTTTGCTGTCTTTCCTGAGATACGAGCCCTACTGCTCTACGCCGCAGGTCTGGCAGGCACTCACTACGCATCATAAGTTATTATTCCAGCAACTCTTCCAGTCCATATCTATTCGGCATACAAAGGCGCTGGTACGGGATGAGATATCTCTGCCACCACAAAGAAGGTTCGTCATAACGATGCCCTTTACTGCAGTAGAAGAGCAGCATTACCAGTCAATGTATAAAGAAATGGCGGAAGCGTGCAGGCTCAATACAGAAGGTGGTCCTTTGGCAGAGGACTGGGTTCCGGAAGATTATGAAGACGTTATGAGACTGTGGCTCAACCGATTAAGACAAACTGCTCTTCATCCGGAAGTAGGTGTCTACGGACGACGAGTACTCGGAGGCAAGGAACGTCCTATGAGAACAGTAGAAGAAGTGCTGAGTGCTATGTTGGAGCAAGGCGAAACTGCTATCAGGAACGATGAGCGAGCGTATCTTTTGAGCCGACTGTTTCTGGGCCAATTGTTTGAGAACAGTCCTCGGGTTAGAGAGGCCCTTGAGATTTGGGAAGAGGTGCAAGGCGAGTCTGCCAAACTGGTAACAGATGCCCAGGCAGCACTTCGAGAAGCACTCCGCGAGAAGAGAGGAGTCGAGGATGTGAGCGATGTTTCGGAGAGGGTACAGGATGTGTCAGATTCAGACATTGAATCAGATGAAGAGGCCGAGGAAGAAGTCGGAAGTAGAGGCAAACTGGGCGAGCTGCAAAACCGGCTAAGAAACAGCCTTGAGCTGCATCACAAGGCTGTCTTCTTTTGTGCCAACGCGTACTTTCAAATCAGGGACAACCAAGAGATGACACTGCCTGACTCGGAAGAATTCCAGCGTCTCAAGAAGCTTGAGGACGACGGCTACGAGAATGCCAAGATGATTCGAAGGAAGATTCTTGGGCAGGGCCATCGCAAAGCCATGCGATTCGTGAAGAAAATCGCTCTGAAAGCTAACGATCAGACTTTTGTCGAGATACCAGAGCTCATTATGAAGAGCGAGAAGGGCATCGAAAGCGGTAACATTGTCGACAGTCTCGAGACCCTCTACGATGAGCTCAACGAGCAAGCAAATATGATTGACGAATGGAGAGAGCAAGTTGTCCAGCTCCTTTTGCGCCCACTCATTGACGAAGAGGAGAGCACCGAGACTACCGGAGAAGAGCTCGCAGATTCTACCAAAGTTCAAGAGGAACTCATGGTCTACGTTCAAGTTCTCCGAGCCATCATCGCTGACCGTCAATTCGTCATATCAGGTCAAACGAATGGACTGGTGACGCATGAGATTGAGACGTCGGTCCGAATGGCAAAAGAAGGAGAGGGGCCTGCTCCTTTGAAACTGATCGAGTTGGTCCATAGACGCGCTGAAGTCAAACCTCGAACGGCCAAAATATCCATGCGCAGCGCCATCAGCGAGCTACGCAGCTTGGTATCGAAACTTACAAGAGACACAAACCAAAGCCAAAGAGAGCTTTTGGAGTCCACCATCGCATCAAAAATGATGAAGACAACCCAAACGCTTCTTGGAGAACAAAATAAAGCGGTAGTTGCTTTGGAAGCAGAAGTCAAAAGCTTCGAAAGAGCTATGAATGCTCGGTTGGATTACTATCGACAGCTGCAGGCCCTCTCAGATGATGTGCTCCCCCTCGAAACCCCCAAGACTGACGAGGCCATTGAAAAGGCGAAGAAAAACATTGAAGATCTTCGCAAAAAGCTGCTGTCTGGCGAGGCCAAGCATCGATACCGTAAGTAGAACAGAAATCATGGTAGCTATTTTTCGCTCTGATACTCACTACAGTGAACAGTGATGAGCCTGAAGGAAACTGGGGACAAGTCCAATGAACCCCGGATGTGCGTCATTTGCCAGATGCCGTTCATGACGGGTGTGTTGACCGTGTGTGGCCATCAATTCTGCAAGGAATGCATCATGATGTGGTTCAAAGCCCACCGCAACTGTCCCGTCTGCAAGAGAGCTCTTAAGGCGGACAATCTTCATGACATAGTTATCAAGCCTCGACAACTGCAGGTACACGGCGAGGACTCGAATCTGCAGAAAGGAGACACCCATGATGATAGCCCGCAGGAGCGTCGGGGTTCTTCAAAGCAGACGGTGCTCTATTCCGAGTTTGACGCTGGACAGCTTGAGCAAATGAAGAACATCGAGCTGGATGGCCCCTCGTTTACGACAAAAGTCGATACCTTGGTTCGACATTTGATGTGGTTGCGCGAGTCTGATCCCGGCGCAAAGTCTATTGTATTCTCACAGTAAGTCCCGTTCTCTACCCTCTTTTTCTTTGCTGTTAAACGTATCTCAACTCACCATTGTGACAATTAGATACAAAGACTTTTTGAACATCTTACGCAATGCCTTTTCCCGCTTTCGCATTGGATACGCTTCCATCGACGACCCCGACGGCATCACAAGATTCAAGGAGGATCCCGCTGTGGAATGCTTTCTTCTCCACGCCAGAGCTCACTCGAGCGGCCTGAATCTCGTCAACGCCAGCCACGTCTTCTTATGCGAGCCCCTTCTCAACACTGCTCTCGAGCTACAAGCCATTGCCCGCGTTGACAGAATTGGACAGCGCCACGAGACAACCGTGTGGCTCTACATTGTCTCCGGGACAGTGGAGGAGTCGATTTACAATCTCTCTGTTCGGCGCCGCATGGAGCACATGGGTAGAAATCTCAAGGGGAAGTCTAAGGAGTCGACTCCGGAGCTTCTGGACGCGAATATTGAAGAGGCCAATACGCTCGAGTTGGAGCAGGCTGCCTTGTCGAAGCTCATGAGCAAGGATCGGTCTGCGGGTGAAATGGTGGATCGAAGTGATTTGTGGGAGTGTCTGTTTGGACATGTGAATGCGCAGCGGAGTTGAAGCTGATTCATGATGAGCTTGATGAAGAAGAGAAGGGGTATGAATATAGAATGACGGCGGTTAGTATAAGGAGAATGAAGTCAACAATGGTATAATAGAGATCACAAGAGATGCCTTTGGCCTGAATTTTGATACAAGCATATAAACAAGGCTTTGGTCTGGAATAAAAATATCATTATCATTTCTCCCCTCCTCAATGTTGTACATGATTTCTTTCTAGTGTTTTTTTGTATCCCAAACCGACCCGTGTCCATCCATTCGAGCCAAAACTCAGCGGTTTCTTTTATAATTTAAGAAAAAAAAGTACCAATGTCTCGGCAATCTCATGGTCGGTCGTGCTGCTTTGTCGGAAGGATTTGGTAAAACGAAAGTATTGCTACACATTACAAGTTTCCGCTACCATTCCACATAGTGGGAAGGCTGTTATACAAGGAAAAAATAACTCCCTCCGCCTTTCCCAAGAATAAGAAGAAGAAAGAAAGAAGGCGCGACGAAACACCACCCGTTTCAGTCCCATCATCTCTTTTTTTTCTCTGTCTACTCCAGAGTCTTCTTCTTGCTGCTGGCGCTAGACTTTACGCGCTTGGCAACAGGGCGGTTGATGTGGTGGTCAGGGATCCAGCTCTCGTCGTAGGACTTGCCGGCGGACTCGGAGCCGGAGAGGGTCTCAGCGGGGTCGACGGGCTTCTGGACGGGCTTCTTGGCGGTGCGAGGTCGCTTGGCCTGGGGGAACAGGGCCTCGATCCAGGTCTTGTAGACGAAGAAGAGGGTGCCACCGAAAACGGCAGTGAGGACAAGGTACAGGAAGATGCTAGAGAGGCAATTGGGGTCAGCAAAAGAAAGTCACAGAGAGAGAGGGAAGACCAGGGGAGGAGTGAATTACATCTGAGGGTCAAGGAAGCTGGTGGGGGCCTCGACAATGGACGTCTCGCCATCGTAAGCGGGGACCTGGAAGATGTCGCCCTTCTCGTTGGTGAAGACGGCCAGCAGACGCAGACGAACATCCTGAGGCATCATATCGAGGGCAAACGAGTAAGGAATCGACTTGGTCTCGCCGGACTCGATCTGCAGGCTGTACTGCACGGCCGTGAGGTTGCGCACGATGCCCTGGTAGGCGGGGGCGCCCTCGGGCAGGTCCTTGGTGGTCCACAGGGCGCCATTGGCAAAGATGACCTGGATGGCGTCGTCCTCCTTGTTGGTGACCTCGATCAGAGCGGTCGTGGGTCGGCCGTTGACCAGCTTGACGCCCAGGATGTCCGAGTCGGGGAACGTGGTCCTGATGTCGGCATTGAGGGTGGCAGGCGGCTTGATATCGAAGTCGGCAGGTCCATCTTGGAAGTCCTCAGGCTCAGACTGTAGGCGGAAACTGCGTTAGTTGAGCTGCGTTATGTTTACATTTCGTTTATTGTCGTGATCAACGCACCTGAGCGACTGCGCCAAAGACCTGCAAGGCCAGGAAGATGAGAGAAGACTTGAACAGCATTGCGACGACGACACGAACCCAGCGGCGGCCCGACCCAATTGATTTAAACCAAAGGGAGAAGGGGAAAAGGAAGAGCAAAGAAAGAAGAAAAAAGATGAAGCGGGAAGAATGGAGGGAGAGAGAGAGAATTGGAGGAGAGGCTGTGGAAGCTGCTTTGTATCTTTGAGGCGGACAAAAATGGCCCCAGATTCCGACTAACGGAAATGTGGCCACAGCTCGTGGCAAGCCCCACCTTATGTAAGGCACTGCGAATTGCCTTTGTTGGAAAGAGAAGGGAAAGGAAGAAGGGGAAAAAGAAGCTTGTCCGGAAAAGGAATGGCGATGGCCCTTTATATTGATATTTGATTCTAGACAGTTGGAGAGGAGAATATTGGAAAAGTAATAGTTTTCTAGACAGTGGGTAGACTTGATAATAGGGCATATGCAGTAATCGATAGATTGGTACCTAGGCATTTATCTGTACTGGGCATTCTATGGTTCAAACATTGGTATTATTCCCCCTCATAACCATCTAAATAACATATTCTCCAATCAAGGGGCAGGACAGAATCCAACATCACCAAAATCCATCATGTGCGCCTCCCTCTCCAGCCTAACAATGATAATAAACCACAGCTCACGAGCAATTATGGCCCTCCGAGATCCATGCCGCCCCATCCATCAAACACATCCATGTCAGTGTCGAGGCTGCCAAACAAATCTGCCTCTGCCGAAGCATCCAGCCCGCCATTGTTACCAGATGTCCCCAAGCCCAAATCAGATGAAACACCGCTCATGCCCATGTCCAGGCCGCCCACACCATCCATTGAGAGCGTGCCATCGCCCTGAACTCCTGCAGCCGCAGCCATGGAATCTCCCACCAAGCTCGCGGCGTCACCAGCCAGGTCCAGCTGCATATCGGCCGCCTGCAGCATTGGCGGCGGCGGCAGCACCATCTGCGCCTCCACTCTCCGATAAAGACGAACCATGATTTCTGCCAGCTCGGCGTCCTTCTTATGCAATTTCCGATAGTCCTCTGCCTCCATCTTCAGGACTTCCCGGAGAGTGAGACGTCGCTGCAGTGGTGGCGGTATGTTGCCTCCTTCATCCAATAATACACTGGTCGGTGGGATATCATTGCTTACGTTTGGAGCGCAAACCAGTGCCGTGACCACGTCGTAAACAACACTTCCGCTGCCCGTCAGCATTTGTTGGCGAATTTCCTCCAGCATCACCCGTAGAAGCCTGCAGGCGCCCACAATTTTGAGCGTGGCAATAATCTGCCGATGCGTATACGAGGTTGGCATGGCCGTCATTTCTGGATGTATACACCACTGAACGAGGGCCTGGATCAGGTGTTTGGTAGCACCCGATAAGCCGCTGCTGGAACTAGTTGCCCACATCTCCAGCTCCTGATGCTCAGCAGCCCCTGTTCGCCTAGAAAGGGGCAAGCTATCCTTCAGAGCCCTCAGCAGTGGCTCAATGTCCTGGTTCTTGGGATCTTGTCGTTGATATGCTCGTAGTGAGTGCTCCAAGGGCTTGGCAACTATTCCCTTTACCGCAGCAAGCATGGTGCTGGCCTCGCCGGAAATAGAGGTGGGCAGCAGGATGAGCTGCAGGATTTTAATAATGGATTTCTGCTCCCTCTGTTCGATCCAGAGGTAGTCGGACAAGAATCGGATCGCCGGGATCAGCGATGGAAGTAGAAACGTGTCAACCAGGTCTAGAATAACTAGTAAGCGTATGATCAATGGGTCGCCACAACCGCCAGATACTTACATTCAATGCCCGACCTAAGGGCGTCATCGGTTAGAGCGCCCTGGCTATATGCAATGACAATGTTTTCAAAGAGCGTCGCAATGAGGAGGTAGAATTCTGCAGGCGGACAAGACGACATCAAATCGTCACCTAGACCTCCCGCATCGCTGTCGAAAAGTCCATGGATCCATCCACTGAGGTGTCCATTCTCCTGCTCCGATACCTGATCCCAACAGACGCTGATATGAGCTCGGCTGATGATTTTGGCAACGTTCGAGTCTGGTGACGTGATGCCAATATCTGCTGGAGACAAGCCATATCGGTAGGCAAACGCCAGCACCAGGAGCAGAATGGCGCCGAATTCTTCGTAGACGGGCTGATACTCGCCTTGGTCCTCGTCATATCGCCAACCGTCCAAAAGCTGGCATATAGGCTCCAAAACAACCGGCAGTTTCTCGAACAAGAGGAGTATGTCTAGGGACTGGGGCTTCTGAACTAATTGGCTGCAGAGCATCTTCAGGGACATTGTTTCCTTGCTGTTGCATAGTTGCCGCAATAACTACATTCGTTAGCATGCAAGCTCATGCCGTCACACTAGAGTAGGAACAAACCTCGACAAGCGCCTGGCACACCGCTCCTACATTGCCATCCATCTTATCCATGTCACGGATCAGCGCTTGTATCTTGTCCGGGTCAGACAGACAGCTCTGAACCAATTTTTCCTTGGAGTATTTTTCTTGTGAGGGCTCATATCCCATTGAGCTTTCTCCTAGGATCCGCTCCACGTGTTCGCGCTCTATGAGCCCGTGCAGGGCACAAGCCGAGCAAAACTCTTCTCGGACACTCTCCGTGTACGGGTTGTTATTGCGCGATTCATCAAACATGAGTGATGCGGTAGGAAACACGCTAGTGTCGACTTGAGAAAGGGCCTCAGTTATACAAAACTCGGCAGATGTCGGAAACCCGGTAGTGCAAAGCTGGGCGAGGATCAGAGGCACCTTATTTATCAAGAAGGACCGTAATAGATGGGCGTCCCTAGGTCCTTCATTTCTGAAGACGGCGTTTGCAAGCAAGTCGAAAGATGCCAGTATCAGATCAATTGCGCTTTGTTGCGTATTTCCCTGGTACCTGTTGTTCAAGTATGAAAACATGGCATGGTCGTCTATCAATGGTCGCCCAACGAGAGAAGCACCAAGGTATATATATAGGCCTGCCCGTGTATTAGATATGGGCAAGTCCGGGATCACCAGGCTATCCAAGCCAACCGTAGAGTCTAGTAGGTCGTCCATGGCAGCATTGGCAGCTTGGTTGTTTTTATCTATCGGGTCCAATGGAGCAAGGACTTCTGTCCTAAACATTTCAAGCTTTTCAACGAACTGCGGGACAGGTTGAAAGATTTGCACAAAAGATGTAAGGCTCTCTGAGAACTGCTTTCGGGGCTCTACACAAAATGGTAAGTAAGTGAAGCGATCGGAGAGGATAAGCTGTGATATTACCTTTAACAGCCGGGTGGCTAATGGCCTTAACAAGAGCCGGGTTATCGACGAGCCGAAGCAACAGAGGGACAAAGGCAGCCCGGGAAACCTCCATCTCGTGGCGAACTTGAGGATCTTGCAAGCCGCCTGCGAGCATGTCGGCACCCAGAGGATTCGACGCGGCGGAGAACAAGGACATCCATTTTGAGATGATGTGCATGAGCTCCAACGCCGTACGAGAGTCCTTGAGAGCAGTTCCTTCCACCACAAGCCGTATCACATGGTAGAACATGACCTCTTCGAGCCATGATGAGCTCTTCCAGAGAGTTTGGGATGACGAGCGGCGATGTTTCTTAGTCTCGCCATCTTGCTGTGCTTGTGCTTGTGTTTGCTCTTGTCCCTGTTCTTTTGTTGACTCTTGCGCCGGTTGTGGTGTCAGAAAATGCAGCGACGAATATCTATAGAGAGCTCGGAGGATGGACGCCGCATCGATGTATCGTAGCTGGGTAAGCACCGAGATGTATGGAGGGATTCGCGGGTCGGGGCTGACGCAATTGGACTTTTGCGGCTGCAAGAAGAAGTCGGCGATGATGTCGGGGGTAAGCTGATGCTTGGCGAAGACAAGCTTGACGTAGTCCTCAAAGGGGCCGGCGTCGAGGCGCTTCGTCAGGCATTTGGAGATGAAGTCGTTCCAGTATTGGATGGAGCCGCGGAGGGCATCGGTGGGCGAGATGCGGTTGTCCATGGCTCGGCGCGCCCGTAGGGAGAGAAGCCGAAGTGATTATATTGTTGAATTGAAGCGTCTTTGCGTGTAAACGAGGAGGTTTTCGCGGTGTCGAGAGTAAAGGATTGTCTGGTATCGGAGCTTGTCATGAACTGTTTGGTGCCCTGGAAGGGTGAGCAGGCAAGTTCACCACAGCCATAGGGCCTGTTTATTCTTGTGGGAGATGTTTGTTTGTGGCTGAGACAAGCTTTCGTCTTCTTCTCCCGCCGCGCTTCTCTTCTCTTCTCTCCTCAACCTTCGCAGTGATGTGGATGAGGCTGCAAGAATTAGAAACAGCCTCGCGGGTCGTGGCGTCGCATCGTGTCGCTCAATACCAGCTTTGTACTTTGTACCCATGGAAGGTGCTGGTGGGTCTCAGCGGCCGTTGTTCCGCGTTGGTGGAAGTGGGCCTAGCAGACAGGGCGCTCCTTCCACATTAGGACAGCAGACCATCATGGCAACTTATAAGCGGAAAGAGGGAAAGAAGGTGTTAACAGCAGATACTTGGGTCGTACCTCAAAGCATCTGGGTCCAGCTATAATTGCCTGTATTACGAAGTATTCACGAATGGTAAGCACTCGTGAGTTTGCTCAAAGTACTTCTAAGTGATGGTATCACGTTACAAGGCCTCAGCATTTCATCAATTCTACGCGGTATTGTGAATCAGAGCTGACTTTATTCAACTTTACTCTACCTGGGATGGATTCCTACAGTAGATTAACTTCATTGATTCATTCACAAACTCATGGGTACAATGAATTGCCACCAATAAATATTTATTTCTATCCTGCTCCAGATGCTGCTGCGACTCGTTATAAGCCAAGGCAGCACCATGGCAACACGGCAATTACCAACACTATTTAATAACCCCATATGGATATCTTTTGAGAAAGCAATTGAAACAGAAAATGGATATCTAACTAAAAACAAAACCGACAAAGAAAACAAGTGAAGAGAACCCCATAGGTCCCTCAAATGCACGACGAAACATCGTCAAATGAGCAATCTAGGTGTTCCATGGTATAACACGCCCCTGCATTAACACAGCACTCGTCTGTCCTTCTACCAGCTCAACCCTTTTTGACTTTATTTCTCGTACGTCGTCATCAAAGTCTTCTTGCCAGCGGCAATCAGGTGAGCATAGTCGGTGCCCAAGAATCGGCCCTTTGCGTAGTGGATGAGGAAGCTAAAGACCTTGAACGAGCCCATCTGGCCGGTGCCGCGGCTTCTGCCCAGCGTGATGCCGACCATGACCTTAGTGCTGGGGGTGTAGACAGGCATGGCGCCGCCCTTGAGGTAGATGGGAAGAGCCTTGATGAGGTGGACGGTCTGCGCATCTGCGACACCAGCCTTGCTTCCCTCCAAGTTGCCGATATCGCCAATGACAAAGATGTTGTTGTAGCCCTTGGCCTGGAGAGACGCGGTCTGGTTGATGTATCCCTCGCTATCCAAGAGAGCCGCCGGGACAAACGAGCTGTTGGGAGTGCCTCCGGTTGTGGGGAGGTAGGCCTGGGTCGTCAAGGTCCTGGTCTTGCCGTCGGAGCTCGTGAGCGTCAAGATGGTGTCGTTGCCCGAGTACTCGACCGCGGTGACCTTGGTGTTGGGCACCAGCTTGACCTTGAGCTTCTCCAGCTCCGTCTTGGTCTGCTTGCGGACGCTGTCCATGACGGGTGGTGCGAGGGGCAGGGAGTCGTTGTAGATGAAGTACACTTCCTTTCGGCCCTCCTTGGAGTACTCAAAGCCCAGCTCGCCAGCAGTCTCGGCGCCCGTCTGGCCACCACCGGCGATGACAATGCTCTTAGCATTCTTGATCTGCTCCTGCACCTCGCGGAGGCGGCTCTTGGTGTGCTCGGTGTCGCCCATAGACTTCCAGGGCATGTTGTCCTTGGATGAAGTGCCAGTGGCAACAACAAGAGTGTGGTAGTTGATGGTGCGGCTGGCACCGGAGCTGAGCAAGACATCAACGGTGTTGCTGGCAGGATCCATGGCACTGGCGACGCCCTGGACAAACTCAAACTTGTCGGCAGGATACTCCTTGAAGAAGGGTCGGAGGTCAATCATGGCCTTGTCGTCGGCCAATTGGCCAGGAACAACGACCCGGGGCATGGCAATGGGCCAATGGAAGTGAGTGTTGGGAGCAACGACAATCATGTTGTAGTCCTTTTCTTTGAGGACAACATTGCGCATGGTCTGGCGGATAAGAGGCGCGGCAGCAAGGCCAACGCCCAAGACGACAATGGTTTTGGTCATTTTTGGAATAGATTTTTTTTTGTGTTTCCTTACTGAGGATTTAGACTCTGGTGGCAGCGTTGTGAGGAGGTGGGCAGGGGTATATATATGTAGATGAGGTGGTTTGTGGTATTATACCGGAGAACTGAACACTGCTTGCGGAGGTAGGGCTCGGGATAAGGCACTTGCACAGGCACGGACACCAGGCTGAATATATACCAGATGTTTGTTCTCTGTTACTCCGCCGCAGCCCCTATACCCTTGATGGACAGAGCAAAGCGGTCCAAGCAAGCAACAAATTGCATGAGCCGTTGCCACTTACACGCGAATCGTTAGGCCGGAATCAAAAGGACCCATGCCCGGCAGGATGCAATATTACGATATCCAGCGAGGCTCAGGACGTCACACAAGCTGCTCATGAGAACGAGATTAATAATATTTCGGCATCTTCCAGGTGTGCGATCCTCCGCCGGCAGATCAGAATTTTGCATCTTGCTCTTGAAGACGCGCGCGCTACATCTCACAGGAAATGGCACTAGCAGCCTTCCCAGACCCGCTGTACATGGTTGTAATCTGATCGAGCTCAAAACGGCAAATGAGATTTTGAGGCGGATGGAATCTGTACGAGTACTCGTATAATAATACACGGAATAGGATACAATCAGGTTCCGAGGAGACTTAAAACCGCGCCATTCCCGGGATTGTACTCAGGATTTAGCAGACAAGAAGACAAAAATAATTCAAGATATTCCTTCTGCATTCCTGCTTCCTTCTCATTCCTCCGTCCCGTATCCAGTAGTCTAATGCCCAAAACGTGACAAAGTAAACAATACAAGTTTGCAACCCTCAAGGGATATGATGCATGTTTGAACGAGTATGATTACAAGTAAACTGACAACCGCGCGGTGAGCTAACAGCTGAGAGATCGCCATCAGCGCCAGCCAATCAGCGTCGTTAGCGCCGGCTTCCCGCTCGTCACGCTTGCGGAGTTTGAAAATTAGACTAATTGCTTGTCTGATGGATCTCTTTTATTATGCCAGCAAGGCCAGATAGCTGTACGAGCACTGTAGTTCTGGCGGAGAGAGCTTTTATCAAGCAAGAGACTTGCCTTGTCCTATTGCCAATGCTGACCAAGGTCGGGCGCTGACTCAAATTTTTCAAGTTTTGAACATGGTCTAGAATCTGTATGCCTTTTTCTCTTCTTCTTTTTTTAGTCTTTAGCTTGCGGAGTTGAAATGCTCTCATAATCTTGTGATTGTTCTACCGACGCGCGCAATCTCTTTTGAAAGACGCTCCGGTTCCGAGGTTCAGCTTACCCGGGACTTATCTCAGTCAATTTGCTTTGGAATGCTGATTACAATATCATCACTAACATAGATGATGCATCATTACAGATCTCGTCTGCTCTTTTCCAAGTATGAAGTGGAGTTGTTGTGGTTGAGGTTAGTGCACATAGCATGGCCGAAATAGTTGACGCATGTGATATGCTGGTGTCCAACAATTTTGTTCCTCATCTCACTCACTCACTTACCCAACTCATCTTACTCACCTTACTCAAGTGCGCAGAAGGGAGTGACGCCTGTCTGTGGCTCTTCATTTTGCAGCAGCATAATGGCCAATTTTACGCCTTTTCCCTGACGGGCCTCATAGATCTTTGCCATTCTGATGAGATTGCTATACCGCGAACTCTGCTAACAGATTCGACAGCTCACTCGCAGGAGGTAGCTTTCGTCAAATGAATCGCTAGAAACATGACAACTGCAATTATTATCTGTTTTGGCACCTCTACTAACAAAGACACCATCGTGGATTTTATTTACAGGGTCGATGCTGCCCTTGGCCATTCGCGCAGTTGACTTTCATGGCTGCTTACACGGCATGCAATATTGCATGAGCTACTTCTTGTTCACCTTGTTGAGCGACTGGTCGGATTGAAGTCGCAATGACATATGTATCTGTATGTACCTGTCAGATGCAGTCATTCCCTCTCTGCAATTTATTCTCAGCCATCCAACACGGCGTCAAATCTACAAGGTAGCGAATTCACCATCCACTAATGTCAAAACAACACAGCTCCATCACACGAGTTATTCCCAAGAAGCTTCACTAGTCTTCCACAAACGCACTCTTCCGCAAGGAGCATGTTGGGGGCCTAAAGAAACGGCGAGATGGAAGCGTATGTACCTAGTATGGAGGGAGCGGGCCGTCGCACGGGAAGATCGATCCCGCCGTCCATAGTCCCGACAGTGCTAAATAAGCTCCTGTACTCGCCAAGGTATGCAAACCATCTACTAGCATACACCCATATATCCAAGCTCTTCCCGCAGAAATCTGACATCAGACACGCACAGGAGGGTTATTGAGAAGGGAGGGCCCTGAAACTTGTTGGTCGGGTAGCTCTCGCCAATCTCCTACCTTTTGGTAGGAGGGTAAACTTGCCGACCAAGTGGTGTCTACCCCCCCGGACCAACAACTCACACAGAGCCGGCACGGGGGATAGGAGTAAGGGCACAGTTACACGTACCGCCCTCCCCAAAGGCCTGTGACCGAGGCCCTTGAGACAGGCCAAGCAGCCATCACCCACTCTGTGAAACCGCGGAGGCTACATGTAAACAGGAGCCCATGACACGTCAACTGCGCTCGTCCCGTCGACACTTCACATGTCATTTGTGATATAGGGGAGAGCCCAGTTGATCGACAAGTTACGATGGACCGCCCTGGCTGCTTCGAAAGGCTAGCAAAAGACAGAGAGAGAGACAACCATCTTGGAAAGAACCAAAGGGCGAGGACCCTTACCACGCCGCTCGTAATTTTGCGCTGAGCTTTGGGGCCAAGGCTGTGTGTCTCTGGCGCCGCGTCTTTTCTGTTTCAGCAGGCACATGTTTTCCCCCTCCCGCCCTTGCGTCCCCTTTCGAGGTCCCAGCACCCAAGATGGCGGTGTTGGGGGCGTGAAATGTGATGACGTTGTTTCCTTCCCCTCCCCAAAATGGCCGCTACCCGAGTATTCGGAGTTTGTCTCGTCCGCTTCGGGCATCAGGGCCGCTCTCTTTCTCTCTCTCCCTTGCTTGGGGAGGGGAAACAAGGGCGGCCCCATCTGGGTGCTAAATACCGACAGGTTGGTAATTAATCTACTCTGTGTCCTGTGGGAGGTGGGAGGATAGACTCGTGCGACAGTTGTGACGGGTGATGCTGTCACACCAAAGCTGTGGCCGACGGGTGATGGCCAACGGGACAATGCGTACCTGATCTGATCTGATGTATTAACGTAAACATGATTTGAGTTTACCGTAGATGTTTCGTACTTGATTCACTGACTTAATTCCAGCAATTCATCTACCTAGAACGCGATCTTATAACGTTTACATGGACCAACAGCTTTCACCTCGTTGAAATGAACATCCCGCCATGCCAAAAACACAGGCTAGGTCCCGTCTGTTTGGCTGCCTGTCTTTCCTAACCACCCTAGCGCCTGGTAGCATCCATACTTGGCATTTGATCGGTAGCAACCGGTATTTGGGGCTAAATGTTTGAGCCTCCCCTCCCCTCCCGCTCCCCCCAAGTTCGCGTGTACTCGTACGGGTATGTGCGAGTCTGGCACTCCGTACTGGACTGGGTTCAACGGACGCGTTGCTACATGTACCAACTGCACCTGTTACCAGTACCGTGGATAGATAGGTTGGTGGCTTTCGTTGCATCGCCTTGTTGCTATTCCTGTACCTGTTCCTGTACCTGTTCAGATTCCTGCTTCAGCTTCTTGCGTGTGCCTGGCATCTCATCTCATCCATCGTATCTCGTACAGCACCGGGCCGACCCCATACCCCTGTGCCTGTGCCTATCCTTGTGCCTGTGCCTGTGCTTATTTTTATTACAAACCTGGAGCTTATTATACCAGCTTCTCTCTACCTGGTAGCTGGCTTCCCGCTGCTGTGCCTAGGTGGTATAAATCCATGGACACTTGGACACTGGCATGTCCCCTGTACCTGCAGCCAACAGCTGCACCCGAGGCTGTACAGATCAGATACAAGTACATGCTACAGGAAAAGAAACGCGCTCCTCGTACATGTACGAGGACTGTATTCTTAGCAACCGGGCAGGCAGGCCTGTGGGGGAATGTCTGATTGTGACTTCTGATTTGTGTTGGATCGATCAGTTCTCACGCCCGAAATCTTTCGGGATTTCTGGACAGCCAACCAGAATGCTGGACTTGCCCTCCCCACATCGACATGCGCGCTGGTACAGGCACCAAACGGTCCCGTACTCGCTAGTGCGGCTTGCGGTAGCTCGATACAGCGAGGACACCAACGTTGGGTCCAAGCGCTGGTAGTTCGATACTAGACGCTGCTAGCATCTGCACACATCAACATTGAGTATCGTGCTTCCGCACTACTGACAGCGACAGGTACTGAACTTGTACCTGCTCGATTCAGAACCACAGACCCGTCACAATGCTATACCTCAGGCACAAGTCCCTGTACGCCCGCTGCAGATCTATAATTCGACCAGCCAGGGCATCCCGGTCGTCGCCCGTTGGCTAAACTCACACCCCCCCCCCAATCGCTGCCTTTTGCCTTTCTGCTTTCTTTGCAAGGCCCAGGAAATTGCCGGCCTGCTTAGCTTTTCTCGATCCTGCGTATTATAAAGATTCGCTCCCTCCCGATTTGACTGCGCTTGGCCCCGGCAAATCTCGATTCGATTATTCGATTCCTGTTGTTCCGATAGTTGTTCAATAACTTTGTTTTGGCCTCATCCTAGCTGAGCCCCTACCGCACCTTATACTTTATATCTTGCTTACATCGATCGACATCGACTTGGGCCATCGTTTCTCTTCCTTCACCACACATAACTTCTCTATCTCTCCACCTACTACTACCTATCTACACACACTCACGCAAACACCATACCTATCCATCACCAAAGAATCGAGCATCACACCATGACTGCCGTCTCTCCTCCCCACGTCCCTCGGGAGGTTGACTTCATCTCCACGGAGGAGTTGATGGCCATGACTCCTATGCAACTCCGAACCCTCGTCATGAGGAGCGGCATCCTCGAGCCCAGAAAGGGCCCTTGGTCCCCCGAGGAGAGCCACCGCCTGGTGACTCTTGTGCGGTTGATGGGGCCTCAGGACTGGGTCAGCATCGCCTCGTACATGGCTTCTCGCAACGCAAAGCAGTGCCGCGAGAGATACCACCAGAACCTCGACCCGAATCTGCGGCACGATCCCATCTCGGAAGACGAGGCCCGCCACATCATGGACCTGTACGCAAAGTACGGCACGGCATGGGCCCGCATCGCCGAGCACCTCCCAGGACGCAGCGACAACGCCATCAAGAACTACGTCAACGGCCTCGTCAACAAGACCAGACGGGCTGAGGAGCGTCAGGCAGGCCATCACTCTGCTGCCAAGAGACGGGGTTCTGGCCAGTCCACCCTCTCCGGTGCTTCTCCTCCAGCCCCAGTGTCCTCCGTTATGGCTACGTGTTCTTCCTCAACCGGTACAGTCTTCACTCCATCATCATTCGGTTCGCAAGCACTGGAATCACCAACCTTTTCCGACATGACCGATTCGGACAACAACAACTACACAGTGGCATCGTATCGATTACCGGCTCATTCGCCGGAACTTGCACAGCCCCTGGCTCACCATCCCACACTCTACCAACAACAGGCCCAAGAGGCGTCCATCTTTGGACAGAGTAGCTATGGCTACATCCAGCAGCACGATAGCCAGCGTCCTGATTCTCGCTCCTCCGAGCCGTCATTCTTTTCGGGCTCGTCCTTCCAGTTTTCCAGCACGGACCTTGCCCGATACTCCATCTCCGGTCCAGCTTCACGAGAGCTTACGAGAGACGTTACGATGCAAAACTATGAACTGCCCAGGCTACAGCCCCTGTGGGCAGAAAACCAAATGTCGCACACGGCAATGCTGCCGTCTCCAGAGCAGAGTGTCGCCGCCGCCCCGCCAAGTCATCAAGTCGACCCGAGGATGGCCATTGCGAGGCTGTTGGCGTAGGACCCAACAACCAGCTTTGGCTATCTTCTTCTTTTCTTTTTCCCCCTCCCTTCTCTACCCCTTTCTTATAATTTCCTTCATCTCCTCCATATTATTCCTCGACTTTCCCCTCCTATTTTCTCATGTATCATTTCCTTTTTCTGATCTTGGGTCTATTTCTTTACATGTTTTTCTATTTCACTAGCCGGTTTATATCATGGTAGAACAGCCTCCAGATGGCAGCGTTTTGTTTGGGAATTTCAATGCATGTCGCTTTGGGCGACATTCGGTACTGCGGAAAATCAGTCACATCACGATGGAAGGCGCTTTGGGTTATAATAGCATCCTATCCCCGACGAGGGCGATGCAAGGAAAATGTGTGTTTTTTGTGTGTTTGTTTTTGGCACTTGGAATTTTCTTGTCTATATTCATAATACCCCAACTTCTCAAGGAGCAACGTTTTCTCCTTCTTTTGGATACGTTTCCTTGACTTTGTTTTTGAGTTGGTGTGATTTGGCTTGGCTGGGATGGAAATGGGGCTGGTTTTGGGGCAGCCTGCAGGGCTTTAATTACCTGTCGGGACCTGTAATGAACTGTGGATCAAATGGGAGGGCCAGGATTTTCTGTATCAATAGAGTTAGAATCAACGAGAAACCGTTTCTCGATTTCCTTACATTAAAATGCATTACCGAATGCCGAGTCTTGTTGTGGGTTGCCTTAAAAACGCCTCTTTTCGAGCCCCCCGAATGCGCTCTAATTTAGTCGCCTTGAGCAGAGTTTGACCTAACCGTTGAGCAAAATCGAGCAATTAGATCATTAGATAATCAGCTCGAGTGAACCTTTGAACAGCTGTACAGTCACGTCGTCTGGTGGTATTCTTCCTGTTAGATTACGTCAGGAAAGACAAGGGCCCTCGCGTATCTGTACGTGACCAGAAGCGGAAGTTGAACGCAAGGCAAGCTCAAAAAAAACGACACAAACAAAACCTGAACAGTCGCCGGGAAACGCCCGATCGCGAGCATGCATCCCTTTTGCAGCGATCTGGCACCAAGCAGAAGCATCGGGAACGCCTCAACGGCTCTGGCGGGTCCCCCTCCAGTTTTGGAACGGGGGTGTGTGTGAGCCACTTACATAGTGTAGCGACAACAGGATTGCCCATGATGTCTGCCTTAGTTTCTCTTTGCTCTAGTAGGTCCAATTCCCATTGATGGATCCTTTTTTTTTACGCCGCCCCCCCTCTGACCTGGGACTGGCTCAAGCCCCCCCCGGCAAGCTGCAGTTGCAACAGTCTTTGCGATGGATGATGATGACTTTTCGCTCAATCTCTCTCTCCCCCCCCTCCCGGGAACTGGGGTCTAGGGGGAGGCCAACTTGACCGTTGAGATGGGCCTAAGCAGAGTGACTTGTTCTTATCCCATCCCAAATCCTTCCAAGCCACTTCACGCCCCCCTGCCCTGTCCGAACATTGATTTGCAACGGCTAGTGGACAAGTAGGCAATTATTACGAGTTACATACTCCGGACACCTTTGTTGGTTGTCGTCTTTTTCCTTCCCCCCTCGTCATTTACACTCCCTCGCACTCCCTCTGCCCCCCCAATCCTTGTTTCCGGGCTGGTGGAAAGAAGGGAGGGGGGTTCTTTGAGCGGGCATCATAGGTTTCTGTTTTATTCAAGACTTTTTGGGGTCGAGAGTGTGTTTCTATGGGTATTTAGGAATGGATCTCGCTGTGGCTAGTCAGCTGAGAAGGGGGTGCGATGGGGCCGGGCCCAAAGGGGGCACGAGGATGATCTGGGCGACGGCGGTTTACCGAGGTTATGTGGAAAGAGAAGAACACTGAGTCGGAGATAGAACAACGAAGAACGAGAGGGTCTCATAGCTTGCAAGGTGCGTAAAATGGATCACAGCAAAAGCGCAAGATAGGCGGACCAGAACAGAAGAGATCAGCAGCGAAAAAAACAAATAGTGAGGTGTAAAAACCGGGAATTCCTTGTGGTTACTCGTATAGGCAAAGTAACCAGCCGCGGCGGTCTTGGCTTACCCAGCAGTGAAGTGATTGACACTTGCCAATCTCCGGCCGAAAAGCTGCAAGAAGCCGACGACGATGTGGTTATGTAGGTAGGTAGGCATGTTACTCGTACAGTCATACAAGGTGTGTGTTGCGTTGGATCCCTGGAGAATACATGCAGTAGATACGATGCAGTAGAGGGCGCGGCGGTCGGCATGAGGCGCTCCGGGACGTTTTTTCTCCCCCCTCTCTCTTATTACAACGGTTTTCCTTCAAAGAGCCATTTTTCCGATGCCATCTGCCGGACAACGGGATCCTCTTCCCGCCAGCCACCGCAGTGGGCATTCTTCTAACTAAACATAAAACCAATCTATTCAAGAGTGTTCGAGTCGTGAAAACAAGGTCGAGTCAAACGGTCAAGAAAACGGGGGGCCAGCGAGAGAGGAGACGCTCTCCATCAAGATTCCGGGCCCAGCTTGCGATGGATCATCAATATCGTAACACACCCCCCTCCGAAGAGGCGTGCACGCAGTAATCCCGAAAATTTTCGGGCGCACGTCCCGAAGCCTTGCGCTCAGCCCTTGGGAGATCCGTTGCCGATGGTGGGGCGCGGCATGTGATTGGCCCGCGGGCTTGTGACTGGGATATCCGGGACCAACAAAAGTAATGTAATAATAATACTCGTATGTACATTGCTTAGGAGGAGAGGAGTAGGTATGCAATAATGCTATTGTTGCTGTCATGTACGATTACTGGAGTGTGCTACTGCAGGCGTGGGCATTAGGGAGTTGCAGTGCTTGGCAATATTGACTTAATGCCCGAGTAAACAGTACTACGGAGTATATCATTCATTATACCATCATAGAAAGCAGAATGACAAGGAGACGAGAGAACTAGAACAATTAGAGAGCGGATACGAGACGATCCGACACGACCACGACACGAACCACCCACCCCTAAACAAGATGCCCACCAGATCCATACCCATCCATGCCATCCTCTTCCCATCTCGCTCTGGTTTCTACAATCAGCCGCCCCCCGCCCTAAACCACGAACAGCAGCTCGCCGCCGGACGCTGCCAAATCGCCCTCTAACCGTTTTCTTTCAAAATCTCGGTCATCAAATCACACACACGCACACAAAAAAAAGTGACCGATGGATTTGTGCATGAGAGAGACACAGGGAAAGAGAGAGCGAGAGAAAAGAGAGAAAAGGTTACGATGCACCCCCCACATCCCTTTCCACCCCTCCCCTTTACCCTTACTCTTACGCCCTCTCTCTCTCTGTCTACTTTTTAACCCATTCAGCATGTCTCTCCCCATGTCCTTGGCAGAGCAATCTAAGTGGCACAAGTCCGAGAGAGCGGTTCCATCGAGGAACGCAGCTGAACCCTTGCAGCCCGCTCGTGAACTCTTCCCACCTCCCACCCTCTGGATTGAACCCGGGATTCTCTCTTCTTGAGCACGTATTGCACTGTACCTACTGTAAATTGGTATTTTGTTCGATTACCCCTATAATCCCAGCGTCTTACTGCACTGCACGCGCACTGATTGATGTTCTAGCCTTTCTCTGCCCTGGTTGACACCCCCTGCCTGTCTGTCTATTTTCCAATTTTTTTCGTGTTTCTCTTTATTAAAACAAAATCCCACAGCGACCGACTCCTTGTTTGTTTCAAGAGCCCCCGCATGCACGCATCCCAAGAAGGATCTCATTGCACATGCACAGCCTTAGTAGCATGCAATGTCTCCCAGGGTACATTTTTAGCTTGCCCGCCATCGATTCGGCGTTCGTTTCCAAACAGAGCCAGCTAGAAACAAGCCAGTCAGCCAACAACAATACCAACAACAACCAGGGGGTGGCCACCCCAGACACGAGACCAGGATCAGACCAGACCAGACATGAGTAAAAACAAGAGAGCAACAGACAAGAGACAGAGAGAGAGAAAATAAGGGCCAGCCATGGACCAGTATGTAGCCCTCCCGCGTGACAAATTGCCTACCTGTACTCTACACACCTACACTATTGCTCACACCAAAGCACTAAGGTGGCACGTACAGTAGTCCATCGTAGAGTAGTTTTCTCCTTACACGCCTCCTCCCTGCTTTTCGTTGGTCCTTAGCCTTTTAGCCTTGTACCAACGTCATGAACGTTGGAGATATTGCCATAGCTCTTGGGGCGGGCGGCTGTCAGCCTCTGACGCCGAGAATTATAGTCTAAATCAGAGCCCGACCAACGCGAGAATACTAGGGAAGCGTGGAAAAAATGCAGAAAAAGAAAAAAAAAAAGAGCTGCACGATGCTGATTGCAGTCCCTGCTTTCGAGGCTAGCAGAGCTCCAGGGCCGGGCGCTGGTCCCAGCAATCAGTCAGTCAGTTGCTCAGCAAGAGAACAGATGGAACCTTGACAGTTATGGATTTCAATTGTTCGCCGATGGGGTTCAACAAGAAATGGAAGCTTTCATGGGCCTACCAAGTCTGTGCTGTGCCTGTGCCTGTATCTACGAGTACCCGTGCATACTTACCGTACTCAAACATACTGCACTCATCCCATCTCCACACCTCGCCCTTGTCCTCATTCAATTCATCCATCCATTCTTCTTCTCCCGTCTCGGCCTCTCTTTTGTTCCTTGTCCCGCCTCTTCTCTTTTTCTTTTGCCAGGGGTCCCAGGAATCCGGAGCTGCGGCCACGCATCCGCACATGCTGGCCCTTTCGGTGGCGAAACGGCCTAAAAACCGCTGCTGCATCTTCGCTTATCTAATCGCGCCCTGTCGGCAGCCGGTAATTGGATCTCCGGCTGTCGCGTGTAGCATGTAAGATTGAAGACGGGAGGGTAAAAGCTAGCCCGCCCGCGTGTCTGTCTGTCTGTTTTTTTAGGTGCCAGACAAGTACCTTTTGTTTGAAGCTGCAGCGGATTTTCGCGGCAAAAACACATGAGCGCTACAAATATACCATGGAGACAGGACTTGTGAAGCTCTAAATCAGCGGGTTACCAAGTTTTTGTTATACGTGTACCCGTAGGCGCTATACGTTAGTGCTGTAGCGGCTACTAGGGTGCCTACCTGAATACATCGACACGCCCAGCCCAGCTGTCACATGTGTGTGTGTTAGTATTTCGAGCCCGGAGATTCAACCTCGGCGGGTCACTCTCTGTCCTTTGCAACCACATGGATTCTTTTTTATACATGTAGGTAATGTACTTTAACAGACGCTGATGCCCAGCTGTCGCTGCTGTTATGTATCATCTGGAGTCTGGGAAATAGCTAGGTTGGGTAGGTGGTAGTTAGTACCTGTTATCGATGGATAAAGATTCAATGATACTTTCTTTGAGCGCATCATCTTGCATCATCGAGCCCCCTCGGTTGCCTTATGCAACAGATAGTTGGAAAGTTTGAATTAAAAGATAGCAATGTTCAACCTATAGCAGTCAGGTCCGACCGCGAGATCAACATGCCGAGACTGGCCTTGTGTCGGTTCTCCCTACCTCAGTACTTCGTTGCCTTTTTTACTCCTCCATCACAATCTTCTCTCAGCCAAACCCGGCGGCAATCTCCCCGAGGCGACCATCATCAACAGCAACATCTTAGGCTTCTCATCGATGGCAGCTTCAAACACGGTTCCCCTAAAATGCATGTCAGCAAATAACTGGTTCATGGGTTTGCCGATACCAGACAGCGAAAGGCCACCAGATGCTGTGGAAGGCTGGTACGAGCCGCAGCCTCTAACACCGCCCAACCTGATCACTCCGGAGATGATCAATGAATGGCTATTTTCTAGCAATCGGCCCCGATTCGCTCGTTTGTTGGACTTTGGTAGACTCGACAGATCCTCTGGCTTATTGTCCTCGTACCTTGGTTTCTCCACATTGCAGCACTTTTACTATTTTATTGATTTCATTGGTAGGTTTTAACAAATCTGTGATGAGACAACTCATGCCGATCATATCCCGTCATTATCAGATGGCAGAAGAGAACACAAAACTCACGCTTGTGCCCTCCCTCCAACAATCCTCTCCTTCTTTTATAACCATGTCACAGGCGCTGGCTAATCATCTGTTGTAGCCCCGCGGGTAATATCCCCCATAATCGGCCTCGTCATTGGTCGCAAGCGTGAAGGGGACTATTCAATTATGCTTCCCCGCAAAGCCACGCTCTAGGATCAGTTAGTTGCTATGAGGGAGGATTACCGGTTGAAAGCAGTTTTGGACAACGGTAGAACCGACGAGGTTCTAGTATGCGGATACATAGGGTATCCCGGCTTTCGAGTACAAAATCACGGCAGCCTGTCCGAGCTTAATCCAGTTCTCACTGTAATTGCTTGCATGTACAAGTTGATCAAGGACAACCCTTTACGATTCTGGGAGCTGCCATTCGATGTGGAAAACGAGCTTGTATGGGGCATACATCATGAAAACTGGCAACGCGCCCACGCAGTCATACATTTCATCAAATATCGCAGAACAGACTTCGCACACTGCCCTGATGCCGGTCCAAGAAAATACGAGAATTCTAAGTTAAAAGATCCAAGATGTTACGCCTATGCTACACCAGACCTCATCGCTTCCGTGGCCGCAAGGCAAGGGAGTATAGTCAGCGACGGAGAAGATGAGTCGGTGGATAGCATGGATGATTTATAAGTTTGGGTGCGGAGATGGCGGCAGGGGAACAGGGATAAAAGACTTGATCGGACAGAAGCAGTATAAGAGAGGATGGAGGAAGCGTTGAACAAACTCAGATTGATGTTGGTTAGCAGCATTGCTATAAGTTGAATATTCCTTTGCTCTCATTCAAGCCGTCATGCGACCTGTCATTGGACTTGATGGCTCTATTTCGAATGGAGTGTGGCAGCCAAGTTGTTGTGAGAAAAGGCCATTGTATGTTCATATCAATTTGCAAAATTAGACAAAAGATTGCCTTCTTCTCCACTCAATCTCTTCCAACAATAAGAGAACAAAAAATCTATATGCCATCTCTCTAACAAGTACTTTTACTAATGTTACAGCTGATATACGTCCCGCTAGTATTACAACAACACCCATCGACCGAAGCTCTCATGCGCGCTCAACATAGCCCGACTTGGCCACGCTGTTGGCAAACAACTCTCGGCACCGAACTTTGCTCTCCAGCCTCGCGCACAGCAGAAACGCGCCGCTCAGCTTCCGGTGCAAGCTGTACGTTTCCTCTGGCGGCGGCGCCAGTCGTTCGTTGAGCATGACTGGGATGAGCGCCCTGACTCGCTCGGTAATGGTCTGGTCCTTGAAGTCGTAGACCTCCGGGGCTGATTCGAGGAATGGCTCTGCCAGCGTGAGGACTGATTGGATGTGTGCGTCTAGCATCGTCCTGCTCTCGTGGCCCGTTAGGTATCCCAGGCCCTCGGAGAACTTCTTGACGCCTGCTCGATCGGATCGCGATGCGCACTCGAGGAGCTGCACATACTGCGAGATAAACTCCTCGGGGAACTCTCGCGAGGCTCCAAAGTCGAGAAGTTCTAGCTTGTTAGTTCCGGCGTTGTAGAGGAAGTTGGTCCAGTTGGGGTCTGTCTGCATAAACTTGAACTCGGTAATCTCCCTTAGGCACAGCCGCAGGATCTGCGTGCCGATCCAGTCGCGCTGCTCCTGAGTAAACGACGTGACGCGTGTGACGCCAATGCCGTCGAGGAAGTCCATTGTGAGGACTTGCTTCCCAGATGCCTCCAGATGGACATTTGGCGCTTCGAAAACGTCTTCCTCGCCCTGGAGCAGTTCCTTGTACCGCTTTGCACACTCTGCCTCGCGCGTATAGTCACATTCCCAACCGAGTTCTAGTCTCGCGTTGTCAATCGTCTTGTTCAGGTAGAGGCCCTTGGGAAGTAGCTTCGTGGCCGTGAGCAAGATGCCGAGATTGTCTAGATCAGAATTGATGGAATCGGCTACGCCAGGGAATTGGATCTTGACGGCCACTCGCTTGCCGTTTGACTTGAGCACGGCTCTGTGTACCTGACCGATAGAGGCGGCCGCAATGGGCTTCTCTTCAAACTCGCTGAACAGATCTCGCCAGTCGGATCCAAGGTTACTGATCAAAACACGGTCCCGCTGCCACGCCGGCATGTAGTCAGCTCGGTCCTGAACCCGCTGGAGCACCTCCTGAAGAGGTGCTGGCATTGTTTTTGAGTCCTGAAAGCTCATCATTTGTCCCAGCTTCAGAGCAGCGCCTCTCATTTGAGATAATTTTGCAACTAGTCTCTCCATGTTACCCCCACTGAGTAACACAGACCCTTCACCACCGCCCCCAAAGGCTCTGCTCACGCTCTCCGTCACAGCTCCGCCAAACAATCCAGCAGCTAGACCGCCATAGTTGAGGATACGACTGAATCTTGTAGCGGGTACTTTGGATTCTCGAAGTTGATAGGTAGGTATATTCACGGGCGGTGCTTCAGGGATGGCGGCTGCTTTCACAGCTTCGACGATTTCCTCATCTACCCTTTTTGTGCTGGACTGAGGTTCTTCTGTAATCGTATGAGGGCTTGATGAGGTCTCTGGTGCAGTCTCTGGTGCAGTCTCCGGCACAGGCTCTGGTGAAGCCTTTGTGATATCTTCTGTAGCAGTCTCTGGCGCTACTTCTGGAACAGCTTCTGTAACAGCCTCCGGTACAACCCCCGGTACAGCCTGGGGTTCAGATGGCGGCGTACTCGTTGACCCCGGTGTTGTGATTCCTACAGACTCTGATTGTTGTATACTCTGCTGAGCTATTTCATCTGCAGCGTCAACAACACTGGCCTCAACCTCAGCAGCAATTGAAGGAGCAACATCCTCCACAACAGGAGGTGGTCGCGGCCAGTAACGCATAGGATGCTCTTTTGCAGCACCACCACCAGCTTCTTTACGGCTATCTGGCTTTCCACGTTGCTTGCGTAATGAGTCGAGAACTTGAGAGCCCCGCGCAGTGTGAAAGATGTTGACGTCAATCCCCTGAGGTACGTCCAACTCCTCCTTGATCTGATCCTTGTTCTGAGCCGGAGAGGTATTCGCAGCCGCATTCTCTACTGGTTGCCGTATGGAATCACTTCCGAATAGTGAAGTTTTGAAGATTGGCTGCTCGTGGAGCTTAAAGTCTGCCGGCTTTGGCGCCTCAGAAATCGGCGCAGGTGAAGCCGCAGACTCGGAGCTCTTCTCGCCAACATCCTCAACATCCACAGCCTCCTTTCCCACAGCTTCGCTTCCGTCTACCGGCTCTTTTTGCTCCGGAGCTTCCGTTTGCACCGGTCCAGCAGCCTTACTCCTCAACACCGACGCAACACTCGACGTCCTGCTATAGACATCGAGCTGCCGGCCCCGAAGAGCGACATGCTTCGATGCGACAGACCGAGAGGCATTGAGCACCGCCGCAAGGTCAATCGCAAAGTTCACAAAACCCATGTGAACTAAGCAGCCGCGGATTCAACGAAACAAAACAGCAGAGTCTTGAAAGGCTTCTGTTTTGCGGATTCGAGATTCGTTATGATGAGTGGCAGATCGGAAAAGGCCGCCAAGTTTTAGTTGGATGTCGTTGAAATATGCAGTTAAGCGGGGCGACGGAACGGCATGTCACCGAAGCGCATCATGGATTCTAATTCGAAAGGTGCCAATCTAAGCCAGATTAACAAATGGGTAATATAGTGAAAATAATATCAAGATATAAATAAATAGATTCTGCATAGTCCATTCTTTATGGATTCCTCGACTCTCTCTATAGTTCCCTTCGGGTAAACACATTCGATGTATAAATTTTCATGTGACTGTTCCTCGTCACAACGCCTTGCTAATCCAGTTTCCAAAACACCACCAATATCCTTATATCGCTCTCCAGAATAAAACATGTATAAGTAAAAGGAATAATGTTGCAACAGTTCCGAAACGAAAACAGCCGCATTAATTTGATTTGGGGGGCACTCTGCTGACGCTCCTCAAAAGCGAGCCTTTGGGTTTCCTTGGAGTTGCTTGTCCAAAGGAATCGGCTGCTTTGCCTCTCAGCGGGGTCGCCATCTTGTTCCATAGTCGTTGGGCGGCTGGTGTCAAGCCTCCCGATACTCTCGGGCCACTGGTGAATCTCGGTGTCTCCATCTGACTGGCCTTGCCCGTGAACCCTCTTCGCTGAGACTCGCTCTTGGACTTGGAGATTCGCTCTACCATTCGCTCGTGGAGGAGCTCTCGCTCCCTCTGGTCTTGAATCTTGAAGGGATTTGTAGCATCCCCGGGTCCCAGGTTGATAGGTTCAGGCATCTTGATGGATGCGTCGTCGTCACCGTCTTCGTCATCCACAAATGCGTACCCATTCACTCGCGGGGTTTCACCACCGCCTACAATGTTGGAGTCGAGATCTTGCTGTCGCGGCTTTCCCGCAATAGCATCGCGTACTGAAGACATGGTTGGGGATGGGGGTCGCTGTGGCACATGAGGCTGCGGCATTCTCGTATTCTCATAGCTAATCGATCTTGGCGCCATACGAGACTGCTCCTCCGCGTTCTCGGCAATCGTCTTAACTCCGTCTTGGAGGCCCTCCGGCTCAAACATGAGGCCATTCCGTGGAGCTGCCTTCCATGAATCCGGTCGTGCAGGTCGCTCTTCGACATCCCTGATGGCCAACAAATCTCTCTTGAATCCATCGTCAACAAGACTCCGCGTCTGTTCCAGTCTGTCGGTGACCTCTTTCTGTTTAATCATCTGCTTCGAAGGAAGCTTGTTTCCGCGCCAGAGCCAGGCGTATTTATCGGCCCTCTTCTGGTTTTGCTTGTCGATGAGTTTGTAGAAGCTCTCATTGTCTTCACTAGTGTAGGTGGCCTGAAATGTGGACAAGCTCAGGTTGAGGTCCAGCCCCGGTTTGTCTTGCGCGACGCTTGTTGCCACGGACGCTGGTGTATCGCCAACATAGCTAGTAGGAGTGCTGCTGCCATTTGTGATGTTGATTGATGAAGAGGCTCTGGTGGGTTTCCGACCAGGGGTCATAACGTGTCGAAGTCTCCGGCTGGCGCTTGATATCCAGGCAGCATCTTTCGACTCCATCGCATCCAGATACTCCTGCTGAATCTGCGTCTCCAAAAGGCCGGGAAAGAAATCCCTAGCGATAATCTGTGATAGCGCTTCTGTGTACGTATCTTCATCCAGCACTTTCTTGGGTCTCTTGATCTTTTTTGCCGGCGGTGGAGGCGGCATCAGATCTGTGTCGGTCCTCTTACGCACCAGGGCGTTTGAGGCCCCAGCCGCAGACTCCATGACGGGCCGTGTCAAGAACAAGCTCGTGATTAGTTTCAGGTTCTGCCGTATGTTTGATGGCTGTGTTCCTTTGGAGGTTAGATGGGTTGATGCGAAACTGGCCTTTGATTATGACAAAGAGGTGTTGTTTGTTGATGTGCAAGTAGGAGAGTTTGGACCGTTCAGTTGTCGAAATGACTGACAAGGGTAGAGTCGCCATGTGAAAAGTACCGTGCCAACTGGCAGTACTCCGGACTACTGCCGCCAAGCCAGCAAGGCCCTTGTCACTCGCCCCCACGAGCCGCCACATGTACATGTACGGGTACATGCATCTATCCGACCGCAGCACGCACCAACACACACATGGCCGCCATCCAGGCTTTGTTATATGCGCAATGCAATGGACGGCGGAAAGCCACAGGTTGGCCTTAGGGCTGGCTAGGCCGCTGGCTAGGCCGCTGGAACATGGTCGCCTCCGACATCCACAGGGCACATGGCAGCGGCAAATAGCACAACCTGGTAGGCCCTACAGGGGGCCGGCAGCCTATTGAGGAGCCTCTGGAGCAGCCTAGAGGAGCCGAGACGGGCATCTGCACTTGACCTTCTCCTCATTCGGACCTTGTTAGGACCTTGTTAGCCCAATCCAGAACCCACTCTGCATCCCCAGTTCTTTATCGATTCCAGGTTTTGGGCTCTCTTTGCTTTGCGAAAAGTCCAAACCTCTCACTTGCTCCTCCAGACGCTGCGCCTGTGACGTTGACCGGCCGAGAACAAAGAGCCCGTCTTTCTTGTATAGATTATCCATTGTGCATTCTCCCATCTCCGAATCCTGCGAATTTCTCTTGCGACGGTCTGGCGCACGCGATATCACGGCCCTAGGCTTCCTCCCAATATCTCCGCGTGCTCCAGTCCAACCTATAATCACCCCTCTTCACCATGTCGCAAACGGCTGTCGAGTTCAAGAACCAGGGAAACAAGGCGTTCTCCCATGGGGATTATCCTACAGCAATTACCTTTTACAGCAAGGCCATCGATGCAGATGCCTCCGAGCCCACGTTTTTCACCAACAGAGCCCAAGTGTGTAAACCCGACTTCGCTCCGGCTCGGTCTTTATACCCCAGGCTGCAGCTTGACTAACTGGCGTGTGACTAGGCATACATCAAGACAGAAGCATACGGATATGCCATTGCCGATGCCACCAAGGCCCTCGAGATCAACCCAAAGCTGGTCAAGGTAAAAGATTCCCACGACCACATTGTACAAGAGTTTGGGCGCTAAATAGGGTTTTCAACATGTAGGCATACTTCCGCCGAGGCCTCGCCCGCACTGCGATTCTAAAACCCAAGGATGCGATTGAAGACTTCAAGGAGTGTGTCCGGCTGGACCCCAACAACAAGGATGCGCGACTCAAGCTGGAGGAATGCAAGAAGATTGTGCGCCAGCTGGCTTTCTTCGCTGCCATCGAAGTTGGCGATGAGCCATCGGCTGCGGAGGGGCTTGATCTGGACTCCATGGTCGTGGAGGATGGCTATGACGGAGCAAAGCTCGGAAGCGAGATGACGCAGGAATTTATCGATGACATGATTGAGAGATTCAAGAATGGCAAGCTCCTTGCGAAGAAATACGTCTACCAGATCATCATTGCCGTCAAGAAAATCGTATACGACGAGCCCACCATGGTGGAGGTGGAAGTTCCCGAGGGAGTCGAGCTGACTGTCTGCGGTGATACCCACGGTAGGCAAAACATATTGTGGCATGGCTATTATTGGTAATTGCATGGTGCTAACCTATTCCCGAATCTAGGCCAATACTTTGACCTCATGGAATTGTTCCGACGAAACGGTGTTCCATCGGATAAGCACTGGTACCTGTTCAACGGCGATTTCGTCGACAGGGGTTCTTGGTCCACCGAGATTGCGTTATTACTGTACGCCTACAAGTGGCTACGACCTAACAACTTCTTCCTGAACCGAGGAAATCACGAGACAGATGACATGAACAAGGTCTATGGCTTTGAAGGAGAATGCAAAGCCAAGTACAATGACAGGTAAGTTTTCTTTTCGGACTCTGACACCAATACGGTCAACATTTATTGACACCCATTATAGGATTTTCAGGCTATTCTCCGAGAGTTTCTCAGCATTGGCCCTGGCCACATTAATTGGATCCAAGTACTTGGTTCTCCACGGCGGTCTATTCTCCGATGATAAGGTTACATTGGACGACATTCGCAAGCTGAACCGACACAGCCAGCGCCAGCCTGGTCAGTCTGGCCTGATGATGGAGATGCTGTGGACCGATCCCCAAGACGAGCCCGGCCGAGGACCCAGCAAGCGAGGAGTCGGCATGCAGTTCGGCCCCGATGTCACCAAGAGATTTTGCGAGAACAACGGTCTGGAGGCCGTCATCCGAAGTCACGAGGTGCGCATGGATGGCTACGAAGTGCAGCACGATGGCAAATGCATTACTGGTATGTCTCATGTTGATTGGACTAACTTCTATCGCCGCCGAGAAACTAACGATTGATGATCTTTTAGTCTTTTCTGCTCCGAGATATTGTGACTCGACTGAGAACAGGGGCGCTTACATCAACATCGGACCTGATTATAAGCTTCGGTACGAGCAGTTTGATGCGGTACCGCACCCGAACATTCGGCCAATGGTGAGTCTCCCTCTTATTCCTCTTCCCTCTGATACTTCAGGAGCTGGCTCTAACATGATAAAATAGGCCTATGCTCAAAGCTCTCTGATGTCGTCCCTCATGTAAGGTATTAGGTCGATCTAAAGAGAGGCGATGAAGGGCTTCTAGGAACCTGGGGGCCATATAAACCTCTAGCCTCCGGGTATTCCAAGGGGTATCAAAAAACAGTAAAAAGCTTCAAAATATGGCCATGTAAGAGGCAGCACTTAGATATACCCCTTTGTAGATCAGGTATTTTAGGTTATGCAGCATCAATGCCTCAATTGTTCCACAGCCGATCCTGTCCATGGCTCCCAACCATTGCGCCAAGCCAGTCGGAGCACTGCTTGATTCGTAGAAGAGACTCGATGCCTCCATCACTCGTGCCTTTCCAGGCAGTAAGCGCTGCGGCAAAGGAGCCGAGGTCTTCTCGGGGTACTCGAACCCAGCATTCTGATCCCTCGACTTTGAGCACATCGAGAGGAATTGCAGTTCCGGTTAGTCCAAGGAATTGACGTAGAGCAGCCGTGCAGTAAGATTTGACTTGAAGATTGTCGAGCTCAACAGCAGCGTCGGGAGGGTTCGTCAGAAGCTCCAGATGGACGTATGAGAAGGGTGGCGTTTTGATGATGCATGTGAGGAGTTCCTGGGATTTGTGAAGTCTCGGCTTGTCCAGTATTGACCGTTCGGCCTCTGAATTTGTGGTTTGACTCATGTTTATGAGATAATTTGAATGGGGAAGTGTAAGTTATCAGAGTTGGTAGTGGTGTTTAGAAGAGAACTCTTGGGAGGATGAAAATCTAAATTGCGTTTGTTGCATGTTTTGGTTTAGATACATCCATTATAGTGCAGTCTGGTGAATCTCTGGAATCATAGGAACAACGAGAGAACGGGATGCACTGCTCATCGAAACGAGACTATATTGAAAGGAAGAAATAAATAAATCAAATATTTAAATTTGATATTCTAAAAATGTAGCATCTCACATACATCCTATTGCATGTCAAAACGCAGCGGACAGCTCCAGCACAAGGTACGTATCCCACGCCTCGGAAGCAATTCCGCACTAGCGCTCCTCCATCGCCTTTCCGCCAAAATGACCCATTGATAGATTCCATCTTCAATCTTCAGCCTTGCCAATTCATCCAACAAACCTCGCCTTCTCCCTCTCTCCACCGCGCAGCATGTCCAGCTTCGTCACCCCCGGCCAGCAGCGCTACCTGCGCGCCTGCATGGTCTGCTCCATCGTCATGACATACAGCGTCCGTCTCTTCTCTTCTCTTCTCTCTCCCCCAGAAACGCGAGCCACTGCTGACCTCCCAAATCTCTACAGCGCTTCCGCGACGAAGGATGCCCCAACTGCGAGGAGTTCCTGCACCTCATCGGCTCGCAGGACCAGATCGAAAGCTGCACGTCGCAGGTCTTCGAGGGCTTGATAACGCTGGCCAACCCGGCCAAGTCGTGGGTCGCAAAGTGGCAGCGCTTGGACGGATATGTGCCCGGCGTGTACGCGATCAAGGTCTCGGGCCAGCTTCCCGACGAGATTAGGTCTTCTTTGGAGGATGAGTATAGGATACAATATATTCCGTACGTTTTGGAAGGATTCATTTTCGTTGGGTGAGAGTGCGAGACTGACTTGGTGATACAGGAGAGATGGCACGCAGACCGAGGCCGATGCTTAAACGAAGATGGATGTTCACACAATGATTTGGCGTACAACAGAGGCGAATACGGCGTTTTGGTGATGGAATCAAACATTGGAGGACCAAAGATTAATATATAGATTGTTGTTAGGTCATTATGGTATCTATGGAAACGCAACATGCTACAAAAATACATCCGTTCCCATATGCAATCTATACGCTACATCAAAACCCCAAAAACGCCATCCCAATTCGTCAAGTCCCTTTCAATGATTCCTCTGCTTTTTACCCCCAGGCATCCCAAACCCGACCGAGCCGCTGGGTCTCTTCCTCTCCATCTCTTCTTTCATGATCCTCTCGGCCTCGCTCATTTTCTTGGGTTGTTGAAATGCGGAGCCCTTCTTCGACCCTGAAGCCAACGCGTTCTTCTTTGCCTGGGCAAAGACATTCTTCGTCTGTGGCTTTTCGCCAAACTTCAGAGACACCCCGCCAAAGCCCCCTTTATTCGCGACTGGCTTTGGTTCCTCCTTTGACGCGGCAGCATCTGTCTCCTCGTTCTTTTCGGCATCTTTTGATCCTTCAGGCTTATCCTCTGTAGATGTGGGCTCCTGCTCCGGCTTAGGCTTCGCGCCAAACGACAGCTTTATTTTCTCGCCATCTTGTCTTTTGAGTTCCCTGTCTTCAGACTCTTCTTCGCCTTCTCCATCGCGTTTCCCGGCGCTCTGCTGTGCTCGTTTGATCTGTTCTCGAATCATACGCTGCTCGATTTCTTCGTCGCCCTGATCCTGGGCTTCCTTCCTCCTCAGTGCCTCTTGTCGTCGAAGAGCGTCGGGCGAGTTATCAATCCAGCTAATGTGAAGACCCTTTTCTAACTCTTCCACTCGGCATAAACCTTCTTTCCCCAGATATTTGGCGAATTCGGTCAATGACGGCCATTTCGTCGCGTTCATGTGAATGTGCTCTTTGTTGGCGATGTACTCCTGGTAGAACTGGTTGATCTGGACCTGCTTCTCTCCATGAGCCGTCTTCAGCAGCGACAGAAAGTCCTTTAGGAACTCGTCGCTGTACTGGTTGATGAACTTTTTCGGATCCTCGCCGACGACGAGCATTTGTCGTACGTGGCTTTCGGACTGGGTGTGCATCTTAAATCCATTGGCATCGCGACACTGCTTTTCGCAGACTTGGCAGTACCATCTCAGGCGCTGAAGTCCTTTTGACTTGAGCTTGTTGCCCAAGTACTTGGTAGAGCCAACTTCTGCCTTAGGCATATTGTTCTTTCTTTGTTGCCAAGGATTCTTCTTCTGATTTCAGATCGACTGCAGCGGCAGTCAAAGTCACGGCAGGAAGGCAAATAATACGTGAAATGTGATGTTTGTTATGGAGATGGCAGTTTAAGGTGTTGCCGGGCTCAGCCTTGCATGGGCGACGAAATCTTATCTTATCGCCACACTATCAACTTGCCGAGGTTTCTCCAGAGACATTACCTCAGCCTTATTTCTCTTGGATGTCAACATTTATTGTTACTGCATCAACGCCACTCCATCAACTTCTCTCTTCGCAATCTCCTTATTCCAAACTATTCAGCTGCTGTTTCGCGTCCTTCACCTCGCAACTACGATACCCAACACCACAACTCAAAATGTCTGAGCGTAAAGTTCTTCAGAAGTACTACCCCCCGGATTTCGATCCCAATGATATCAGCCGCCGCCGAGGACCCAAACCCACAGGGCCGAGAATCCAAACCGTCCGACTTATGGCTCCCTTTTCCATGAAGTGTTTGAGCTGCGGCGAATACATATACAAAGGACGCAAATTCAATTCTCGCAAGGAAATCAGACCAGATGAGAAATATCTCGGCATCCAGATCCTCTTCTTCCACATCAAGTGCACGAGATGCAGCGCCGAGATTACCTTTCGCACGGACCCGCGCAATACGGACTACGCGATGGTCAAAGGCGCCATGCGCTCATTCGAGCCCTGGAGGAATCGAGAACTAGCTGAAGAGTCGGTAGAGGAAAGACTGGACAGGCTGGAGCGAGAGGAAGCCGAAGCGGCGGGCGAGGAAGAGAAGAATGCAATGGAGGATCTCGAGGCCAAGAATGCCGATGCCCGACGCGAAATGGCTGCGGCCGATGCCCTTGATGAGATCCGACAGCGAAACGCAAGGATACATCGATCCGAGAAAGAAGGCACGGATTATGCAGACACTATAATTCGTGCGGAAGACTCAGAGCGGGAACGACAAGACAGAGAAGATGAAGAAGCAGCCAGACGAGCGTTTGCGGCAGCGGCAAAACGACAGGGTAATTCTGCCTCGGACAGTCCAAGCGAGTTGGAAGAAATAGCGGCTGAAAGTGCCGAGTTTTCAGCATCAAGGGACAGTGACATCGCCACGGAGAAAGCTGCGCCCTCATTAGAGACCAGCACAGCATCATCATCCATGCCGCCCCCACCGCCGCCGACATCTTTCAAGAGAGTGGTGAAGAAGAAGAAGGATCATTCTGCGTTGCTTGGTATAAAAAAGAAGCCCTCTTTAGTGTAATGGCTAGGCTAGGAAGGATGGATGTGAGGGATGAGTTTTGAGCGTCGGGCCTTGAATATCACGAAACATGAGGAAGATTCAATTACTCCTGATTTATTACATGGCGTTTATACAGGGATGGTGTTAATACCAGGCGGGAATGGGTTCATTAATGAATTATAATACTATACACATCACACATGGTCACTTGGCTTCATATAAATTGAGAGCGAAACAGCTGGTAAAAGTTTGAATAAAGATTGCCATGGGATTGGAATCGTCTCAATTCGTGTATGCATCGTCGATTGCTATTATCATTATCATGTACGGTGGCTTTCCAGCCTGATATAGCCCCCTCACCCTTCCAACTGTCCAATGTCCCAAGTATGTACTGCGCCAAAGGAATCCGAATTCCCAGCCAATTAGTATCCTGCCATAAAAGTCCCCCCGAAACGCCATGCGTGTATCATATAGTCGTAAAATCAATAATAAATAAAAACGAGCGACAGATTAGCGAGTGGCACCAAGTCGGCTCGTTTTCGATGTGACGCAAGAGTTGCTTTTGCTGTAGTGTAGATGCGTGATCGGTAAAAAGAGGTTGCTTTGTCTCTATACAGGCATTCCAATCCTGGATTCGCCATGTCGACGGCGTTATTCCATACTAGACTGTCCCGAAATTCATTTTTCAAGTCCCGTCCAGATTACCAATGTAATTGCCATAATGGCACACTACTGGAAAAAAGAGAAGCACCGCTAAAGCTAAACATGCGCAAATTCAAGCAGCGAGTTTTCGCTTTTGGACACCCGCAGAAATGCAAGATGGTTACATCGCAGGTGCTGTGCCGTTGGTCATGGATGTGCCAACTGATGATCGGCCCGAAGCACCGGAACTTGTAGGCGACAGGGCAGCTCCAAAGGCCTGCATTTGGCGTTTTGTGTGGTCGTGGATGAACCGAGAGTAGCTGGAGATGCTCTGTGGGGGAGGAGGAGAGTTTGTGGGCATGGAAACGGAATAAGCGTCTTGTCTGCCGGGCATCATGGCGGGTGTTTGATTTGATGTGTTTGATTTGATGTCGTATGAATTGGGTTGAGTTGAAGTGTGGTGTTATATAGATGTCGAGGGTGGTGTGATTTATCCTCCGACTGCTGATGAGAGAGTACGTAGATGTGATATGGTTGGTGATGATACGATGGAAATCTTTAGCGAGGAGGCGAGAGTATTAAGTAGTTGTGTGATTGAAGTCTTTCAACAGAAGGTGTTGGATGGGCTGATTAAGGATGACGTATTGAAGTAGAGGTGCAAGACAAGAGCTAGGTAAGGCTGTGGAAATCAACAGATGCTGTGAATGGCGAGCCTGGAATAGAAAAGGTGCGGATCTCAGGGTCTTTTATAAATGTGCAAGACAGAATCCAGGACCCTCCACCACCCAATGATCATTTCCCCTCATTCAAACCTCGACATGCATACATTCAAGGGGATCAGACTAGGGGAACTAACTTGCTAGTCTAGGGTCCTCTCGACGTCGACCTCTTCCTTCACCCCTCCGATGGCTCGACCGACTGCAGACCACATACCAGACACACGCACAATTACTCACAGGACACCCTCAAAGACCCTCACCTGGGCCATCCTGTCCGCCCCAGCCAAACGAGCTGATCGGCAGTGGGCGAATCAACCGACGGTAGCGCAGGTGAAATGGCGTATCACTACATCCTTAGCACGGCGAACAAGGCCTGTTCCCTGCTGGACGCTGCTCTTTGGCCACCTCTTGCACGGTGATAATCGCCTCCAGCGCCTCTTCGGTGCTAGAACGCTCCACCACCGCTCACCCACCGCTCCGCACAAGCTCGACACCCTTTTTGGGGTCCGGCTGCTGTTCGCTCAGGGTCCTGCGAGGCCCACGCCACCACAATCATAGTGGGCCGGCCTAGCAAAGATGGAGATTGTCCAGGGATGCGCCGATGCTCTTCCAAGTTCTGGAGGCGATACGTATGAGCAGTTGAAACGGTGGGCAGCAGACTGGAGAAAACGGTCCAAGTTTTGCCTGCCAGAGTCCCTGCTGATCGGGAATCGTCATGCTCGTCACACGCGTGTCATACCGTCCCTCTTTGGCCTTTTTCAAATGCTTCTTCTGGAGCAGATAGACTACATACAGACTAATCCAAGTACCGTGGACGCAATACTGTGGGCACCCCATCTGCCAGGAGTTAGGAATTACGGGGCTTCAAGCCAGCATCATTGCTTGACGTGTGTTCTTTGTTGCCCAGAAAGCTCTGGCTTGTTTAGAGGCAACTGCGTCAATGGGCACGCTACTCTCCTCTAAAGCGCCCGTTGCATCAGATGAATGCATGCGCCCGCCCTCTTAGGCCATGTCTTGGACAAGGCGAAATGTTCGAGACCCTTTTCTTGTGTCACACAATTGCACGCCATGCTGCAAGCTTAGGGATATCGACCTCTAGTCCTCTGTCCATTATTCAGCATTTGGCAGATGTCGGAAACCGGGGCTTCCGGATATTCTATCTGTGCTATTGGCCAGAGATTTCGAATTAATCAATGCATAGCTAGCGTATCCGGTGTACATGCAAATCTCCCCAAGAAAGAGGAAACGCGGGCAGATTAATCTCTCCAAAGCTCCAAAGAGAGGGAAACGCGGACAGGCGAGATCAACATCCCTGCCCCTTGGGGCATCAATCGAGGGGGTTATTCTCCATTTTCTCACGGGTCAAGCTTCGAGAAAGAGCGAGCTACGATTCCTCGCTCCAATTAGGTTATGGGGTTTGTGTGCCTGAACCGTGTTACTCTCACCCATGCATCTTTTGAGGTCCGTTTATTCGATGATGCGGCATCCTAGCAGTTATTCGGGCCCAATCGAGATATGAGCTCAACGGTTGATCAACCTAGGCCCTACCAAGCCTACGAAGCAGATATGCACGTTGTGGCTTTCAACCTCAACGTATTCAACGTGGCCTCCATCGAGATCAATCAGCGCCGCTTCGTTCAACATCCACTTATTGCGAAGAGAAAACATTCTTCACTAACTGGAGAACGACGGCAGAAGCCCAGATCCGCCTGCCCCCATCCGATTCCCCCCTCTCGCCTCTCCAGACGCCTTCCAGTCTGAATGAAGTCACAATGCTCAAGGTGGGAAACAGTACGGTCAAAGCTTCTCCAGCAGTGGTGGCCATACTGTAGGGTTGACGCATTACAGTAGTTGATGGACTGCTACGTCGAATCAGCAAAAAAACCTGGCTGGAATACCCAATTGAAAAGCCGCTGTATGTGATGTCACCCGTTACCCCACTGCGAAAACGGCGATGCTTCCAGCTCTGAAAACGTTGCTCGATCTGGGCCAACGTTTTCGCCGCCTCCGTCACGGGGTCCACATCACGTTCCTCTACGCCATTACGGTGCGGTGATCGACTCTCATGTTATCCAGAGTTGTTCATGATCGTCGTGCGGTGGCCTTGACGGTTCGACGAGAAAATCACCCCTAATCTGGTGCTACTGTACGTCTCATACGGAGTACTGCGCGGTTTATCATTGGTCTTCTCCTACGACCAAGCTTCAAGGTCCCTGCGTCACACGCCGGTGATCGACATTCAAAGTCTTCGACATGCTTCTCTCCGCAAGCGAACCAAGCTTTTGCTAAACCATCACATCATTTCCCCCAGAGCTTGATTGGGCCAGCCTCAATTCTTTCTTTGGCTTTCCTTTTGAGCCTAACCACGTTGCACGGCACCATCCGTAAAGGTCAACTTTGTTGGTGGACTTTCTTGTGGATCAAGACATTGGCAAAGGCCAACCAGCGTTGCTCGATCCCTCGAATCCATGTGCCTTCGTCGAGATCTTGAGTGGCCATAACCGCCAGTTTAATTTTCATGATCCACCTACGCCACTTAGCCTTCTTTTTCTCTTAGTTACACCTCGGTGGGAGCAACTCCAAGGTGAACCAGAATCGATTGCTTGCATGTCAAGCATGTATTGCTCTGCAAGTGTAGGCGACGATCCCGGCATTCAACAGTCGCCGCAACCTCTGGCCCCTGTCGTGCGAGAAGGCTAGCATCACTCCGTCACTACTAGATGCAAACCTTACAAAGACCTCAGTGACAGTGGAACCATCATCATTTCTGTATCTTGTCTAAGTTGAACGATTGTGACCAAGTTCGTGTATTGCGTGAACAGCTGAAAGAAAGGAGGCCATTCACAGAAAGATGGCAAACCTGCAAATGCTATGTGGGGTACGATGAGCGAAGATAATGTCCTTCACGTCATACCAGCCTGAGCCAGATTATGACGTTTGTACGACTTGATATTTGCCTCCATTCAAGACATCTCTGAGTATCGTCCAAGGCAACAACACAAGCATTTCTCGAAGAGCAGCTTCAATGCCAAAAAGAACAATACACGTCGACGGTCATCAAAGTTATGATGAAACTAGCGCGGCTAACTACATGCCTGTCGTTTATGAGGACCGCTAGAGTTGCATCAGACTCGCACGGAGCATTACATCCTCGACTGTGACGAAGTGGCAAAGTACTAAACATGTCGGTTTGCAGATTTCATCGTGATACCAAGATTCGCGCTTACCCATTCGCCTCCTTTTCCTTTTCTCATACTCTTGGGACAGGTCGCTCTTGAAACTTCTAGCAAACTAGTCAGCAATTGTCGAACGAGCTTCGATCATGCATCAGCGGCAGTTCAACAAGTCGACCCTCATGCAGACTATGTCATAATCTGACCTCGCCCGCCATGCACTTGCCAGGATAAACACGTGAAGAGGCGGCCAGACATGATGGCGCCGGTAGAATACAGAATTCGTCCTCATCACCAGGGTGATCGATGACCTCACAATGCCTATCTCTGAAGCTATCGCCAAATACTCGGCGCTCTAGTATTCAGCCTGTGACGCAGTCCGACAGGGGAGATCTGCAGTTCAAGTGGATTTTGCTGCCGTCGATTTTGAACTCTATTCTCGGTACTGTGGTATGAAATGATGGCTCAAATCGGCGATGTAGTGCCATTTGGCGTCAATTAGCAGTGATTCTTTCACGAACTGCTTCATGGCCTAGTCAACCTTGTTTATTCTCAAGTCAAAGGAACAACTGAATGAGAGCTGCAGGCAAAATTGTTCATCTCGGCTATCGTCCACTTCGATAGGGGGCGAAAAGAAGCAAGTAATTACAGGGATTTCTACTCCGCGTTCTGTCATAACTCATTACATTAAATATGGAGAGAGACTCTAATGACGCCTCGACTTCCTCTCCAGCGAAGCCAATTCTTTCTTTTCCTTGCCCACCACCTTCTTCCGCTTACGCTCAATCGCCTTGTCGACTTGCGACTTACTCATGCTTGCATATCTGTTCATCAGCACCTGCTTCTTCTGCTCGCTCTTGCGCAGGTAGAAGGGCTGCTTGCCCTGTGCCACTAGCTCCTTTTCCTTCTTTCGGTGCTCCTGCAGTATCTTTACTTCCTCCTCCTTCTTCTGGCGGGCCTTCTTCTTGGATTCCATAGATAGTAGCTGTCGTTTCAAATCCTCCTTGGCCGTGATGTCCTTGGTCTTCTTGATCTGCATGCGTAGCTCTGCCATCTCTTTCTCGCGGTACTCATCCAGGAAAGCATAGTTCCTGGAAAACTTGGCCTCGTCTACCTCTCCCGAAAGATTGTCGAACCGCGGGTCGCGAGTCTTGCGGCGCGGATCGGCGAGGATTTCGCGGCGCCTGCTGACGGGCTTCTTGGACGTCATTTCCTGCGGCGCGTGTTTGGAGCTTCGCTTCGATGCATCTATCCGACTTGATGGCTTTTTCGGCTCTCGTCGTAGTGATTCCTTGGGTGTGCGTTCTGTAGGCCCATCGTCTTTGGAGGCGTCTGCCTTGTTCTTTTTCTTCTTCTCAGAGGGGGGCAAGCTGGCTGCTGCGCGAGCTAATGCGCCGAAAGAGATTGCTGAGAAGTCGACTTTTGGGGCATCTTCCTCCGCTTCTTCAGACTATAGATGGTTCAAAATATAAGTATCGCAAGCCTGTAGTCTTCGTTTTTGGAATCAAATCTTGCATACCTCTGAACCAGACTCTGCTTCGTCCAAATCCTCATCCTCATTACCGCTGTCATCTCCTTCTTCAGATACTTCTTCTCCTGAATCATCCTCTTCGCTGGCACTCAATTCCGGTTCCCAGTCTTCTTCACGCCGGGCTTTTACCCGTCGCTCAAGACCCAAGGAGCCGAGTTTCCGTTTGGAAGACATTTTTGTTGTCGTAGCGCGTACAAAAGCGTGATGTTGGATTTATCGCAGTATCTTTCCACCCTAAAAGCTACCGCAGTAATCTCTTCCTACAAATTAATTTTTGGGGGGCGTTATCTTATCGATAAAGGACCCTGGCTCGTTCTGCACGGTTTAATGGGCGACTTATGCAAGTAACCAGCAAATATGTGGGGGCTTAGCGTCCGGAAAGTATTCAGCCAACACCAAAACTCAATCATTCTAGCCTAGTGCAAACGAACATCTCGCCTCGATAATGCCCTTTTGCAAACTTCGGAGGAGCGCTTAATGTGGCCACGCAGGGTAATCACGGGACTCTCCTGCTCAGCACGCTCTGCCGCAAACAAGGTCCGGACGCAGCCATTATCTAGCAAACACCGAAATCCTTCATCTCGCAAGCCACCGCTACGACAATCCCCTTCCGAGGCCATCGGGCCAGAGACCCACGAAGAACGTCCGCCGCTCGTTTTACGCTCCTCTGCAGAAGTCCACTATTCCTCGACAACAAGCAAGCAAAGCAAGGCAAAGGGCAAAATGAAGTCTCAGAGCGTCCAGATCCCGGGGCTGACTTTGCTTAACAACTTGGCGCCCCATGCGATTGCGCCGACTTCCGAGGGCAGCCTCATCAGTCCCGCGGCTCCCCAGCAGCCAGCCAAGGCGCCGTATGTGCTGCCACGAAAACAAAAGGAGAATAAAAAGGCAAAGGCGAGGAGAGCGTTGGCAGAGGCACAGGCACAGGCTGCCATGAGCCGCATGGCGCACGATTCTGCTCCTGCTTCTGTCTCTGGCCAGCACGGGTACGATCAAACAAACTCCCCTTCTTCCACAAATCAAGGTACTAACAAGTCTATCCATCTTTAGAGCCTACAACTTCAACTATTTCGACTTAACCAATGCCAACGCCAACTTCATGAACCTCCCTCCCAACAACTTCCACAACTCCAACAACTTCATCCCCAGACCCCCTCCAGCCGGACCCCGATTCCCCACCAAGAACCTCCCTCAAGACGGCCGCGTCGCCCCCAGCAAAGCATCCGGCGGCATCCCCGACCCTACACCCCTCTACATTGCTCAATCTCTCTCACTCCCGTCCTCCCTCCGCAACCCGCGCCGCATCCTCGTCATCATGGACCTCAACGGCACGCTGCTCTACCGCCCCAACAAGCGCAACCCCTTCAACTTCATCCAGCGGCCCCACGCCCGCGAGTTCCTCGACTACTGCGTCGACACCTTCCACGTCGCCATCTGGTCCTCCGCACGCCCCGAAAACGTCGACAAGATGGTCTCACAGCTGCTCTCCCCCCAGCAGCGCGCAAAGTGCCTCGTCATCTGGGGCCGCGACAAGTTCGGCCTCTCACCAGCCGACTACTCCGCCCGCGTCCAGTGCTACAAGCGCCTGTCCAGCATCTGGAACGACCCAAACGTTGTCGCTTCTCATCCTGCCGCAGCCCAGGGCCAGCGCTGGGACCAGACAAATACCGTCCTCGTCGACGACTCGGCTGAAAAGGGCCGTAGTGAGCCTTACAACATCCTCCAGCTCCCCGAGTTTGAGGGACTTGCCAACGAACCTCCCAATGTGCTGCCGCAGGTCCACGACTATTTGAATACCCTCTGCTATCAGACCAACATCAGCAGCTACATACGAGATCGCCCTTTTATGATCGACTCAAGCTATAGCTTGCCGCCGCCGCCAGACTTCCATATGGCATAGAGATTCTTGACTATTAGATTCTTTGGTTACGTATACAGCGCATATTTTGATGAAGCCTAGTTGGGACTTCATGCCTCCTACATAGATCTGTACGCTCTACAAGCTCGTTGGCCTGTCTAGAGTGTTCTAGTAGATTAAGCCTTTTTGAGCTTTTCTTTAGATACCCCTCATCTTATACTTTTCACATCTTCGCGCATACAGGATAGCTGGCACATAGCGTAGATACTTTTTACGGTTTTGAATTGGTTCCCTGCGGCCTTGTATAAGACTACGTAGGCATGTGTGTGTACAAGCACATGAGATATCATCATTCATTCCCTTCAACCCTTTTTAACCCATAACCCATCATCACTTCATAGTTTATCATCCTCCCCATCCACTGTCGTTCTTTATTTGAAGACGTGGCCATCGGCGTGAGGGTACTCCTTGCCGTTGACAATGACGGGCTTGTCCCAAGACCACTGAGCCTCAACAAAGGCACGGTCCTCAGGGTTGTTGGGGTCAAGCTTGGTGAACTCGTAGCTCTCGTAGTCGGGAGCGACGTCGAAGACAGGGACGTAGTCCTGGCCACGGATGACGAAAGCACCCTCAATGACGGAGTCGTTGTTGGTTCCGTAGACGGAGGTGCATCCGAAGAGGTACTTGCGGGAGCCCTCGAGACGGTTGTTGAAGCCGCCGATGAGGTTGTTGGACATGAAGGTCATGGCAAGCTCATCGTTGTACTTGTAGGCAACCTTCCAGATGGAGTACTCGTCGAATTTGACGTTCTCCCAGAACCACTTGAGGGCAGCGGGGGTCTCGCTGTTGGAGTACTGGCGCTTCCACTCATCGAGAGGAAGGGAAGCCTTGGGCAGAGCTTCAAGAGGGTGCTTAGCCTTGGGGGCGGCAGCAGGCTCCTCCTCCTCCTCGGCGGCCTTGGGGGCAGGGGCAGGCTTGGCAACAGGCTTGGGCTGCTCAGGCTTCTTGGGGGGAGTGTTGGTCAGGACGGGAGTCTCCAGGAAGGGAAGCTTCTCGGCGACGGCAGTGTAGATGGGCTGGTTAACAATGGTCTCGTACCAACGAGTAACAGCGGGGTGCTGCTGGCGCCACTGCTTGTCGAAGAAGTACTGGAAGCCGCGGTAGAGGAGGCCAGCGCTGAAGAGATCAGCCAGGGTGATGCGCTCACCAACGAGGTAAGTGTGGTGAGTGAGGTGCTCCTCAGCAGCATCAACGGCACGGGCAACCTCCTTGGAGAGGTCATCGACAGCCTTCTTGTTGTAGGGGGAGGCACCGGTCAGGGGCCTGATCCAAGCACCGATCTTGGGGGCGACCTCGGTGTTGAAGTAGGACATCCATCGGAGGATGGAAGCGTAGCTAGCAATCTGTTAGATTTGAGGTGATACACCAGGTAGAGAGAGATGCGCGACTTACTCCTGCTTGGTCTTGCCGAGAAGGGTGGTCTTCTCGTTCTGGGAGGTGACTGTATCATCAAGTTAGCTAGAGCACCACAACACGTTGACCCTAGAAAAACTCGAGATTTTAAGAACAAAGAAAGGTGCAAGATCAGAAGTTGTCGTTATCAACACAGGAAAAGTTTTTATTAACATTTCTTTCAGACAGGGATAACTTAAAAATACTCTCATCATTTTGGCGAGCGACCGGAGGAGTCATAATGTGTCGACAAGAAGAGCCAGGAAAATATGCAAGCACAGAACAGGACACGTACCGTAGATGGCGATAGCAATGCTCTCGCTCAGGGCAAAGCCATCCTCGCCGAGGAAAGCAGGGTACTTGCCCAGAGGGTGAGCCTTGAGGTGCTCAGCGGTGGGCTTGCCAGCCTCAACGTTGGAGATGTTGAGCTCGAGGCCGTTGGCCTTGGCGACAGCCTTGATGGCGGTGGCACGAGGTTGGTCCTGCAGCAGGAGAAGAGTGAGCAGCCTGGCACAAACACAAACAAAGGTTACGCGTATGATATGGGAGACTAACGGCGGTGGTGAAGAGAGTTCCGAAAGCCATTGTGACTGATGTCGAGATGCTTGACTGGAGAGTTGAGAAGGGAAGAGAGGAAGGGCTGGGGCGATAGAGGAATTTTTTTTTCTAATGAGGGGAGATTAATGCCCCGCGGTGGCTGTTGAAGCAACAAAGAGCAATGGTTAATTGTGGGGCTCTGTGGCTGTTCTGTGGCTGGTGATCTAGCACAATTGCTCGTTATCTCCACGTGATGCAGTCCAAAGCTGCACGCCAAAGGCAGAGGTTATCGTGGGGGAAGATTTTGTGGTACCACGACTTGGAGGATCGCAACGTCGTCTCGAATCTCCTCGATCGACGCTCGGCAACAATGGCGACAATTGCAAGCGGCTTGCGGCATGCAAGATGCGCAAGTTCTATTGCCGCAGCTCAATGGCGGCCGGCAATCCTCCCGCGGTCGAGCTTTCAACTTGCCATCCGGTCTATAACCAGCGACGCTCAAAAGCCTCCCGGTCTTGAACTTGAAGCCGCCGAGTCCGTCCCGATCCCCTACCAGGGCGTTACGCATGCGCGAGTCGTTCCGGCAACGCCATCTTACTTCTCAAGAGAACCCCAGTTCAACGATTTATACATTGGAATCTCCAAGCTGCTCACCAAGTACAACCACCTGCCCACGGTGCCACCAAGTGAGGCTCCGCAGATGCCATGGACAAAGCTGGAGGAGATGCGGGCGCAGATGGGAGAGCCCATCAAGTCATCACACTATGCAAAGGTCATGCGGGTGGCCAAGCGCTTGAACCTCATCGAGCCCAGCCTGCGGCCGCAAGAGGTCAAGGTGGCTTTAACGGAGTTTACAAGAGACATCAACCCATTCCTGAACATGCCCAACCCTATCACGATTGACAAGTTCGGGCGTGCCGTCGGTGTGGGCAAGAGAAAGGAGTCAACCGCTCGCGCGTTTGTCGTGGAGGGAACTGGAGAGATTCTGGTCAACGGCAAGACTCTGAGCGAGGCGTTTGGCCGCGTTCACGACCGTGAGAGCGCAGTCTGGGCACTCACTGCCACGGAGAGGCTGGACAAGTACAACGTCTGGGTCTTGGTTGAGGGAGGCGGCACGACCGGACAGGCTGAGGCCATTACCCTGGCCGTGGCGAAGGCGCTGGTCGCTCATGAGCCGGCATTGAAGACGGCTCTAAGAAGAGGTATGTTCAAATACGAAAGCACACCTGGCTTTTTCGGTGTTTCTTTTTTGTCTCGATTCCTTGCTTTTTCGGTGTTTACAACGGCCTGCTAACGTTGCATCTCCCCAATTCAGCTGGCTGCATCACACGCGATCCCAGAACAGTGGAGAGGAAGAAGCATGGACATGTCAAGGCCCGAAAGATGCCTGCCTGGGTCAAGCGATAGAAGCTGCACGGGCCTGGATTTTCCGCGGCGTTTGTAAGCTCGGCTAGGCGAGATTACGCAGGACGCCTGCTTGAGAGCGAGCCTAAAGGGCGCTTATCTCTCTCTCTCTCTCTGCCTCTATTCCGAGGAGCGACATTGTATCATCTACAAAATCTGTATTTATAGAACCCTACCTTACCTAGACATTTGCTACTTGGGGACATTTGGGTTATCGTGGCCCATGCCGAAGCATTCAATGTTATAATGAAGTATGACCAGCACAAGTACGTCGTAGTCGCCGCACGGCTGTGCGTAATCACTGGAGCACGTTGTGTATGAACTTCCATCTTGGCATAAGGCAGATCCAGCTGTGTTTCCGGCTGCTGCTGAGCATATGTAAGCAGTCAAATCCAAGAAAAGAACGGGAGACACGTCATTGTAGTCATGGCTTACAATGTCTAGTTCAATGCATGATATAGTAGTATTCGAGTCAGTAGTTTGTCTCATAGTACTCAGCCGCACAAAAGGAAGGACAGTGACATACCTAGGTAATGAAGGGCGTAAATGTCTTTTTTTCTTTTTGCCTCTTTTCTTTCTTCACTCCCCTCTGGTTTCCTTTTTTCTTTGTCTTCTACCTGGTAGCGGGTGAAACTATTGGGTATCAAGCAAGGATCCCATCACGGCTCGTAAATGCATGCAAAAATAAAAGAAGAAGAAAATTGATGCTACGGTGCCAACCAAAGGGTGGAAGAGCAGGGTAGGCAGAACGTGATACGACAGGCAGGTTTTCCTTTTCTTTTTCTTTTTTTCTTTTCTTTTTGGACCCTTGAATCATGCAAGTTCCGGGGTTGTGAGGCTGACCGGCCCTTTTCTGTGACATGAGCCGCAGCACAAAGAAAGATGATATCGCCGCTGCTCGTCCGTATTGGCGGAAATTCAAGCCGCCTTTGTTTGTTAAACAAGCCACATTTGCAATAATTCATTGTATTCCTCAATGCGCCAAGAGCTACGCACATCTGAAAAATGATGTACTCAAAAGGTGGCTTCAGCTGAGCCATTCACAGCCTCCAAGTCTTATTCCTTCAGACGAGAAAGAAAAAGCATCGAAAGTCATGAAGCTTGTTCTGACGGGTCGGATCCGGCCCGTATGGCCCGTTCAGCAAGTTTAGCGAGATCGACATCACAAGTGACACACAAGCTGGACATAGACAATCAAGTTCAGCTCAAGTGTACCCCATGTCCATGGAATCGAGCCTAGATTTTCTCCCAATTCCTGCCAATGACGTCGAGTCAGGACATGCGTCAGCAAGGGATTTCGGTCTCAGCCGCGCGAGGCCCGTCTGTGCCATGTATATTGTTGTCGTTATTACCGGGTCCAGGGTAGGGGTTGGCAGACCAATAGAAGGCGGCATCATTTACAAAAGGGTGACGCAGGAGGGTTTCCTTTTCCCCCAATACTCTTTCTGGTAGCATAGGGTGTCACATCCCGTGTACTTATGGGTGTAGTTACATCCGCTGGAGCGAAGGCCAGTCCTCATAGCCGCGGCAACTGAACCTCAAGGGCAACTGAGCCAGGAAGCGCATGTAATCGTACGATGATCGAGCGAGAGTCAACCAGGCAAGGTCATTTATATGCCTAGTATCTCTACCGGTGTGTAGGTACCAGCATCAGATCGGCGCTTGTTTTGGTCTCCCTCTTTTCCTTTTGTATGTCGGTGTCAAGGACAGGCCCTCGGCTCATCAAACCCGAAACTCGCGGTACAGGGGAGGTAGCAAGAGACAGCTGGGGTAAAACACGACCAGGATCAGTCTTTCCGACCACTGCTATGTAAATGCTCCACAGAGCAGCTGAATGTTGGGCATTAGCCTCTGTCGTGACGTGACAGGCCTGTAGTCGCAGTTGTTGATATGTGTGTACATGCTTCGTATGTGTGTGTGAGAGAGGCATGTCCAATCTCTCTTACTCCTTGCTTTAAACAACTGCCTGCACATGCCTCCTGGCTGGGCATCAATGCTCGCCCTGTCTCGTGTATGTACTCGTGTATGCAAGCTTCGACACGGCATCGGATCCGCGGTAAGTCCCTGTTAACTTTGGGCGAGGCAGACGAGATTATTAGTTCGTGCTACCCATTTGAGCTATCTTGGGCGTGCGTCGTGAATGCCCAAGGAGCTTACCCCGAAGTAATTCAAATCATACTCCTGGTGGTATCTCCGTAGTAGTAGTAGCAATACTCCGAACAAGCAAAGCTGCTCCGGGCATGTGAGACATCAGACCACCTTCCGAGCTCTTACAGCCATGAATGGCTCGTGTCATAATCAATATCATGCGCCCGGGTCCCCGTAGTCGCTTCACTCGCGACTATCGTCAATGTTGCTTTTTTTGGGCCGGCCGGTTTTGTAGTCCGTCCGAGGTACTTCGCATCCATCGGAACAGCCTCGCGCTCGTGAGAGATTGTGATTACGAGCACTGCTATTATTAACCTAGCGAAACAGCTGCTGCTGACAGGCATTGAGCATGGTCGTACACTTTGTAGATTGACGGCATAATCGCTTCTCGATTCCGTTAGTGCTCCCGGCGTCTTTGCCCCTGTATACACACCCACTCCTCACAACTCACCAGATTGGCCAACATCTGGCCGAAAAGCTCAGCGATTTTATTTTTTCTTCCTTCACTTCTCAGCGGAACATGGTTCAGAGCTCTGTGGAAAATTATTCTTAGCTGCCACGCTACACAAAGCCGAGCCCATCTCCACACTGGCTTTTGCTCCTCCTAATGGCTGCTCGTCGATGGAGTCGCTGTGGACCAGACCGATGGCTCGCCTCTAGCACGGCCCTAGTGAGCTGCATTTTGCCTGTATTTGCCTGCTCCGGGCTCGCAGATTGGCTGCTGCCAGGATTTGCGTTGCAGCATGGCCTGTCCACGAAAAGGCACCCGAGCTGTGGACTTGACGCACGCTGCACATGGCCGTCCCGCGCTGGCCTCCACTCCGCGATCGAAATTCTTCCTAATCCCCCGTCCCCTGTTCCTGGTCGTGGCGAGGAGGATGGCAATAGACTGAGAGCGTAGGCTGAATCCAATGAGAAGAAGCACCAGGAAGAGGAAAAAAGAAACGAACAGAGGGCGGAAGAAGAGAGAGAGTTGACGTAACACAATTGGTTTCTCACCTGTGAAAAGTACATGTACATACGCTTTGGGGTGTGCCTTCCTCTTCTCTCCACCGAGTGCCTGTGCCAAAATGATTACAGCTGCTCCTGCCCTGCAACAACCAGCAATCCTCACGTGCAGAGTAGTACAAGTATGGTACCTCTATCAGTGAGGTGTTATTATGAGATGGACCTCGTAAAAAATTCCAATCACGTACATGTTGGCGTCGGTTGTGCAGCTGAACTACCTTTACTGCTATCAATCTGGTGGTACCTCAAATTAACGACGGGTTGTACAAGGGAGATCTAGTACTCCCGCCCGCATCTCAAAATTCCAAATCGCAAATACAGACTCTTCTTCTGCCAACTTCTGCTGCCTCTTGGCCATTTTCCCCTCCTCAAACCTCAGCTCTGTCTGTCAATGGCCCTTGCAGGTGGCTTGTTCGACGGGCGTGTCGATTCCAGGGGTGTGTACCTTCACCAAGCGATACCAGCTAGGCATTGTCTTAGATCAGAGATCTTTTGCTTCACCCGTGGGTAGTACATGTGATGGATTGGCGCTGTGTCTCGTGATCTGCTTTTGCATTCGGTATCCTACAGGACTATACAGTACTCTGACTGAGACATGCAGGTACTTCACACCAGTCAGCCAGCGAGTAATTCACGACGCCTCACCTCATTTCCAGGGCATTGTGTGTCTCGCTCAGTTGGGACGACCCGGGTTGTCGGGACGCCTCTTGTCAAGGCCTGGATCGTTTGCGACAACCCTAATGGCCGGTCACTGAACGGGGAATTTCCCCTACCCCCGGCAGCTGACATGCTGCTGCTTTGGATCGACGGATGGCCGCAATGGCAAGCTGGAGGCTGTGGGCATTGAAACCTCGGTCATCCCCGTGTGTTGGACTAACCTCGAAAGCAGACCACTCGCTGCCGTGTTGCTGGGGCCTGGAAACAGCCCGGCCTCCAAGCGCCGTCATCTATACGCTTTTAGCCATCTGGTCTGACGCCCACAACAAAAGAACGTTTCTGCTGGCTTACCAAATGGGTTCCTTTTCCCAACTACTCGTACCAGAGAAGCGCGACTACACGTGCTCCATTGGAGGGAGTGCCGTCTCAACAAACCCCTAGTCAGTCCAGGCTCTGCGTCATTATCCAGCGGCCTATTCTGCTGTCATGTTCCAGCTCCAATCCAAGGGTGGTAACAAGACAGCCAAGCGTCTCAGACGCCCTTATTCATGCAAAACCCCCAGGCCGGTGCTGTCATGCGTTAACTTGCCGTTTCTATTTTCCGCCCTGCCTGCCTGCAATGCTCATTCGTCCGGAAAATGGCCACAGCTACTGCTGCATGCATGAAAATGACACGCTTGTTACATCCGCCGCCATCTCTCCAGCCATTGATGAATTGGCGCAGGCAGAAGGAATGTGCGGCTTCTACTTGCTTACGGTATTCGCCGCGTCCAAGTACCGGCTCATCAACTACCTAATACCTGGTTGGCGGGTTGTGTTCCGACAGGCATTGCTTCCAGCTCCAGACGACGGGAATGTGCTTTGCTCACAGGAGTCTGTTAGGCAAAAAGACGAGAGTGCCGAAGCAAGCTGCCAAGCCTAAACCATCGCCGCGCCCATCCACTAAGTCAAGATGGAATCCACTCTGTTTCGTGTATGTGGTCTCTGGCGGAGAGCACCTCGACTTCGTTGTTTCCACTCTTGAGCAAGTCTGAGTTTTCGCTTGAGCATTTTGTCCAATCGCGAGTCTAGAAGCGATGTCTACGAGTCCCTACTCGTACGCACCTTTTAGTCTGTGGGTTTTCCCTATGCGTACTGTGTACAAAGAAGAGAGGCACGGCGCGCAGCTCCTTCACTAATACCTCTGATTTCTGTCTTTTGTGACCCATCAAGGGGCCACCCCTGGCTTGTCCTTCTCCAACGAAGCCTCTTTTCCGCCGTGCCGGATGACCAGGGGGTGGCCACACGCAGATCCCAAATAGTAATACCAAATCGACAATTCAAACTCTCACCTCTAGCCTTGCAGACTAGTGACAGCCTACCGGCTGTATCGCCCCAAGTTCTTCTAGGGCCAACGCAAGGTACAGAATACGACGGTATGCCCAGCACCCCGGGTCATACCAAGCGCATCTTGGCCGATGTGGCTTCCACCTTTCGCTACTGACAAGCAGCCCTGCTTTTGCATTTATGACTTGCCGCACATTGTCTGGACCCCTAGACGGCACACTCTGGACTGCATACTGCTGACATCCCTCTTTCCTGTACTCCGTCCTCCCACACACCCACCGGCGACATGGTATACTGCCTCCTAGGGAGGGAGTACACGCCTCTACTTGTGCCTTTTTGCCTCCTTCTTGTCCTTTCTCTTTCTCCTGCCTCGTTCTCTCTCTCTCTTTCTCCCTCATTTTCATTAGCGTGGATCTCGGAGTAGACGGTTTTGCCAACTAGTTCCCCCTCGGTATAAGACCCGATGATTCCTCCAACGCCAGTCACCCGTCGGTCTCCAGCAAGGCTCCATCGATTTAATCATCTAGTATCACCACTAGTTTCTCGGTCTAATCCCCGCTGTTTTGGGATCTCAACCAAGTTTGCATCCTCACCATCGTTATCAACTCTTGCATAGTCACACTTCCCACGCCCACATACATCATCTGATTGGCAAAGGCTTTGCCCTTGCCAATCTCTCATTTGGCCTAGGCTTCCCTATCTCGGCCATTGGGTTCCTTGTGCTATTTCCTGGCAACCCACTCTGTCAGATTTAGAAAGGGTAAGCATCTAATATTACAAAGAGGAGAACAAGCCGTCTTTCCCCAAATCCTGCTCAAGGAATTCTCACCTTGAACCGTCACCGGCTTGATTCCAACCCTTTCAGCCCTCCAACAACCTGCTGTGATTAACCTAACATCCTTTAAGCAGGCAGCCGGTGTGTCCCGGAGTCTCAGACTAGGTCGAGCTGGTGGAACCTACCAAGCCTACGCCTCTCTGGCGCCCGGTCCCTGACGTATTGCCATTTGGGGCATGATGAACTAGGCCGTTGGCTCCGCAAACCCGCCATTGAGAATTTGCGAGTCTGCCAGAGGGCAGCCGGCTTTGTATTCGTCACAACACCTCCTCGAGCCGGGGGGAAAAAATCTCACATCTTTTTCTTGCTATTGTTGGAGGAGTCGGCTCTCGAGGCTTGATGAGCTTTACTTACAGGCTATGTCATCGGTCTCTCGACTTGCCCACCTAGCTTACCTTTTCTCTCGTTTGAGTGTTTAACATCTCCAGTTGCAACTAGTTATAGGATCATCGTATTAGCAGATTTGATCCAGACACCCACCCACCACTTTCTAGTAGCTGCCCACACACATTTGTCGATTCGCACTTCTCGTTTCGTTCACCAGACTTTCGTTAAAAAAAAAAAAGGTCATTCGTTTAAACCCCGCGACCGGTACGGCTACAAAGGTGCCCATACTGGCTCTATACGATCGTTCTCCAACAGCACTGCCTCCCCGGCGCATCGAGAGGCTTCTTACGACAAGGCCCATCGGGGCATGGACAACCCCAACCAACATAGGAGGCAGAATGACCCGCCTACCCATCACGCTCCTGCACAAAGATACTCAGTTCAGGGCTCTGTAGGCGGTTCTTCTGAGCGCTACCGAACGGCGCCCCTTGCATCATCTTCAACTCCAAGAGGCTTGGGGGGTGCGCCGACATATAGTACATATTACCAAGAACCCGCAGCCGCGTTTTCAACTCCGACAAACATGCCAACGACGGCTATGGCGTACGGGTCGGAATACGGCGCCGATTCGAGACCACAAACTCAGGGTTTCGGGGGCTACAACACGGGTATGATGATGTACAACGTGCCTCAGCCGAATACGCAAACTCCAGTCTATGACGCTCAACAATTCGGGCAACGGCAGCAGGCAGCAATGCAGATGATGGCACCGGATGTCACGTCAACGTACTTTAATCCCGAAGCAGGGAGCGCGGCAGCAGCAAGCATGCAGCACTCGGGCCAGGGAAGCAGCGCATCGGCTGGGGTATATCAGCAGGGCCAATCCATGAGTTACGCGGGCAGCATGCCTGCTACAGGCGCCATGCAGCAGACCTCAGGAGCCGCGGATTCCGCCATGGGAGAAGGGCAAGACTACGCTACGTCTGGGCTTCAAGAGAAGTGGCAAAACTACCAACGACAACTAGGATCCGTCTTTCAGGACATATCGTCTGTTTCGTTGGAAAGAGCCGCCGAAACCCTTCTCAACATCTCTGGGTGGTTGCTCACGCAAGTGGCAGAATTAGGTATGAAGAGAGCAAGATGGGTAAACTTGACATTGTGCTTACATGCAGAACAGGGCTCAGCCAAGATGACGCCAGCCTTCACGCCGAGAGAATAAAACTGTGGAACGACTTTAACCATGCGTGGTTAGCCCTTTGTTTTCGACAAAAAGAAATCATGTCATCCGGTCAGCAGCTGTCAAGATCACAGCAGGTCATGTCGCAGGAAACAATCAAGAAAATGGGGGACGAACTCGTTCGGCTTTGCGATGGTATTGAGAGCCATGGTTTGGTTGATTATCAGTACGGAGTGTGGGAGGACCGAATCGAGACAGGTATGGCCGATCCCTTTCTTTTTGCTGTTAGTAGTTGAAGGATGTGCTAATCAACCATCTAGTTCTTGAAGAATGCCTCGATCTCTACGAGTCTCTCGAAGCGGCCGCCGGCACAAGTGGAGGATCTCGCTGATTCGTCTTTGCATACGATGCGAGTTACTACTATGCATATGACCGATACAGATGCATGAGCCATTTCGAAGCTGGAGTGAGAACAAACGGCTGTTTACTTGCTTTTCTACTTTGTTCGCTGTCTTTCTTGTTTTTCTTTTCCTTTTCATTTGCTATTACCCTTGCATTTCTAGCGGCTTGGGAAGTGTACATTATACGATGGGAACTTTCGACACGGCCTCTCCAATAGCGAAAACACGAATATTAACAAGGTTAGATCGGGGAGGAATAACATGGAGGAGAGGTTTCATAACTGGGTCTTATGGGTTACGGGATGGACGGATGAATGGACGGATGGATATTGGGACTTTTTTGCTTTTCTCGGAGGGGGCTGATGCATGTCTCTTGGATCAGGCTTGTGTTTAGTAGGGCGCAAGGGGGGGAAAGCCAGTGGCTCAGTGTATCAAGTGATATGTCTGAATACTCCAATGGCTCTAGCTACGCCTGCATGGGCTGGCAAACTGGCCTATACACGGACACGCAAACATTCCAACGGGGCACCTACAAACACGATGATGCAACACACACGCGGGCATAGAATGGTAAGGAATGCCATGTCATTATTGGGAGTGCAGCTCCTAGGCGAGCGGATTTCTGGCGAATTTGGTACGACAGTGTGGGAACTGGACGGGTATTTGGTAGACAACATGGGCAGGACAACGGCGGGAGCGGGCAAAAGCCTGCGAGGACCGAATGTTTTAGACAGGCGGCGTTGGATGATGGACTTTCGGGCAAAGATGTGAGACTGGCGATTGCTTCTCTGCTTTTTCTGTTTCTTTTCCTTTGTCATTTGTCTTTTTCTTTCCTAATCTTCATCACCCCGAGTCGAACAATAACGAGGGACTTATGCAAGATTCCCACTAAAAGTTTTTGTTTTTGTCTATTCACATATTAAGTGTATCATGTTTAGACAATTGGTTAGATTATAGCCGGTCTGGGCCCTCAAGGGCAGCATCAGCCGGCTGGAAGTGGCACACAAGTTGCTAATGACTAGGTACATAGCAAACAGTCTAGATAGGCGGACTACGAAGAGGTTGATGCCTGTGAATGAAACACGAGGCTGTGTATCTTACAAGTTTGTTGCGTAATCCCGTTGGGACCTTTGTGGCATGGAGCCGGCATAAATGCCTTGTAGTCGAGAAGCGCCGCTTATATCAGACGGTCGTCGGTCATCGGTCGAATTATCCAAGGGCCCCTGGACCGTAGCAGCCGGGTAGGGCGAGAAACGATGGATGGCATATGACGTCTCTCGTGTTTGTGCCAGAGCGTCTCTGTTTGTCATGCATCCAGACAGGTAAGATTCCCGTCGGGGATAAGCCCGGTCCCGAAACCGGCTTGTCCCGGATATGACTCCCGGAAGCCTGTTAGAAGGCGCATGACAAATTCCCATCCACTCCCATCGTTCACATGGCAATTGGAAAACTAACGCGGCTACAGCCCCCCAAGTGAGACGACGGGGGCTGGGGGCTAGAATCAGGGGAGCAGCTGATGCTAGCGTTTCATGGGGTAACGTTAAATGTGCTGCTGAGATTTTGACGTCGGAGTAAGTGTGCGGCTTACCGGCTGAAGCGTCTAGCGGGTAGATAATCAGGATATTCCCCTTGCCCTGTCACGGCGCCGCCTATCATCTGGGCCCTCATCTGGGCTCTTCAGCCGGGGCTATCGGCAGTTGTGGGCGGACGCATAAACACAGGCTGCTAGCTGCATACCCGGAAGTGCTTGGCAAGCAGCCTCGTAGCCAACGAATTGGTGAGGCGACAAGAGAAACCACCGAGGAGTCACCTGAGTTTGGTTGGTATACTGACGGGCGTATGAATACGCCGAGGGTAATACTCACCATGGTGTCTCAATTGGGTTACATGTAACCAACCAGCTATCCGTATTATTGCTTTGTCTTTGCCAAGGTTGGTCAGATGCCAAAAACCAGGGGTGAAAGGAACTTTGTCTCCGGCCATGATAGCAACTCGCCCGGATTGCGGATGATTTATTTCCGGCTGGTTTCTTGTTGTAGCCAACAGCCATCTACTCGCCGGGGATATCGTGGACAAGCGTGTAAGACGTCATCTCGAACCCGGCTCTGGTCTGTTTGGGAGCTGTTGCCGAGGTGTAGCTCGTCAAAGGTTGATTTCCGATCTATCGTAATTTGATCTGGCCTCTCTAGGTTGCATGTGACGGCAGTTTTGTGCAGGGGTAACAGAGCAGGGAGTGCGTCTGTTGCTGGCAGTGGAACAAGACGGTGATCCCCCAGATCCAGCTGGTTGCTGCTAGGGCATTGGGAGGACAAGGAACTACCTGGTAGCACTGCCGATGGATTAGTATTACATATCCCTAGGCATTTAGCTGTGCTGAATGTGTAGACGCAGGTGAAGGGGGGAGAAAGCTGACATGCTGAAGCACCAAGAGGGTGAATCGAATGGATGAGAAGAGACAGTGTTGATGAAAAGGGGAAAAGAAGGAGAAATGTGTCGTCGTCACTTATAGTACGTTAAATTTCTTGACCAGCAGCTTACTAAGTGATTTCAGAATCTGGGAGAGGGAAGGAGAAAAGGGATGGCGGATGGAAAGCGGTGATGACGACAGCCAGACAATTCGACAAGAATAGAAGGAACGTCCTATGGAGAGTGGATGTGATAAAAAGCTGATATACATAGCATCCTTTAAACATAGTACTAAGGCGCTATAAAGTGATGAAGAAAAATGATGTGGTGCCATCAGAGCGAGTAGAGAGCAGAAAGGAAGAAGAGAAAGGGGAAATGGGGGACAATTACATTACTAAGTTGTAGCAATGTCTCCTAGGTAGGCAATCAACATGATAGAAACGGCACATGAGCCACACAGGCTTCGCGAAGTATTAAATCTTGTTGCTTTCATAAGTAGACGAAATACTACCATATCACAGTACCCCAGGCCTTTGATAACAAGATCTGGAGAGGCTTCTCGGAGACAAAAAGCCATCATTCGGCCCTCGACTCTTTACGATTGTCCTCAGCGTCAAATGCCTGCAAGAACTTTAATATTCATCATGGTTATATCAAGTTCTGCTGCCAACAAACTACCAAGACAGCAAGTCTCTTTCCAGATGCCCGAGAAGGCTCATCTAAATATCCCCCTTTCTTCCAAAACCAAAGTAGACTGAAATGAAAGACACTTAATAATAAAAATAAATGCCAGTAGAATGCATTCTGCAGTTAAGCAAATAGCTCTTGTACCCAGTAACACCACCGTCAAGCAAATCACATTCGTTCAAGCTGTCAAGAGTATTCTCGTGCTCATCTTGTCTCGGCCGTAGCACCAATTCGGTGATCCAACACCAACTTTTTGAGTCACCCATGTTCAACCAGAAGAGAAAAGTTCATGTGTGGGACACCTTGATTGGCCTGAAAAAGTTTCCCACATTGCACCACCACCACCAATTCGACAAAACCGCTACGAGACACAAGACACAGGGCGGTCTGGTGGTGGGCTTCAAAGTCAATGTCTCTCCTTTTTTGGATTTCCGGGGGGATCATCTATATCCGTAACAGCTATACCTTCCCTCACGGACGGAGAATATACTGCACTTTGCCATAGATTGGCTGCAGTCAAGTCTCAATAAGAAGCACACCTGCTCGTCGTTCCGGGGTAACATGTCTTTGACCAAGGAAAGCCTGCACACATGGATGGTTGAAGAAATCGAATGTAGATATTCATTATCATAACTGCTGTATTCCATTATCCACAAGTATCCGCTGCCCCTTTTTCTCCTCTCCCACAGACGCTTAGAATTGGTCTACATCGCCAACTAGTTAGCACATCGCCACCAACCCCCAGCAAAAGACACAAACAAGATGGGAAACAAAAAAAGAGACGGGAAGCAAAAGAAAAGAAAGGGGGGAAGATGAAAAAACGCACCTAGAGTCATGCTCATGCTCACATCCGTATTCTCCACCATCTTCGTAAACTCCTCAAAGCTAATCTTGCCGTCCTTGTCCAAGTCCGCCTCCATTATCGTCTTGTCGACAATCTGCTGCAGCTGCTGGTCCTTCAAGTTGCTGCCCACCATCATCTTGAGCACGATGAAGAGCTCGCCGTTGCTGATGTAGCCGTCGCGGTCAATGTCGTACACCTTGAAGGCGAACTGCAGCTTCTGCTCCTTGTTGCCCTTGCTGCTGAAGGCGCTGAGGCCAGACACGAACTCCTGGAAGTCGACGTCGCCGCCGCCGTCCTCGTCGAAGATGGCGATCATGCTGGAGAAAAAATCATCTCATGTTAGTACTGTATCCTATGAAAGGGGGGGGGGATGGTAGGTAGTGCGGGCGGTGTATGAAATCGCTGGGGAAAGAGGTGAAAGGGGGGAGACCGAACCGTGTCGCAAGCGGGTTGGAGGAGATTTGAGGAAGGCTAAGAAATTCGTCTCGTTCGATTGTGCCAGAATTATCCTGCAGTAGAAGATCAGTTAGTCTCGTGTCCTGTTCTGTCTTGTCCCGCCTTGCATCGTCTTTGTTGAAAGCGGCGGCGGCAGCAGCCCAACCAAGAAAGCCGGCCACGATGCGCCGCGCTGGGTCTCCTTGTTCAATCGTACCTTGTCGAGTTTCATAAACCGTTTCCTTAACCGGTCGACCTCCTCTCTATCAACTATGCGACACAGAATTAGCAAGTCAGGCCGAGGATTTCAAGTGCTCTTAGGGGGAGGCGGCAGCCTACAGTTGGATCCTTGGACAATGTTGTCCAGCACGGTACTTGTGGTGTTGCCCATGTTGCAGGCGCAGCGACTCTTGCGCTAGCGACGTCTCGATAAAAATGGTGTTTGAGGAGAAAATGTGGCGGAAAGTTGGTGGGCGTGAGGTTGGTCGTGATATGTAGCGGTCATGTATTTGCAGCCTTGAATGTCGTTCTGCGTGTATGTAAGGCTTGTATTATTTACGGTACAAGGCCATTCTCCTAGAGGGGTAGCTGGTCATGTGCACGGACCACGTCCCTTGAGATTGCCTCTACAGGAGATACGACGAATATTTACGAGTATGTAAGCCGCTTGCTGCTGCTGCTGGGCAGAAACAATAATTCAATTCAGCCTTGCAAGAATGAAGAAAATAATATTGCCAAAATTGGCTACATCGTAGATGTCATAATGTCTAATTTTAGGTACTGCAAATGATTTCCATGGCAAAAAGAAGGTATCTCATCGTGCTGTCATTCTGCAAGATAAAGTTGGGAGGCAACCCCATGGCAGAACTCTATGTATACTTTACCTCATGGCTGAAGCTTATGGCTAATAAAGGGCATGCAATTCTTCAATTCTATCATCACGCATCTTAGTACTTACTAGTCTACTCGGAAAATAAGCTTGAGTCGCGAGTATAATAGAGTTATGATAGAGCACGGTTCACCTGCATGAAGCCGTCCAATACGTGTAGAAGCAGCACGGAAGCGTCACAGCTCCTTTGTACTGGTGCTTGACTGCTTACCTAAAGATAGCGATTGGCAGAAAGCAAAAACCCGCCATGCCGTCTTTCGGCTCCTCTCCGGCTTGCCTGGGCGCGTTTTGGGCTCCTTTGTGGCCCCGCCGCCCAGCCAACCAGAGGCGCGCCTCGCCCAGTGTGCCAATGCCTAGGCACCACTTCGCCCACTGTTTTTTTTGCTCAGCAGCAGCAGCGCGTGGGCCTTTGCTGGCGACTTCAGGGGAGAGGGAGAGCCAAAAGGAGGGGGTGGCCCGAGCGCCCACATGTACCTGCGCCCGCCAAATACTATGGCGCCGTGACTTTGGGGCGGACCAGCGCTCGCCATCAAACAGCCGCAAATTTCCAGGCTTTGCACCAGTGAAAAATCTTCGCGCGGCAAAACAACCTCAACGTCACCTCATCGAACGCGAGCATTGAGCCATCAAAAAACCCAAACCACAACGCCTAAATCGTCATTCTGTTATCAACAGGCGACTGCGGCCGTCTCGATTTATGACTTGATCTCTTTTTTTCGCGGATTTTCCGCTGGCTTTCTGCCGTCCTTCACCACCCTGGCAACATGTCATCCCGCAAAGTCCGAGTCAAGAAGTTGACGGTCAAAACCACTCTTCCCGTGCTCAGAGAGGATCAGATCGATGCTACTGAGTATGAATCACTCCTTACCGAGTCGCAAATCGCGACCGGAGTCGACCAGACTGAGGAAAATGTGAGTCCTTTTCCCTCCCATATCCACGCCACCGCAACTTCTGATATCACGTGGCCGGTCACGTGCTGTCTCCTTACCTTACCTTTGCCTTGCTTTTTGCCTACCAGCGTATAAGTCGAGATGGCATATACGGAGTGCTGCATATATGATGGCATCTCTCATCCTCATGTGTCTCACTCTAGTATTTGATCACTCCTCTTTCTTTCATATTATTCATTGTCATTCTTTTTTTTCTGTCATCATATTCTTTTTTTCTGTCATCATCTTTTCTTCATGACTTCTTCCTCTTCTTTTTTTTCTTCAAACGTAATATATACTGACATCTTCTCTTTTTCTTCTTTTTTTTGTAGGAATACCATCTCCAATCCATTCTAAAAGAGGCGGGCACAAGCAATGATCAAGAAATTCCTGTGCCTCCACCGCAGGAAAGCGACATCAGCTATGATGGCCTCTATCCCGCAGCCTTTCACAAACCTTCCTCTTATATCCGATTTTCTCAGACAGTGGAGGAATGTATTAGCTGTCAATATGACATGACAGCTGATGACAATGAATTTCTCAAATCATATAATAGTAATCCTCCCGCCGCTGGGCTGCTCAGCGAGGATGACTTCGAACGCATCATGGAGGTGTTTGAAGACACTGCAACAGAGCAAACGCCATTTGCATCAGTCGACAATACTGTTGTCGGCTATGATATGATGGTGCCAGGTCTCAATCAACTTGGCTCTGCATCCATATTGCAGCACGCCAAGCAGATATATGAGTACTGGAAGTCTAAGCGGCAGGAGGAAGGAAACAAACCACTACATCCAACCATCAAGTTTGAAACGCATCAGGAGACTGATGACACCGACCCATACGTCTGCTTCAGACGGCGGGAGGTCAGGCAGACAAGGAAAACAAGGTCCAGAGACACCAAGATCGCCGAGACGCTCAAGCGTTTCCGTCGCGAGCTCGAGGATGGCCGCCAGCTGGTGCTATTCGCATACGAGCGAGAGATGATGAAACGTGATTTATTGCAAATGGATCGGGCTATTTTCGAAGAAAGGGCTCGTCTAAAGCAGATCAAGACAAAACTAGGCATCAAGGGCGACGACGAAGACCTAGTCAACCAAAAGGTATGTTTTGAACCCAGGCCAGCTTGGCCCTCAACACGTATGACGCCACTTGGCACTGACACGACGTGTTTACAGTCTCAGAAACGAAAGCCTGTAGAAGCTGCCGGAGCCCAGCGGCCTACGACACAGGTCCGGGTGCCGGTGCGACCCGATGGACGCTCGCACGAACAGGACCTTGTGCTGCTTTCTGACCAGCTTGCCGAGAAGGAGAATGAACTCCGTAATGAGATTGAGACCAAGGTGCAGAATCATCGGAGGTGGAACCAGAATCATATTGATCTCACTCGAGATCCGCTTTCGCCGGTAAAAGCATTGGGTATGGAGCTCAAGTTCAGACCGGCAAAGACACAATACTTAATGACGCCGCCGGCGTCAACGTCTTCAGAGTCGATGGATGTCGATGACGTACCTGAGCCTATGCAACTGGATAAGCTAGAGCTGCCAGTATTCCAGTTTCGTGGTGCGGACATTGATGAGACACCACAAACTAACCAGCCGGCGTTCCGACGCCGTATTGGCCGACTCCAACGGCTCTGGATCGATCGAAGAGGTCTTTCGACACCTTCTCGGGCAGACGCGTACGAGTACTCGGACCGGTGGAAGTATGACTCTGACGATGAGGACGATGAGCCTCCCGTATATGAGGTTGATCCCTTCGACACAAGAGCGCTGAAGTTTAGGGCTACTATCCCTCTCAGCCCATACATCTTCCGGGCGAGGCCAACGGCCCCTCCAGAAGCGGTAAACGGCGTAGCAAATGGAAACAGAGTGCTACCGCCGCCGCCACAACCGCAACAGCAGCCGCAAGCGCCGCACCCTCCTGCAGTCCAACAGGCGCAGGCGGCATCATAAAGAAACCCCTCTCTCCCCGATAATCCGGTACTGCATCCCTGTATGAGTATGGGTGTGTGGAGGTGTATATAATTTTTCAGCTCTCTTTTTTTCTCCAATCACGCTGGTATTGAAGGGCTCTCAGGAACGGACAGGACGGGAGGAGGTTTGGGGAGGAGGAAGGATATTTTCGAGGTAGATGGAAACGACCGATGTATAGTACCTTAGCCTTGGTCAAGGCATTGCGAGGAGTTGGGAGTTGGGGTCGGTGCTTTAGGATTAGAAGAGGAAGAAGCCCCCCCAACGGGAGCCATGAAGTAAAGAAAAAAAATCATACGAAACCTCGAACTGGCTTTGACCAGAGAGAAATATTTCTTCGTGCGCCATCCAATTCGCGTGATAAGATGTATAGAAGTCGGCGATGGAAGAGGAAGAGCTTGTCCTTTTTGTGCGAGCTTTTTGAAAGGCGGGTGTCGTGACGCAGCCTGGTCTCACCTCACGGCGACCAGGGCGGATGACGTGAGGGGAAGCAGGCTGCGCAACGTGAGCTCGCCGGTTCTGATGTACGGTCGAGATCGCCATGGCATCGACAGCATTCGGTAGCAGGCCGTTGGAAGCTGGAAGCTGGCCATGGCTGACAACAGAAGCTTCGTGTCCGTCCTCATCTTGACTGTGTCTGCTGCGAGGCTGCCGTTAGCTGTGGGCTGACGAAAGAGAAGTAGGCAAAGGCGCCGACACACAATCAGGTTCAAAGGGGGATTCTGCCTTGCAGCCAAGGGCACGACAAACCGGAACGCAAAACATCCAATGTCTCATGCCCGATTCCCATCATGAGAGGTTTTTGCAACCGAGCAGCGACCTGGATGGGTGAATTTTCTTCTTTGTGCTTGGTGTGTTTTTTTTTCCCTGGCTCCCAGCTAGAGGGTAAAGGAAAAAAGTCGAGGGGAAAGAAAGTGAGTGGTCGATGTGGACCGCGGGAACGGCTGCAAGTGGATTTTTGGGGGATTTCCGCCCACACAGGCGGCAGAAGCACGCACTCAACGGGGGACATGGTAGTACCAGGCAGGCAGGTATTGGCCGAGTAAAAGGCGCACCGCAAGAGTACATGCCGTGGTGGTACAGGGCCGAGGCGGGCCAGGCCAGGCCAGGCCCAGGCCAGGGAAGAGCAGCGCTTTAGTGCGAGGGTGGTTGATGACAGAGCGAGTCCCTGGGAGCGCTAAAGGGGATTTGCCGACAGGGCCTCCGAGTCTCGCAAATCCCAGTGCCTCGGAGAAAGAAAGGGCAGCGCGTTGGTGAGAGTAGAACTTGAGCCGCGGTGAATGGAGGAAATATGAGGCTTTACAAAGAGGAGGGATTACGGAATACAAATACGAGTGAGTTCAACGAGAGTATTGCAATCTTACATAAGCCGGCGCAGGATGGATTCTCTGAAACGGCAGAGATACAGAAATTGGGAAGGAGCGTACGAGTATAATCAACCGCCAAAAGGGAAGGATGCTTGCTTTGCTGCAGGTGAGCGAGCCAATTGGCGGCGCCCCGCTATTTTCTGCTTCTGGCCAACTGCTACGCTGCGGCGAACCCCTCCATTTTTTTCTTCATTTTGACGTTCCTCGTGAATGTCGAACGCATCATCATCCATCATTTGCTAGGCGACCATCCCATATCCGCAGAGGATTTGCTATTCATTTTCTTTCGAGATTCTGTATTTTGATAAAACCATTTGTCGTTTCCCGTTTTAGAACAGCTTCACTTCTACAAGAGAGTCACCAAGACTCTATATAGCGATATCTTAATCCCCCACCTCCGTGAAAGAGTCACCACATCCCGGACATCGAGAGCATCGCCGGCCGGGCGCAAACGTAGCGCAGTATCGCCAACTGCTTCAACTCCCACAGACATCCGCTGAGAATCATCTCGGCCCTCCAGCCGCCCAGCATGGCCGCTGCCAGCGTCGCCTCTCCAGTACCGCATCTTCCAACCTCTACTTCTACATCCATCACACCCGCCTCCAACACATCTACATCCACATCTACATCCTCAGCTACATCAGACATGGCCGCAGCGACCTCCAAATCCTCATGGATTGCCCTCGGGTGCGAAGGCTCCGCCAACAAGCTCGGCATCGGCCTCATCCGCCACACCACAACCTCGACCACCATCCTCTCCAACTTGCGACATACCTTCATCTCCCCCCCAGGCACGGGCTTCCTCCCCAAAGACACGGCGCTGCATCACCGCACCGAGTTCGTCGCCCTTGCGCGCCGCGCCATTGCCGAGGCCGGCATCTCCCCCGCCGACGTCGACTGCATCTGCTTCACCCAGGGTCCCGGGATGGGCGCTCCGCTGACCAGCGTCGCCATCGGAGCCCGCACCCTGGCCTTGCTGTGGGACAAGCCGCTGGTGGGCGTCAACCACTGCGTGGGACACATCGAGATGGGCCGTGACGTGACGGGCGCCGACAACCCCGTCGTGCTCTATGTCAGCGGCGGCAACTCGCAGGTCATTGCCTACGCCGAGCAGCGCTATCGCATCTTTGGCGAGACGCTCGACATCGCCGTGGGCAACTGTCTCGACCGCTTCGCCCGCGTCCTCAACATCAGCAACGACCCCGCGCCGGGCTACAACATCGAGCAGCTGGCCAAGAAGGGCACCAAGCTGCTCGACCTCCCCTACGTCGTCAAGGGCATGGACTGTTCCTTCTCCGGCATCCTCGCCAGCGCAGAGGCCCTGGCCGCACAGCTCCTCCAGCTCGGACCCGAAGGCGCAGGCTTCACCACCGAAGACCTGTGCTTCTCCCTGCAAGAGACCATCTTCGCCATGCTGGTCGAGATCACCGAGCGGGCCATGGCCCACGTGGGCAGCAGCGAGGTCCTCATCGTCGGCGGCGTGGGCTGCAACGAGCGGCTGCAGGACATGATTGCGAGCATGGCCAAGGAGCGAGGCGGCAGCGTCTTTGCCATGGACGAGAGATTTTGCATCGACAATGGCATCATGATTGCGCACGCCGGGCTGTTGGCGTATAGAACGGGTTACCGCACATCACTTGAAGAGAGCGTGTGCACGCAGCGCTTCAGAACGGACGATGTATATGTCGAGTGGAGGGACTAGAAATATAAGCAAAAGAATACAAAAAAGAAGATAAAAATAAACCAATCATAGACAAACACACAGAAAGCAATGATGGATGGGCCAGCGTGAACAAGGACGAGGAGGAATAATCAAACTGCACTGTGAATTGTGCGAGCATTCATACATCTCGCCCATCTGTCTATCTGGTTGGTTCATTGCGAACCCCTCGGATCTCTACTGCAGCCACCAGGCTTCTTCACCATGATAAGCCAGCGATATAATAACCCGCAGCTGATTTCCACCATCCCGTGTAAAAAATACCCATATCAAGGCATTTAACAAATAAAAATGTAAACAGAATACCCCTCCATGAATAGAGGAAATAGAGTAAAAGGGGGGGGTGCGGGAAACAAAACAAAAAATAATACACATTAGCCCTCTTTGAAACGCCATAAAGCGGCGTCTTCGACCCATCCTCCCCATCTTCATTCACCTTCTTCCCCTTCTCTCACTGTTTATGGAGACACCCTTTTAACCTTCATCTGTAGAGGTAGGCTTGTAAATAATTGTAGTAACATACTGTAGAGAAGAAGAAAAAATTGTTAGCGAATTCCCCTTGATAACGGTCCCTCCTTAAACTCCTAATTCTCAACTAACCTTGTTGTGATATCTGGTAGTTGCTGACACAGCCAGAACATTGTTTTTGATACTGCTGGTCGCAAGGTGATTCAAAACAGTATGGTTGGGCATGTTCAAAACGCTGTTGTCGTCCTTCATCAGGGTGGCAGCGTTGAGGATTGGTTTGCCCAGGAAGCCGGGCAAGCTCGGTGGTGTCGTCAGCTTCTCTATGGCGGAAACGGCATTCCGATAGGCCGGCGATTCCTCAGCCTGGTCGAAGTCGAGTAGGTACTGTGGGATTTGACCATTGTAAGCCTCTTGTGGCAAGACAGGCTTTCCCCTGGCCACCTTGGGCTCTTCCTTGGACTCAGAATCGGCTTGAGATCCGCTCTTCTCCTTTGCAGCTTCGGTAGCCTCGATGACTTCGCCCTTCTTGGTCGCCAACACGTCGTCGGGGTTAACTTCGATGTAGTTTACCAAGTTGTTTCCAAAATCAACAGTAGTAGGGAGCTCGGGTGATGTCTGCATAATCCCATCAACCAAGAAGCGGATGTGATGGGTACCGGGCAGCACGTGAATCGTGGCGGCAAAGACACCAGGCTGGCCCTCGCTGTAAAGTCATAACTGTGTTAGTAGAGCCCATATAGAACAAAAACCATGTGCAACATTGTGGGCACGTGCTAAGGCACCCAACTCTGTTGTTGTTATAGAGTCATGGCACTTACACAGGACGCAGCCGGAGCTTTCGATTCCAGTGGAAAATGGTACCGGTAACCCAAATCTTTTCACCACCTCCCCTCCACTCAATCCTGGTAGCAACGACGGGCCTGGTCTTGTCCACGCGTAGCTCCTCGCCTTCGTCATCCTCAGCCGTGCCAGAGCTAAGCGCGGAGCTCTTCCTCGTCAAGGCTTCGGACGACTCGCCGAGCTCAAGATCGGCCAGGCTCTCGTCGGGTCCGAGGATGGGCGAGCCAGGCGTGTGAACCTCCTCCTCAATAGGAAGCGGCAGGCGAGGCGGGCGCATCATGTACATGTCCGTCAGGCTACTGTTGGAAAAGAGCTGGGCATCGAAATTTGGCGGGATGCCTGGGATATGAGGACGCGCCAGGGACCCCTCGATGGGGACGGCAACGGGCTTGGAGGGTTCGTCGCGTAGGATGGGTCGCGGCTCGGACGGTTTGGGGCTGCCGGCGACGACGGCCGCGGCAACGGCGGCAGCGGCGTTGGCGACGGAGGAGACGGTGCTGCTATGCGGCGAGCCGCTGAGCGAGGAGACGCCGGTAGCGGGCACGCTCTTGGTCTTGGGATTAGGCACGGAGGCGGCGATAGAGCCCTGGGCCTGGAGAGACGAGGATTCGGTGGCGGCAGCGGCGCGGGCACCGTGGATGGGGATGATGTTGCGGGATCCGTCCTTGCGATGCTGAGGCTGGCGAGGAGACTGGGACTGAGACTCGACGCCTGGCTGCGGCTGCTGCTGCGGAGGCGACCCAGACCCAGGCCCGCCCGCCTTGTTGGACGCCGAATGGTTGTTACCCATGGTTTGGGAACCCGACCAGGGGTGGCGGCAGGGACGTGGGAAGCGAGGGCGAGAAGAGAAAACAACAATCCCAGACAGAGGATGGGCTGCTAGCGGGAGTCAGAGGGGGGTTGCAGAGGCGACCGGTTGGCGGCTTGTCGTTGCACAAGGCACCGGCGAGCAGGGCTGGGCAGCGGGGAGACTCGCGTGACGATGCTTGGGCGAACGTGGTTGGATTGCGGCGTGCTGAGAGGATGAAACGGCGGTGGGGGTTTGAGAGGATCTCGATGTGTCGATGTGATGTGTCTGTCTGGGTCAAGAGGTCATCTAGATCGGCTCTAAACGGCGGTGTTTTTTGGGGGCCGAATGTTGTTCGACGACGACAGCTGCGTGCTGTGCTGTGTTTTGCGGTACCGTCTTGTCTTGACTTGCGGCGAGATCCGATCAAACACTCAAACGATCAAAACAGCAATCAAACTCAGTCCGTCAATCAATCCCGTTCCGTCAAATTCCAAATTCCGGGCCCCGGGTGGAAATTCCCGAGGCAAACACTCAAAGCGCGCGAGAGGGGCCTTTTTCTGCTGATGGCCGTGTGTCTTGTCTTGGGTTGTCTAATCTCCTCCGTCCTGCATGCAGCGCCTACTGTACAGTAAGAGGGGACGCTCGTGGGGGTTCCAGGTATGTAAGGTTCCTTTTTTTTCTCCCCCTTCAGCTGTCGTGTCGTCTCGCCTGTGCCGTGGCAGCCCGTCGTGCAGCAGACGATCGTGGGTTGGAGGAACTGGAGCGGGAGGCTGGCCAGTAGGATCGGGCCCATGGGGGGGTTTGAGGTGGGGGAATGTGCTGCTCTTATCTGTGGTTTGATGCTTCTTTCTTGCCTTGGGTCTGGGTCAAGTACCTCCGGGTGCAGCGCGGGTTAGCACTCGCGTACTGGGTACGGTGGGTGGACACATGCTGACGGTGGGCTGCAGAGGTTCCCTGTACCTGGGCTGCAAGCGTGCTATCCACATCCGGGACATTTTTCCCTGGTCCTGCCATGACGACACCCTATTAACAACCGGAACTTTAGCCTGCGCGGGTAGTCACAGATGATGGGCTTCTGTACCTGTATTGCAGCAGGAGTAGGCGAGTAGGTACCTGTCAGCTTCGGTGATTTAATTCATAGCCAAGACGGCTACCTAACTTCAAGTTGTTTATTAATATCTATACGCAGCTGTCATCACGAAATATGCAAGTAATGATACCTACATATCAAGAAGTACAATATCCAAGAGGGTATTTTGACAATTCCTCACCTCATACAGTATGCTTGTATCATTGAATATTCTCTCTGGAAATCCTCCATCTCCCGCCTAGATCTGGTAGATTCTTACACCCATGTCTTGAGAGCATATTCTAATGCGTCACTCCAACTTGTATCTGCCATGCACAACCAAGCACCTCAATCTAACAGTTCAGCACTCAAGTCCAAAAGAATCAATCAATTCTAAACAAATAAAAAATTCACATATATCCCAGTCCAAATCCAATCCTCCCGTCTCCCAATCTCTTGCATTATACAGTACTTATAGGCCAAGCTCCAGGTTAGCCCCGCCACATCTCCCCAGCCACACTCACAACACCCCATACCTCACCTCACTCATACCACAACATTATCCCCATGCAAATGTACCCTTGAATCACCACCTTTTCCATACCTCTCTCTCATCATTTCTTCCCACCCCCAAAAATCTTCGCTCTCATGCCAAACATCCTCTCCCAAAAAATGGACGTCTCCGCCATCCTCGACCACCTCCGCCCCGTTTTCCGCGTCTTCTCCTTTCTCGGCCGCATCTTAATCTTCCCCTTGCGACTGGCTTCCGTACCCTTGTCGTATCTCCTGAGCGCCCTTCGCATCGTGTTTGCGCCGGCGATATACCTGGTTGCGTACATAACCGGTTGGTGTCGTGGTGTTTTTGACTTTGTTCTTGCTCTTCAGGTGCGTTATTTTCCCGTTTTGATTTGGAATGTCATGTGCTATTACCTTTGTTATATCGTTTTGACGTGTTAGTGAGACTGGATGCTGACAGCCACTTGATATAGCCTTTATATACCTTTGTACGTCTTCATTAAAATAACAAAGTCTAACAAGAAGAAAAACGTCTACCTCCTCTAATGTAAGTAAAACAGCACAGCTAATCTGTACTTCATAGCTCGCCACTGCAGCAGCAGTCGGCATCTTCGCCGGCTTCACCCTGGCCACATCCTCAACCGTCATCACATCATACCTCGGCATGCAAGACAGTGGCAGCACCCAAGGGCCTCGCTCTCGTACCTCCCAGGGCAAAAAACCACTGTCGTCCTTATCAACGCCAACTCTTAAAGACGATTCGTCCTCCAATGAGGGAGAGTGGTACTGGCCTGATCCCTCTCCCTCACGCCGCCGTGTTGCAACTGGGCTTCTGTCACAAACGATTCTTGAAGAAGAGGACGACTCTGATATATGATTTCTTCTTACAATAGCTACTTGTGCACTTCTAATGCTTTGCCGGCGTCTTCACGCGGCCCCCCTTTTTTGCATAGTTTGAGTTTATACATGCAGTGCTATTGCCCCTTCTTCCGTGACGGTAAACCCTCTTCATCCCAACTGCTACTGCCAAGGTCAAGGCGGCAGTGAGCAGCAAGCGTCCTCGAGCTCAACCATCTACGTACATCCTTCATCTGTTGCCTCCAACGCCATTCCAACCCCCCATAAAACAAGAAATTCTGTGAAGGGAACTATTTCCATGGGATATCATAAAAAGGTGCAAAATGGCTGAAACGTAAGCCAACTATCCATAACCATATGTATGGCTCACATATCTATGCGTGTTACGTTGACGGTCGTATGTTGTATTCATCGTCGATACATGTCTCGGTCACGATTCCTATCGTGTATCGGGGAGCGGCTTCGGCTTCTTGTTCGCCGCTCTCTGTCGTATCGTCGCCCACTGTCCTTACTGGTAGGGCGTCGTCGGTCATCACGAGGCCGGTCATCATCTCTGCGCCGACCTCCCGCCTCTTCCTGCCTATAGCTTGGAATGTAAGTGTCTATATCTGGTCCACGGCCCGGCCCGCGGTTGCGAGGCGCTCGATCTCGATCTCGGTGGTCAGCATCCTCCCAGTTTGGCGGTCGGTCCTGGGGAGGCCGTGACGGCGGCCCACGCTCTCGATCCCGCCAAGCAGGCCGCCTCTCGTCCGGACCACCGCCCCTGAAGCGTCCCCCGTTGGCACCGCTTCGACCACCGTAGGCGTCATTGCTGTTGAACCCGGCAGTTGCTCCATTTGCATCGGGACCGAGGCCAACCGTTCCTCCCTTAGGGGCAGGGGGCAGAGCAGCTTTGCGGTCGTGGAATTTTCTCCGATCAAGCTCATGGCTTTCTTCGTAAGTAGGAAGCTGATGTGGTTCCATTGGTAGCGGCTCCTTCTTGAAGTACGGATGTTGTAAGGCATCCACGGCATTAATCCGTGTTTTCCAGTCCAGTTTTAGCAAATCTTTCAGCAGGGCAATTGCTCCAGAGCCGTACCTGAAAATAAGTGTTAGTCGCACATACTTAGTCATGGGCGAGTGGTAACATACTCCCTAAAGCGGCTTTGAAGATTTCCCGGCCGCGACCTGGGGGACAAGTGTTCACCTCCAGGTAGGCTCTTCCATCCCGGCATAGTCTCATCAGTGGGCGAGCCCATTAGATCCCATATGAGTTCGAGTTGGTGAGCGTCACTCTCGCCAGCAAGAATGGGTTTGCCGAATAGCATTTCTCCAAACACACAGCTATAAGAAGTTAGCTTCGTTTGAACCACTGACGTTCATAGACAGAGAGGGGGAAAAAAAAAACTTACCCAACACCCCAGACGTCGATAGCGGGGGTATATCGTCTTAGTTGCAGCAGAAGTTCGGGCGGACGGTACCACCTAGTGACAACCAGCCCGGTGTAGTCTCGTCGGCCTTCTCCAACGACATGGCCGGCTCGCGGCGTTGGTCCATCATAGTGGCGGGCCAGGCCAAAATCAGCAATTTGGAGGATGCCCTTGTTGTTAATGAGAAGGTTGGCAGCCTTCATATCTCGGTGGAGGACGTGATTATCGTGTAGGTAGCGCAGACCTTGGAGTAGCTGGAGCATATAGCATTTGATCTGAGCCTCTTTGAAGTGGACAGATGGATTATCGAGAAGGCCCGAAAGATCGTGATCCATATAAGGCGTCACCATGTACATAATGGGTTTCTTGCGCTTGTCGGCTACGTATAACTGTTAGCAAAGGAAGAACGATAAAAGACACAGAAAAGGCATGACAGAGAAAATAGAAGGTCAAAGAAGAAAAGATGAGGGCAAATACTCACTCTGTCTCGTGGGGTGCTCTACAGCCATGTCTTCCAATCTCAGAATGTTTGGGTGCGACAGTAGCTTGAGCAGCTTGATTTCTCGCAGAGCAGTAATGGGGAACTGAAGCAAGTCAGAGGAGAGGAAACGAGTTTGGTATGCCTGGTGCCGCCACCTACACCGTCTTTTTCATGGTGCATAATAATCTTCTTCAAGGCGACAAGAGCGCCTGTCTTGCGGGATCGGGCGCGATGGACCTCACTACAGTACAAGTGTTTGCATTAGCTTCCCATCTGGAGCTTTAGTGATATAAAAAAACAGGGGGTTTCATACCCAAAGGTACCCTCGCCCAATTTCCCTTGCAGCTCATAGTCGGCTATCCGGGAGCAACCTTGAAAGCTGGACTTTGGTCTGCTGTGATTCAGGGCAAAAGTTCGTGGTGAAGTGCCATCGGGGGTGTTTTCGGAAGGTCGATCCATGACGCGCGCCGGGTTCGTTGAGTCGAATCGCTGGCTCGGGCAGAGGCAGAAGAAGCGTCAAGAAGAATTGCAAGAGAGGGAGAATAGCTGGGCGACGCTTGTTTTGGGGAAATGAAGCGCGTTTTATGGGAGAGTCGTGGTGTGATGGGCGCGCATCGTTCTTTGTCTTGGGCCTTTGAAACCCCCCGCAAGAGCGCCGTCGAAGAAGCGGATAGCGAACGGATGCCGGTTTAAGGAAATGCTTCAGCAGTAGATGATTATTGATTCGATTTCTGTTGTCGTTAAGGAGTTGCGATGGCCTAGGCGCGAGAGGAATGGCGGGGAGAGACCGAGAGATTTGTTAAATTAAGAGAAGAAGAAAAAAAGGTTGAATCCGCGAATTGAATCGGCGCTGAGCAGAAAGTCAAGAAGATGGCGTTGAGGGCTCGCGCTTATCCCAATCGGATGTGACAAGAGACTGGTGGAGCTGTACCTGGATTGTACTTGAGCTGACGGCATGGAGCTGCGGGAGGGTGCATGTGCCTGTATGGTACTGCGTTGACAGTAACTTACGCCGTGGTTTGTACCGGCTCTTTTTTGTTTCTTTCAGTATCTGTGGATGGCTGTACAACCCATAGCGGAAGGGAAATCTCCGTCGGTAGATAATTAGGCGTCATTCATCGTCTCCGATCAATGGCCACACAGGGCAAGTTTTTCGAATCCCAGGATCCAAGTGACGTAAGGTACTCGATACAGATGATGTTGGAATATGCCGAATGGAGACGATGGATGGATGGGCAAGGTTCAAGCAGGTACTTGCAGACACGGCTAATCTGGCGCTACCGGACATGTACCGACACTGTACTCGGCCATCTGCATCTTGCTGCACCCCTGAAGGCCGCCTCTGATGCTACTGGACTGCATTTGCGCCCGTGGAAACTCCCCCAGATCTGGATTGGGACTATTGACTGCGATTGATGCTAATACGGAACGAGCCCGAAGCCGCTGGTACGCGAGGGGAAGAAGCCCGCCGTTATTCTAGATGCGTTAGTGCTGTATATTATTAGAGTGTGCCTGTATTCTAGGTACAGAGGTATCTCTCATCGAATTGATCCCATTTTCAATTAAGGTACTGCTCCGTACAGGTACTACAATACATATCACGACTTCACACCTTTACTCTCTTCCTTCATCCATGCTTGCACATCTATATTCCTTTCCGAATAATTTACGTTGCATATGCATATCAATTAATTAATAAGTTACACAAAGGCCCAGAATTAAAAAAGCAGCACCCCAAAAACCACATGATAACATGCACCTCCGATTCTCGAGATTCTATTACCCCTTCGTATCCACTCCGCCGCCTCTCTTCCTCGCGTGCTAGACTTTTAACAGCAAAATGGCTGCACATGCCGACATTTGCTATGACTAAATTCTTATCAAACTTTTCCTCCTTCTCCTTTGCTTTCTCCTGTCCGTTTTTTCCCTTGTCCGCATGACGAAGATTTTTCGTAATTAGCAAGCAACTTTGTACTACGCTGTTGGGCCGCCTCTTTTTCTTAGTCCCTTTTCCTGCTTCCTTTTTTTTCCTTATCTGGAGTATATATACGGGTGCGGTACCGCCTTTGATAAGAACAGTGACCTTCCGCACTTTTACATTCAAGCTTTCAACCTCTTTCTCTTTGTGTCGCTTCATTCTCTAGCAGGTAATTCTTTCATCTCGACATCTTTATTTTTCTCGTCTTCAGTTAGATAAATTCAACACGTATAAATACAGCCTCTCATGTCGCCCGCCATCACCGATTCGCCTCCCCTCAACGCCGGGCTCCCCGAGTCCCGGGTTTTGATCATCGGCACCGGAGGCACGATATGCATGCAAGAAGGGCCCGACGGCCTTGCGCCCAGCGATGGATTTCTAGAGAGTGCTATGGCTCCCAGGCCGACGTTTAATGATAAATCAGAACCAAGTGGTGAGTTTGCTTTATTGTATATACTTGGGTAGATGAGAGAGTGAAGCTCATACCTACTACACACTCTCTCCCGAAATTATATAAGAGCACACATATGGGTTCATCTTCATATTTAAAACCCGCTAGCTAACATTCATAAAAATTCAAGTCAAGCTGCAAGCATCCCGCAGCGGTCAGATGATCCAGCTCGACAGCCTGAGAACACCTCCAACAGCCTACCAGAGACACGTCCGCTACTCCGTCCTGGAATTCGACCCGTTGCTCGACTCCAGCAACATCTCTGCCAATGACTGGGCCAACATGGCCACTGCCATCAAGGAAAACTACCATCTCTTTGACGGCTTCGTCATCCTCCACGGCACCGATTCGCTGGCTTACACAGCCTCTGCCCTCTCCTTCATGCTGGCCAACCTGGGCAAGCCCGTCATCCTCACCGGCTCGCAGGCCCCCATCTTTGCTCTCCAGTCCGATGCTGTCGACAACTTGCTCGGCTCGCTCATCATTGCCGGAACCTTTGTCATCCCCGAAGTGTGTCTCTTCTTCCGCGACACGCTGTACCGTGGCAACCGCACCACAAAGGTCTCGGCCGCCTCCTTCGATGCCTTTGCCAGCCCCAACTGCGAGCCCCTGGCCAAGGTCAATGGCCTTGGCATCAATGTCAACTGGCATTTGGTGCTCCGACCCACCACCATTGCTGAATTCCACGTTTTCAAGCACCTCGACACAACACACGTTGCGTGTCTGCGTGTCTTCCCAGGCATCAAGCCTGAAATGGTCGATGCTGTCCTCCACCTTCCGGACCTAAGGGGTCTCATCCTCGAGACTTTTGGCATGGGAAATGTCCCAGGTGGCGTTGACGGCCGCCTCACAGAAGTGCTTCGCTCTGCCGTCGACAGGGGCATCATCATCGTCAACGTCAGCCAATGCGTCAATGGCTTCGTGTCCCCCGTCTATGCCCCTGGAACCCAACTCGGCCGCATGGGTGTCATATTCGGCCTCGACCTTACGGCCGAGGCAGCCCTTGCCAAGCTCTCACACCTCATCGCCCTCCCTAACCTCACTCAAAAGGACATTGTAGCCCAGTTTTCACGCTCGCTTCGTGGTGAGATGACTGAGATTGCACATCCTAGCTTCTCTCACCCAACCCCTCCCCTAGACGCCGCTTCTCGCTTGACAGCCACCGAGTCTGCCTTTACAGCCCTCGGCTACGCCATCAAAAATGGAGAAATAGACGTGGTCAGGCAACTCCTCGAGGGTGAAGGCAGCCACCTTCTCAAGACGGCCGACTACGCCGGCAACACGGCCGTGCACTTGGCTGCGGTATCAGGCAACACCGAAATTATGCTCGAGCTTCTCAAGCGCGGTGCCAGCGTGCACGAGCGCAACAGGGCGGACAACTCGCCTCTCTTCCTAGCAACCTTGTCTGGCAAAGACGACTGCGCGCAGCTACTCAAGACTGCAGGCGCCCACCTGTCTGTCGAGGAGATTGAGCGGAGACCCCTAGCCAAGCATCACCAAGAGGTAGAATGAAGCAACAAGAGGATAGCCAAGTAACGACAAGAAGATAAAAGGAAACTGATACGCACAAGTTTGCGAGACTTGATATAGACGATGAGCCCGACTGGCTAGAGAACTGACCAGCACCTTGCGGCTGTGATGGCGAATGTGACGGGACGGTATGATCAAAGCCTGTACGCAAGGCTGCTATGACATGAACTGAGAATTGGTGTATTGCTTCATGAGAACTAGGCAGGCTGGCATTGATGACAAAGTTACTTTGATGTATCTTGAATATCAATGATGAGCTACTGATTGAACCACGAGAAAAGTCAATGTTAGATAGAGCTTCAAGGGGGAAAAGAGCATAGAAATTGGAGGGCATGAGGGCATCATGATAAAGATATCTCATGCACCCATCGTATACAGTCACGAGGCGTTCATAATATAATATTGGACTTATTTGATTTGATAATACTACAATAGCTGTCTTACAGACTTGAGAACAACATAGAGCTATCAGAGCCAATGCTGCAGACCACTTCAATCCAATATGCTCATTGTATTGATATTTTATCAAAACATATCTCATCCACCGTTCGCCTGCATTTCATGCGTCGCCACATGCATGCTAAAAACACAAAAAGAGGTAGCAAAGAACAGCAATAAGAAAACGCCCACTGTCTCATGACAAAGATATGAACCATGTCGGTGTGGTTGATGGGTATGAAACGAGATATACCAAAGACTCCTGGAGCCATTCACCAAGTCTTTCCACAATGCTGCGTGTTTTATCGTGGACACGAGCTTAGCTTGTATACCGTCGCCTAACGAAGGAAAAGGTCCCCAACGCCGTTTCTCAAGGATCTTGATCTATCCGGATGGTCGAAGCCAAGATAGTCATCTTCAGATGAGGCTATGTTCCATAACTCGTCGTCTGTGTGGTTGGCTGCGGTTAGTTTCAAGGAACTCTCGTCATTCATTATGAGTGTGGACGAACCATCATTAAGATATTGTGGTTTTGAATAGTTTGCCCTCCTCGCAATAGCAAACTTAATCTTCTCGAAGCTCTTGCCCTTGATGCCTGTCCGCTTCTCAAGTCTCTTCTTGGTGTCGACAAACTTCTCGCCCTGGATATTGTGTAAGTAAAAGGTGTTAAACAAGATGCTTTTTTCAATGTACTCACCTCCAGGAGGAGGAACTTGAAGGGAACACCGTGAACTCTGTTGACTTCATTTTGGAAGTGGAACACGTGAATGAAGTTGTTGTCATCAGCAGCCAGTTCTTCCTCCGGAATTCGCTCGGCAAATATCTGTGTGTACTCGTTAAGGTTCAACACAGACTGGTCGCGAGCTGGCTCACGGTAAAATCTGTTAGAACTTGTTTCGTAAACCCTTATCCTCCCGCCTTCCGCCTCGTCGGGAATCTTGGCCTTCTTGACTAGCGCTTGTATCAAGTCCTCCATAGTTCCGGTCTTTGATACCAGCAGGTCAAGTTGATCCTTGGAGCGATAAGTTAGTCTAGCTGAAGCCTGCAGCTGTGTTTTATCTGATACATACCTCCTTGGTGATGCCTTCGCTCAGCCATGTGACTTTAATGTTCTTCTTGGTATCGAGCTCAGCCAAACTCATCTCCAGCACCTCAAAGTAAAAGGCATCATTTCTGTGGGTCGAGTTCAAAGTGTTTGACCCCATAGGTTGCAAAATCTGCTTTAAAGTCGGATTTGTGCCTCGTCTTACTGGAGTCTTGGGGTTATTGGTGCTTGCGTTGACCGTCCATAACCGGATATGTGTTGAAGGGGCTTGAAGGTGAGCGCCGACACGTTCAGCTAAAACATCGTATGTGATCTTTGAGTTGAGAACAAGCTCAAATGGAGGATATTGTGCTGGATCAGATCTGGTAGGATGAGCGTGGAATTTTACAGTTCGCTTATGTTCGAGGAAGTCATAATATTCACGAGCATCCTCGACGCGATCGTATGACTTGTTACTAAAGGGACGTCAGTCATCATTAGAGAAAAAAAAAATAAGGTCTTAGGCAGCAGAACATACGCTTCCTGAGACGCCTTGTCCGCTACACGGCCATTCTCAGTCTTCTTGTCGGAAGTGCGTTGGAAGCAAATAATATCACCATCTTGAAGTTCAGCAGCCTTGAGAGTCTGCTTTCCCTTCAGAGGTTCAATCATTGTCGGCTTGATTTCCTGTTTGAGATAAGACGTTAGCCTCCTTGCTGGCCATGGGATCCGTGTGGTTAGTTTCTCTCATACCTCCCACATCAACAGTTTCTCGTCAGAAGAAAGCTTGTCGCCCCAACCCATCTTCTGAAGAATCATGGGGACAAGCTCGTCGACCTTCTTCTCTTTGCTAATGTACAGATGGCCCACGCCTTCCAGAGTCTGCTTCTCCACATCGAAATGCTTCAACAGTAATAGGATGGTATCGCTCTTTACTTGAGCGCCATTTGGCTGGCTTTGATATGATGCCCAGACAGGCTCGCCGTTTTCATTGACCTCGCTGGCGACCTCGGCCCAAACTCGCAAACTCGTGTCTCGGTGTGCAGCTGAGCGGGAGAATATCTCTTCAACGGTTGGCCGTAGGTCCATGATTGGTTGATCTGGCCGAATTGTTTTGTTTTGACGATTAACCATCAGCCACAGTCTGACGCGAGATGGATCCTGACCCATGTCAGAGGCGACCTGAGCGACAAACTCTTGCATTGGCATAGCTCGACGAATGCGGTACAGTTTGGGTGCAGCAGGATCGAGCTCAGGATTAGCATCAAAGACGCAAAGGTCGGTGCCTCCATAGTTTGCAAACGTGTCGTTTGTAATCACCTTGGCCATCATATACAGATGCGCCTCCTTTTGCTCACGTCGACGAGCTTCCCTCAAGGCATTCTCCTCTTCAAAGCGCTCTCCTAAAAGAAAGAAATTTCAGTCATCCAATTCTAAGGTCGTAAAACAAAACAACATATAACTTACGGAGCAGTTTTGGAGTGTCCTCCTTGGTGACGGGACAGAGGACCTTGTCAAGCCGAGATTGGCGGATATATACCAACATGTAAGCACTGTTCTGGCGCATGATCGGGGCCTTCTTTTGAAGAGGCGCTCTGGGGTAGCCGTGAGGAGTTCGATATTCTCCACCAAAATTCTCTTCCAAGACCTCTCTGGAAGTGGCCTTGGTGACTTTGTCATCATCGTACTTGTAGAACCAGCCGTCTTTTGATGGCTTGATAAACGCATAATAGTGACCGGCGTTCAAGTCGCCGCTGTGTACAAGGACACCATGTAGTTGGTAAATCCAGGGCTCGGATCGGTCGGCCTCGTCCATGAGATAGGGGGAAGCGTCAAAAGTGTCAGGGAATTCGTAGCGGTCATTAATCTTCATCATCATGTCTCTTTGAATGTCATACTCGAATCGTTTGAGCTGGAGGTGTAGGACGTCTGGGAAACTGGTGAATATGACGCCCTTGTTGGCATCCTGCAACTTGTGCTGGTCGCCGGCAAAATATTGGTTTTCTCCGTCCATCTTCTCGACCTGGATATAGTCTTGGAAACTTTCCAAAAGGTTCTTGTTTCCGCTGACGTTGAGCTGGATATCCCAAAAATCCTCAATGCGCTTTGATTCGTAGTCGACATTTATGCATGAAATGTACGTCTTAATCTTACCACTGAAAAGCTCAGGCAGTACGTTTTCGGCCTTGGTGCCCTTCATCTTCTCCTCCATGCGTTCCATGAGCTTTCGCGACAACTCTTGCACGTCTTGCTGCTCGAAGATGTGTCTTGTTTCCCAGCCGAAGGACTTTGTTAATTCATTCGTGCCAACCGCCTGCTCGGATGTCTGCAATTGATAAAAAAGGCGCTGCAGAGTGTAGGCAGAATTCTGCATGCTTTCATCATTTTCGGTTGGAATTTCGTAGATGGCCTATGCAGAGTTAGTATCAGGTGTTGGACGAGGTAGGATATTCCCATGCAAGAAAGGAGCAGGGAGAACTGACTTTTCTGAAAGCGTTTGTAAAATATAGCGACTGGAGAAGGGAGTTGAGGTAGCAGGTAGCACCTTGGTTCTTGAGACCAACATAGCCTGTTTCTTTCTTGGAGTCGTAGTTGGTGAAGTTGTGCCAAAGCACACCAGTCTCGTCCTCGACAAAACGGACATAGGCTGTTATGTTAGCAGTGTCGTTCTCGACCAGTGGCCTACTGTCACCTTCCCAGGGCACGTTGAACATTCTCCGAATCTCCACGAAGCGAGTGAAGCCCCAATCGCCTTCCTCCTTAGTGAAGCGATGATGCGCGGCATGATTGACATATAGGCTGGGATCATTAGGGTTCCAAAGGACCAAGCCAAATTGCACGCAGCAGCTCCAATTCTCGGGAATGGCATCAGGCTCGAACCCGTGCTCCAGGTAGATGGAGCATTGATCAGTGTTGTTACCATGGGGAAAGAGGAGAATGCGCCTAGACGGAGCAGTGTCAGCTGGGAGCGGACTTATACACGGGGATGTATGTATATCAAATCGTGGTAAACGGACCATGGGAAGCCACCTGCTTCAAATACGGGGCCGTGTTCTCGCTTGCCAAGGCTTCGCCAGTTCTCGACCGTCCATGTGTGTACAAAGTCTTGGAGGATTTTGGGCTCGTCGAGCAAGGGCGGGAGAACAATCTCTTTCATGGCCTCATCTGCAGTAGCACGAGCCAAGTCAGCAAAGGCGCTCTTGGAGGAGAAGAGGGGGAGGTAGAGAAATACGCACAGTCGTTAGCTAGAGGCAGATCTTGTAGCTGATCGGCCTCATGTTCGACGGCGCCTTCGGGGCTGATGATAGCCACAGATTCTTTCTCGGGAGCGTTGGGGACGCCGACATAGTCGTCTGTGTCGACGACCATGTCGTTGGGTGAAGGAACGTTGTAGCTCTGTTTGCGAGTGGCATCGTTAGCTCGGATTCGATACGGCAGCCCAGGCTGGCGGGCTTCGTCGTCGGACTGCATGATGACGATTGACAAATTCAGCTGTGGTGAGGTGGCAGTGAGGGGCCCGAGAGAAGTAGAAACGCGAGGTCGCCCAGCTTGGATCTAACCGGATGCTTGTGGCGATGCCTCGGAGCGATCGGAGAGCAGAGCTCGCCAAGCTGGGAAGCCCTCGGAACGTTGCGACTTTTCCCTACGCTGCGACGACGACGAGGACACTGGCGATGCACTGCAGCAGCTATGATGGTAGGCAGGGACAGGTCTCGACGAGAGGAGGGAAGATATTGAAGTTTGAAGGGGGATGGAAGACGAAGAGATGAAAACGACAGAGCCAGATCCCAAGCCAGGTCGGATCAAAGCACAGCCGGAGACGTGGGACGTTGTGAAGATGCAGATGATACGATGATGATGATGAACGATGACGATGACGATGATGACGACTGGGGTCGTGAAGCGCAATTGCCGGCCAGAAGACGCAGATGCAGATGCAGATGCAGAATCAAAAGCACAAAGGCTCGGCCGAACTCGACTTGATACTAGAGGTAGAGGATGATATGAGGTAAGAAGACAAAGAGACGTACCATGATTTCAGAAAGGGCCTGAGGCCAGAGGCAGGCCAGGAACGTGCAGGAGCTCCAGCTGTTGCAAAGCGCTGGCGGGGTGCAGGGCTTGCGATGAAGAAGGCGCGTGTGTGGCGGCTGCCCGTGCTGGCGGATTTGGGGTTGGGGAGTTGCAGCGGGAGCAACGGCAACGGCAACGGGCAAGAGCAACGGCCGCAGTACTGTATGTAGCTCTAGGTACTCGTACTACTAAGGTAGGCAGGCAGTAGCGGCTTGGATGAGCCTTGCAAGGGAGGCAAGAGCAGAAAACCACATGCAGTGCAAAGAAAAAAAGTCAAGTACCAAACAAGGTGCCGGCAGCGAGACAGATTAGAGACAGATAAGATCCCTATCGGCCAGCCGGCAAAAGTTGGTTCGGTTGCACAGTGGGCGGGTGGGTTTGACAAGGCGACCAGAAGCCAAAAGGAATCTGGATTAATATGAAGATGCAAGCTGAACTGAACAACAGAAACCCAGACTGGCGATGGCCGGAGCAAGGCAGGCGGAGTTGGGTACAAAGGTCCAAGTTTTTCTGCCAAGTGACTTTTTATTGATTTCTCTATTTCGTCCCCCATACGCAGCTGCATCGAGTCCAGCCCATTCCAGGGACTCAGTTTCCCAGTGGAGCAGCGGCGAGAAAAAAGACTTCACGAAGCTCTGGCATTGGCTTGAATACTGCCAGACCCTCTGGCAGCTGGCGTCATTACGTTAGCAGCTATGGGCTTTTGGTGGCGGTATGTGTTTTATGACCGCAAGCTCCATTCTTTTTGGGGTATTGAGTGGTCAATGGCTTCGATGGCCGTAGCTAAGAGGCTGCAGCAGTGGTGGAGGAGGGGGAAGCTTTCCTACCTTGGGAATGTACTCTGCTCTGTACATGGATGAGATGGAAGATGATATGATGAATAATGGAGGTGTTCTACGGGGAGCAGACTGAAATAAGGAAGATTAAAGTACACGAATATCGACGGCACAGGCTATTTTCGTCAGCTATTCCGAGCTTTGCCTTTGACCCTCGGCTCGGTGTATTTATTCATGCACCCTGTTGAGACAAAGACAGTCAAGCTTAACAAAGAAACAATCAATGATGGTTGCTGGACGGACTGAGCTGAGCTGCGTCGTGATAAGCGAGAACCTGCACATACCCCGCCAACCCGTCAAGACCCCGCGGTATCGATCCGTCACAGCCGAGTACCGCTCTAACAGCGATCGACTCTTTGCTGAACCTCGTGCTCCCCACCTCACTCCGAAAGGAACCCACCTTGCTGATGACTAAAGATACTTTGGCCAGCAGTTTGCTTGTGACTGATGGTTGCATTTGTATTATCAAAGGCAGCAAGCATGCACACAGCATCGAGAGGGGGGTGATGAGAGCCAATCTATTTCCTCAGTCTTCATCATTAAATAGAATTGCGAGCCTGTAGATAACGGCTCTTGGTTCTCAGTTTGTACCGTATGGACAATCTGGAGAAGATGGTGACGATGGTGCAACGCACGAAATGCAGATCAATACTGCAATCTGTATGTGTGGCTGCCTGTAGCAGGCTAGAGTGCCTAGCTGGTAGGAGTAGGCTGCTACAGTTCTTGGAAACTTGATGCTTTGGCGTTGACCTGTGTTGGAGTGACTCAATCAGAGGGAACACTGCATGCGATTGTCACAAAATTACATGTGATGCATCGTGCAGTGGCGGGATTCCCATCCGTCTAACCTTGGACCTTGGTACTTATACCAGGTGTGTGTCACTTAGCCGCGCCTTGTACGCCCTTCTAAGCACATAATTGCTTACACCTGTATGTGCTCTCTTGCAGGTTGCATCTGTAAGCTTGCTATGACTTCTCATTTCATGTTTAGTTGTGTGGCGCTTATCTAGGTACCGACCTGGGATACGCAAAGTTCTATCTGGTCGCCTCTCAGAACCCTTTTTACACTTGACTCCAGACTGCTGCAGGTACTTGGAAGCTTGACGCTACCAGGTGGGTAAGTGTAAGTGTAGCTGTATGTACTGTAGAGCTTCGTTGGACCAACACAGCGGCGGCATCAGATATTAGTCTGTATGTAGCTTCAGATGCTCTAAACAGCATTAATCCCCGACTGTCCCCTGTAAGCCAAAATTCTAGCTCAGTGATTCATCCCTCTGGACTCCAGAACATGCCGCCATTCGGAGTGTGCCGATACCGCAGTCTGTGGGGCGCTTTTCGCCAGGCTTCAGGCTGACCAAACCTTAAGCACCAGATCTACCGGCACATGCCTCGGAGCTGCCATATTAAAAGCCATTTGCCCTGGCTTGACTTGACGACGAAACAAGCAACAAGCGCTCCAATTCCCCTCTCGACTGATCGCCTGATTCTCGACTTCTCCTCTCTGCATCGCATTTCCATTTCCGGCTCTGCTCCGCTTCTCTTCAACGCTGCACCGTTCACTGTTCGCACGCGACACGATCGTCACCAGCTTTCAACTAGCTTCATCTCTCCCCGATCCTTCTCTGCTGCATGGAACCGTGGGCATGTTCTCCGTAGCGCTGCGCTGCCACGGCAAACGATGTCGACCGTTTGCCCACTCGACGCTCAATAAAGCGATTCCTCGACCGAATTTGATAGCGCCATCTCCTCTTGCGAAGAATCAGAGGAGATATGCGGCCCAGGCTGGCGCCAGCAACGGCACGTGGCGCCCGGTTTCTGTGTTGGACGAGTATGCTCAATCCGTCATTGCATCTACATCATACCTCATATTTTACAGCCCATTTCGCTCTTCTCTTCATTCTCTCACATCTTCATGTCTCTCTTCCCAAGCGAGCGAGCGCATGCGCTAACGTTGCCGTCTTTCGTGTAGATGGGTTGCGAAAGAGGCACGCCCCATCAGCTTGCGCCAGCTTATGGTATTTGGACGCTCCCTGACTGAGTCGCGACTTATAAGCTCTGCAAACTACGTCCGAACCGAACTCCCAGTGAGGTAATGCTGTCGTGCTTCTCATTTTGCCAATGTAAAGGTGCTAATCGCGGGATGCTTTTTACAGAATTGCGCATCGGATCCGTGACATGCAACAGCTCCCCTACGTTGTTGTAACAAACCCACACATCGAAGAAGTCTACCAGCTTTATTACAAGGCGTTTGACACCTTTCGCAAGTTTAAAGAAATCAAAACCTTGGAGGATAATGAAAAGTTCTGCGAGGTCATCAGCCAGAACCTCAAAGGCCACCTGACCGTCATCCCCAAGCTCGCCATGGGCATTCTCGAGTGCGGCCGTCTGATGGACCCCAAAGAGCTGGATCATTTCATGAATGTCATTCTTCGATCGGTAAGCCTTCTCACCACCCCATCTGCAATGACAGCGGAAAAAGCTGACTGTGAGCCACGTAGCGCATCTCTCGACGAGTCATCGCCGAGCAGCACCTCTCCCTTACAGAAACTTTCAACTCCCCCTACTTCTCGCCCGGCGCCACCCTCTCCGAGTCCGACTTCATAGGCGAAGTCTTCATCAAGTGCTTCGCCAAGGATGTCATCAGCCGCTGCGCAAAGGCCGTCACCCAGCTCGCCCGCTCCACCAACGGGCCCCAGGTGCAGGTGCCCGAGGTGAAAATCGACGGCCACCTCAACGCCAGTTTTCCCTACATCCTCAGCCACCTCGAGTACATCGTCGGCGAGCTCCTGCGCAACTCCGTCCAGGCCGTCATCGACCGCCACCAGCAGCAGCCCGACCACGCCTCCTCCCCTCCCCCGCCCATCGAAGTCACAATCTGCGAAGCGCAGGAACACGTCATCATCCGGATATCAGACCGCGGCGGCGGCATCCCCCGCGACGAGCTGCCGTACCTCTGGTCATTCAGCAAGGGCCCCCAGAGCCAGAAGCGCCTCGAGAACCTCGGCCAGGTGCCCCGCATGGCCGCCACCATGCAGGAGCTCCATGTCACCGACGAGCTCGGCCGGGCTGACCTCAAGGCGCCCACGTACCTGGGCTCGCTCTCGACTCTCACCAGCAGACCCCCTAATCTGCGGCTCGGCATGGGCCTCCCCCTAAGTCGTGTCTATGCCGAATACTGGGCTGGCTCGCTGAACCTGCACAGTCTGGAGGGGTACGGCGTTGACGCCTTTTTACAGATTTCGAGGCTGGGCAATAAGAACGAGCAGCTCACAACAAGAGCTAGCATGGACGCTGTTTAAGCATTTGTTTCTAAATCTTGACAGTTGCATTTTGTTTTCGGAAAAGGAAGGAGGGGGAAAGGGGCGTCTCAGCAGGCAATCAGATCATGGAGTGTTTGATTTCATTTTTCATCCTTCATCATGGACTTTATTTTTGACTCGGGTATATGATAGGATATGCTTATTCTGTCAGAGTTGGCATGGCGTTTGGTCAGGTGTTATACTTTTGTCTTTCAACTCATCTTACTTTTACTTTACCACCATATCCAACAAACGTGGTGAAATACTAGCTTCACTCTCAAGATTCCCTATACTATACTTAATGCGCATCATGAAGGCCTTATTAAACTGGTATCTCAACTGACTCAATTACATAAGACTAGAAAATGTACCTAACTGAAATGGGAGTGCTCAAATAAAAGAGGAATAAAATAGGGCTACATTATCAAAACTTCCAGCACTCCCCCTACTTGCTGATTTTGGGCAACGGCCGTAACATGGTGCTTTGCATCCACCATCAAAGCCCGCTACCGCGACAGTTCCGGTACAAGAACCGAACAAGACAAAATAATAAAGAAGACGGAGCCTTTACCTCGACAACTCATCAAAAAAGATCTTCTCCTCCCGTAGCAATAGCTGATTAGAATATGCATGAAACAAAGTGCCGTACGCGACGGCAATTCCATGTTCGACCTCTTCAAGCCCGGATCTGTATCCGGGGCGAGGTGGACTGAGAAAACCCGACATCATGACACTCCAACGCCAGCATTGCGTGACAGAACCAAGCCACCATTATGAATAATTTATCGGCGGCCGTGGCTTCGGACAGCACCGCCCTGCATAGCCTCAAGCTCGTTCTCCAGCTGCTTGATCTGGGCATGGGTCTGCTCGAGATCCTTATTGAGACGATCACGCTCAGCAATGAGCTTCTGTTCCCATTGTCGGAAGCGCTGCTCCTCGACCTTGACCTGCTCAGTGAAACGCTTTCGCAGAGCCTCCTCCTCCTCCTTGAACTTGGGGTTGTCGAGCTTCCGGGGTCGGGCCTCGCCAAACTTGCGAGTCTCCATCTGCTGTGCTCGGTAGGCCTCGTAGTGCAGCTCCTCAGTGGTGTGGATGAGGTCGAGCATGTGAGTGCGGATCAGAATGGATCGCAGCTTCTTGAAGTCACAGTGGTCCTCGTTTTCGACCTCGGCAACACCCCAAGAGTACTGGCGGCCCTTGACGATGCGGCCATCGCTGGTCTTGACATCCTTCTCGGATCCGATGACGGCAAACGGCATAGCAGCCATAAGGCTACGCGCGTGCTGAGCGGCAGCCTCGTCATCCTCCTCAATAGGGGGCTGGTAGATCTTGATGTTCTGGGCCTCGATGACACTGACAATCTGCAATTGGTTAGCAAAGGTGGACGTGCAGAATATGGGTGGTTTTGCTTCATCTTACTCTCTGCTTGAACTTGGCCAGATCGGCGGGGCTGAGAGTATCAGCCTTGGCAATGACGGGGATCAGGTTGACTCGTGAGCAGAGGCGCTTCATGACCTCGATATCCAAGGGCTTCAGGGTGTGGCCGGTAGGGCGGATGAAGTACAGGCAGGCATGGACACGGAGATCAATCTTGTCCTGACGGCGCGGCTGCTGCTCCTGGAGCATGTAAGACTCGTGCTGGTCGTCGAGGAACTCGATGATGGGCTGCCAAGAGTCGCGGTTGTTGACATAGTCACCGAATCCAGGGGTGTCAATGACGGTCAATCGAACTAGAGAGTATCACAAAAACTCAGTCTTAGCATGTTGTCTCTTCCACAACGTTACACCTCCGTTAGGCAGCTAGGTATGTAGCTCTTACCCTTGAAGAACTTCTCCTCGAGCTCGGCCTTGGTGATTTCAATCTCCACCGTCTTGTCGACTTGCTTCTGGTGTCGGCGCTTGTGGTCGGCGTAGTTCTTGATGGTCGTGGAGAAGAGGGTGTTGATGAAGGTCGTCTTGCCCAGACCAGACTCGCCAGCAACCTAATAAAAGCGTGCGTGTTAGTTACTGTTACCGTTGAAACAATCGAGCTCGCCAGGCCGCAGACGCGTTTGCAAACGGCAAATCTCGAGGGCAATCGCGTACCATGATGGTGAAGCTAGCTCCACGCTTCGCGACAATCTTGTGTCGCTGGTTGGGCAGATTGGCAATGCCAATCGGTGAGGCGCTCTCAGCAGCTGCGGGAGCCATCTTGCACACGTGGAGGTGGAGGGGCTACGGGATGAGTGTCTTGGGGGAGCTTGAGGGACGAGCGAGAGGACGGTAGCAGACGATGGCTACGGATGCTAAGGCAAAAAGTCAAGAGACAGGAGGAGGAATATCAGGTGGCCGATGGCTCTGGTCAAACGGAAAACAAAGTGGAGGTTCGCACTTCCTGAGCTTGAACTTTCAGGGGATAGAAGGGGTTGAGGCGGTCGTATCCCCCAATTTTCCACTCTGGCGAATTGCCCAGGGGCTGCTGGGTGCTGATAGGCCAGGTGGCGGATTGGGTTTAGCGGGCTGGTACGACTTGGGTTGGACTGGGTTGGACTGGGGAGGGATAGGCAGAGCAGGAGCAACGGCGGTCGGTCTCCTTTTTTTTGGTGCTTGCCTTTTTGTCTGTTAGCATGAACAGGTTAGAAGCAGAAACAGTTGGACGAGGTTCTAGGTACATTAGTCTCTCACTCTCTACTGTGCTACAGCCGGTGCAGTAACATGTACATGCTACCTCCCAACTCCAGATTAGATGAGATGGCCAGTGCGCTCCCGGCATTACTGTGTATGGTGTTTGCAGTGTACGAGCACTAAAAAGTAGTCGTACCACTTTAGGCTTAGATGGTAGGAGCGGAATAAAGTGTCTGCCGGACTTTTAACGGCAAAGAAAAAAAATTGAAGAAAAAAAAGGCCCGTATCGATAAGAAAGTCGCAGCTCGTTTTTTTGATGCGACGGCAGCAGAACAATATCAGAGCTTCATCTCTCAGTATAGTTTGTTCATGATCATGGCAAGTGGTCGACAATGAAGACCGATTTTAGGGTATGACACAAGACTTGATTCTGATTCATCAGACTATTCCATCATCACCCAATTGCCCACTGCACACAATATGCAACTGCGATTCCCATATCGATTCCGGGTCAACGGCTAACCTCGAGTCCTCGATAGTTTTCCAACTTGCTGGGCACTGTCTACTGCCAAGGCAACTTGGTCTTCAGTCCAGATGGCACCCATTTATTTTCACCCGTCGGCAACCGCGTGACCGTGTTCAACTTGGTAGAGTATGTCATGCCGGCGCATCGTGCCCATCGAAGTCTCTTGGACAAGACGGAGCTGGATGGCTAATTCGATACAATAGCAACAAATCCCATACCCTGCCATTCGCCCATCGCAAGAACATTGTTCGAATCGGCCTCTCCCCGCGCGGAAACCTCCTTCTCACCGTTGACGAAGACGGCCATGCGATCCTGACCAACGTCCCCCGCCGCGTGTCCATCTATCACTTCTCCTTCAAGTCGCAGGTCACAGCGCTCTCGTTCTCGCCTTCAGGCAGATACTTTGTGGTGGGATTGGGGCGCAAAGTCGAGATCTGGCATGTGCCTTCAACTCCGGATACCAATGCCGATGGAGAGCTGGAATTTGCTCCCTTTATAAAGCGCCGCACCCTCACCGGCCACTTCGACTCGGTCCAGCATATCGAATGGTCCAGCGACTCCCGATTCTTCCTGACAGCCTCCAAAGATCTGACGGCAAGGATATGGAGTGTGGAGTCCGAAGAAGGATTCATCCCTACCGTCCTGGGTGGCCATAAGCAAACCGTCATTGGTGCATGGTTTTCCGGCGACCAAGAGTCGATTTACACAGTTAGCAAAGATGGTGCAGTCTTTACCTGGAAATACGTTAAGCCGCTCAACTCTACAAAAGATGACGAGGATGAGGACGACAGCGATGATGAGTCGGATATGAGATGGCGAATTGTGGAGAGACATTACTTCATGCAAGGTAGCGCGCATGTGCGATGTGCCTTTTTCCACGCCGAAACGAACCTCCTAGTGGCCGGTCTGTCCAACGGCCTGTTCAGTCTCTACGAAATGCCCGACTTCAACAACATTCACAAATTGAGCATCTCCCAGAGCGACGTCGACTTTGTGACGATCAACCAGAGCGGAGAGTGGCTAGCCTTTGGTGCCTCAAAGCTGGGGCAGCTGCTGGTCTGGGAGTGGCAGTCGGAGTCGTATATCCTCAAACAACAGGGCCATTTCGACTCAATAAACTCTCTCGTCTACTCGCCAGATGGCCAGCGAATCATCACCACCGCTGATGATGGCAAGATCAAGGTGTGGGACATTGAATCTGGTTTCTGTATCGTCACATTCACGGAACACACCAGCGGCGTCACGGCTTGTGAGTTTGCCAAAAAGGGAAATGTCCTCTTCACGTCAAGTCTTGATGGCTCCGTCCGAGCCTGGGATCTCATCAGATACCGAAATTTCCGTACCTTTACAGCTCCAACAAGGCTTTCCTTTACAAGCATGGCTGTTGATCCTAGTGGCGAAGTAGTAGCCGCAGGATCATTGGACTCTTTTGACATTCACATCTGGTCAGTGCAGACTGGCCAACTGCTTGATCGGTTGGCTGGTCATGAGGGCCCTGTGTCTGCCCTGGCTTTTACACCAAATGGTAACTCCTTGGTGAGTGGAAGCTGGGATAGGACAGCACGCATCTGGTCCATCTTCAACAGGACACAGACAAGCGAGCCATTACAGCTGCAGGCCGACATTCTCGACATTGCCGTCAGACCAGATTCCCTTCAGCTGGCTGTTTCCACAATTGATGGCCAATTGACCTTTTGGTCAGTATCAGAAGCCGAGCAGACGGCGGGTCTCGACGGGCGCCGCGACGTATCCGGAGGACGAAAGATGTCGGACCGGAGAACTGCTGCGAATATCGGTGGCAACAAGAGTTTCAGCACAATCCGATACAGCACCGACGGAAGCTGTCTTTTGGCCGGCGGCAACAGCAAATACATCTGCCTCTACTCCGTGTCCACCATGGTGCTGCTCAAGAAGTTTACCGTCAGCGTGAACCTGTCTCTATCCGGAACACAAGAGTTCCTCAACAGCAAGTTCCTGACCGAGGCCGGCGCCCTGGGAGAGATTGACATGCAGGGCGAGGCATCCGATCGCGAAGACCGCTTTGACGCGAGCCTACCAGGATCCAAGCGTGGCGGTGACCCTTCGGCGAGGAAGCAGAGGCCCGAGGTTCGGGTTACGGGAGTTGCCTTTTCGCCTGCCGGTACAGCGTTCTGCGCTGCTTCGACGGAGGGCTTGCTCATTTACAGCTTGGACCACACGCTGCAGTTTGATCCGTTTGATCTCAACATTGAGATCACGCCTGCGTCCACTTTGGCCGTGATGGAGAATGAAAAGGACTACCTCAAGGCGCTGGTCATGGCATTCCGACTCAACGAAGCTGGCCTCATCAAGAGAGTCTTCCAGGCCGTTCCTCCAGCCGACATCCCTCTCGTTGTCGCTGATCTCCCCATCGTCTATGTCCCGAGACTGCTCCGCTTCGTTGCCGCCCAGACGGAAGAATCTCCGCACATTGAGTTCTGCTTGCTGTGGATCAAGGCGCTGGTCGACAAGCACGGCGCTTGGCTGACGGCGAACCGCGGAAAGGTGGACGTTGAGCTGCGCGTGGTCTCGCGTGCGGTTGTCAAGATGAGGGATGAGATTCGGAGACTGGCTGATGAGAACGTGTACATGGTTGACTATTTGTTGAGCCAGGCTGATAATAAGGACGACAAGGACGGTAATGGCGATGTGTACTTGACAAGCGCGCAGCAGAAGACGATCGATACGATCATGAATGGCACGGGTGGCGAGTCTGATGATGATGGTGAAGATGAGTGGATGGGTATGGATGATTAAACTTGAAATTCTTGAATAAGGAGCATATATGGGTTTTATTTACATTAGAGTTAAAACAAATGCATTAAATAAACAAAAGTCCTTGAGCCATCACAACATATTATAGTGTCGACTCCAAGGAACTACAGTTTCCCATCAGCCTCCTTGGGCACATTTTGCCACGCATCGTCAAATCCAGCAGATCTCACCCACAGAGAAGGTTCCTGCGGGCCCTCCGTGCTCTGCAGCAAGACCTGATGCATCTTCAACCACGTCTCGTCATCCTTTATACGAATCCACGGCCTGTCAGCAAACTTTTGCGATAATTTCTGAGCGATGAAGAACGCGCGGACGACTTTGATGGTATGTCCATCGTCGAGAATCTCATGGAACCGCGAGAGTAGATCCTCTGGCTTTGTTGCAGAAGCTATAGTGCTGTCCTTTGGGGTAAACGATTTGAGGGCGTCGAGACGTAGCGGCGGACATCCGCGGGCGATGTATTGTACGATGTCGAGGCGGATTTTCCATTCGAGGATGCGAGCCTTTTGAGAGGATGTGAGCCAGGGGAAGGAGAGGAGGGTGACGAAGAAGGGCGACGAGTTGAGATGATGACTAGAAAATTCGATTGTTAGTAAGTAGAACAAAACATGCAGTTTAGAAAGAGGGGATAGGGGGCTTACATCAAGAAGAAGTCAAACTTGGGAACATTTGGCGGATGAAAAGCCGCCGTAGCAGCAACATACGCGCACGAATGAACCATCTCCGCCAACCGCTCCTCAAGCTCATCCTCTCCAACTCGAATCTGTTTCAAAAACTCCAGCGCCTCATCGGGAGCACGCACAAAGACGCCGTCGTACACCTTGTTGGAGTCCCCGTACTGAGCACTCGTGGCGAGTTTTTCGCTGTACTGCCTGACGGATTCGAAGAGCTCGGGCAGGGGAGTTCTTTTCTGGGATGATTGAGATTGGGGCTGGGAGGAGGCGGCTTGCTCGACCTTTGTGAGGAATGCGCCGACGCGGTTTTCATGGACGGCGGCTTGGGCGAGGCCTTCGGCTACGATGGCTGGTTGGTGCCATTCGATGCCGTACATGAGTTGGATGAGAGGGTGTAAGAATCCTGGATTGAGTCCATATCAGCATCGCATTGTGTTTAGTTTCAACATTTAGGTAGTGGAAGACTACTTGGACACATACCAGCAAAGAGGCGTCCATAGATGGCCTCACTCCTCTCATCTCCCTTGAAGACATACTCCAGCAGAACCTTCTCCCACCCCTTTTCCTCAATCTCGTCTTGAAAGAACTTGAGAAAGTCGGGATAGTGCTTTCCCTTTCCGAGATACGGACAATCTGCTGACCACCCACTCTTGAGCTCCTTGACGACATCAGGATGAGTGCTCATGGCCTTGATTTGATAAGAGTGGTTTTCAGCGTAGGCTTGCTCCAGGACGTCAGGGGAGGCGCCAGTGGCATAGAGAGAGAGGAGAAGATGAACGGTCTAGTTTTGACTCTCTTAGTTTACTGAAACCCAGAAATGATGAATGGGCATCTCATTTGAAGAGTAGAGTAGATCAAAAGGGAGATATTTCATTATTTCATGAAGCCAAGTGGAGAGAGCTTACATGATTATGAAAGCCTTCCGCGTTGAAGAATACATGGTGGCTCTATATTCCTCGAGTTAGTTTATTATTTAGTCGACATTTACGAGAGAAATATATACCTCAAGATCCTTTTGCAAAAGCTCAGACACCTTTGCCGCAGACTCGTCCGTCTGCGCCCACCTCAACAAGCCCGTATCAGTGGCGGGGACACGAATCTGCCACGGCGTCGCCATACTTGAAGCAGGATGAATTTTGCTTAGATTGGGAAGTACAGGTACTTGAGTCGCTTGAATCGAGCGTATCGGATTGTAACTGGACTTCAATCTTAAATGCAAAACACTTGGTCGTGTTCTCAATAGCAGTGAGGATGGAACAGGTCTCATGGCGTCAAAATAGAGGCAAGGCGGGCACAATACAATAATTATAGCTCTGCCATTGCATCACAAACCACGTGCCTCCCACCAACAGCTCCGTCCAATCGCAGACATTCAAGATTCAATTATTCCGATGTAGCAAGTCGGAGCTGCATCAAGGTTGCATCAAAGCTGCATTTCTCATGGATGACAAATTCTTGGTGTTATTCAAGGTTCGTTGATGACGGGCCTTGTGTTTGTCTGGGGATTTAGTATGGCACAGCTGAGCTGCGGATTGGTCCAGATGGAAAATGAGGGGGGGTTTGGTGCACAGGAATTACTCCGAGTCAAATGGCAAAATGGACATGCATGTCGAGTTCGGAGAGAATTGGAGAAATGGGAATCATGACGCCCAAAGCTGAGGCGAGTTGGAGAGGGGCCGTCAATGTCACGTTTACATCATAATAAGTAACTTTGATCCGATGCGAAACGGTACTAGCCGTGATAGCTCCTAAACAGATCAAAGCGTTGTAAATAAATAAGTTATCAATAAATAAACAGCTGTAATGAATTGGTCAATTCACGTTGCCAACATCGACATGGAAGCAGAAATTGGGGGGTCATGTGTGTGATATCATTGTTTGCCCGTCGCCTTTTGCCAATCTGATTCTATCTCAAAAGCATCCATCCTGCTCACTGTCTGAGCTCCCTTATTTTGTTTGCCTAAAACCCTTTCCCATCATCATCGTCATCAACTTTTTTTTATATCCATCCCGTGCCCAAGTGGCTGTATATATTTCGCCTGATTTCATCCCAGTGGAGAGGAGGAAAAATCAATCCAAAGAAAAAAAAGAAAACTCAAAAAGAAATCGTTAAATCATGAGCACGCTTAAGCCTTTCGCTTCTTGGAGGGCTGGGCATCGTCCTCCTCATCATCCATCTCCTCATCAGACTCAAAGTTGATGTCGCTCAGGGCATCCTGCTCTTGGGCCGCCACTATTGACGTCTTAGCACTCTTGTTCATGCATCCTCCGATTCCTCCGATGAATTGTCAGAGGCGTGAATGTACTCACAGAAGTACTTGATGGCGCCGGGCCAGAGATCCTCGGCAATGCAGACGGCAAGGTCGTCGGCGGTGGGGAAGATCTCCATCTCGTACTCGTCGTCATCATCATCCTCGTCCTCCTCCTCGGGCTCCTCCTCGACCTCCTTGCCCTCCTTGCGGGCCTTGCGCTTCTCCTGCTCCTCCTTGAGGGCAGCCTGGTTCTCCTCCTCGGAGATGCTCAGGCCGCGGAAGCCAAACCAGGCGAAGAAGCTAACGCCGTCGAGGCCAGTGCTCTCCATCTGGCTCTTGAGCTTCTTCTTGGCCTCGGTGTCGTCACCCTTGCCGGCCTTGTCGTCCTCCCAAACCTGGTAGACGAGGTCCAGCATGCCGCTGGTCAGGTCCTTGTCGGCCTTCCAGTTGATCTTGACAGGCTCGCTGACGAGGCCCGCCCAGCCATCCTTGTTGCGGCGCCACCAGAACTTCTTCTCGAGAACCTTGTTCTCAAAGTACTCGTTCTCGCTGAACTCGAACTTGATGGAGATGCTGCGAGGGTCGCCGTTGGGCAGCTCAAAGCGCTCCACGGACAGGTTGACCAGAGAGCTCAGGAGGACGGCTGAGTCGGTGGGCTGGACGTACTCGTCGATATCCGGGGGAGCCTGCTCGAAGACGAGGGGCCAGAAGTTGGGGATCTCAGAGACGACCTTGGCACGCTTGGCGTACAGGTCCTTGGTGAGCTTGGCCTGTTGGCGGACTGCGAGGCGAGGATAGTGTTAGCTTGCGGCTCATTTATTCACATTAATCAATAGAATGGTGGAGGCTTCAAAGAGTTTACTCTTCTTCTTATGCCATTCGCAGCGGGAAACAAGACACGTCGGGTAGGATCTCGATGAGTATCTTGCCGCCGAGACTGCAGAAGCAACAAGGTACATGTTAAGAGCAACAACCTTTCCACCTCTATCCAATCACTTGTCACCAAGGTGAAGTGGAAAAATGAATGAATGGGCAAGATTCATATTTGTTCAGGTGTGTGGCAAATGCTGGTGCGGAGTGACTTACGAAGCTCAAGCTCAACCTCCTCGAAATCATCCTCGAGGTCCTCCAGGATCTCGTAGGAGATGGGGTTGTCAATGTTCTCAGCAGACATGGTGACTGTAGTGAGGTGTGTGTAGTGTTGCGATAATAAAAAGAGCTAGTGGTTTGACGGTTGTAAGTTTTGGGATGGAGGGGAGCTGGTGCTTTATACCTTAGTATGTACGTACCTAGTAGTAGGGCCTGAGGTAAGGTCTGGTGGAAATCAGGTACCGACGAATATGACGTCTGGGCTGGGCTGATGGGGTAGGAGAAAATTTTCTCAGCTTGCTGGAGGAAACAAATCAATGCCGAGAGTAGTATGGAGTATCTACATGTACCTAATGGCATGCAAGAGAAAAAAAAAATGGATGGACGTCGAAAGAGCTTGCAGGCAGATTTGTCTAGGTGTGAGTGGATGGAGCTTCGCGGTACCTTGCCTAGCACGGCATCGGTTCCCTGGCACTTGGGCGGCCTTGGGCCTAAAAAGGCAAAACCAGGGTGCACTAAACCCGCTGGAGCTTGGTGAAGGGTCCACTGACTCGAAGCTCTTGCAGCGGAGGGTCCACTGGAAGGGCAGCCTAAAGAAAAAATTGAGATGGAGGACGAGAAAAGTTGTTGGGAGAGGTACTCGACGAGGACATGCAGTTTGTATGGCGAGAGCAGGTCACCGATAGTTTTTTTTGCATTGAATTGCTCTAAGGCTCCACTTGAAGGGAAGATGAGCATTAAAGTCCATAAAATTGGGAGAAGAGAGGAGAAGAGGCCAGAACTTTAGTCTAGGCGGCCCCAGATGCGGCGAGACGGACAAACGCCACCCCCTCCAAAGCTTTCTTTTTGTTTCAATCTCTTTTTGATGTGGATTCTGGGCATTGCTGCTAATTATGCTGGATGAAGCATGAATATGACAAAGGAATAAGATAATTGCAATAGAAGTGCCAGGTATAAGCACCGATAGAACATGATGATTGGTATGCGGAAAGCTGCATGTTGGGACTGTGTAGCTGCAGACAAAAAGCTCGGATGGCGCATTGTGAGCGAGATGTAGTCTCTTGCATGAGCTCACTTCTATTAAACACAAGGCAAAGTTAGTATCAGATCACATCCCATTCATTCATCCTATTCAACCACTTCCTGTAATGAAATGATTCGCATTGTGTTATTTGACAATGCCTGTCATTGAACATTTTCTTCCGCAAAATTTCTTATCTGCAACTGATAAGGCGTGCCCCTCCCCCGCCTCGCCCACTCATCAATCAACCAAATCAACCCCCCACCTTTCAATGTTATGTTCCATATCCTCTTCTTGAACATCTGAAACCGCCTCAACAATAACGACATCGAACAATAGCTTGGCGGCACAATTATTCCTTCTGTTAATTTCAGTTTCACATCAGTTTCACATTCTTGTTCAATCTGTAACCGTCTTTCATCAACTGAAGCAATATGAGATGACGCCAACTATTTAAGCCCTCCAATCTTCTTCATTTTACAAGGCAAAAGGTGCTTTCATCCCCCTTCATCCCCATCCTCATCCCCATTTCCATCTCCATACATCAGAACTTCGTTGCTAAGTCTCAAAAGCCAAACACCTAGACTCGCATCTTTACCTCCCACCTGGGCACGTTTTCGTTATGGACGCCACAATGCCCACCCCAATCGATCTTGGACAGTCAACCAAGCTGAACTGCGAAGTCGCAGTCTTCAGTGGCGCCTCCGGCCTCGAGGCTCAGGCCATGGGCGCCAAACGCATCGAGCTCAACGCTCCAGGCTCGTACGATGAAGGCGGTCTCACGCCCCCCGTCAAGGAGCTGACCTCGATTGCCTCGCAGCTTGAATGTGCCGTCCGCATCATGATTCGCCCTCGTGGCCCGCCTCGCACCCCCATCCAGCAAGTGGGACAAGATCAAGAGAAGAAGAAAGCGGAAGAGGAAGAAAAGGACCAGGTCCAAGTCCAATACGACCCCCTCCAAGACTTCATCTACACCGACGCCGAGATCGCTCTCATGGAGCAGGCCATCCACAACTTCAAGGCCACCAGAGTGATGAACCCCATCCGCGGCGACGGTTTCGTCTTCGGCATCCTCAAATTCCAGACCAAGGCATCCACTCTCGCCAAGTACCCAGACCTCACGGTCACCATCGACGAGGAGCGCTGCAAACTCCTCATCGACGCCGCCCGCCCCTTCCCCTGCGTCTTCCACCGCGCCTTCGACCCCATCGCCGCCAGCGAGCGCTGGTCAAAGGGCGTCGACATCCTCGTCCGCTGCGGCTTCGACGGCGTCCTGACCTCGGGCGGCATCGGCAACGCGCACGAGAACCTCGAGAAGCTCGACGCAATCTGCCACCGTGCCGCCCCCGGCAGCCTGCAGGTCATTGCCGGCGGTGGCGTCCGCCGCAACAACGTCCACAGGTCCGTGGCCCAGCTCTCCGTCCACGGCACTAAGAGTGTCTGGATTCACACCGCCTCGCTGGCCAACAAGGTCGACAAGGACGGCCGCCGCGTCGAGGAGTTGAATGGACGCGAACTGACTGGAATCATTGCTATGATGAACGCCACAAAGCCCGACTAGAAGTCCCCGGCTGACCATTGGCGCCAACACTATGCCCATCTTTACCAGTAGCGGTGAGATCTCGTACTTGTTTTTTTCCCTTTGTGCAGCAAGAATCTCTCGAAAAGTTGACACCGTTGCGAATTTAACATCACTCTCTACATTCGAGGACACGATTTCAGCATCTTCTCGAAAGTTTTACTTTTCCTATTCCCCCCTTGTTGTCTCTTTTTACACTGGAGTGGATGAGCTTATCATTCCACTCATTTGGTAACCAGCAGGCGGCTCTTTTTATTTCCTTTCCTTCCTCCCCCCCAAAAGCATAACGCAAGAACAAAGATGGCAACGCTGCTAAAGGATAGATCTGATAGCCTTCAGGGCATACTACGTACTGGCTCACAAAAAGTTTAGATTCACATGAGACACTTCGAGCAATAGAACCACGATTGCAAAATTCGATTAAGTTATATTTCCTCTCTTTTTTTTTTAATTGTAAATTAAGTACAGCGCATTATCGTGACAAACGCTTTCATCTATATATACCCATCTAAATCCCCCACAAGAACCTCCTCTAGCAGTCACCCTTGCCATGGGCCAAACCCAAGCAGTTGGCAATCTTGTAAAAGATGTCGACATTGTTGTAAGTACCACCAAAGGTCTCCTGGCAGGGGCCGAGAGCAAAGACAGGCACGTCAGTCAGGGAGTGGACACCCTGAGCCTCAGAGGTGGGGATGGTTCCGTTGATGACGATGCCGTCGACGCCGTCCGCGGGGTTGACAAAGTACTCGCTGCCAATGGGAGTGGCGGGCAGGCGAGGGCCGTTCTTGTGGACCTTGTAGTTCTCACGGTGGTCAGGAGCAGCGCCGACACCAGCAGCAAGGGCGTAGCGAGGCTCCCAGTTGGTAGGGAAGTTGACGCCGGTGCCGTAGCTGATCTTGCCGTCCTTCTTGGTGTACTGGGAGAGACCAGACTTTTCGTAGACGCCGATGGCATTGCGCTTGGCGCGCTCGTCCTTCTGGGCGGTCAGGTATTCGGTATCGGCAGAGCCAAAGACACTGTAAAGTTTAAAAGCGTTAGTGGCTAATCAAATGATATAGCAAGGGAGACAGGGGAGAGGATAAAGATGCAGGTTACATACTCAAAACCGTGGCCGTGGTCAGCAGAGACGACAATCAGCGTCTCTTCATAGATACCCAGCTGCTTGAGCTTGGCAACGGTAGCACGGACGGTGTCGTCGAGCTCCAAAAGATCACCCAGAGCACGATCGTAATCAAGGACGTGCATTTGCTTGTCGATGGAAGCAGCCTCGGACATGAGGAAGAATCCCTCCTTGCCACCGCGCTTGTGCAGGATATCAACAGCCTTGAGGGTCATCTCCTTGAGACCGGGCAGGTCAAGAGCAGGTCCCTTTCCACCCTTGGGGTCGTTCTTGAAGGCCTTGAGGTTGTCCTTGTAGATATTACGGTCCAGCCAGACGGGCATGACACCTTGGCAAAAGACACCAAGAGCCTTCTTGTTGTTGTCGGCAGCGAGGAGAGACTTCTTGTCAGTGCTGACAGAGTAACCCTTTTTGGCGAACTCGGCATAGTAGTCCTTGCCCTGGTAAGAACCGGTACCGGGGAGGAACTGCTCGGCACCGCCACCGAAGAAGACATCAGGACCGCCGTGGTTGGTCCAGGAGTAGTTGGTCATGCCGTGGAGAGCCTGGTCAATCAGAGAGCCGTACTCGCTGCGGCGACGAGTGTGGCCACTGAGAGCAATGGGAGTGGCATCGGCAAGGAAAGCGGTGGAGACAGCACCCCAAACACCTTTCTAAGGCTGGGCGTTAGCCAATTTCTCGTAATATTTGCATTAATTGCTATACTTACGCGGACACGGCGGAAGATTTCAACAATGGTCTCAACCTTGGGGTCATCGAAGGCGTTAGGAGAGGAGTCGGCGTGGACACTAAGCATATCCGTTAGCTTCTATCGGACATGATGCTCTTTCTCGCCAGAAAGACTGTACCCCATAGCGTTGACGGTGCTCTTGTGACCAGAGTAGAGAGCAGAGGCAGAGTTGGCAGAATCGGTAATGTAGCTGTCAATGGAGTGGGTCATCTGGTGGCCCAGAACGGGGAACTCGTCAAGCTGCAGACGAGTCTGGTATTTGCCGTTGATGCTCTGGTGTCCCAGGAGACGAGCAGCGGTGATCTACACCAGCATCAATGGTTAGCATTGGGGAATCATACTGTTCAGAACTCGATCGCAACATACCATGTTGGTGGTCATGCCGTCACCAATGAAGAAGATGACGTTCTTGGCCCTCTTCTTGGTGTGGAGGTCGCGGACAACCCACTTGGCGGTGGTCTTCTCGCCATTGTAGTAGTTCAAGGTGACGGTGTAAGTGCCCGGCTCGTAGAGGGCAATCTTACGGTAAGCCTTGGAGGCGACGTTGACAACAGAGGGCTTGTGGGCGTCTTGAGCAAAGAGGTCCTCATACCAGTTGAACGTCCACTTCTCGAGCGAAGGCTCCTTGATGTCAAAGGCCTTGGCAAAGTCCTTGGCCTTACCACCATCCTTGGAGATGGTCACCTTGAACTTCTCGTCGGGCTTGCCGTTGTGGGCGGCCTCGGAGCCATTGACGGGAGCGTGAACCTCGACACGCAAGTCAAACAGCTGGCCGGGGAGGAAATCGCTCTGGTCAGGAGGCAGAACACATCCCAGAGTCGGGCATGTTCCCAGGCGCTGGAAGGTCTGGGCAGAGACGCCCGACAGCGAGGCTGCTAGGAGGCTGACAACTCCAAACTTGGCAATCATCTTGGGCTATGGCAGCTATCCAAGCTATAAAACGAATTGAGGAGTGCAATGACTGCAGGGCAGCTGGGGGGACAAGCAAGAGGAGCGGCATGACAAGGCTCGTCAGTCCCTTATATACAAATATGACGGCCGATCCGGTCCTCGCGTGACGACCATGCCGAGCAACGCAAAATGTTGCAGCCAGCGGCCAATTCCGTTAGCTGCAGCATTGAGCAGATGAAGAGGGATGCAAGGCACCTTGCAACTTGGTCGAAGGGCATCATCATCCCTGCATTGTCAGTCCATGGCGTCTGGGCTAGAACCACCGGCTATGGGCGAATACACGAATGTGAGGTAGCATCCATCGCTCTATGATACCCCATTGGCTCAACCGGGCCCTTTCTCGCGTGGGGGAAATGCACGTTGCAGATTGCAGATGCCTGCTGTATCCTTGGTGTGTGCTTGAAGCCATGCTTCTTCCATCGCGATGCCAAGCAACGTGGCGACACAAGAAGCAGTCCCCTTATTGTCGAGCACACAAGCACGTGTCATCCCGATGCCAGAATCGAGAGTCCGAGGCCCTGCAGTAGACGGCGATGCTCGTGGCTCTTGGCATTCTCTAGCAAAATCCAGGGCCCAGCTTGGCGTATCCGGATCTCGTCCGCCAGAATGATACCAGTCGTGGAGAAAAACAGCAGCCGTGCAGTCTTGATAACCTCATCCGTCAAAGTCGTTAGCTCGCGGGTTTCAAGGGACTTTCGTCTGTAGCCGAAGGTCTGTCGATCTTGGCGCTCGTCCCGTGGGTTGAAGCCATCATTTCATTGGGCGCCCAGAGCAGGCCCTGGTTCATGTTTGCCCTGCGATTCGACAATTCAAAAGTTCGCAGACTCCACAAGTCGACAGGCACCGGCAGCCATCTGAGGTGGTACTGCTGGTATTAGACTAGGTTTTTCTGTTATTGTTATGCTTATTTCTTATTTTCTGGATGGGTATGTGGCCGTAGCCTCCGCGGTATAATAAGAGGACAATGCGGATCCAAATTGAAGAGGTTTGCGTTGTTGTCGATCTCGTACCGTAGGATTTCCTCGTATTGTGTGCTGTTTCCTTTGCTCTTATTCAAGAAAGGCATGGCAGGCAGAAGATACTGTCGCCTTCAAGAATAAATCCAGCGACAGCACATCCCGGCTTGCATGTCGCAAGGTTGCACGGCATCCAGAGCTGAACAGCCTCTCGGTCGCTCTCACGCAGCGGACGATACCGATACGTCCAACGAGGCCGGTTTAAGTGGGCAGCAGTGACAAATAGCCCACGTCAAGACGAACTAGAAGCCAACCTCGTCTCAATCCGTTGACCGAAGCTGCGTTTGTCGATTCTGAGTTGGGCCCACGCAGACTCACTCGTCAGCTCGGTCCATCAGTCGATAGTCTTTATGTTTAACCTTGGTTCAAGCTTAATTCGGGGCGCGTTCTATTCGGACAGAGCCCGGTCGCCAGCCTTTTAGGCGTAGGATCGAGGCCACATGGTTGACTATCGTCGTCATCGTGTTTTTTTTAAACCTCGTTGTTGCCTTTATACGGATTGAATGATTATCACGGCTTACTTAATCTCGAGCATCTGGAGCATCTGGAGGAAGGCGCATCTCAAGGCAAGAGCATCCATCCGATATCATACCGCCTACCAGAAGCTCTTTTAGTTGATATCTGGTACCTATCTTTCAATGTTACAAATATCACAACAGCTGCAAAGAAAATAGCAGTATGAAGTCTGCGTCGGGGTTTTCTCTCTTCACTTCATCTGTTCTGGGCTCATCACGTCTAATCGAATGTATGCAAGTCGTTGTAAAAGACAGGCTCAGAAGATGAATCAGGCATATTCGCTACAACGGAAATTGTGGAGTGAGATAAACTCTATGTTTTATTTGGTTTTTAACTGTGCTAATGCCCAATAGCGACTGGAATGCCTATTTTTCTGAGCTATTAAACGACCTAGACATTTTGGCAATATCCAATTTAGTAATGGATATGAACACCTGATGTATGATAGCTGCAGAAGATGCTTGCAGAGTTAATGACAGCAGAAGGTTAGCTGAGATATAACTAATTGTGAAAGAACTTGTATCTCTTGGCTAAGATGATGTGGCATGATTGTAGCCATTCTTTTTGGGAGGCCTACAAAAGGCAAATGGCAATTGAGCAAATCATTAACTGAGATACATGTATCTAGAATTGTGGAAGTTTTGCTGACGTCAAAACACAGTAATCCGCAGATATACAGCAACCATCACTCTATTTCGTAGAGGGGGCTGGAATGCTTGTTACTCCAACGGCTTTCTTCTTCTCCGTCTCTCTGGAATGCACTCACTTACATGAAACTCCCATATAAACCCTCTTGTGCAATCACGGAGAGAAGGGGATCTGATGGCACAATGCGACTCAAAAAACAAAGCATAGAATTTGAATAAACTCATGCAGTTCCCCTCTAACATGTCTAGCCAAACCGTGCAAGGCATCCTCCAATACCAATTTCGAAACCCCAAGCTTCTCGAAGAAGCTCTCCGGGCCCCAGGCACAGATCCAACAACCACCCGCCAAAACCCTAGAGCCCATGGAAACAAAGGTCTAGCCATGATTGGAGATGCCGTCCTCCGACTCGCCGTAGTCGACGACGGCATCATTGACGGAAAAACTACCCGTGAGCTTTCCATGTTATCCATGAACCACGTTGAGTTCTTCCAAGCTAATCTGACCTTGCAGAAAGCTGCCAACAAATGTGCGTAGCTGAAATCTCGAATATCGCTTTGAGCAAGACCCTGAAAAAGTGGGAAATCGGTCAGTTTGTCAAGCTGCATCCGGGTCAAAAGGGTGTCATGTCTCCAGGTACGGGCGCTTCTACTGCTGAGGCGCTGGTCGGTGCTGTGTGGATTGATTCGGATCGGGATTTTTCCACCGTTCATCGTGTCATCCACAACCTTGACATTGCCAGTGAATTCTTGCAAAATGGAAATCACTTGTGTGGCAAGGCAGAGACGGCTGTGGCCGCATAAAAACAATGGTCCAAAGTCAAAATTAATATGTACATAAAGTAAAAGGACACTCGCTTCATGCTTCCTTAATCTCTTGTAAACTTACTATTCAAATAGTCACCAAAAAATCACATAATGCCTAAGAGACTATTATCTTCTATCATTTTATTATGTACCTCGTTTATCGTCTATTCATGCTGATTTATACTCAATGTTGCTACAGCCTCTTCCACATTAACCACCTCCACCGGTGTAGCATCTTGACTCTCCCCACTAGGTGTACCGCTTTCCGCAAGATTCGTAATCTGTGCCGATGCTGTCCCCTTTTCTAAATCTTTCCAAGCCGGTTTGTTGATCCTATCCGCGTCCGCTTCGCTCTTAAAGTGATATCCTCTCGCCCTAGGTCTTTCGCCAGTGCCTTCAGGAAACACAGGCTCATATGAAGCAATAAACCGACGCGCTTCCTCCTCGAATACCGCCTGTCCCTCGGCAAGAGCCTGGCGAATCCCCACGAAGAATTCGTTAACGATATGATGGTTGTGGATCTGTAGGAGGTTCCAACCCAGCATCTCCTTAGCATTGAGTAAGTGGTGGAGGTAGGCTCTGTGGTGTTTCGCGCAAGTGTAGCATTGGCAGCCTTCTACCAAGGGCACAACGGCTGTGTTGTGCTCTGGAGACCACATGTTGATTCCGAGAGGTCGCACCTCATCAACACTAGGGGATGGAAAAGTGAATGTCATGGCAACACCAGCATCAGAAGTGATATTTGCAAAGGACAATGTACAGATGTCGATGCCAAGGGAAATTTGACGCAGGACCTCCTGTGGAGTCTTGGGAGGGTCCATGCATAACTTAGGAAGAGGTGCCAACGGAGGATAGTTGACAAGGTCGGGAAGCAGGTTTGCATCGTAAACCGCCAGGCCATCTAGTTTTCCAAACACATCTTCTGATAGATGTCTCAGATAGTCCCACTGGATGGGATACTCGACTGGAAGCACTGGGGCAAATACCGAACTATCCAAAGAATCTGTAGGCTTGGACGAAGCCAGCTTGCCCAGGAATTCATCCAACCATACTTCTGTCCGTTCTACCATTCGAACCAGCTTCTTGGACGAGGGTGTCGCGCTGGTGTGCGGCAAGTCGGCCATTGGTAGCACGATATCAGGTTGCAGCGACCGGACGTAAGTTGCAAATTCAGGCACCGTCACATTGCGGAATCCCGTAGAAGTGAAGACGGCGAGAGCTTTGGGCGTGTTTCCAAACGGAGTTGTAATGGCCGGGCACCGTCGCGGACCAAGTACTGAAAAAGTATTTGACGGCAGGGCTGTAAATCTATGCAACCGGCGAGAACCCTCTCCGCCAGGAGTATGCTGAATGGGGGGCTCCTTTTTCTCAATAACTACCCGTTACAGTCAGCCATTGACCTCGTCATGAGTATAGGAAGATTTTATGACTTACAGTCTTCCAGCGCCATGTACACTCCGTTTACAGATGTGTGTCTCTTGAGGTTATCGGGGGTGAGATGAGGAATCGCCCCGCGAGATGTGACTGCGAAGAAGTTTGGTGTTTCGACGACCTTTTTTCCGGGAAAAGACAACTTTCCAAGACGGGCGGCAGAGCCATCGGCGGCGGCAGAGCTTATGAGCTCGAAGATTTTGCGGCCAGACATGTCGGAAGAATTCTCGAGATTTGGATCGCTCATTTTGAGTTGCCACCCCTCTAGGGTTGGGGAGCGAGAGAAAAATTAAGAGGATAAAATGATGAAAGGTAAATGAATCTATGAAGCAAAAGGTATATGAAAAATTTCAAGATGAACGCATCAACTTTAAATTCTATGCATCAAATGCCCGAACAAGAGACGCTGGCGATTGTCGAATCACATAATCTTTCTGTGATAAACGTATGGAGTACTCATGGCCCATATTCGACAATTCATCGTGGCTGCGGTGCCTGACTGATAAGACACTTTTGTTCGTCTTATCTTTTGCCGATGTTTATCCGATGTTTAGCACATACGCTTGGCCTCTTGCAGCCATTGCGTCTAAATCCCGAATCTTCAAAGAGACGGACCCTTTAATGGAGCTGAAAATACGCATCAAATACCGGTTCGATGGCCTCTAGTAGCGAGATGAAGCCAGAAGATTTGCCGAGAAAGACTTCGTATCCATATGATTATGTACTGTAGATACACGTATCTCGCCCGCTGTTCTCCTTTATCTCCGGGAGTCTAATACTGTAAGAGAGTTTATTGAAGCCCTCAGCGCATAGTGCATGAACGCATCCGTCAACCATCGAATGCAACTCTAAAACACCACCGAATCAAGAGCGTCCCCTTCGCCTTGTGTTCTCGTCGGCACTGTTCAATAGCATCGGCAACTGCCAACACGATCATCTCCCCAGATCTGCGATTCGTGATCTTTAAAAGACCTCAGTTCGCGCGTGATATCCCCAAGCCGAACACAGACAGAGACAGCTTCATCCAATCACACCCCATAGGCCCAGCCGCGTGCCGCTTACTCCGTCCTTTCCATCCTCCATCTCTAAACCTCCCGAGCTTCCGGCGACCCACCAGATCCCCCCCGTATTTAGAGGCTGAGCGGCCGCGTTTGGGATCCGTTTTTAGTGGCAGTTGATTGACCTTTTGTTCGCTGCAAGCTTACGTTACAGGCAAATTCCCCGTTGTGCCTAGGCCATTCAGTCAGTCGATCAATACGAAGTAGTTGCCTTGCCTGCCAACGCAGCAGGATTCTTTCTCCCCAACCATGGTGAGACCGCTCGAGCCTTACCACGACAACGATGAGAGCGAGCCACTCATGAAGGACGACCCGGAGCGAAACGATGCCGGCACAGGCGCTGGAACAGGCGCTGCGTCCAGCACTACCGTCACTGAAATTGACCATCCCGATGCGCCGCTGGAGATCCCCGTCCAGGCCGCTACAGCCGGCCGCGGGACGACGACGCTCGAAGTCATCGACGACAACAGCAGCAGCGACGGCAATGCGCCCACGCCGCGCTTCATCCAGGACGAGCGCTCGTCCAAGCGATGGAAGAAGATTCCCTACCCGGTCCGCCGCGTCCTGGCCGCCTTTGGCAAATGGGCCAAAGGTCCGCCCAATCCGCAGCCGTATCGCATAAAGCCTTTGTTCCCGGCCGTGCAAGAGTATCCGCTGTATCTCGTGGAGCGATTCCTGCCCAAGGCCTATCGCTTCTGGGCCATATTCCTCTACTTTTCCATATGGGTCATTACATTTGTGCTCGTCAAACGCCAGGAGACCATTGCTTCTACTGTCGAGGGATGGGGTCAGTCGCAGCCGATTAGCTGCGGCGACACATACTGGAGCGCGGGCAATGGATGCGGCTTGGACGGAAACGACTGCAGGCCCTTCAATGGCAGCGGCTTTGCTTTCCAATGCCCAGCCTCGTGCGAGAGCTATCACGTCCTGAATCCCAGGGCCGTTGGTGACCAGGAAGTGATTTACCGGCCAATGGTCATCGGAGGGCCGTCCAACGACGTCAATCCCGAGCTGGCCACCTACCGCGGCGACTCCTACATTTGCGCTTCGGCAATTCACGCTGGCATTTTCCCCAATGGCAAGGGAGGCTGTGGCGTTGTCGAGCTTGTTGGCCAGTACCAAGAATTCGTCAGCTCTCAGCGACACGGCATTCTGAGCGTCCCCTTCGACTCGTACTTCCCTCTGGCGTTCCGATTCGTTCCCGACATCAAATGTAGGGCTAAAGACGAGAGATGGTCCATCCTGGCTGTTTCAACCGTCTTCACTGGCGTCCTGTCGCTTTTCACGTCATCGCCCGCTCTCTTCTTCTTTCCCACGTTTACCGGCATGTTCTTCGCAGTCGGCATGTCACTGGACCAGCCAGGGCATTCTACCGTGACGGATCTGTTTTCCAACATCCTGGGCAAGTTTCTTCCCGCCATGTTTTGCGCATGGGTCATGTACGACAAGATGGGCGTCCGCCGCACGCTGAAACATCTGACTGCGCAGATTGAAAAGACTGTCCTCTGGCTGGGCGCCTGCTGGGTGGGCGCTCTCACTAACTATACGCTGGACTTCATTCCCATTCAGCGTCTCAACAAGCATGATCTTGATCAGCAGCCTGGAGCTAGAGCAGCTCTGGCCACCATTGTCATCATCCTGTTTTTCATTATTCTGTCGCAAGTGTTTTACTTTAGACAAGAGGGTCGGTTTATCCCGTATATCAAGCTATACGCCCTGTTCATCTTTAGCATTCTCATCTCCCTGACGCTCCCGGGGCTGCAGCTGCGCCTTCACCACTACATCTTGGCGCTGCTGCTGTTGCCCGGCACAAGTATGCAGACTCGGCCAGCGCTGCTCTACCAGGGCATCCTGATCGGGCTGTTCATCAACGGCATTGCCCGCTGGGGTTTCGATCCCGTGCTAGAAACGCCCGCAGCTCTCCAGGGAGACGCACAAAAGGGATCTCTCCTCCCGACCATCCCCCAGCCCGTCATATATATCGGGGAAGGTCCGCACAGCTCCTCCAACATCACGTTCACTTGGAACCAGCCGCCGAGCAAGATCTACGACGGCATCAGCATTCTTGTTAACGACGTAGAGCGCTTCCGGGGCTATTTCGACGACATCATCGACCGACAAGACAGCTTTATTTGGTCTAGAAACGGCACCCTCGGGTTGCCAGAGTACTTTAGATTTGCATACATGCTAGGAAGCTCGAGCGGGGATTATACAAAGGCCGGCATCTGGTCGGCTGAGGGGGAGTGGACGCAGATGAAGGCCGGGCCGTCCCGCGTCAAGGCCAGGGATACCCAGGAGCACATAGTCCGACGATGATTTTTTCCCTTGTTGCGTTTTGATGGTTTGTTTATACTGGATACCTCGAGCTTGCACTGTAGTTTCATATATATATGTCGTAGGTTGTATAGAAGCAGTCTCTGGATAAAATGACATATTACATGATATGATTTGATTCTGCTTCTCTGATGCGTGTCTTGTCGGGCCTTGAATCACGAATCATTGAATTTTAGTGGATCCTCCGGTGCCGGGACAATGCTCCGCTCCGTGAATGCCTTGGTGAGATGCCGCTTTATTCTAGATTCCACTGGCATCTTGCTTGATCTTTGATCATACAACTTGTAACAATAGCGGATGAAACGATTACTATGTGAAAACACCAATCTCGGGCCACTAAGACGAATATTCAGCCTCTCATTTTCATCTCACCAGCAATCTTTGTTAAGCAGCCCCTCTCACCACCTCAATTCTCATTCATCTTCAACCCCAGCAACCACCACAGCAAAAACCACCATCAAACACCAAAACAACAAGAAAAGAGTCACAAAACCATTCTCATCATCTTCATCATCCTCTAGCCATGCCTCCAAGAATCCCCACAGAAGCAGACTTCTCCCCCATCTCCCCCATCCTCCCCCACAAACTCCATTTCCCCTCCCCGCCCGAATCAACAACCTCCATCCTCATCCTCTTCCACGGCCTCGGCGACAATGAAATCCCCTTTGCCACGTTCGCACGCAACATGTCCCTCCCCGGCGTCCTCGCCATCTCCGTCCGCGGCACCGCCCCTCTCCCAGCCGCCTTTGCACCAGATGCCGGAGAACAGCATTTTCATTGGGGCGATGACTTGAGTGTCGACACTAACACGGGCGATCTGGATTCTGACCCGGGATTCGACAAGGCTGCGCGATTGGTCATGCAGAAGCTGGTTAAAGATACGCTGATTGATCGCTGCGGATGGGAGATGAACGATATTCTATTCTTCGGCTTCGGACAAGGTGCATCTTTAGCGCTGGGATTAGCTTCCAGACTACGAAGTGTAGAGCGCATAGTCGATGTTTCAGATGGTGATGAGGCGACGAGGAGTAAGATCGGAAAGACGTGCAAAGGCGTTGTTTCGATTGGCGGGCCACTGCCTCAATCCATGGTTCCCTCGTTGAGTAGCCGCGAAAAGAGTGATACTCCGGTGCTCGTGTGCCAGCTGAATGAGGATGAGGCGGATGCTGTGAAGAGGGAGTTTAAAGATGTCAGGGTCGTGAATTGGAAGAGAAGGGAAGTGGCTATGCCGAGGGACAGAGACGAAATGTTTCCCATTATGAAGTTTATTGCGGATCAACTCAACAAGGGCTTCACATAGAGAAAGATAAAAGCTTAAGAGAGAGAAAAGAAAGAAAAAAACAATGAGAACCATCTTAAACATGTAATATGACTTCTTCTTGAATGGACTGTCCATTGGACATATTATCTAAAAGGGTATCTTTCTACTCGTCGTCCCACCATCCCCCCTCTTTACCATTAGTTATATCCCATCATCTCCTGTTTCTATTGTCGCCCGCCTGTAGCATATCTGCTAGAATGTCCCATTTCGCAGACTGAGTATCGCTCGAGGCCCTCGCAGCACCTTTAAGTCCCGAACAAATGAAGCTCAAATGTCCATCAAAGTCGGCCTTAATCTCTTCCAACACCTGTATATAAGCCTCAGCGTCGAGTCCATCCTCTCTCACCACACCCTCGGTGCTTTCATCCTCCTGTCGAAACAAGTGAGACGGGTCCGACCCATCCTTTGCAGCTTTTCCCTCTCTGGCCAATTCCAGCTTAATAGCAAGATCCAAAATGTCGAGGATGCGCTCTCGAATAAGCTTCATCTTATTCCCTAGACAGGCTTGTTCAATCATTTGCTCTAGGTATGTGGCATGAACTGAAATCATCGAATCAACATCCTCAGCCGCCATGAGCTCGCGCCGCATTCCCCGCTCGTTGGGTTCTAGAACAAGCGTTGCTAGATATGATTGAAGAGTCGTGCAGAACCATAGCAGATTTCTGCGAGCGGTGTAGAACAGAGCACGCTCATCCCAGTTTTCGTTATCGGTCGCGTGGTTTTCGAGGATCTTGGGCTTGTGCAGGATGTGAATGGCTCGTCGCAGCTGCAATAGCAGTGTGAAGATAGATTGATAGTTCCCCATGCTCTCTTCGGAGACAACAATCTGGACTGGCCATGCAAGCCTGTAGTCAATCTTGAGATACGGCAGAGCGGCCCTCATCGAGCCTCGGGCATCTGTCACAGTCATGCGGGTGCCCTGAACACTGACACTCACAGATAGGCGGCTTATATCAACGAGCGGCATAAAGGCATCTTGAGCAGTCCCTGCAAGAGCAAACCGATCATACCAGACTGGGTTCAAGTTTTCCAGCTTGTCGAACAAGTGATCCGTAAAAGACGCCGTGGCAAACCCGTCCGACATGAGATACAGCGCCTGGAGTGCATCTAGTGACGAAGAGAGCTCGCACGTGTCGTAGAGAGCATCTTTCAATGTAGTGGCGGTTTTTCGATACTTGCTCTGAATCCATCGGTTGAAAGCCGCGCCAAAGAGGTCCGGGAACGTAGCCAGACCGAGACCTTCCGGGCAGACATGCTCAAAATCGAGAGATGGCTCTTCAACGCTAGACGAGTTACCCAGGTCGTATTTACCCAAGAGCCGCAGCACGACAATGTTCTTTCCGGCATTGTATATACGATGAGCGGCAGGCTTAAGAAACTTGGGAGCGTGTAATGTCCCCTCTGGTGTTTGGCGGAGCTTGAATCGACCCTGCCATATGTTGCTCATAGGCACTTTGGTCGGACTTTCAAAGATGAAGAAGATTTCGTTTTCTGATGAGATGCGCCCTTCGTCCATCCAATGCCGAATCGGGCGAATGTAAACTTGAAAACATTCAAGAAAGATCCTGGCGAGAAATTCGTATGTGGACATGTCATCCTTTAGCTGGGTCAGTGTGGTTTCGTCGTAAAGGAGCTCAAGGTACCGGAACGTATCCGACCTAGACGTTTCCTGAATCTGGGCAATGATGTTGGACAGCACAAGCAGGGGCTGTAGCCAAGGCGCAATCTCGCCGTGAACAGACAATAGGGTGAACATGACCTCGGACGTGGGAGCAGCAAAACGAGCCTCGATTTGCGAGAGCTTGGTATCGAAATCTCGAAGTCGCTTTGCGATGCAGTCTTGAAACGCCTGGAGATGTGGAATGGCCTGCGGGTGGCTAACGAACCTCCGAAGCAGCAGGATGCGCCAGCCAGACTCTGCAATGGTGTGTATCACAGATTTGTACGTTTCCCACGCGATGTGTTGCATATGGAATTTCGGTTCCGGCAAGCCAGTGTTTTCGTTGAACAGGGTGGTTTTCAGCCCTTGCAGCATGGAGAGGATTTCCCTGACAATGTGCGTCTCTGAAATGGAAATTTTCTGGACGGTCCCGATGTCATCCTTCTCAGGCACCTCGGTCCGCCATTTTTGTGTCGATTGAAGAGCCTTGAGTAACTCTGTGTCCTCTGGTTGAATGATGCAGTCAGTGGCAGTTCTCCCCTTTTTGTGCAGGTTGAGATCTGTGTCGTAAGGGTGATATATCGGCACCTCAATGAGTGTTTCGTCGTCCGGCTCTTCTTCGACAGCCTCGTCTTCCGAATCGCGTCCGTAATCAATCGACTGCCACAGAGTCTCGTCCTCAGCCCAGCCATCCTCCCGCGCGACATCCTCCCAGCTAAAGGTTTCCGCTTGCTCCTCTTCACGCAGTCGTACAGCATCTAGATCGCTAAGCTTTGTTTTAAAGGTCGGTTGGTCGGATAATCCTAGAAGCAGAGCCAATATCTCCGGGTGCCACCTGGTGGCATGTTCTTCCAGCCTATCCAGGCTATCGCGAAACTCGTCGGCCAGGTCATCTCGGTTGTTAACGCGGAAGCGCTCTTCCAGCCCGTCAAGAGTGTGCCAGACGTCGAATTGGTTTATGCGCAGGTATGCCTGCGACTTTATTTTCTGCAGCGTGGCATCGTAAAGAACTTTGTATCGCCTGGTTCGTGTCTGAGAATGCAGTTCAAAAAGTCAGCCCTTCGGATCGTTCTGTTGATACTCCTTTGATGAGGTTCCTCTTCCTCCCCACCTTGCTGGAAATGCCAGTGGCAGCTTCGATGAGCTCCTCAGTGAGGGCTCCAAGTTGTGCGGCGTAGGCCATTGCCAATCGTTGGCATCTTTAGCAGCAGTGGCGGCCAACCGGAGCTGATGGAGATGCACAATCGAGGGCCATGTGGTGGTTGGATAAAGATGTTCAAGATTGGACGGGAGCTTGGAAGCTTCAAGTTGTTGCATGTGCTGAAGCTCAGTGGTTTGGCTTAGTGCACGACACTTGGTGCACTTAACGGGCCCCTCTAGCGCGTCTCTAGCGCGTCTGTGGGGGAGAGGATCAACTAAACTGAACCTCTCATCGGTAGGGCAATTTTTTAGCGCCTGATGGCATAAAGATAAAGCAACAAGCGCCCCTTTCAATTACTGGCGATGCTCGAATAGTGACAATTCACAGAGACGACTGGATGCCCGGCCATATCGGATAGGCCGTTGTCCTCAATTTGTTGTATAATAACCCAATCCTCATCGCTCTTCATTCCGGTTCAATAAAAGAGATCCCATGGCCAATTAATCCAGCAGCCTCGTCATCGGGCATATCGCAATCATCATCTCCCCCCCTTCGCCCTCGACATCATGGCTATTGCCCGGCCTGTTCGAGCCCTGGGCACCCTGGCCCTCGTCCTGTGGTGTTTCTTCCTCTATCAGCTTCTCAAGCCTTCGTCTGGATACAACAGCCCGGGCGATCGGTACATTAACTTTGAGCGCGACCCCAACTTAGATCGTAAGTAACTTGCAGCCAGGTGGCGGATCAACAGGAGGAAAAAGCAAAGCTGTATTGTTAACACATATGCCTACTATATAGCCACCGGCGAACCCGCGGGAACTCTCGTACGAACCTCTGCGAAATATGCGCCCGATGCCGAAGACACCGACCGAGTCAGCGCCACGCTGCTAGCTCTTGTCCGCAATGAAGAGGTGGACGACATGGTAGCATCCATGGTAGATCTTGAGCGGACATGGAACAACAAGTTCAACTACCCCTGGACCTTCTTCAACGACAGGCCCTTCTCGGCAGAGTTCAAGAAGAAGACAAGCGCTGCAACCAATGCCACGTGCAACTACGGTATGAATGCTTGCTGTCCAAAGCTCCCAGCTCTAGTAATGGTCATATTATCGTGGACTAACAAGCAGCCAAAACCACACAGAGCTCATCCCCAAGGAACACTGGGACGCGCCCTCATGGATCGACCCGGACATCTTTGAAGAATCAGCCGCCGTGCTTAAGAAGAACGGAGTCCAGTACGCCAACATGATGTCCTACCACCAAATGTGTCGCTGGAACAGCGGCATGTTCTACAAGCATCCCGCCCTCAAAGACGTCCGCTACTACTGGCGCGTCGAACCGAAAGTCCATTTCTTCTGTGACGTCGACTACGACGTCTTCCGCTACATGCAGGACAACAACAAGACGTACGGCTTCACAATCACCCTCTACGACGACCCGCACACGCTGCCCACCCTCTGGCCCCAGACGGCCAAGTTCCTCGCCGACCACCCGAGCTACCTGCACGAGCACAGCGCCATCAAGTGGGTGGTTGATGACATCCGGCGGCCGCAGCACAATAGAGAGGCCCAGGGCTTCTCCACCTGCCACTTCTGGAGCAACTTTGAGGTTGCTGACATGGAGTTCTGGAGGAGCAAGGCTTACGAGGACTATTTCGAGCACCTTGACCGCGCGGGAGGCTTCTTCTACGAGCGATGGGGCGATGCACCCGTTCATAGCATTGCCCTGGGTCTATTTGAAGACTCTAGCAAAATTCACTGGTTCGTATATCTCATAAGCAGTCAGTCATCAGTTGAGCTATTCTTACTCACATCTATTTTTACAGGTTCCGTGATATTGGCTACCAGCACATCCCCTTCTTCAACTGCCCCAACTCTCCCAAATGCAAGGGCTGTGTTACTGGCCGACTAACTGATGGCGAGCCGTTCCTCCACCGAGAAGATTGCCGTCCCAACTGGTTCAAATATGCTGGTATGGGCTGAGAAACGGTTTCCATACAAGGGACGATGAAGCATGTGAATTTCAATCCCAACCTATACCTACCAACCATTACCTACCTTCTTCACACGCGCTCCGTGCCCACGCTGTATCAGGGAATACAAGACATGTACATAAGATTCTCTTTTCATGACATTGCCATGGCTCTATCATGCAAAGTACTTTGGTGGAAGCCAGACTTCCACCCCCCTTGGTCACAATTGTTGTTGGGCGCTGGTATGGCTATGTTTATGGCTACCTTATGTATACTTGGAGAGCAACTACATCATGATCCGCAGTGTAACATCTTAGGGAGGACGAAATAAACGAATAAACTCCAATTGAACAATCGTAACAATAAACCCGTAGTTGTCATCACATGTTGTCGTATTACGCTATAATGCCCCAAAGACCGTCACCACTCCAGACGTTCCTCCTACACAGAACTGGTCTCCCCAGCCTCCGTCCCGCCATGCCATGCAGCTGATGACATTGTTTCGTACTTTAGGCTTGCCGTCTTTGCCAATCAACTTCTTCGCTTCGAAGCCTTGAGGCCCCCACGGCACTGTCACCTTGGCCACCACCTTGCCCGATAGCAGATCCCACGCCCAAAGCCTGCCCGAGCCGCTAGCATCCGTCTCGCCAGCCATTTCATCTCCAGCTACCACGTATTTCTCCCTGCCGCCCAACAACGACTGCACTCGCAGATCCTCATTCTTCCACAACGGATCCGCGTACGCTCGGAGACACGTGCCATTCTCGCGATCCATCAGCCTCAGCTTGCTGTCCAAAGAACCCACCAGCATCGCCTTGCCATCCTTCGTAACGTCCAAGCTCACCACGCTTGCGCCAATAACATCCGTAGTACACGCTCCCATGCGCACATCATAGCTCCTCACCCTCCCATCCACACTCCCCGCGATAACCTCCGGCCCCCTCACCACCAAGCTCGTCACCGAATCCTTGGCCTCGCTAAGCACCTGTATCGGCTTGTAGCTCGTGCTGCGCACATCCCACAGCCGCACCGTCGTGTCGAACCCGCCGCTGACCACCAGCGAGTCTCCAGCACCCGCGAAGCTCACGCAGTTGATCCGCGCCGAGTGGCCTTGCGCATTGCCCCCAAACCTCCGAATCGTCACCGCCCTGCTCACATCCCACAAGAATACTGCCCTGTCACCGCCTCCAGACACGAAGCTCTCGTTGTCAGACGCGACTGCAAGGCTCAACACCTCATACCCATGCGCAGCATAGGTCTGAATAAGTCGTCCTTGTGGCACAGCTGGCTTTGCGCTGGGACGAATCTCGGGGACAGACGTGCTGGGGAAAGGGTTGTAGAGACGGATCGAACGATCCGCCGATCCGGTGAGGATATAATTCCCAGGAGAAGCTGAATAAGTTACGGCATGAACAGCGCCTAAAAGTGTGATATTAGCATTACATGATTCCTGGTCGGGGGTGAATGAGAGCGAAATGGAAAGACGAACCATTGGAGCCTAGGAGATGCGCCACGGGCTGATCTGGAAAACTCATTTTATAAACCACCACGGCTCATCACATCATGTTTCTGCAGCGGTGTTTACTTGAAAGAACCACGGCCACAATATGAGAGGATGCTGAATCAAAAATATGAAACTTGAATAAGAGAAAAAAGATGGGCTCTTCTTAGAACGACATAGTGATGGCCCCTTCCTTGTTCCAAAAAAAAAATTCCGTTTTCTTGCTAAAAAGAAAGTCACGACGCAAATTGGCAAATTTAATGCGGCGAAAGGTCAGAAGAGGTCAAGGAAAAGGCGTAAGTTTTATCACAGTAGCGATTCTTGATTCTTAAACAGTCGATATATACATCTGGCGGAGGATTTATATATTTAGAATACATCACATGATACGACACGTGACTCATCCAACATCTTGTGAATCCAAGTGCCAAAAAGGAACTGCCCAGTTCCTGTTGTTAAATGACAAGAGATGAAAAGCTATCTCATATATATACATAAATACATACATACATCAACGTTGCACGTCATCCTGATTTTGTAGACTCCCAATCAATAAGGATACAGATTCGCTATCAAGGCCCCCTTGACACATCGAATGCCCAAACTCCTCATCCCATGTCATCCGATTCAAGTTGCCCTGATCTTGATGCCTCCTGAAATGCTCAAACGAGCAGCGATCTAAAAAGCGCTAAACCATGCATAACACGTTAAATATTCCTAATTCCAAAGGCTGCACAAGGCCATATCCAAAAGAAGCGTAAAAGAAAACGAAACAAAAGGAAATATATATGTATACGAAGAAGAAGAAACGCGCCGCTCTAGGGGTTGAAGGCCCTAGGTAGACGAGGATTTGATTTAGTCAAGCCCAACATAAATCACATCCATGTCCTTTGGGAATGTTTGCTCAATGGGATCTAGGATCTGCCAGTGGTTGAGCTCCTTTTCCTTCGCATCTTCCGAGAGTGGAAGCAGCCGATAGCCTTGAATGGGGCTCGGGGGCCGTGATCCCAGCTCGCGAATCCGATTCAACTTTTGTAGACGTCGGTCAATAGCTAGACGGTCCTTTGAAGAGGCCTCCCAGATATTCTTCGTCCTGTCAACAGCGGACTTGGCAATAAGAACTCGCTCAATCACGTCTCCCAGGACAGTCATCGGCCCAGTTGCAGTCAAAACATCGACGGCTTCTGTGACTGCAACAGCCATCGCAGGAGGAGGAATTGTAAGCAATGCGGACCTGACTCGCAAAATACGGTCCAGACTGTTTAGCATCTCAATGACCCTGCCCGCATGCTCTCGGCATTCGGCCGAATGTCCCAGTTGGACATCCTTGGGCAGTTGGCCGGCTCCATGACGATGTCGGTTCAACTCAATCATAGTATGATGATAAAGAAAATGCATACTGAGGAAAGAGCCGGTGCTTCTAGTAAAAGCGGCCGCTTCGAGATTTGCACCACCAAAAGCCAGACGAGGGGGCAAAGAAGTAAACCAATTCTTGGCCCTCTTGATGAGATCTTGAAGCTTTGCAGTCTCTGTTTCGGTAGACGTTCGCCTAAGCGCCATCCTGTAGATGGCTGCTTGGCAATCCGACCAGATGTGCACCATTTCGATATAATATCCAGTGACACTGGCGTCGGAAGATCGCTCATCGGTTTTGGTAAGGCCACCATATGGGTCGAAAATGCGCGCATGAGATTCGACTTGCTTCTCGAAGCAATGAAGATCAGTAGGGAGCTGTGTGTAGATATCTTCCGCGTTGACCATTACCGGTCGCTCAGGGAATAGTCCACTAAGCCTCTCCAGAATGAATAGAGACCAGAGCGTCCTCCTACGTGCTTCAGCATAGCCCGTCCTGTTCAGCCCCAGAGGATACACAGCCATTCCCGATTCCCTAGAGTGATCCAGTTCCAAGCTCAGCTGCAGGCATGCGGCACTGGCAGCTGCAGAAGAGATCAACTCATCGGCTTCTCGAGTTCGACAGGTCGAAATATAGTATACGGCAAGAAGAATCCTGCTCTGTACTAGCTGTAGGCACTGCACCCCCGTCATTTTTTGTGCATAGTGTGCCACCTGGGCATACTCGAAAGCAATCTGCTTGGGATCACCGCAGAGTGCAGAGCCAACCGCCAGAGTACTGTACAAAAGCATCAAATCCTCGGGGCTTTTTTGGCCACGAGAAGAAACGACCCAGCGCTGGAAGGCTTCTTCAGGAAGAAATTGGAGAATCATGGTATTGTCAACGTTGGCGAAGAACCTTGTTAAAGCGTTCGTGATCAAGTCAGGAGTCGAGGCATAAGGATCTGTCCTCCAAGCACGACCAAGAACCTCATCGGGAATGAGAGGCGGCTCAGGGGGTGGCTGTTCAGTGATTCGCGGTTTAGAGTAATCCATCCGAGCATTGAAGGGAGCGGGCGGTTCGCCGTTGGAGATGTATGCCTCGGGGCCAAGTTTGAGTCGTTTGCTGTATCCACGGTCCGGGGAAGCGGGCCGCATTCCGGTTCGGGGTGATCCGGGAGAGCTTACATCACTGATCGAACGCCGTAGGTCGCCGGTTTCAAGCTGTCGGCCATCATCGAGCTCGGCCGGAGACGTTGATGGCGAAGTGTTGTTGCCCCCTCTGGGTCTAGCAGTATTGTAAGCGATGCTCCAAACGAGGTGGTTATATATATGAATTTCCTAACTTACGCATTCTTGAACTTGCAAACGCGGCCAAATTTCTCGCACTGGACACATCGTGGATAGTCTGGATCACACTTGATCTTCTTCTCCCTGCAAGTCACGCATGCAATAGCCAGCCGCTTGCGAGGCTTGCCCGCCTTTGTTACGCCCCAGTGAGCGTTCACCGCCTCTCCATCAATCACTGTTTTACAGTGACTTCCGTCGTCGTAGAAATAGCACATGCCTTCGCCGGGCACCTCTGCCGCCCGCACAAATCTGGGAAGAAAATGCGTACCGGTCCAGATTTTCGGACCCAGACCATCCTTTGAAACTGCAATCTCAGAAGTGACTACAGTAGCTGAAGTCGAAGGTGTGTTGGTGTCCGAGCTGTGTACTTGGCTAAGTCGCCGTTCAGAGTAATCGTGGGACGGGTCTTTGGGTCCGGGATATTGGGGTCTCAGCTTATCCTGAGGCTGTAAATACTCTTGCCTGCTATCCTCACGGTAAGCGGACCATTTCCGGGGTAATTCGGGTTCGTAGCGGGCATCAGAACCCCTGTGGCCATGGTTTGGGTATTCGGGCGAATGCGACGCAGGAAGGGAGGATGTCGTAGCATGAGTTGGCTGTCTCTCGGAGTAGTTGTATCCACCAAATTCGTATGGGCTTCTTGATGGAGGCTGAGAAGGTGAAATAGCCTGTGGGAAATAGGAGCTCAACAAGTTTCCACTAGAAGAGATTCGTGGTCTATCCAAGGGAGAAGGCGAAGGGTAAATTCCAGGGCGTTCCGTGTGTGGTGAGTTGAGAGGTCGCATAGATGACGGTGGACCAAAGAGGCTGCTTAAAGAAGGAAGCTGCTGTCCAGCGGTCGGAGTTCCAACCGATTCCTGTCGACCTCGACCACCATCTGTATTGCCCTCAGCGGGCATATCGACGGAGACCTTGCCATAGCGTGACATGGAAGCAGCAGCGACAGGAACCGAAGTACGAGGGCCCCAGGCAGCTTGTTCTTCTAGAGGTGATGACCTTGAAGAAAACGATGTTGCGCTTGGGCTTACAAGTTCAGGGGGAGTATCCGGCGGGGGGGCTCGATGCAAAGATTCTAGAGCTGGTAGTCCACCCATTGGGAGAATATATCACTGTCTTTTTGAGGGACCAGTAGCTGCTAAAATTGCATCTCTAAGGAAGAAGCGAGGTTAATAAGAAAGAAGAGCGCCTAACGACGAAAGGAGCAGCCAACAGATGTTAAAATCTTCGACCGGACTGTTCCGCGGGCTGAAAAGGGAAGAGGAAGTTTGGGTGCGAGTGGCGGAGCCTTGAGGACCCAACGACTGGTGGTGAAATGCCCAAAAATAGGATTGCTGGTCAAGTGAGTAAGGTGAATCAAATCCAACTTGTAAGTGATCAGGTGAGTGGCGTCTTCTATGATACTTCTTCCAGCCAGGGAATCGAGATAGAAAGGGCCATGAAGAAACCAGATGTGAGTGGGCAGAGATGAATCTTTTAGAAGAAGGTCGACATCAACAGCCCAGCGGTAACTACCGACTTGTTGAATCTGGGGGAGAAGATGGGGAAGATGCGGGCGAAGAGGCGACGGAGGAGGGTATCAGTGGCTTTTGAGATTTAAGCCACCACTGCCCACAAAAAAAGAGTCCCAAGGAACAGGCAAGGTTGGAAAGAGGAGCTAGCAGGGTCCAGTCCAGTGAACGGCAGAAAAGGAACAGATACACCGAAGCAACCCCAAACGAGACCAACAAGGGCAGTTACCAATGAGCCGGACACGGCTGAGGCCTGTAATGGACGGAATTCGTCCAAAAAGCCTAGGCGAGCGCACTCCTATGGTGCTGCCGGGTGGATACAAGGCAAATAACTACCTATCTACCTAGTAGTTAGCTAGGTCGTTGGTCGGTATCAGTCTTGAGTCAAAAGTGACCGGAGAGGGGGGGGGGTCCAATGGCCCAGGAAGCCCCAAAAGGACCATTCGATAGTGCCGCTCCGGACCTGAACTTATGGATATGGAGCGTCGCAACCCACCTTGCCACACGTGCGTGGTGATCCACTTGCGCTGTTGTTGCCGCGGCCCTACAGACCGGGACCATGGGTGCAGATTTGTCCAGGAGGATGGAGCCCATACGAGGGTATAATCTGATATAGCGCATCGTTGGCTCTGCTAGCAGTGAACGGACCCGTCGTCGTCATGCCATCATGGGGGGCTTCCTGGGGGTCAGAGCCGTGATGATATGCTCAGGTGCTGGTGGCCCATGACAGCAGCGTGGAAGGCCTAGGGCCTGGCTGCCTGGCTAGCATCATCAACAAAGGCCATAAGCCTCACGCAGCTGCCCTGACCTGACCGATGGGGAGATGCCAGCAGCAACGTCTCACAGCATAAGCCGCTTTCTCGCCGGCGCTGTCCAACAACCGCCACGGCTGCGCTGCGCTCCGCTGGCTGCACTGCCGGAAGGAGGATCCCGCGACTCTTTACGGCGTAATTGAGAAGAATGACTAGGCTGGATTTCGTCGGTCTGGCATCGGTACTCATCCCATACTCCCCCCGAAGGCCTCTGCGTATCTGGCAAGGAGATTTGGCGACTGTGGCTGGCGTCCGTACGAGGGCCAAGACCAGCTCGGCCCAGGGAAGATGCGGTCTTGATACTCAATGGGGTATCCTGGTCGCGCGCTAGATGGATTGATGGCTGACCGGGGCCATGACGAAGCGGCGTGGTTCGCGCAGAAAAGAAGCAGCAGAACACAGGCGCGCGCGCACGGAAACAGATTGCGTCCACACCACAATTTTGCCGTGGCTGGGAGGGTGTGCGCACAAGCACAAGCACTGGATGAAGCGACGCAAGTCAGCCGCACCGCACACACCCTTCCAGTGGCCCTTCCAGTGGCGGCTTGACTGTCACTCCCGCAGCCTGAGGAAATTCCAGGAGGCAACGAAGCGACAGCAGACGGGAGATGGACGGAGTATTGCGGAGATAAAGCGTCGTGGGAGATGCAAAAGGGCACATGGTGGAATGTCACAGTACAGTGTCGAGGCTCAGGATTCGAATTTTAATATCTCTGCAATTAATATGCTGTGCGCTTCTTTTTAGCCGAAAAGAAGAAGGTGGCAGGAGATCAACTGCCTCCAGCTCCAACCTGTAACATGCGGAGTAATAATACTCGTGCTGTACAGTTGTGGAGTGTACTGTAGCACGTAGAGTACCTGCTTGCCGTCATACAAGTTGGACGTTGAATCCAAGTGCCCTACAGGTCCCTACAAGTGCCTTACATGTTCCTACGGGAGCATCATACCAAAGGTGGCAGGAGCAGCAGGCAGCACAGACTTCCATGTGCTGGAATTGGATGGCATGACATGCGCATTGTTCAATACTGGCAAGTGCCGGGACAGACACCAGGGAAGTCACGAACCAGGCCAGGTAAGGCCACAGAAGCTAAAAAAAAAAACTACAGAAAAAAAAAGTGATTGACGAGAGCCGATCTCACTCACCCTCAACTCGTGTGTCAAGTACGAGTACGCGTAATTCCATCCCTCGTACATCTCGTACTTGGACCACTAGCCGGCGAATCGTCACAGACGCATGGCAGACGCCTTTCTCGATATCCACAACATTACAAATCGATAGCCCTTGAGACGCTTCGTTGGTTGGTGCTGGCCCTGCTGGGGCTACGCCCACCCCCCACGGCCGCTGCAACTGTGCCACTGCCCCCTTACAGCCCGGCAGATCGAGGATTCGATGGGCCAAAGAGGCTCAAAACACACACAAAGGGCTCTTGGTTTGCCGCCGGCATGTGCAGCGGCATCGACGAAGGCGTCCTGCTGAACCACGGCACGCATTAATTCCGCACATCCAAGCATCGAGGACGCACGGGGCACCCGCCCATCTCACATTTCACAAGCCGGTGCGATTGCCTACGGTACGGTGATGCCATGGCTCTCATATGTAGCAGTTCCCCCCATGCTAACGTGGTTTGCATACTGTACAGCTTCCTGTGCGCACGCACGTACTCGCACGAGTACGCCGAGTACCTGTCCTTGGAAAAACAGGCTCTCTGTTACATCGCAAGACCCCGAGGCTGCTCCCTGCATGGCGACTCCATTGCTCGTTGCCTTCTTCGGTTGCAGGTGCAGAACATCCAGCAACAGCAGCAAGGAAACCCGTGTATCTGTTGGCTCTCCCATGATGTCTGCCTAAAAATAATTGCACGAGGCACGTTGGCCGAAGTCCAAACATTGTCTGTACGTTGGTTGTTGAAAATCAGATTGGTCGCCTCTGTTGGTTGCTTGGTACTTCTGAGGCCCGCGTGTACAAGAGCCGGGCTGAGACAACCAAAAGTACCATGATTTGCGGGCCTCTACCCGTACCTGTACAAGCGTTCCCTGCTTCTCGCAACAGCGACCTGAGGTCACATTGGTACAAGGGTCCCCAAATGTGAAGGCCCAGGGATCTCTCGACAGGGTCTTCGGCGCACTAAAAAGGATGAGCTCGGCAAGCATTCCGACCTTCTGGGGTTGGTTATTATTGGAACCGTGGTCGCAGTGGTGTAACCATGTGGGTGGGAGCGACTGCAGATTATCACATACAGTGGTGCGCCATGGATCAGCGCATCCGAAACATTTCAAGTGAGATATTGAACTGATTTCCCGATCGATGGCCGTGGATGATTGATCCAAGCTCATGTGGGCTATGGCCATTCGCTGGTCACCATCCGGCGCAATCACATCAGAAACGTGCAGAGGCCCTCGACCAAGACCCCTAGGCATCCAGAAAGTACTGCTTTGCGTTTTTTTTTTTCCCTTGATGGGGACTACAGGTGCAAATTACGACTCGCTCAGCCCGGCGCACTCTCTGTTTTTGTACAGGTATGCTTGGCTGGACTCGCATGCACCAAGAAGAGCTTCACAAGCTAGCCTACCGTGAGATAGCAGGGGATCGGCTGACAATCCCACCTGCTTCATCCCATAGAAGGTTAATTAATCAACAATTATCCCGAGCACACGGCGACCAGGGTTGCCTCGTTGCTTTTACCTTCCTTGGCATGTGAGTGGGGACTCATGGAAGCAATAAGGGTGCAGTACAGTACAACTTGGTTGAGAAAGCGAAGGCTCTCGTGAGGTGGTGTGGATGCTGCGTGGCAAGCCTGGGTTTCGTTTGTCGGCAGTCCAAAAGATTCGCTATGGCCTGTGCACGCAGCTTACCGCTCCAGAGCAAAGCAGACATTTGGCCACATTCAACGGAAAGACAAGCACAAACTGCTCGTGCCCGTGTTGTCAACAAGCGGTTGGAGTACGAGTAGAGCGACAGATCCGCCAGAGTCCTTTTTTGGGACACCTCATGCCCAGATTTGGCCCCATGCATCGGGCCATGTAGGATTTTGTCCACAGCCTCGGCCAATGCTACTCATCTGGAGTAGTACAGAGGATGTCCTTGTTTGCGCACAAGAGTACTGCGAGTACTCCGTACTCGTAGAGGCGTTGATGTTTCATTCCCACCCGCTGTTCTGTTGGTTCGGACAACGTCGCCTCGCTGGGCACGTTATGCGTATGATGTGTGTATCATATGATAGCAAGAGAGGGGACGGGAAAAGTATTCGAGCCCAAAGCAGCATAACATACTAACAGCACTTGTTTGCATCTCACAATGGGCGGGCCTACTGCGAGGAAGACCGTGTTCCAGCAATGGAGGTGGTGTCTCAATCATCATTTGACGGTTCGTCGGCGATCTTCTGCAGGCACTCTAGACAGTGCGGCCCTAGCGGAGTGCCCTGTGTCTCCCGTCGTCGTCGTCGCCTTTGTCCTTCGTCACTGCCGGGTTCAATAGCGCTGATGAAGCCTGTACTCTATTCGTCTGGTCTGCAAAGGCAAATCCACCTCTTGTGCGAGCGAATCCGTCGCACCAAGACGATCGATGCTACCTTATCTGTCCAGACGAACGAATGTTCCATGTTTGTTAGTGTGCCAAGGGCGGTACAGCAATTCAATCAACCATGGCGGTCCGGCCTCTAGGCTACGCCATATTCCTTTGTGAGAAATAGTCCGTTATTTGCTTTCTCCGACAGAGCCATTTCATGGGGCTATGCAAACAAACCAGCAGGTGGAATTCTGCCAAGACGCGGTACCACACCCAGACTGCCAACGCAACATGGACATATGGAGCAGGACGCAGATGATGGCATGTTGTATCATCTCTCAGCCGCATATGTGGGATACGAGCGGGAAAATTGCGTATGATCCCAGAACTCTGGTAGCTTCACATCTGGCTTCCACACGAAGAACTCGAGCCCCGGGGCACATGTTCATTACATTAGCAGGGTGCTGCTTGCCATACACATACGCACAACGTGGCAGAGAATCTCAAGAGTCTCGTTCTCAGCACCGCCGAGCTATCATTTCGCTCTGACAGCCTGCAGCAGACCAAGGGATGGCTCGTGCATACAGCTACGGCATTTCGTGGACGCTTGAGCACTGCCGGAGTCGGACTGACCAGTGACCGAACCTCCGTCGGAATTCCACGCTGTCTATGGAGTATCTTGCAGTTGACTAGAATTTTGGTGGCTCAATTGGGGCCTTTCGTCTAAAATGCACGAGTACCAAAAGATCGCACTCCCCCTAAACCATGTTTTATATCGTTCCATCCACTAACTTGAACCAACCGAGATGGATGGTTCTCATAGCGCCATGCCGCTACTCCAAACACAATGCAACAAACTCCCGTGATTGCATCATACGGCTTTACGAGACTGATCAACAGCATCCACTTGAATGTTCGTCGGCATTCATAGTAAAGACATGGAGGAAATCTACGACATTTGCCGCCCAACAGGAGCTCTTCTCGCTATCAGCGCTATTCAAGATCTCTTCGTATTTCCTTTTGTTCCGCATCTATTACTTGGCACGTATAGCGCGAAAAACAGCCATCGCTATGATACAGCGCCGTGCTAGACACCGTTAGATCGCAAGAATCGTCACTACCAAAGATTGTAAGAGAAAATAGCGCAAGGCGGGTCGCTAACGAGCACCGGCGAACACCAACTCAGACAGTTAACTCCACAGCAGGCCCTGCGGATAATTTTGGGATTTCACCCCCCCCAGTCCGGGGGCTAGATCGCCACGCCATCGATGAGCACGGACTTTGACCCCAGCATGGAAGCGCTGGAATATTCTTTTCATCAAAGGGGCATTTATCAGTCGGGAACATCCAGAACTGATACTGTGCGCCGGTGCGTAATCTTAAGATATGGCGGTACCCCAGACAGCGAATCAGAATATTCGAGCAGTACTGGCTCACAAATTACATCTAAGGGATGTTCTAGACGGCCATGGCGACCAATTACTACTTTGAACACACAACAATAGCTGTTGCACCCAACATGCATGTTGACATTCTGCCAGGAGTTTAGACCAAACCCAAGGATAGTACGAAATGCCCTGTCGCGTGTGATTGTAAGCAACGCAACCAACCTCAGCTAGATATGCAAATCACGGAGGTCGTCACACTGGGCACTCGGCTGCTTAGCCCTTATCATTCTGTAGCTTTTACGGAGCATCAAGCACAAAGTTCGCCGAATGTGCCGGGCTACTAATGCTGTACATCACCGAGAGCTGGACGGTGCCGTCCCCCCCTCGGAGCAACGGGTCAACCACACCAGCGTGCCTGGATCCGCTCTTTCACCTTGCAAATGAGAATGACGAGCGCGGGCACCATCGAGAACTGCTAACGAGTACGAAATATCTGACGCAGGATTCTGCCGGATGCAGACCTTGCACTGCATACGAGGGACGAAATACATCGTACGAAGTACAAGAACCCCTAGCTCATTCGCCCAGCTACCGGCACCTGGAGCTGCTTTGATAGCACTTACTAAACACGCCTGTCTGTACCCCAGAGCCCACTTCGCCGTTCGGTTTGCCCGCGAAAGTCCGCGGCTCTTGCATGGGAGCCCCGGCTCCCAATTGCCTGAACAAGCACCATCTCCGGATCAGCCATGCAACGCTAATCACGGTATACCTAGTGAGAACCAACCAGCTCGGCCGAGTCTTTCATCGACGTCGTCACATCTCGCGACCCCTACCATAGGTATTACGGCTAGTACAGTAATAGTGCTACTAATGTTACCTGTCTTCCGTCCGTTCTTGCAGCATTATTCACTACTGCAGAAGTTACCTTCCAGGGGGGCAGCACTGCATACCGGGGGAATCTGTTCAATCCGGAGAAACAAGATTCTCTGTTTACACAAAGTGCTAATATTATTTGATGCTCTCAGTTTGGTTCTGCCAACGGTTCGCCCCTTCACTAACTACCTGGTAGAGTGTCTCAGCTAACAACTTTGGATAGAAAGCACTCTCTACGGCAACAGTGGCGGTGCCACTCTACAAACTGACATCCTCAAGTACGACGTGAGAATATTGATTGTTGTTAGTAAATATTCAGGGTCCATGACAGATGAAAATCTGGGTCGCTTGTTAGTGGTGCATGGCTGACAAGTTCCCCTTCCGCCATGGATGCGGAGTAAGACCGGCGAAGACTTAGCCGGCATGGCCCTTGACGCTCAGATCTGACACTACAGCAGAACTACGTGCAGAATTCCAGCCTCTCCTGCTTATCCTTGAAATGGACTCAGTGCTGACCGGCCCATGTAAGCAGGAGCATCAATCTATTAATTTTTAGCGCGTCCCGCGACTCCTCACGCACCATGACTATTGCGTCTTCTATTTTGAACACCGAATCTAAAGAAGGAAAAAAGAAGGATCTAGGAAAGGCCATCTAAGAATACAATCAAACTGCTGCTGATGCTGCCACTGCTACGACTGCTAATCTCAAACATGAACCGTTCGCTATTCACCCCGCCACGAATGGACCAACCCATACGAGTACTCAATCGTACATTGGCAATTCTCTCACCGTAGGACTTCTGGGTGTAACGTGTCTTTGATCTGCAACTCTATCTTCTTCTTCTTTTCAGCCGCTACTCGTTGCCAGGGATCGCCAAAAAATCGAGAACTACTTATTCTTCTACGCAGAAAACAGTACATTTACGGCTGAGTTTCAAGCCACACAGGCCTGCAGCGGCTTTCGCAACCTCGCATCGTGGCAAAGATGGGTGATCCTTTTCGCCGTCTTTCGGTCCCGACGGAGAAGCGAAGTCCAAAAAGGCTCGGCACTAATGATAATTCGGGAATAGCCTCTTGTTCAGCAGCAACAATTGACTAATTTGCTGGGATCACAGCGTACTTTCAAGTGTTGAATCCCGACTGCGTCCGAAGCTACCAAGCTTATACGCCAGGGCAACTTTACATTGCGTGAGCACACAATGGGAGCTTCCCACGCGAATCACGATTCATGGAACTCATCTGCCGGCATGCCTCCCCAATCCATGCTTTTACTCCAAAGCATACATGCCGTGACAATTAATGCACTCAGATGCCGCCAGGTTTTATGATTGGCGAATTCAATGTCGAGTAATGCAATAAACTTGACCAGCAAGATTCTGAGTCATTAGTTGATCGAACTAGTCATGTTCGACAACTGCCGTTTACATATTTGTCAATGCTTACCGCGAGCGCGAGATTACTACGTGGTAGTGTCGATTTGACAAATAGAGAGTCATTACATCAAATGAAGGGCCACCAACGCCGGATCAAGTTGAGTAAATTTCTGAGGTTGTATGAGGACTGCAAAGCAACAGTATAATCTTCTAATTTTTCAGGAGCGTGTGTTCCAGCGGCAAATACTACCTGCGGCAATAGTGCGTTCAGCTATGCAGCCGCCCGACTTACAGCATGCGGAATATCATCCGCTGGTTTCTCCAAGTAAGGGAATCCACCTGAAGAGGACATCGGCGTTACAACCTTGTTTCCTTGATTTGACTATGTCACTGGCACACACTCAATGCATCCGGCGCAATTTGTCTGAGCGTAATCCGCACAGGGCACTCGATGCAAGTGCGACGCTGGGCATGTACTCACAGGTATCCCTAGATATGCATTACCATCAGGCGGCAAATCCCCCTTTTTCAAATGGTCCTTGCACCCAGGCAAAGGCAAGAGCCGGGCTCACAGCTTGAATATGCCGGGACCTCGGATGGCTTCCCGTGTATACGGTGACAAAAGGGGATGATACGGCACGAGCAGCAAGAACCAAAATAAAGGTACGTCACACGCAGAACCTTTCGGCCGGCACAGCTGTTGCAATACCATTTAGGGGGAACGTGACATTCTTTCCCCCCGTGCTCGAAGTCCGTAGTCAACGCAATCTTACAGGGCTCGGATGCCGGATCAGTGGGAACCCTAGAATCGGTCACTTGGAGACAAGTCTCTTGTCATTTTTAATCAAACCCAAGGCTTCTGGCCCAGCAACTGCCGGTGATTATCACTGAAAGTGGAAATCCTGCGTGTGGATCAGAGGCGGCCAAAGCAATACTACTACTTGTAAGACACTGATCGCCATTCATGCAACAAGTGAACAATCCCCGGAGACGGACTCCAACTATGCATCCGCAAGTTTCTACCAACGGGGCTGTGCGACAGGTACGTCACAGCTGCCGGGACGAATGTCAGATGAAACAAGGTGCCGTACGGCCTTCGGGAGTTAATCTATACTCGTATTTCCAGCCTCGCTACATCACCAATGCCGCTCGGCTGTCAGAAGATGAGTTCGGCACCATTTTGTTTTCCTCCGAATGCACTCCTTTGCCCATCGTGGTGTAATGCTCCAATCGACACGGCACTTGCCAATAACTGCAGCTGTCAATGCAAATAGCGTGACAAGCATGAAGTCAGAGTTGCAGCTGTGGTGTATATCGACTACGCAAAGTTGCCTAAATAAGCATTCGCGGAGCACAGTACGGAGCAACACGGAATCGGCAGCCAAACTGAAATGTGCACGGGCAATGTTACAGTACTCTTACCGGACTGTACCAGGAACGATTTACCTGCACGGACCCGAGACAGGAGAAGCCTAGCGGCCGCGCACCTTGTTGTGCCATGTGAAATTCGAACTGGCTGAGAAATAAGCTCTTCAAGCTTTGGTCCCGATCTCGTACGAGCACGGAAAGCAAGACGCCAAGCGCGCTAGGCTAGGTTCTGGGATGCCTCTGTCTCAGAAAGATTGGCTTTTCCAGCCGCTTTGATGCCGTCTCAATATCGAAATATCACACGGAGTCGCACCTGAAATGCCGCCGTGCATTGCAGGTACGAGCACCTTTACGGAGTAAGGAGTCAGCCGCCGGCCTAGATCAGACAACCGAATACAGTGCAGTACCGACTTGTACATACAGTTGCTTGTAGCTGCAGTTGTCAGGCTATTCTGCCCTTGCAGGCCGCGGAATTTGGTGTAATGATCCCAGACGGATTTCCCCTTTGGTCTCGACTTGCATGGCTGCGCCTGAGTGCCCACCTTCAAGGACACCCCCATCGCGGGTAGTCGTTCTGTACCGAGCGAACCGCCCTGCTGGAGTCTTTTTACTCCGGAATTCGGGGAAATCACAAGCTGGTATGAGCGGGCCTTTCGAAATTCGCAAGCAACTCCCCGGCTGTCATGCCTAGCGGAACATGCGTCCGGCGCAGCTAGGAGCTGACCCAAAGGGAAGATTTGCGAGATAAGAAACAGAGCATCCACTCTTGCGAGCGGCAATCCGAAGAATGACAAAGCGTGTATGTAATAATTATTACAAGCTGCCCTTGGCAAAGGAGCAGGCCAAAGAAAGGTGCCATGTGCCGCTACAGTGCACCCCAGTCCAGAATAAGCATTTCCTTCGGCACTTTCCAGCGCAAGTGCCGTTCTTTGGGATGGTTGAGGACCGTGACTGGGTTAGCCGACACATGACGGCTTTCCTAACAAGAAGCAAGCCCCGTCTTCTACCAAAGATGTTGTCTGCGGCAGATGCTCCAAAAGCCAACACGAGAAGATGGGGGCGTCTGGATGATACCCGTGCCCGGTTATCCAACACGAGTGTTTAGTAGCCCGCTCTAGAACTCGGACAAGAAACGAGGCTTGGGCCATGGAGAGTCAGCACTGCTAAACGACCGCCGACTCGCAATACGCCGCAGCACGCCGCGGACCCTCAAAACAGTGCAAGTACTGCTGGGACGGAATGAAAACCGCACTTCAAGCCTCTTGCAGAGGTACAGGAGGTCGTGTGCGTCCTTGAGATTGTATGGCTTGCTAGGGGAGATGCTTGGCTCTCCACCCCCTTAGCAGCAGCACGCCGTCTTACGAGTGCTGTTGCTGCTTCTCGTCTTCCTTGCTCTTGTTTCCACGGAACAACACAAGGAGAGAGCACTTGACCCCCACAAGTTTCGCCTGGGTCTTGACCGGAAAAAGGAAAAGAATGCGCGCCCATGTGTCTTCTCCTAAGCCTTTTCCTGATGCCACCATCCCTGGCGTTTCCACGTGCATGTCACCAGGATCACGTAAACAGCCGGAATTTGGGACTGATGGCGGGCTGGCCCTGCGCAGCCAGGAGAATCCCTCGTGGCATCCCGGCACACTGCAGAGGTTGCCTGCTACCTACTTTGTACTGGTGGCTAAGCCCCTCGTGTGCGGGAAGAAGCCAAAACAGAGATTCTAGCAGCAGCGAAGCGGCGGCCCGCGGCACCCATTAGCATCGTAACATGAGCTACAGCAGATAGGCGGCATCGTGTGGCCTCTGAGGTGACATCGTCGCCGGCCCTATTCCCTATTCCTCCACAAGGTTGGTGCTACTACTACGACTTGCCCTCCACGGCCGGACGCCTCTCTGCTCCCGGTACGCAGTTCATCTGCCGAGCACCCTGCGGCAGCGGCAGCGGCAGATCTTGCGCAGGAGAGGAGGCCTTGGTCTGCCAGGGCCGCTTCTACTGTACTATCTGGTTCTGTCTCGCTCTCGCTCCCTCTCTTCAGCGACCAGAACTGGCTACTAGGTAGTAATCTATTGTACAGACTAGGACTTTACGATGACATGTTCGGGCTGCTCAGGCCCAACACGCCACGGCCAAAGAAAGAATGAGGGGAAAATGCCGCGTGCTCATTGTCCGGCTCTTCTCTAACGGCAGCAGGCGTTCCGCTGGATCGCACGAACGCTTCAGCCGCTCGATCGAAGACCACCAATCCGCCAACCACCTCTCCTGAGTGTCATGCTCTCGGCGCTGCTATCGAAACAGCAGAGGAAAAAAAAGTTGGAGTTCGGCGTCCAAACGGCGCTTCTTTGACTGGGGGCGTGTCGTTTACAGTTAGCGAGCGAAGGCTTCTTTTCCTTCGGTGTCCAGAACGAAACAGGCCCTTTTGAGGGGTCCACCTGAGAATTGCCCCGGAAAAGTTCTTGGGGAAGGGGGAATATGCACGGAACTAGGCTTGGAGGGGGGCTGACGCCGAGCCGAGCGTACGTGCGCGCCACGCCTATAGCGAGAAGACAAATGCCCCTCTCTCGGCGAGATGAGGCAAAGCACCTCGGGTTGAGAAGTGTGGGCTCAATGAGAGGCCATCCGCGGAGCTACTGTGGTGATTCCACTGCTGCGGCACGGCACCTGCAAGATTACAAGTATACGATACGATACGAGTGTGCTCGCTCGAACCCGGAGCAACTCCAACTCCAGACGGGATGCGGAGACGGCCTCACACTTTCACGGAAATGGGGAGACACCCCGAAAAGGCTCTTCGATGACGGGCAGTGGTGGCCTGTGATCGTGGCCCACGGCCCGCCGCGGCTGAATGGGGGTGGTAATCAGATCCTGACAGGCTACCCCCGTAGCGCGCGTTTTGCTTCTGGGGAGGGGAGCCGGAGACAGAGAGAAAGCCGAAGTGTGGCGTCGCATCGGTTTGAAGAGAGGCGCCGATGCAACCTCATGACATGGCAGAGCAGGGATTACTGGCAATGCCAATCTCATCTTTGATAAACCGTGTATCTGGGCAGATGGTGAATTTGCTTTTCGTTTCGTCGTGTTCACAACCAGGGATGCTACTCAGACCGGGCCCGGCAGCTGGTGAGTGAGTGAATGAGTGAGTAGAGAGGCATTGGCCGTCTCTTCATCTCTCTTCATGTTGACCAACTTCATCACCCTGCCCCTGTTTCTCCGTCGTCAGCCAATCCTGCAAAGTGCTTATACTGCATATATCCCTTAATCAACTCATTCGATTTTCGGGCTTTTCAACTCTGCTCCGCCAAAATGGCCAGCTTTGAGGTAATACGAGTGCTTGCGAGGTCACCCAATCCGGCCTGTCTGTTACTTTTTTCGGCACACAGCCATGGCCTCCCACTTTCGTCATTTTGATAAATCCCTTTAGTGCCGGCATGGTGACCAAGAGGTGTGGCACAATACAGCTCTCTATTCGTTTGCCGTTGATGTAACTGGTCATCTGCAGCACTCACCCAGCTACGAATCGACGCCCGGTCTCAAGGTTTCCAAAGGCCCCCAGAGGCACTGCAGGGAGGTCTCGTATGTTCAGCCTGCATTTCCTTCTGTTTTGAACAGATTGAGTCTTGGAGCATGGGCATCATTGTTCCATGGTTTCCATGGATGGGCAGTGCCACCCATGCTCTCTTCTGGCCTGGTTGAGCAAGCATAGAAGGCAAATATCTCAGTCAGACTCGGGTTGCATCAAAGACTATGAGTCTACAGGATTGTGGGGTTTTCCAGTTCCGCATTGCTGGATTCGGGAACTTACGCATACTCGTGCTACTAATACCGCATGTAGGTAAGAGTGAGAAAGGTTCCGGGGCCTTGGCTTACTCTTATCTCGTCGTTCTTCTTTTTCCCCATCCCCCCCTTCCCTTCTCCCGGTTTCCAGGGCCCAGCTATGTTTATCCTGCAGGCCGCCGGGTTGGCCCATTTCGTCAAAGGCGGTGATTCAAGTTCGCCGAAGCTCTCCTGCAGCGTGATTGTACAGTATGTGATGGACTTTTGCAGGCGACGCCCTCTCTCTCTCTTAGTCCTCGCTGCCAACGCAAAGTCGACAAAAGAGGCACGCGCGCGGAGAGGGGGGAAGAAGAAGTAGAAGAAGGGAAAGTGTCCGCGAAAGAATACGGAGCAGAAGGATCTGACTGTTCTGTCGGCTGATTCCTACCTGCCGAGAGTATGTCCGTGAAGGAGGGACGAGATGACTCCTTCGAAACGGAGACCGGATTTTTATCCCCCTTGGCCGTGTGATGTTTCAGGTGATTAGCTGAGCACTTTGGAATCCCCCATTTGGGCCCCTGGCTGTGTCAATAGATGGTCCTTTGCAGGGCCGGTTAGACAGGCCCGCTGGATCACATTTGGCGGTGTTCCAAGTTTGCTGTGCTGTTGCTTCTGTTGTTGCTGGCATTCGCCTCCGTGGCGAGCACATCGGTTTAGAGTGGTTCGACACAGCCGGCATTCCATCGAGCTCATCGCCTTGAGCAATCCCATATCGCGTGCATGGCTTCTGTTGCGAGTAATCTGGCCGACGGCTGGTGGATTCAGTTCCCTGCTTAGGGGAGGGGTGGTGATTTCCATGCCCAAATCCGTCCACCTATCGAACAATGGATTGCCATATCAGCCGACGGTTTTTGGAGTTAGGCCCCATGGGAATAGCGTCAGTTGTCGAATTGGGGTGTTCTTCCGTACAGGCTTTCTATTGGGGCGCTACCCTAGACCTGGATGCTTACTTTTCTGGATAAGGTGTGAATGAGTATGCTTGTAGCTTTGTGTTCTTTGGAGATTTGATATTATGATGAGATATATCTAATAGCGTAGCGGGCTATATTCCCAAGCAGCCTCGGAAGTGAGGTTGTCAGCGACCAGAGGCTGTAGAAGATTCCCAGTTCGACCTGTGAATATACAGGCCTAATACGCTGCTTGGAGAAGGTGTACTACAACACAAGAGACGTATAATGATATATTACAAGCATCTACGAGGCTAAGAAACCCCAATGTCTGACATCTTAATACGTAATCCCAGGATTCTGCTTGATTCTCGTTGGCTCGCTTTGAACACTCAACAACTATCGACGATCACCACCATGTACTGCCATTATAATAAGCCCGAGATGCCTGTTGCGTATACTCCCCGCTCTTTACGCATTGATTCCATAGTCTTCGTGGCCCATGCTATAATCCTCGATATATATCACATCTGTATTTGGAAATTCCCATGCACGGAAACCCTTCTTCCCTCCTTCGTGGTCGTGAACTCGTTAGCCTTGCCAAAGGAATCGAAACCTAGTACACTCCCTTGTCTTCACATCTCCTCTCGGCCGAATTGTCATCAAAATACCAGTCCTAGCGGCGATTCCCTCATGCGAACCGTTGGTCTGCCCTTTTTTGGTGATTTGCTGCGAAAGAGGTGTTTAGCTCAGGTACAGTACGCACACGCGAGATGGAAGAGGCCTCATTGCATTGCATTGCGTGGCCCACCCCCTCTCACCTTTTAACAAAGGATTTTACTTTTGGCATGGAGTGTTACACACAGCCTGATTGTGAAATGAAGAGACCAAAGATCGGGGGGCTGAGTGATCCTTCTGTTGGGGAGCCTTGTGAGTTCTTCTAACCGCTTGATCCGGACGAGTTAGATGCCGTGGAATGAATACAAAGGTGTGCTCGACATGGATAGGTTGATCCTGTATGTAGAAGATTGATTCGATATGATAATGTCACACAATTCAGGCGCCCAAGGCATATTTCGTCGTTTAGTGTATCTGAAGCTGGCCCATATACACCGAAATACCCCATGGAAGATGAAAGCATGGGTTGAGTAACGGCTTTTACATTACAAAGGACTAGTATGGGCCAGAGTCTACATTGTAAAACCAGTGGAATGCAGAATGAACAAGTCGGAGCACACATAGCATAGCTGTTGATTCTCCTCAACCAGCCATGAAGGGGGAAAACACCCATACTTGACATTCCCTGGTTGGCAGAATGTCCTCCGGGGGCATGGCTAAAGGACCTGAGCATTTCTCTCATGTCCTTTTGCTGTAATTTTCTCAAATACGGCTTTATATATATACTTAACCGTGAGCGAAACAAGCTACGACGGGGCCTCCTGTCCAGACTATGAATTCAGTGTAGTACCGTAGTCGCAGATGTCGGTTTTGTTAGTGGCTACGAGCGTCAATTCAGCTCCTTACATTTTGGATTTAAGTCACCACATAGCTCAACAATGCAAAAAGGCGGTCAGCCGGATGATGTAGGTTCGAGTTGCTCCTTGAGATTGAATCGTGAGACTTCAGGTTCAGGATAGTCCGTTCGATATTCAGGATACCTTCTTGGGAGCTCAATAATCGATTTTTCTCACTGTAGAGCCTCTCAACAAAGACAAAATTACACCAAAAAATTGCCAAAAAATGAACCAAACATACAACAGCCGGTGTTCGCCAGTGGTCACCCACCTGACTACTAATCAGCCTCTCATCGTCTTGACTCAGGGAGAGCGGACGGGATCCCGTATTTTGCGATGGATATGGTCGTATGTGACGGTATTTGGAGGCAAATCTGCCTATACAACTTGTCTCTTTGCAAAGACAAAGCTAGATTCTCATCGCGGAAGAAAGGAGCTTCAATAAGAGACAATTACCCACCTTCCAAGTCCCCCAGGTACTCTTCAGGTGGCAGCGGTGTATCGTTGACTGAAAAGCGAGCCCTTGAGGTCCGAAATAAGTCTGCGAAGTGCAGAGAGAGAGGCCAGCTTGTGCAGCTCGTATATGCGACGGCCCTCGGCAAACCAACATCCAGAGCCAGATCGGTAAATGAGCTCTGCACGTCCACAAAATGAACTAGTGGCAATGCTGAATGAAATGTTGCTTGTCAAGTGGAAAACATGGGCGTATGCTGCGGTAGGCGCAATGTAACGTCATCAGCGCAGCTCAAGTTCAGCTCTTCCTGTGTATTATCGTGGGCACCCCCCCTCGTGATTGGGCTTCGTCAACTGCCTGGATCTTTTGTTCGGGCTTGGTTGCTTCTCGCATATGTCGGCGCAATCCTTCAGGCTTTATTGGCTGAGCCACTGGCCATTGGTGTGGCACGTTGTTAACAGCTTGGCGGCATTCTTGATTGTTGGTAGACCGTGGTGTGGCACGACTAAATTAAACGCGGAACGTCCCAGCCGCCTCATGATCTGGCGATGCCCAGATTTAGAGTGGTGGCGATTCTACCCCTGCTCAAGCATCTTGCGCTTTTTAGTGGCGGAAACTCCGAGGCCTGTTAACGCTCTTTTTCATATTTTCCTTGCAAGTTGAGATTTTTTTTTCCATGTTGGGTATTTCGTATTGCGAAAGTTGGCACCTAACAGCTCCCGAGCCGTTGACAGATCATAAGGGCTTCTTGCCGGCTATATACGGATCTCATCGTGATTTGGGTCGCGTGATGCTTCGGTAAATTGACTTTGAACTTTCTCATCAGATAGTAGAAAACGTTAATTCTGTTTCAGAAAGACGTCAAGTTGGTGGTGTGTATTGTGCAGCTGATGTCCATGGACCCGACGTGGGGAGATTTCGTGCATCGAGCGAGTGCCGGCTCGTACTAGACAACGACAACCGGCATAAGCTGTTTATGCATACAGATGGATCGTCCGCCATCGGCGACTCTATGGCGACTAGAATTGCTGGCCAAGAGCAGCTGAAAGGTCCTGTGACAATGGCAACGACCGAAGGTAGCTTTGTACATGTACTCCGGGGTCTGAATATCCTTGGCCAGCACGCCACAAGCATGGGAGAGATTCGCCGACCAGTTATCATCTGATATCCGTGCTTCCATGATTGATAGCCGAACCTCCTCTCGGATCGGCTATGTCCTCACTGTTGAAACGTACATTGCTGTATGGATGCGTATGATTGCTGGAAGAGAAGCATGGTGTACAAGGTGAGTAAAAATGTTCGTAGAGCGTTGCTTTTGGAGCAACCTATTGGGAGAGGTACTGCCTTTGTCACCATCAGGTTTCTATGAATCTTGGTGTAACAGCATTTCGGCCCGGCGTTCAAGATATTTGAATAGTCCATTCCCGAAGATGTGCTGAAAAACACAAGGGTAACAGAAGGTCCGGAATAAGCAACTGGTAGGCCGTTCATTGCTTAACATCTCTTAGGGGCGTATCTGCTGTGAAATCTTTGAGATAGAGCAACAGTGAGCTTCTCGAGAAGAAAAACCCCACGGCCAACATGAATAGCATTTGTCCTCGCCTGGATTGTTGTTCTTGCATCGTTTCCCGGCACATTAGCCTTGTATTTGCTATTCCAATCCTGAAATGCACGGAATAAATGATCCTCGTAGACTCAACAGGAAATGGCAAAGTTTCGTAGTACAGGTGGCATGGTGTTATGCCGCACGCAAGAATGGTTTCATCCAGTCTTGCAGTTCATTTCATCGGGGCGCCGTCACCTTTGTCCTTCCATGGAAATGCGACGACAGAATAAACTGTCAGATGTTATGATCTTTGAAGTCGAGCTGTGGGCAAGCACTGCTGCATACGATGTCTCATATGCCTCTTCACACTACTCTCTGTTAAGAGCCTCCTCTCCGCATATGATCAAGATATTGCAAAATATCGTATAAAGCCAGTGGAGCGTTCTGCAATTGCACATTCTTTATATAGACATTTCCAAGCCCGATTCATCGGTGTTATTGGACCGGCCGTTATTTCTCAGATGGCCTCCTTGTCTAAGGGGCTTGTAATTCTGGGGTTCAGGAGATGAGGGACCCTCCTGAACGCATCTTTATCTCTCAACCGCATCCAGTTAAACTTCAAGTCACATGAAACTTCAAGTCAACTGCCGTTGTTGAAGGCTATGAGAGTTGGAGGTTGGCTGACGCTGCCGGAACAACCAAAAGACAATGTATCATGCTTTTCAGTCGCCAAAGTGGTGCTCGACTTGACAAGATGTCGGTAGGATATGGTTGTTCCAAGCTCTATTGCAAATATGACAAGTGCTCAAGCAATATGTTGTAAGAGGATATGGGAATTGAATCCACTCATGCCAAGGAAGATGCTTCTGTTAGTGCAAGCCACGCTGTTGTAATCATTGAGATAATGTGCGGCGTATGGAAAAGGAGGCGGGCATTGCCTTGTCTTGATGCTGAATATCGATTATAGCACGTATCTTGTTGACGGCTTTAGCATTCGCCTAGGAAGCATCGTTCCAAGCTTCATCCTCAGGCGGATAGACAATAAAACAAGGACCTCATCGTCGTCGTCGTCAAGTTGTAAGTAGACATCTATTCCCAGATCCACTACCGAATCTCATTGGCGACATAGTTAACCCGGATAGCTTGGAAACTTCTCGATTCAGACGACTGGCGATATTGGCATACTCGTGGGCAGCAAATGAGGACAAAGTGGCCAGCCATCTCATGCCCGTCTTAAAATTGATGAGATGAAAGTATAGATACCGGCCCCCAGCCTTGCTGATGCAATTGTGCGACTAACGATGGCGAATAATTCTAGTTGAGCAAGGTTGACATTCCCAACTCGCTTGAGAATTTGAGCATGGCCGTTGGGTCCAAGATCCGTAAACAAGTGAGACAACCTGAGCTCCCGGCTAATCGTTGTATGCCAGAGCCCATAGGAGTTGTGTGCTGTATGGTATCAAGTTAGCATACAGACGTTGCCAGATAGGTGCGACAATTAACTTTCTTACCACATCTATCCCATGATCTTGTTGGGTGTACTGAAATTCTTCGTTGCATCAAGGTATTTGCCCCACATCAGCGAGGACTGGACGTCCAGGAAGCTGCTGACAGTGGCAAGTAGAGTAAGAGAACGTGTGCAGCACTGGCTCTTCGTGGGGGCATTGACATGTATCTCTACCTGCAATTCATGTGAGAAACTCATCCATTGCATTGCCGTTAGAAGCATTGAGGGCTATGTCTTCTTCTTGCCCTTGAAAGTGGGGAGGTTATCCCAAATATTCGTTTAAAGTCATGGCGAATGAAGTTGATCTGGCAACCAAATCAATAATATGTCATTGATCAATTTGGCCGGATCGGAAACCCTGGTGTTTGCTGGGATGAGATAAGGAGAGGGATAGAAAAAGAGAAAATAGAGAAAGGGGGAAAATATTGGAAGCTCTCACGCACTGACTAGACATGGGGTCGATACAGGAAGGTGGTGTCTCGTGACTCTGAGACATTGTACTTTCTAGTGGGTACGTACCTGGGTTGTATTGTAACTTCAAGGAGGTTGTAAGCCAGCAAATGGACCAAATGGTACGCTCTTTGGACCAAATACTCAAAATCACCAGGTTGAATGACTTCCAATATTATAGGAGTGCCATTCAGTGCCCCCTATTTGGCTACACAGTATTCCAGCGACTGCATCAAGTTCAAGTGTCGGAACGGGACGCGAAGAAAAGGCTTCGATTATCTGCTACTCTACTGGGACTTACCGAAGTAGGCAAGGTACTTGTAGATGCCCAGTTCTTTGAGTGTCTGCTACTGCTAGCACTCTCTTCTGGTATCTTATCGTCACTTTCTTCTAGTATATCTGCTTCTGTGGCTGTATGTCTCTATCATCTGCTAATACTGCTGTTTTTCGATTTGATATGAGGCTGGATAGCCAAACCTGGGGTGTTGAATAATGGTTATCCCTATTATGCATCTACTGATACCTTATTCCGTTCACTACTGCCAAGATAAAGCATATCCAATGGGCCATGCTGAATGAAGCCGTATTTGCTCTAGGTTTGCTTAGCCTATGAGTTTATACAAGGCTAGCGAATCAGGGCTGACTCCAGGACTTTGACGATGCTAATTAAAGACGATAGGGCTGTACCTGCCCAGCTTGCCAAGCGCCGCGCCAAGCCCAGGTACCACCCTAACGCCGATCGATGCGGTCATTCTGCACCTGTTCCCCTGTTGCTCCGAATCCATCTCACCAGCAATTTTAAACTTCGCTTTCGTCTTTTACCGCTTTTGCTTTCATTTCCCGAATCGCCTCTCTTTTCTCTTGACTTTTCGGCGCGCTTGGTCTGCCGGTTATATTTTTAATCACCTATTCAGTTCCATTTTGCCTTCATCTTCTCCGAGAGGCAGAGAAGCGCGGCTTGTCCTTCATTTATTTTCGCTGCCGCTTCTTTAGCTACCACTTCTTGGATATCCATCTGTTCCGAAAGACGACACCGCACTCTTACTTGTTCGCTACCTACGACCCCGATAATCCGCCATGATGCATTGGCTCGCGACTTTGACGGGCTATATCGCGCCGCTCTTCCTTATCCTCTCCCCCATCATCTCCTATGGCGACCAGGCCGTATCGATGCATCGCAAGAAGACCAGCGCGGGCTTCTCTCTCGATATTCCCCTGATTATGCTTGTCGCATCGTTCTTCAGGTGCGCCCTTTTGCATGAGCCAGTTCAAGGCTCTACTATCCGGCAAATCCGGCGCAACGGCTAACACGGAGGGGGAGAATAGGATCTTTTACTGGCCCGGCGCGCGATTCGATGCGAGCTTGTTAATACAGTCTCTGATTATGGTTGGAATGCAAGTAGCGCTGCTCAAGATTGCTCTTGATCACCGACCTGCACCTTCAAACAAGGGCGGCGAGGCCGGCCTGCCTTTTGCTCCCCCAGAGGGTGTCTTTACCCAAAGACCGTACAACTTTTGGCAATGGAGATCGCCGAAACCGTTGAGTCTCACCAAAGAGGAAACTAGCGCTTGGAAGTATCGGAAAGGCTAACACCATGACTAGATATTGGCAATTTATCGTCTACCTCTTCATGGGCTTGCTCGCTGGTGAAGTTGTCGTGTCCGGCATGACACCTGGTTACTATCCCACATATTCCGAGCTCGTCGGAATCATCGGCCTCTCCGTCGAAGCCATTCTTCCGATCCCGCAGATCATCGCCAATGCGCAGTCCAAGTCTTGCAAAGGCTTTCGAGTGTCCGTGCTTGCTAGTTGGATCGGAGGTGACGCCATGAAGATTTACTGGTTCTTTACTGCCACGACCGAGATCCCGCTAGCATTCAAGGCGTGTGGCATCTTCCAAGCTTGCTGCGACTGCTTCCTCGGAATCCAATACTTTTTCTACGGAGATGGCAAAGGTGCTACCGTCAAGGGACATCCGCTGCAAGAAATTCCGGGTCAGGAATTGAGTTGGAAATAACGGTGTGCTGTTGAATTTGGATATAATAGACTAATGTTAATGAATCCCATGGCTGGTACTGGTGTCGGCCGGGTGTGAATACACCTGTATTACTTCTATATAGACTTATGATTAGAATATATTCACCCATTGCAATCTTTGTCGTGGTTGCTGCTCTATACTTTGAGAGCGTTAAGCTGAGATATCGCGATACCCCATGGCGGAAAATGAATGCAAAGCCACAGCAGACAAAATAACAACAACATTAAAAATAGAAACAAAATTGACAGCGAAATACATAATATCTTTTCTTCTCGTTATAATTGGCGTCCAATTGCGTTAATACATCGCTTTCTGCTCAATGCGATTTCAGCGCCAAAGTCACTCCTTAGGCGTTCTGCACCAAATTCTCAGGACAGACGCCCAGCCCCCCGACTTTCTCATCGCATCTAAAGGTGAGAAACCCTGTCGCATACAACATACGAAGTACATCCAAAGTACTTCAAGTGTTCCTGAGTGTCGAAGCGCCCATACACACCAAGGGAGAAGAAATTGATAGCCTGGTATCGCTTTATACTTGGGTCTTTTTTTCCTCATTTGGCACCGCTGCGGCTAGGGCCGAATCGCGGTTCGCGTAAAGGAGAACGCGAAAGTACTGCCAAAGTCATCTGCGGTGAAGCTTGAGCTGCAGCTATACAACCACCATTCACTCGTTTCTCGTCATTTTCGCTTCCATCTTATTTCATCTTTCTCTCATCTGGTAAGTATCTCATATCTTGTTTTATTCCCGGAGCGATTAGAAAAGATGGACTGTATTCCGGCCTAGGAAGAAGCTAATTGATGCCCGTATAAGATTCTCCAGGATAATTGTCATGCAATAGACAATCCACGGACAGCTGCTTTTATCCCTGTCAATATTGGAACTCGTATACAGAACCCTCAACGTTCTGCTTTTGGATGCTTTCCAAGTATACCAGGTATGTCGCTATACATACCGTCTTGATCTCTGATAGCCACTAACTAGAGTCTCAGTCTTTATACCCATACATTCATCCATTCAATCCTCTTTTATCTCTAGATTTGTTTAACTCTTATTTCAATCCCTCAACGGCTCTTTAGACTAAACGGGTAAATCCCTAGTTGAAGAGAATCTTGTTTCTCGGTAGGCTGCTCTCTCCTTTGATACTGCGTCTCAAGTTCACCATCTTCATCTCAACCACCCGCGCCTTTCAAGGCCGGTTCTGAATATCAACCATCACACCTGTTTTCTTTCATTTCATTTGTTGCATCTCAACTCCACCGCTATCTACTAAATAGCTGCGTTGTCAACTTCCTTCAAATTTTACACCCTGAAATCATTGTCTGCGCACCTTTGCCTTGACAGCCCTCTGCCAGCTGGCAACGGCTTGTCCCCCCAACCAGATTCACCTCTCATTCACTTTGGCCCTTGCCCTCTCGTCACTTCATCTTCAGCTTCTGGCACAAGTCAGGTGACCCAGCTGCTTCTCCCCCCATTTGCATAGTTAAGCAGCTCTTCAGCTCTGCAGCTTCTCAACTCTCCTCCTCCTTCACGCATCCGCCCGCAAGGTTCTCTCGATGCAGGGAGCCTAGTGCATCACTGTCATCTTTTCATTTTACCTTTGCCTATTCTCAATATCAACAAGTATCATTGCTTTGCGCAGTTCAAGCCTTATTCCAACCAAGTTGTTCGGCGATTTCTATTTCCAGTCTCAACCAACTTGACCGTTCGTCATTCGACCTCGCCATCGCCTCTACTCGCTGCTAACAATTGACCTCTCCATCAGAACATAATAAGACCAAAATGCCTGCCGCCAGCTCCAAGGCAAACTACAAAACCTACGAGGCCCAGGCCCGTATGGTACGCGCCATCGTGGCAGCTCACCCTGAGGTCAAGTGGAACTACAAAGGTAAGCAACTCTTTTCTCTCAGGTATCACCAATACTGTTGGCTTTTTCTCTTGCCCCAATCCTTGATTGAAAGATCTTGAATATGAGTTCTCTTTCTGCTTCATCTGCCACATTTCATCTTATCGTTGTTTTTATTGGGGCGAAGGTTGACGCTTCGTCCCAGAAATTGCTGCTTGCTATGGATCCGACATGACTGAGCACGCTCTCAATCATCGATTCCGCCGTCTCAGAGCACAGTCCGTCATTATTCGTGAAGGGCGCAATCAGGGATTCGATCCCAAGAATATCTGCCCGGACGGAGATCTTCCTGCTACTCAGGAAGCCGTGGAGAAGAAGAGTATGCTTCAGTCCCTGGCCCTTGATTCTCGATTTCAAAGAGTTTGGTCTTCCATACTCATAATTTCTCATCTATAATGTCGCCCTCTTGCTTTCAATCTCCAGCATTTCTGAATTGCTTTGAGTCGGACAACATCAATCTATTCATCGACTTATCAGACAACAGCTAACCATTGTTTCCATAGATATCGCCAAATATTTTGGCCAGTCTACCCCCGACGGTATTCAGTTCCAGTTTCGTGGATTCAAAAAGGACGCCGATACCCTCCGAAAGGTCGAAAGTGAAGGCGGCGATGTCGCCAACTGCCTCCAACTTGGTTCTGGAGGCGGCAGTCTCGTTTCCACGCCGTCCAAGCCAACCGCCGCTCGTGCCACGGGAAGTCGAAGCGGCACTGGCACTGGACGCAAGCGTGGCCGCAAGCAGCCAGACATTATCAAGCGAGCTTCGTCAGACGAGGATGAGGACGAGATCGCCGACATTGACAACTGGAGCGAGCACGAGGACACGCCTACCAAGAAGCCCAAGAGCGCAGGAGCCTTCCCGGGCCAGAGAAACGGGACTCCAGGTCGCAGGGCCGCAGCCAAAGCCACCGCTACCATCGCTGAAGCTTCTGCGCTGCTCGATGCCAGCGATTCCCAGCCCGAGACTGATGCCCCAGTTGGCCACTTTGCCTCCGTCTTCTCTCCTGTCAGCGTGCCTGTTCAGCCTGTCCAAGCTTCGTTCACTGGCAGGCCGATCATTGGCATGAACACTGGGCCTCCTGCAGTCAGCTACCCGCCTTCGGGCCATTACGTCTCGCAGTCGTTCCAGATGGGCGATCCCGATGACCTGCTAGGCGACGGTGAGATTTAGAGAAGAAACAAGGACGGAGAACGCTCTCTATCTGCTTTCCACCTCAACAGATTCCACCGTTCGAGATCACAGGTGGAAAGTTCTCCCACTAAAAGAAAACAAAGAAAAAAAAATCCTCCTATGGATGAGATGATTGATATTTGAAAACCGGGTCTTGGTGGTTACCTATTATGAAGGGACAGGTACTGCGACCACGGTTTGCGCATGCACGGCGTTGGCGGAGGAAAGGATCTTTGCTTTTGACTCGTTTTTGGCACGCAGGGACTTGCCTTTTTTTCTATTTTCATGTTTGGTAATTCTTTTGCCCTTCTCTTTGCTTACACGATTTTCATACGGGCATATCTACACCCATTTGTTTTTAACAACTTTGCTTTTTATTCAAATCTCAAATCCGTCATTTCATCTCTCCCTTTTCTTAAAGAATGACTTGAGGGAAACCGGTTCATTTGAGTTATAGTTTTCATTTCCTTTTTCTTTTTTTTCATTTATTACAGTGCTCTCTGGTTTCGGATCCTGAGAAGCAAAGACGACGAGGGGAATGATAGGACGAAAAAAAACTCGGTTATTTGATCTTCACACACAGCAAACTAGGACCAAAGTGTCGAATAGCAAAACATGATGCTTTTTACATGAAGTTCGATGATTCGTAAAGTGAATATAAAATGAACAGTGCAAGCTTCGAGTTGAGGGCAGTCTTGCCTGTGGACTCGGAACTCTGCGTGTCTCGCATGATTTATCTAAAAAAGGTGTTTTCCCTTCTCGTTTTGTTTTTCTTTGTTTGCCAGAGTTGAGTCTGAGGTATGAAGGGATTGTAAACTCTCGTCTCCTGCATCTCCGATGAACAAGTTGATTAATAAGCCCCTCTCACACTCTCTCTCTTACAATTCAAATGATGCTTTTCGTGGTATTTGGTTCTTTCTTTTAACAATTGCCAGCACCTATATCCATTACCTCACTCCAAAAACATCTCTAACAAGCCGTGACCGCGTCTTACTCGATCAACAACCTCCACAAAGCCTCCGTGTCCACGTAGTCGTGGTGGATGATATTCACAAGCCATCGGTCCTCTTTGATCTCGTCCAACAGTTTCTGGCTGTCTGATCCTCGTCCATACACCTTTGCCCACTCGGCCCAAATATCAAACGCCTCCTCGCTCCAAGCGCGGAAGCTGACTTCTTCGATGATGGTCGGTGTAACAATCTCCTTGCCGGGGAACACTCCCCAGGTCACGGCATTCGTACTCGCACTCATGACAGCTCGGCCGGAGCCACCGCTGGCATCGGATGAGATGAAGTCGCCTTTAGCATTGCTGGCATAGAAGCACACCACTTCCTCAACCTCGGCAGATGTGAGTTTATCGTAAAGAATCTTCCAGTCTGCAGATGGGATAAAGAACTCGACGAATGACTTCTGGAACACAAATCCAGAAGCTGGGCCCCATCCAAACGTGGAATCCGTCGACGGCAAGCCGTTGACAGCGGGTTGAGAAGCAACAGTCCACCAGCCCTTTCTGTTCATAGCCTCAAGTTTGGACTTGATGATGGAAGACTCAGGAAGAAGGTCTTCTTCGCTCCAAGGAATGGCGGAAATCTCTCCTCTGATGTGTCTCACGAAGATGTCATTGATGTCACCAGCTACCTTTGGATGTCCCCAAAGTCTAACGGCCTGTGTGACGGACATGTGAATGCTGACACCGTAGCCGTCGATTTCTCCGTAGGCGGGCGAGCGAGCATCACCAAATCGACCGTTGGGGAAGTCGTCCCACGTCGCCTCACGGCCAAGGGCGCCCTCGCCTTCAGAAATAGCCAATGTGTTTGCACGAGTGTTGACACTTTCGGCAGGAATACCAGCCTCTGTGCTGGTTGCTTCCCACTCCGGGTGCGTGGCGGCCCTGCCAACGATGACACGGTTATGCGGGTCTGAACCGACGGAAGACTGTCTTCTGCCCGTGCGTGCGTGGCTGGACGAGCGAGGTGGTACATTACCATTGACGCTGATCTTTGGAACCACCAACTGCGCCGCTGCTGCCACAGTCTCATCGACGACGGCTTCCTCGTCCTCAGCAGCATCTGGAATAAGCTTGGTTCTCTCAAGGATGAAGGAGATTGACTTTTCCAGGTTGAGCGTGTAGAAATGGAAGCCTTTGGGGCCCGGGGTCCTGCTCTTGATTTCTCGAATCTGCCCAATCAACTCGCTAACGATATCAACTCCGACCATTTTGACCTTCTCGTCGTCTCCCTTTACAGCGTTGAGGCGGGCCATAGTCTCTTCTGGTATCTTGGCGTGGCTTAGCTTTGCCGTGCGTTTGATCATTGCATAGCTTTGGATGGGCATCAGGCCTGGCAAGATGGGTATCGTTTTGAAAGTACCACTGGGGTGGTTTCTCAGAGTTGTCTCGAACTTTTCGTAGGCCTCGATGTCGAAGAATAGCTGGGTCATTATGAAGTCCGCTCCAGCCTGGACTTTCTCGACGAGGTACGGGAGATCGTGTTCAAAGCTTTGGCCTTCGGGGTGGCTTCCGTCGCCATGGCCCTCAGGATACGCAGCAACACCAATGCAAAAGTAGCTGCCATACTTCTTGCGAATATACTTGACAAGGTCAATTGCCCATGTAAACTCCTCGGAAGCAGCCTGGTCCGGCTCGTCGGCGTCTCGGTACTCGGCGCGGGGCGGGTCACCTCGCAAGGCGAGAATGTTTCGGATTCCCAGTGCTCTCGCGTCTTCCAGTGCCTGGTCAATTAGGGCCTGGCTCATGTTGGTGCATGTGAGGTGGAGACATGTGGTGAGGCCGATCTCGCGCTGGCACAGCTCGGCCAGCTCAAGCGACTTTTGCGATGTCGAGCCGCCAGCTCCCCAGGTGACGTTGACGAAGAGAGGTCGCAGAGCCCTCTCCATTCGCTGAAGACGAACACGCAGATTGGAGAATCCCATAGCCGTCTTGGGAGGGAAAAATTCGAGGGAGAAGTACTCCCCATCGGGTGGCAGTGCCGCTATCTTCTCGGTAATCTTGTCCATGTTAGCTGGGTATATATATGAGGCCCAAATGCTGCCGTGGAAGATTGTTGACGCTGATTCGAGCGTTCGTTTTTGTGTCGTTACGAGAACCTAAAACAGCTGAAGTTCAAGGTCGAATGAGGAATTGATCGATGATTTCGGAGTTAAGCCGGTGCGTAACTCGTTTGCTGGCTGATGATACGTTTGATAGAGGCTCGCTATCCCCCTTGAAGTCTGTGCCGGTCGGGTTGCACTATCTCGCGGCAGCAGTTTTTCCAGCCGAAGGGAGCTGCAAATTGCCGGAGATCTGGCCAATTGAAAACGATGTAGATATGCTGCAAGCCTACGAAATGTCCGTAGCGCGGTATCCGATGCCCAAGGAGAGGCGTCAATTGACCCAACAAGAGAGTTGCAAGTCTCTGCTTGGGACAAACAAGCAAACGGGAAAGTTTTGCGATGCCGCCGCAAAGGTGGCGGGGCAGCTGCCATTAAGCAGCAGCAATGGCGGGGTTGCGTCCGTTGTCGCTATCGCTATCGCACTGGGGGAGCGCTATGACGCATCCGAAGATCCCCTACAGGGCCGTGTTAGAGCACTGGGGAAGCTCCGATAACAACCGCTGGTGCAAAAAAAAGTCCGGCGATTTCATATCGACATCGAACCATCCCGTCTATGACACTACATTCCCTTCTTCTTCTTCTTCCACACTTCGTCTCTGCTCAACCACAAAGACTATTGCGGGAGACTTGACACCGCAATATGACCGTACCATAATGCACATGCTTCATGGCAGCCGTATGAGCCTCAGAGGAGCCGGTCTGGCTCTTTGCCGCCGGTATATAGCAGCTGGTGCAAATGGGGCGATAAATCGGCCATCTGCCCTCACGCGACACGACCCACGATGTTTGAACCGGAGATGGTATGCAGTTGATCTTGTTGGGCTGGACAAGAAATGGCGCCAGGTCTGGGACCAAAACCCTACGAATGGCGATCCTCATGCCGCCGCATCGTCGGATGGCCAAAAGCATAGCTACATCTTGCCCATGTTCCCGTACCCTAGCGGAACCCTCCATCTGGGCCATCTCAGAGTGTACACCATTGCCGATGTGATTGCTCGATATCACACCCTCAAGGGCGAGAAGGTGCTGCTGCCAATGGGCTGGGATGCCTTTGGCTTGCCCGCTGAGAATGCCGCCCTGGAGAGAGGCGTTCCACCCGATGGCTGGACTAAAAGCAACATTACTAAAATGAAGAGCCAGCTTGACGTGATGAATGGTAGCTGGGATTGGTCACGGGTAAGTGTTACTTCATGATCCGTTATAGAATCGGACTGACAGGAACCCATATTTAGGAATTGACAACTTGCGACCCGGACTTCTACAAGCACACGCAAAAACTGTTTCTGATGCTTCACGAACGCGGATTGGCATATCAAGCTGAGGCCGAGGTCAACTACGACCCGGTGGACAAGACAGTATTGGCAAACGAACAGGTGGATGCAAACGGATGCTCGTGGAGATCAGGCGCCAAGGTCGAGAAACGAAAGTTGAAGCAATGGTTCTTTCGCATATCCGAGTTTAGCGAGGAGCTCCTGAAAGAGCTCGACAGCTTGGCCAAGGACGGTGCTTGGCCCGAGCATGTTATTTCTCAGCAGAGAAATTGGCTGGGAAAGTCAACTGGTGCTGTGGTCAAGTTTCCCCTTATGGCTCTTGGTAGGGTCAAGATTGATACGGCCCTCGAAGTGTTTACGACACGGCCCGACACCTTGTTTGGGGTCCAGTATCTTGCCCTCGCCTCCAATCATCCCGTAGTGGCCCAGCTAGCAAAACACGATCCGGAGCTACAAGCCTTCCTCGACACCCTCCCTGGACTGCCCCCCGACTCCAAAGTCGGATATCTGTTACCGCATATTCGAGGCATCAACCCTCTCGCCTTTCACGAAAAGACCCCGGATGCCACCAAGGAATCGCTGCCCATCTATGTAGCCTCCTATGTATTGGGCGACTACGGTGAAGGGGCCGTCATGGGCGTGCCCGGCCACGACACCCGGGATCATGCCTTTTGGCGAGAGCACAACATCGATGAACCCATTCGAATGGTCCTGACCGCATCCGAGGACGAATCAACCACGGTGTTGAAGAACGAGCCATACGTCGAACACGGCTACATGACAGAGCACAGCGGCATCTACCAAGGCAAGCACTCCAAGGAAGCGGGTGATATGATGATCCGGATGCTTGAAGGCGCAGAGCTTGCGAAGTCCGGCACAAAATGGCGATTGAGAGACTGGCTCATCAGTCGCCAGCGGTACTGGGGCGCTCCCATACCCATCATTCACTGCGATTCTTGCGGCCCCGTGCCCGTACCGGACGAGCAGCTGCCCGTTCTTCTGCCCAAGGTGGACAATCACTGGGCACAGGGCAAGGCGGGCAATGCGCTGGAGTCAGCACCTGACTTTGTCAAGACTGAGTGTCCTAAATGTAGCGGCCCAGCTCGGAGAGACACCGATACCATGGACACCTTTGTTGATTCAAGCTGGTACTATGCTCGTTTTGCCGATCCTCAAAATCCGAATCAGCTCTTCTCCCCCGAGGCAGCCAAAGCGCTACCTGTGGACATTTATATCGGAGGTGTTGAGCATGCCATTCTTCACCTTCTCTATGCCCGCTTCATCTTCAAGTTCCTGGCCACTACACCACTCCTTCCTCAGTACTCTGAAGAGAACGCCCTATCTGCCGAGCCATTCAAGCGCCTTATTACCCAGGGCATGGTCCATGGCAAGACCTACATCGACCCCAAGTCGGGCAAGTTCCTCAAGCCGGACGAGGTGGACTTGACAGATCCATCGAATCCTCTCGTCGTGGCCACAGGAGAACCTGCTACAGTGGCCTTTGAGAAGATGTCCAAGTCGAAGCACAACGGAGTAGACCCCACCGAGTTCACATCCAAATACGGCGTCGATCCAACGCGCGCGCACATGCTCTTCCAAGCGCCCGTCGCCGACGTACTCAACTGGGACGAGTCCAAGATATCCGGCGTCACTCGCTGGCTCCAGAAGCTCCACGACCAGGTGGTGGCGCTCGCCAAGTCGCCGGAGGAGTCGCTGCCTGCAAAGGAGTATTTCGCCAAGCGAGGGTCGTCGCCCCCGAGCAACGACAAAGAGAAGCTATCCAAGTGGGATTCTGAGACGGCGCTTTGGCGCGAGACGCAGAACAAGATTGAGTCCATCACGAGGGGCTACGAGAAGATTTATGCGCTCAACACGGTGGTGTCGGATCTCATGACGCTCACCAATGAGCTTGTTCAGCAGAAACACGCAGACCAGGGCATCAGGAGGCAGACGGCAGACGCCATTGTGCGCCTCATGGCGCCCATCACGCCCGCTTTTGCAGAGGAGTGCTGGAGCCTTCTTCACCCGTCCAGCGGCTCCATCTTCAAGACGACCAGCTTCCCCGTGCAGGACGGCAGCTTGCCGCTGCTCCAGGCGGTGCATATCAAGTGCGCCGTGCAAATCAACGGCAAGCTGCGCGCTACGGTGACCATCCCGCGCCCGCCCAGCGACTTGCAAGGCGATGCGTTGCGCGACTGGCTGGTGGATGCGATCCTGGAGACGGAAGAAGGTAGGACCCGATTTGGCGAGGGGAAATACAATGTGCGATCGGCCAGGAGGACGATTCCCGTGGACGGGGGAAAAGTTATCAACTTTGTACTATAGAGCAGCGCCTGTGTGACACGATAGAACGGATACCCCAACTCCGTAGATCTTATAGACAATGGACATATATGTATGACATGGCATATTTACTGCAGGTAGCCAGCCTCTTCTTACTCTTGCTCAGTGGGTATTAGATGGCGCCTCTGTGGAAGCCACCACAAAATCTAAAGTCTGCAATCAAAAAATAGTGTGGTCTGGGATCTAATCTAGTCACGGTGTCTCCTCTCTTCATCTGGGAGAAGCCTCTGTTCCTCGTCGCTGGTCTCCTTGCCTCGGTAGATGACGTAGTGCTGGACGATGAAGATGGTGTCAAACACCAAGCTGCAGTTGCCAAGCGCCAGCTTGATCGGGTTGCCCGTAACGCCGCTCCAGTCGTGCTGCAGGTAACCATCGATGCCGAGCTGGGCCAAGCTCAAGACTCCTCCGACGATATCGAGGATGATCTGCCAGATGCTCCAACCGCGCGTGCTCTTGTTGCGGTAGTTAGCGAGTATCTGCGGCGTGTACTTGACCAGCGAGATTAAGAGCTTGACGTAGCCGACGGCGTAGGCAATATCCAGCTCGCACCAGTCGATAGCCGGATTCCCAGAGGGCGTCGCGCCCACGATGACCCAAGTAATGAGGAGGCCTATCGCAGAGCCAGCAATGATGCCGGTGACGAAGCGGCTGGGGCGGGTGCCGGCGCTGGGCTCGAAGCCCCAGAGCGGGCGGAGGAGATACTGCGAGGCGGTGATGATGCTGAGGACGAGGGCGTGCAGCGCAAAGGTGATGTCGTTGAAGGCGACGGTGGGGAGCAAGCCGTTATGGCGGGCGGCGTACTGGCTCCGCACAACGGGGGAATAGTACAAGGCGACGTTGGAAGCGAGATACGCGGCGAAACCTGTGGGCACAAAGGAGAAGGAGGAGGTTAGTTGATCATCGATGGAGTATGATGATGTGAGACAACGGGCGCATTTTGGAGGAGAAGACCAAAAAACCAGCGCCTTGGAGCAACATACCAATGATGTTGAGGGTAGGAAAGTCGGCCGTGGTGCCGGACGTGGAGCGGCGCTGCCAGTTGAGCAGCGGCTGGGGGTAAAAGGAGAGGCTCCAGGCGAGCGTGTAGATCCAGCCAAAGAGGGAGGCCAGCAAGGGCAGGAATGCGGCCATGGTTTGTTTGTCTTGTTCCTCTGCCCTTGTTGTTTATTGTTGACGTTTGCTGTCTAACTAACGGTGTTGCCGATGCGATGACGGCTTTCGGGCCTGGAGGTTATTGAGGCGCCGGAAGTACCTGGCGATGGTTGGTCTTTGATGCAAGCCACCGTCCCGGATCGGTCCGGCAGCGGCGTTCGTTATGAGGACGTCAAAAGAGATGACGACGAAGGTTATTCGGCATCGGATTCGGGATTTCGATCTCGTTGTTGGTTTGCTTTGACGAGGGGGAAATTGGAGGTTGAGGGTGGAAAATTAAGTGCGAGGACCTATGGAGGGATGACAAAAGTCCTGTGGCCTTGCGCTGCGAAGGATCTAACGAGGTACCGATTGCAGCTTGAGGGGTATGGAGCGGTACTTTGTGTGCGCCTGCTTTTTGCGCGATGCGATGCGATGCGCTGCGATGACATTTTGCGAGCAGAGACGCGATTGCATCATTTCCAGCTTCGATGACCAAGTGCCCAGGTACTGGGTACTTTTAATTTGAGCTATGGTACCCTGTAATTCATAATGCAGGCTGTCTGGCTAAAGGTATCGAGACGGGCGATGAAAGTACCTCGTATAAGTTGCTAGACTAAGGTACCTGGTAAGGCAGTCTGACCTAACCTGGAATAAGGGCATAACAGTTGAAAATCACAAGAATATCACAGGAGCTGTAATATAAAGAACTTGGACAACTTAAAATATACTCAATGCCAGCATTGTAAGGAACTGATTTCATATCCGAGCTCTGTCCTGTCAGTACCCTGAGTGACGTCAGATGTTGGTGATTGAGTCTGGATTTGCCGAAGAGGTCTTCAGCCGGTATTACTTCTCTTGGATCTAATCTGCATATAACCCAAGATGATAGAATTGTGTTTTGACATTTCCATAAGAGATCTGAAATGGTCAATTCAACAAACTAGAGGATTATAGTCATAGTGCTATGTGCACATGCGTGACAAATTTACCACTTACGGCTTTACCTTGTCCATTCGTAGCGTATCCCGTAAATAGTCCAGACGACAACTTCAGGATCAACTATAATTAGCGTTTACACGAAGAGTCATATCCAAAACTCGGTAACACGGCTATCCTGACGGTAGTCGGTGGCAGACGGACGGGAATTAAAAAAAGGGCGCTGGACTAACTGGTAAAGGAGTTCGTGTTGATATCAGCAGCCACCAGCTCCCATGTCGGGAGTAAAAATTTGTCTGTAAAACCGAACTCGACTGCCATCTCAACCATGACACCGGCACTTGTCAGTCGGTCAGTCATCGCTATACCGAGACTCATCGAGTCATTTCATTCATTAAATTCCGTCACTCGGAACACAACTTGAATATCCACCCATCCATCAATCCGAAAACCCCGGGCATATCGTCTTTCGGAATCGGATCACCGAGAAAATCTCCTTTGTTCTGGAATTCTACTCAACGCCTTGCTGCATGATACATACATCCATGTGTGTGTGTATGTACAAGTAACAAGCAGTGTTCAGCCTTGTAAGCAGATAAACTCCTGTAGCTTGCGGGTACTCGATACAGCTCGGATCACACGGACCGATACAGTATCAGTATCAGAGACTCAACAAGAGAAAAAAGAACAGAAAAAGAAGATATTCGTTTTTTCTTTTTTTGCGTTACATTCCGCAGCCCCTTTTTACTATACCCTCGGCATTGAAAAAACAAGGCCAGGCCCAGGCATCGTGCGTGCATGCCCGCGTATCTCGCGTGTTTTTTCCTGCCAAGAGTCTCCTTGTCGGTCCACCGTTTCCGAGATATTCGCTATCAGCGGGAGTGGCAATGGTGTGAGGCTTGGCGTGATCGGACGACGGTTGTCGCAGATCCAAGGATGGCAACATGCACTAGTTACAGCAAATAAGGCAGAAATAGCGGACCGCTGTCTTTTTTGTATTGATTGGAATTTTTTAATTAGTTTTTTTGAGACTTGCTTGTTGGGGCGTAGCTCATCCATCGTTGTTCTGGATGCGTCCAAGTGTGCTGTCAGCTATAGTCGACGAATAAGGATGCGCAGATGCGTGAGGCCTCGAGAGTTCAGCTGTCGTCTTGGCCGCGATGGTGCAGTAGTCTTGATCCTTTTTGATGAATGCTGCCCGTTTTGGGTGGCTTAGTTACCAGCTGAGAAAAAAAGGGATGGAGGGAAGAATGCCCAAGGCTGATAGATGGGCGGATGAGTTGGAGATATGCGCATCAAGACTAGACTACGGAGCATTGCGAGAAAAGTGGCTGGCTGTGGCTTTCCAGCTGCCAAGATGTCAGTCAATCAATATGCAAATGCACGATTGCCCTGCCCTTGATGAGACAAGAATCCACCTTGAACCATGCACAGTATCTATCAATTTACCCCTATCAGAGGCATTAACTTCGTATCTATTAGGTAGCTAATACGGAATGATTGCCCTTTCAATATGCTTTGCGGAAGCTGGGTCCCCGAGTCATCACTAACATCCATCGCCCTCACTAAGATCATCACTAAAGTTCATCTCCAAAGAATGCTTACATGAGATTGAACGAGAACGACTCCGCTACTAAACTTTTCACTTTCACCAACATCTGACTAGCAAAGTCAGCAGTGACCCAGATCAGTCCGAACCAGTAAGCAATTTGCGAACCCTATTGATCCCTTATCATCGGAGATTCTTCGTTGTCAGGCAAAAAAGCATCAGCAGACTTGACGTGTAAATAACACTAGCACAACCAACTACACACACTTAACACGTATTGTATTGATTGTATTCATTTACTCCACGACTAGGCAGACAACCAACAACAACTCACTCATTCAATCATATTCATGCACATAACAATAGAAAACCTTTACAAGCACAACGACGTAACCATACAGACACAACATACTATCACACCCCCTGTCATACATCAGCCATCGTCGCATCACCCTAGCCACCTCTCCATCGTCAGAATCGGGCCAGACTAACACCCGCCGCATGCCACTAACGCATCAACGTAAACAACATTCGACCAGACCCCTAGAAAAAAAAACAACGCCACTCCCACAGCCTAAGCCCAACCCGACAACACCTGCGTCCCGCTCCCAAACGGCCGACCCGAGCGTCTACTCAAACCTCGAATGCCGGTGACGTTTTGCCCTGCCCTGGTCCCATCCATACCATCCAATTCAATCAAACGGGCTGAAGCCACGGCCGTTGATTCGTCTGTCTATCTTTCTTACATGGTTGCTTGTCTTTTTTCCCTCGGGCGTTTTTCCATTGGCTGGCCGGCGCTGCCACCCGGATATGGTGGACATCCCTTATTTCCCTTTTGGCGTTTTCCTTTCCCTTTCCCTCGGCTTTTGCGACGTGTGAGGCTCACGGTGTGAACACGCCGTTTTATTTTATTTGTGGGCTTTCCGATGTACGGACAGGCTAACTTGGAGTCTATTCCTGGGCAGCTTGAGCTCTGGGCGAGAAGTGATTTAAATAATAAGCATTGCCTCCTCCCTCGTTGTATATACTCTTGTTGCTTTAGATCCATATACACTAAAGAATCACTTACATCTTTTATATATACATCTTTGTTTGATACAACAACCAGATATACTCGTGACATCAAACTTGATTTACATCAAATCATCACATATACACCACTTACACAATGAGCTACCTCAGCTACGTCTCATCATTACAACGCAGCTCCCAAATGTCTGCCCCAACCACACAAACAACACCAGCAGAGATGCCCTCATCACCATCATCATCATCAACACCAAAAGTCGGCTTCATGTCCCTCCCCCTAGAACTCCGCTTCCAAATCTACGACCACCTCCTCTCCATCCCGCCTCACCCAAAATCCTCCTCCCACCACCACCTCTCCTCCTACGCTCAGCCCTCCGAGCACGTCTACCCAGCAATCCTCCTCGCAAACCGCCAGATCAACTGGGAGGCCACGCCCTTCCTCTACTCGTCAAACATGTTCGTCGCACACCCAACACTTCTCGCGACATTCCCTCGTCTGCGTAACTGGTATCCTCCCATGCGAGAGGCCAAGACGCTGGTGCCCATGATCCACCGCTTCCACGTCCAAGTTCGTCTCGACTTGCCCCTGCCGTACGACCGCAAGGCCGTCGCGGAATCTTTCTCCGGGCTGGACGAGCTCTCCATCGATCTTGTTCAGTCCATGTTCTTGGGCGTCGACTGCAACAACCTGGCGGTGTTTGACGCGGTGCGAGGCGTCAAGAACGTCTACATTAGTGGCAGCACGACTGGCTTCGAACATTACATTGCTTGGCTGGTCAATGCCATGACGAGTCCTTTGGGAGCTGAAGTTGCCCCCTATGAGCCGCAGGAAGACTCTCCCTGGGCGCACATCTGGAGCGGACACGCAAATCTCGTCCGCTCATCAATACCCCAGATCGAGAAACAAGAGTAGAAATACCTAGGTATGCGAACTTCCCTGTTGATTCATCCATCGCAAACGGCAAATGGCTAATATGTCGAAAGCAGGGTCAAAGAAAACGAAAGCACTTTTATGTTGCGTTGAAAACTAGGTATCGCTATACATCTACCCATCAAAACACCCACTTCTCTCTTCGAAATCAAAAGTCCTCTAAGGCTCCTCCTCCAAACAAATTCCTCTTTTTTCTCTTTGCCTTGGCTATACAGCCCCCCTCTAGTCCTGTATCCCATGTCTAGGTCTAAAAGGTCATCTCATACATTCGACGGAGGAAAAAAAAACCAACAACAGCCGCAGAGGCAAACCAAGAAAAGAATCACAACAAGCGTCATATCCTTTCCTTTTTGCGCGCAAGATATCCCTTGTCCTTAGCTCTTCTCTTTCTATATCCCTCATGGTCTTATTTTCTTTCTTTTTTTTCTTTTCTTCTGGGTACACACGGTTCGGGTTCGTGTTGATAGAAACACAAGGGAATAAAAGGGTTCTGAGAAAACGGAAAGGTAGAATAGGAATAAAAAAACAATAGAAGCAAGTATACAAACAACTCGCCCCTTTCGTGATGCAGTATTTTCACCCAAACGCCTATTCTGATGCATCGTATCATCGGAGAGAAATCATACATTGCTCCCCTCGAGTGTAGTGTTGACGATGCACGTCTTTTTTTCTTTTTTCTTCTTTGCTCTTCCTTGTTTCCCACCTCATATCGTCAATTCTCTTCTTACGCGGCTTGACCGCCACCACCAATGATCTTGGGCAGCGATCTCCATCCCTTCTCGTTGGGCAGCTTGACCTTGCCAAAGTCCTCGTCGAGGTCGAGAATGATCTTCAGCGCATTCCTGCTGCGGGCAAAGGGGCTGGAGTCCAGCTGCTTCGACTTCAACGAAGACAGAGCATCAGACATGCCGAGGTGCACCTTGTCCTTTGCTGCCGATCCGGGCATGGGCAGCATAGTCTGAAGAACCTCATACGCGGCAAGAGTGAAACCGAACTGGGGCGATGATCGGAAGATACGAGCCGGGCCACCCTTGAAGAAGGCCTTGAAGCCCTCCTCCTTCCAGATGGTTTGAGCGCAGTGTCGCAGTCCGTTGTACGAAGCCTCGCCCTTGCGAGCCTCGACCTGGAGACGGGTCTTGATGACGTCGCAAGGCGTCGTCAGGTAGGCCGCGGGCATACCGGCAATGGCACCAGCAGTCAGGAGCTGGACGACGCCCAGCTTCTTGGTTGGTGACTCGCCAAAGAAATCCTTCTTGAGATGGCTGTACGTGGGGAAATAGATGGCCGAGAAGGGGACGTCTCGCAGCAGACAGGCAGATGCACCCTTGTACAGACCCACGAGACCGAGGTTGCGGACAATCCACATGGCCGATCGCTTGGGCGTGCCCTCGACAGTCTTGGCGACTTCGCCCTGGATTTGCAGACGAATCTTGACAATCTCGAGAGGGTTTGTGAAGACCTAGATTGGAGAAAAGAACATTAGTTAGGAGAGAGCTTCATGCATAATGGCTACAGTAAGAGCCAGATCGTTCCAAACTTACCACTTGACAACCACCAGCAGTACCACCAGCGACAATCTCCGCCCACAGAGGAATGCCTCCTTGCTTGTCGGTCAAACGACCGCGCACCAGATCATTCACCGTCAGCTTGATGGCCTTCTCCGGCGCAACACCAACCAGCTGGGGCAGAACACCAGAGTACAGGCCGCGGACACCTTCGTTGCGAATGACCTTTTGGAAGCAGTCGATGGAGTTCTTGTACAGGCGCTGTCCGGGCTGCGCTCCACGCTGGTTCTGCAGACGAGTCTTGACAAGATCGATGGGATACACCATGAAGGCACCAAAGGCACCAGCCAAACTGCCCAGACCAAAGTTGTACGCCGATTCAAGGACCTGGTGCAAGACGGCACTGCCCTTGGAAGCGACCTTATCGACCGTCTGGCTGGCGGTGTCCAAAACGTCGTACATGGGGTTGCGCCATGAGGGGTCCAGAACCTTGGCGAAGTCGCGGAGGCCCAGTCGGCCAGAAGGCTCGTCCAGGCTGGCAAAGTGGAAGAGGATGTCGGCCTCCATTGGTGTAAAGAGCCCGAATCGCGTAAGGCCGGACGCCTCGTTCATGAACTCGGACCTGGTAATCTTACCATCCTTGGTCTTTGAGACGGCGCGGCGCAAAATCACCTCGACCAGGTCCATCTCCATGATCATATTCTGGAAAGCTCGCACGTTGGCATAGGAGACCTTGCTGCTGGCCGAGATGTTGCAGAGGGTGTGCAGGTTGTTCAGCAGATGGTCCGACAGCTTGTGTCTCGCCGTCTCGCGAATGATGCGCTCAAAGTCCTCTGGGTTGATGTAGCCGTCGCCATCCTTGTCGAAGCGGTGGAAGGCCTGTCGGATGCGCTCGCCCTGGAGGCCACGCAGCATCTGCGAGAACTGCGCATAGTTGAGGTGGTGACGGTTCTTGTTGGTGCCAATGTACAGCTTGGCCCATTCGCAGTCCCAATCGAAGGGGATGTTTTCGGGGCCCTTGTTGAGCTCGTAGAGGCGCTTGAAGTCGTCGTACTTGACAATGCCGGTGCGGTCGACGTCGAACAGTCGAAAGGCAATTTCGTATTCGGCGTCGGGCTTGGCCAGGAGGTTCTCAAAGACACTCCAGTCGGTCAACGAGACGCGGCCGGTGCCTTTGTTGTCGGCGACGCCAAAGAGGATCGAATATTGTTCCCGCTTGATCTTGTGCTGTTTGCATGCGATGCCTTGTTAGTCACTGGTCCCGCAACTGCACCGATATGACTCCGATCTCCATACAAACAGAGAAAAAAAGGAAAAGGGGCCTCCAAAAAGTCGGAGAATGAGGGAAAAAGACAAAGGAAAAGAGAAACATGGACTCAATGGCAAACTCACATAGTCCTCATCCTTGGGCGCAATCGCATTGATAAACTCGTCCGGTCCCAGGTACAGTTCGCCTGTCTCAGGGTCCTTGATCGCATGGCTGTTGAAGCGAGCCTTGGTTTGCGCCGAGAGCTGCGCAGGCTCCTCGCCGCCAACCAGGCTCTCCTTGACAGCTTCCTTGACGGTTGAAACGCTCGCCATCTTGGAGAAAAGCAGCAAATCCGAATCTCTGCTCCAAAAAACAAACAAAAAAATGCCCGCGGGGAAGACGGGATAAAAGTTGTTGGCTTCTTGTGGAGGAAGAAACGGCGAGGCTGTGGAGCTGGATAAGTGGGAAAATCGGGGTCTGGTACGACGGGGGGACGAAAAAAAAAGCGCCAAAAAAAGAGCAAACGCCTGGAAAATGTCGGAGATGAAGCCCCTCTATACCGTGTTCCCCTCTATCTGTATTTCTAAGTCTATCATGCAACAAGAAAAGGAAAAAAGAGGGAAAGAGGAAAAGGAGAGAGAAGTGAAGCGTCACAGGATCGCGAGAGAAGCTGCCGGTAAAAGTATGAGGATGGAAGAAAAAAAAATTTATATTACTCCTGATGGATGGAAGCCAATTGACGGATGGACGGCTGCAAGGTTTGGCGAGATGCCACCTGTCGGTGCATGTACCTGGTACTGTGTGCGCCATGTTTCCTCCCCCTGGCCGCCACTGAACAGCTAAATTGCACAGCGGTCAGAAGATGCTGAAAGACGCCACGTGAGCATCAAAGAGCGGCGGACGACCTGCTTAGTACTCTGTACTTGACACGGAGTATTCCACGACGACATGTACCAGTACTCCGCGCCTGTGCCAGGGGACTAAGCCTTGCCAGGTACTCGGTTCCATTCTAGGGCTCCCGAACACCAGCTGATGAGATGTGCGTTTGGTACGCCCTTGACGCCGTACCTCGTGCATCACAATGGGAAACCACCCACATGACTTGTTTGTACTCTCTGAGGGATTAAAATTGAGTCCATATCGCAAGTAAAGACACAGCAGGACATAAAAATGGCAGACTGTAAAAGAGTATGCGATAAGCCTGGCTCTGCAGATTACGCCATCTTCCCTCAACCCGGAGGTACAGGTACTTTCCGGCTTCAGCCGTTGCCAGCACGAGTTTTCGTACATGCACCTCAGACAGCTGACATCAGATCCTGCAACCCTTCATCCAACAAACCAGGCTTGTCGATGCCATTCTCTTCCATCCAGCTACCCCGACTTCTGGATACTATAGTCAGGTAGCAATTACTCCATAACGGTCCATTACACTCCGTAAATTCTCCAAGATTACAATGTTTCGTTTGGCACTAGCAAGCCGCTCAAATCTGGGGTCGGGGCCAGTCGGAGATGATTCGGCCAGACCGGCGCCAATTAAGTACCAGCTACCAACAGGCTGCTGGCATTCAAAGCAGTTTTGGTATGGTAATTGACCCGTCTAGCTGGGCTGCCATCAAGTCAAAACACTGTGTAAATCCCCAATGTATCTCCACGGATTTAGGCTATAAATGTACAGGTACCTCAGTGTGGGAGAGGACAACAAGGTGCTAAGAAGAAGGCTGGTTCCAGAAGACACAGATTTGCTTTGCTTTCCGGCCGCCACCCGGGCCGGTCTGACTCCCGGTCGCGACTCTAATGAGTTTGGTGCCATCTACTCCTTGGCAGTGGTGCGTATATTACTGGCCTGCTGCTGCTATCAATCAGTAGATAAAATCCATCGATATCGAGTCATCTGGCATGCAGCATGGAAACAGCCAGCAAGCAGTCCTGTTCCGTAGGTCCGGAGTATTCCGGAGGCCCGGAGCTGCGTGCATAAACGGTGAATTCGGCGGTCAGCAACACACGATATATTCAAGCATGGAGATAGCCGCTGCGCTACAGATGCAAGTCTCCAATGGCAATTCAGCAAGCGTCCGTCCGCTCATTAGGTTCTTTCGGTTGGTAGAAGAAGAGAAAAAAACGGGATCCATAATTTAATGCCCAAATAAATAACAGGGCGGTATTAATCCATACAACTTTCTTCAGTGTGATATTATCAAGGCCAGAATCTTTCCCCAGCTTTGGCGAAGCACATGCCCTCCCTAGTGCGCCATGCCGACCCTTCCTGTTTTTGCTTTATCCATTATTATCCCATCTTCCCCCTCCAGCGCCTGCGTGGTATATATAAGTCCATCCATTACCGCCAGTTCCAGAGCAAGCCACCAACGCCAGACAGTAAAACAACATAGCTCAAGAAGAGTGAGAAAAACAAAAAGAAGAAAATTCTCGTCCAGAATGTGTGATGTGTGCGTGTGTGTGCGTCATTGGCTTCGTAAGATCGCCTGCAATCCCCGAAACAGAGAACAACAAAAATGAAATCGTAGTGAGCAAGGTCGGGGTCGAAAATTAATAAGGAATCGCATCGCAAAGCACGGTGGTATCATGTAGCCACCTCAATGGGCCGTGTGGTGACATCAAAACGAAAATTACAGCAGACAAATGCTCGGGGTGCCTCATTCTCACCCTTCTATGGAGATGAGACGGCTCGCATACTGCAGTTCAGTAGCACTTGGGACGCGGACTGGTTGCAGGCGACGAACAGGTGTCGAGTGGTGCGGGAGCGTGAACCCAGCGTCTAGGGCGTTCTGGACCTGAACTGACGCCTCTTTGAATCGCTTCTCTCGATATTTCTCAAACACGGCTCCGTGATGCTTGACAGGGTTTTCACAGCACTCGATCATTATTGTCACCAGCGATTTGAGCTGGCTCCATGTATAGCCTGAGTAGTGAACGTGGCGCTTGGTCTGTAAAATATTTGTCAGTCAATCATTGTCGAATATCTGCAAAGTTGAGAAAAGAGAAACTTACCCATTCGCCCTTGTTCAAGATGAGCCTAGAGAGGCAGTGCGCACCGGCAGCAAGAAAGCTCGGGGGTGAGGCCACAAAGCGCTCATCCATAATAGTGAGCTCCAAGAAGTATTTAGCCAATGTTCGGGTATCGAGATCATAATCGTCGGCCTTGCTGACTCGTCGCAAGAAGCTCATGGGGCCTGGCCATCCCAGCTCAAACCCGAGCATGCTAAGCATGAAACGCTCAGCCTTTAAGATATCCTCCGTTGTGTAACCACTGTCCACCATATAGACTATCTCGTCTAATGACGGGCAGTTGATTTCTTCGTATTTGGACGCCACCAAGATGGCCGTGGCCCCCACCAACTGCAACTTTCCTATAGAAACAATCTTGCAGGACAGGAACCGGTCGATGTAGTTGACAGTAAGGAAAAGTGTCTCTGGCAAGAGGTTGAAGCGGTGATGCACTTGCACCAACCAGTCCATAAGGACAGTCCGCATGGACCACTGGATCTCTGTTTGCATTTCCATATAATGGGCATTAGGGAGCATCTTCATCTGCACGAGGGGGTCAGCGATCAGTCGCGGGCAAATCCTGGAATGACTGGGTTGGTTTCCTTACCTCCATTTCTCTCAAATACTCAAAAATCTCCTCGCCGTACTCAGCAACCATGCTGACATCCCACATCTCCTCGTCAATCTCTTCCGGGGTTATGGTCTGCTCGACCTCGATTCTAGCTTCATCTAGTTCACACTGCACACGGCTGGTTACTCGTGGGGCGAGAATGGTCGTGGCGTTTCCTAACGTCATGTCGCGGGATCGAGTCGAATGAGCCGTCGTGTAACCCTGATCTTGATCGTCATATTCCTCATCCTCTTCGTCCCAGTATTCTTCTGCTTCAGAGAGTGCGAGAGTGAGGCCCTCTTTGTAAGTTTCGATATTAATGGCGGGTTCCTCGGAGATATTCGGGAGCTTAGCCAACACCTCAACATGGCTGTCGTCGTGATTCACGTCTGCACGTGGGGCCTCCTCGGGTGGGCAATTGAGCGAGTCCAGATAAGAATCGTCGCTGTTCAAGAAATCTTCAATCAGGGCAGGCATTGCTAGAGGTTCGATATCGATTTCAATAAGATTTGGCCGATTGGGAACGCGTTCGATCTTCTCGATCTTCTCGACCTTCTCGACCTTCTCGACCTTGCTCTGGGTTCTCCGCAGGGTTGGTGGTTGCTGTTTGAGTTGCGGCTGGCTCTTGTGATGGCGAGGCTGCTTCGAATGCGCCTCGGGGGCGGCTTGAGTGGAGGAACTCTTCTTTTGCGTAACGGCATTGCTCTTGGTCTTGCTGCTGTGTAGCTGGGGGATATCGATGTCGAGTTTATAAGCAGACTCTTTGGCGGGAATGTTTGTGGGCTTCTTCTGCAGAGGCTCCGCACGAGCTTCCGTCGTCGTGAGCTTGGATTTGTTGCCGGCCAGAGCTGCGGGTCGCTGTGCAGGTCGGGAGAGAGAATCTTTGCTAGTCTTTACCGCGTTTTCCTTATTCAGAAAGGATGCGGACGCGTGATTCGTGGACACCATGGCGGCCTTTTTGAGACCCTTGGCCTCCTCACCACGTCCTCCCAGAGACTTGGACACGTTCGTCACATCACCAAAGGCAGCACGTTTAGCGGGGCCTTTGAATCCAGCCACAGGGACTGCCAGAGCGGTGCCAACAGCTCCTGCTGATTTGTGGCGCTGATGAAGGAGTTGCTGCATGTTCTCGCTGCCGCGCGGTCTAAAGGGCTAGATGAAGGAGATAAAGGGTCAGTATGGCTACAAATTGAACCAGGGGTGCATGATATACGATAGATGGAAAGGAAAGGAGTGCAAAACGTAGAGCCAAGGAGCCATTTTGCTAGTCTCTGTCATGTTTCTAACATACCCGTGCGTCCATTATGAGAGAGGCTGTCTGCGCCTTGCTTTCGAGCCTCTAAAGATATTGTACACTGATCTGGTAGAATGCGCGAAATAAAGTTATGCGAATCAAGGCGAAAAGGCGGCGTAGCCTTTCCACTGATTGACCCGCGTCGGGATATCATACAATAAAGCTGTCCGTGGCGTGGTGTCCAGGATGGTCCGAGATTCCAGCGTCGCACTTCGGAGACAACGGACTCCCAAGGATTATCAGAACAAATTAGACGGTGACGCAAAATCACGTCAAATTGAAAGACCCAGTACACAGCCTTGGCTTGTCGACCATACACGGGGGAAAAAAGAAAGCGGGAAAGGGGCGAGAGCCTGATGAGTATTTCGTACAAATGGAGACAAAAAAAAAGACGATGTGGATTTGGGGAAGAAGGGAAACCGCCCCAGTTGGAAAGGAAAAGATGCTGCTCTCGTACTTCTGGGCCCTGGTCTGTCAAATTCCCCTCAGCCGCTGAGAAGGTGCAAGGTGGAAATTGGCGATAGCGACAACGACAGGGAATATGCGCCAGCTCTCGCTTGCAACTTGGTACGAGATGCAGGCAGCAGGAACAAAAAAAACTGAACGATCGCCGTTTGCAGGACGTGCGTTGTTAGTGGTTGGAGGCTGGGGAGGAGCCTGGAATTCCGGGGGATTTAATTAATTGGTCCCTGGTGGTGAGAAGTGCCAGACTCTGTGGTTGTATTTTCCAATGTTTATTTGTTTATCCCCAAGCGCTGCAGACGCTTTAGCGCAAGAAGCCCATACGAGTACTGTAGCTAGGCTGGAGCTTCGCTGAGCTACCGCGGCGTTGGGGGTCGGCATGCGCGCACGGGCCATCATGCGAACATGTCGCGTCATTTGCCTGTCGTCCCGGAGATGACGATTATCCGGGGGGTTGCGTGTAGCACCAGAGAGACGTACCGCCAGGCCGCTAGTCCGGTTGCGGCGCCCGGACGATCTCGTCGCGTCTCACTTGAGATGACGAAAATCCAATGAGTTTCACTTTTGCGCAGATGCAGCAGCACCCGCAGGCGGTGATGGCCTCTAAGACGTGTCAGCATCTGCTAGATATCGCTGCGATACGGGTTTTGACTTTTCTTTACCGGAAATACGCCGCAGCGGCGAAATTGCGACCGGCGCATTTGGGCGCCTCAGACGCGTTAGGGCTCTCATCGGAAATTGCGCCAGTATAACACGTGCTCACGTGATGAGACGCTGCCACTTAAAGTGCTCTTTTGACTCCCCCCACTCTGGACGGATTGAAACATGAACATGCCTCAGGCAAGGGAAGACGGTTCGAGGACTGACGAGGAACGAGAAGGGCGCTCGCGCTTCCGTTCGAGGCGCGATTGAGACATGTCTTGCAGCAATGCGGCTGGCGCTTCGATCTGGTTTTTGCGACGCCCCGTGTTGTAAGCTCGGCAGTTAAAGTGTAAGCTACTGAGCTACTAATAGGCGATAGTCCTTCCGGCCAGGCCGCTTCGTTATTTGTCGTCGCAAACCCCATGCGAGCAATCTGCGCCTGGAAATCGATGATATAAAAGCCGGGCGAGATGCATTGCGACAGAGTGCGGCGGCGATGCTGGCCTTTTGATACAGCAATCGCGCTGGCAAGACCGTGGGATCGACGGAACCAATTATCGCGACGACGTTTGAATGCCATTCATCAAAACCCCCTCATCCAGCCTCTCTGAGCAAGGTTGCACTAGTCGACCCAACCTTACGTCGCAATGCCCGCCTCAGCCACGATTGTTCTATTCCAGATTCCTGGGCATTGAGCTAACTTACCGTGATAACCGTATGAGCTCGCGTGCTGCTGCCCTTTGGTGCCGAGTCGCTTGTTGTTGAGCTGAGTCGCCTGTCGCAAGCCTCCCTGGATGGATCGTCTGGCTGCTCATTTCAGCTTCAGCCGAACACCGTGTCTTCCCATCATGAACCTGTCGCAAACACTGACGAGCATCTCCCAGATCAAGGCCGTGACAAGCCCTTGTCTATAAATTGGCGTGTGCTTCCAACTACCATTGCGCAAATTTGAGCCCCCATTGCGGCTCAAATGAGCGATTTGGGGCATGTCCCGTGCGAGTTTTGACGATATGATATCATATCTTACCCATTTTAATATCGCCACCGTGAAGAGGAATTCGTTACCCCGAGCTGCGTACTTTTGCACAGGTACAATGTTTTACATGTCTACTAAGCACAATATCACCTCTTTGCGTTCTATATCTAGTCAACTAGCCATCTATCAACACCAACGAGCAGGGCTTGGGCAAGAAGCCAGCGCTTCAAGAGGCCAGCCCTGGAAAGCGAATACAGGTGCTTTGTGCGTGCCGATCCGGCCGCAACATGGTCTGCTTCTCTTGTTTCATATTATGCTAGTGTCGGCCGGCGCCACAATGGTACTGAGTTCAACGATGGCGTACTTGTAGATACCGGGACGGCTCTGCTACGCAGTTGACAAGCAGCAATGCCTCTGCTGCGACGGAGAATTGTACATACATACATACATCCAGCCTCGATGGCGCATACTGCGGCAACACGGGAAGCAAGCCTGGTACGACGCCGCATGTGTGCTCCGTGTCCCGTGCCCGTACCCGTACCAAGTGTGTACGTCCGCGTAGAATCAGGAGATCTGATGAAGGGGGGGCTCGTAAAAGCAGGCTGCGAAGAGTGAGTGAGTGCATGGCAGCGACGAGGTCCGCAATTCGTTGGGAAAAGCAGAAAACAGCCGTCCCATCATCACTCGCATTGCCAAAGGAATAACAACGCACACTCGAGCCCACAACACCGGAGCTGTTGTATCGCAGGGCGGGCTCTCATTGGGACGCTGCTCTGCATGCATTATCCGGCCTGGGGCACAAATGCAGGCGATCATAAACTTTGGCCACTGCCGCAAGGCACACACACAGGAGAGGAGAACGGGGCCCAGCAAAAATGCTCCTGTCCCGTTGATGCTTGGGAGCCACCGTTCTGGCGCTGATTCGGCACGCATCTTGTCCACCCAACCGTGTATCCACAAAGCCTCTCAGCGCATGCATCCAGGCTTGCGCGGGGGGAAACAAAGCGGTGACTGATGAGAGACGGTTGTTCGACCTTGTATACTGTGCAGCATTGATGCGATGCTCACCCTAGACTTAACTAAGCTGGCGTCAATTCTACTGTACATGTAGTCTATGTGTTGAAGTCTTGGGATTGTCGGTGTTGGTATTGGTGTTGACTTTGTGAAAGGCATCTATCTCTCAGGGTACATGCGTTCAACACCAATCCGCCTTTCAGGACAGGCATGCGGCTACTGCTGCTATACTATTGCGGCGAGGCGAACCCTACTGTATCAGCACCAAGAAACAAGAATGAATAAGGATTAGAGGGACTGAGGCTTGTCATGGCAAAACTGGGCGCACGCTGGCTGCAGAAGACGACCAGCACGGACGCCTGCGTGCTGCCCGACCTCAATGTAATGCCAACCCAACGAATATACGAGTACAGTAGCCTTGGGAGAAGACGCCTCGCACGCCTGAGAAGTATACAAAATCGCCTCCGACTGGACACTGAAACCGGGGGACCCATAGGAACGACATGGTCTGCGACTTAGCGGGAAACTGAGCTTGTGCCACTGCAGATGATTGGATTGCCCGTGCCTGGACGGAGTAATCGTCGAGCTTTTTTTCCTGTTGATTTTTCACCTTTCTTTTTCCTCTGCTCTGCTATTTTCCTTAGTGAAATCTCCAAAGAGGGTCTCGAAACAGCAAAGGCCGAAGAGGGGAAATTGGGGGGAGAGCATGAGAGAAGAAAACAAGTTGGGTAAAAAAAGGGGACAAAGTCAATTCGTAGCTTGGGTATTAGCCAAGCCACGCATAACGCTGGTCGCGATTTGCGCCTTTCTCAGCGTAGCCGTTGCTCCAACCAGAGGCGGACGATTGACGGGCCATGAAGCAAACATTGGCCTGGTGCTTGGGGGGTTTTCCCCCTCCTCTCCCCATTCGAGAGAGTTTGGGCCGATCTTGCGACGACAGGAGAGGGGCTGTCAGGCACACCACTCTCTCTGCTCTGTTCAGTTCAGCATCATCTTGAGTAGACAAAAGGCTGAGGTCAAGCAGCACCGCAAGGCCCAGAGACAGCACAATTGATTGTCCATGTACTCTGTGCTTATACGGAAGAGCAAGGAGCAAGCAGACAGGCAAGCATTTGCTGGGTGGCTGCTTGATTACCCCGAGTGTTGCAGAGTTGAAGCTGTTCTGGATCGTCCTGTGAGGATCGAAGCGGTGCCGAGCCCCGGCAGCACACTAAGCACCTAGCACCAAGATTTCAATGCAGCCAGCAGGCAGTCATGCTTGGGACAGACGCTATATGAATCGATAGCCATTGATGCTCGAGTCAACTGGCCTCAACTTGGACCCTTTGCCCAGCCCTTGCCGCTACCGCCTCAGTCTGCCTCCCCACCTCTCCTGCTTAGCCCACACTGTTGCTGTTCAGGATCCCTGCAGGAGGAGAAACGGGCGCCTCTGGGCCGGCATCTGATGCGGCGCCCATTGGCCATCAGCAGCGCTCGGGAATTAATATTGGAAGAAGCACAAGCACAAGAGGGAGGGCCACGGAGCAGCTGGAGTTGGTAAATTTAGCACCCAGCCGCTGGATATCGGCCTTGTATGCTTGGAGACTAGCAGGACTCGCTCACCCATGCCGCGGTGACGGTCCAGTCCAGCTCGTTCGTTTCGTTCTCCCTCTCTCCTTTAGCTTCGCCCGAGGGTCGAAAGCCTTTCCAACAAGCGCTCGTCAAAATCCTGTGCTGTGCTGTGTGTGCCAGGCCAGTCCCAGCCCATGGGGGTCGTCGGAATGCGCTTCGCGGAGCCTGGTTCTGGCTGGGGCCCTGGCCATTCGCTGTACAAGCAGGACAAGTCTGGATGTTTGTCTGCCAGCGAGTGGTGCGGAGAGGGTGGCGGATCAATCAATCAATCGCAATCAATCAATCAATCAATCAGCACCAGGCCGCATGGACGCACGTCCGCACACGCACGCACACGCACGCCCAGCGTCCTGCAGCTTTCGACTTCTGGGATGCGCTCCCATGCTATGCCATCATGTCACATATCGGCCACTGCCAGGTAGTGATACGACACGAATACGTTTTGCTAGGTACATACTCGTAGATGCTTCGTACTAACATACCAAGGTACGGTACGGTAACTTGTTTCCAAGCAAGAAGAGGGTATCGTATGTATTAGAGCTTCGCAGAACGGAGAGATTGAGACATAGAAACAGAGCAGAGACAAGAGCACGACAGACACACACACACACACACACCGTCTACACGATGGGATGGGACAGACACGCAGGATTCCTACGCTGCTACTGTACGAGCCATGTATCTCTGGTCGTGCTAAGGCAACAGACTACATGTAGCTCGACACACTCTGCATGTCAGTTGCCGGCTCACATCTTGGGATCGCAGGCCATGAGGGGCTGGTGGCGTCGCCTTCGCTGTCCGTGTGGGCCCGTCTGGCTGAGTTTGACAACGAACAACTCCATAATAATAGATGATGCTACTACGCGAAAATGGCCGACGGGGTCACCAGACTAGGGACTTGATGAGTTGGTGACGGGTCAAACGGGCCAAACGAGCGGTCTCTGCACCCTATGCCCTTTCCGGCTGCGTTGCCATTCGCCTCAGCACCGTTCCCCTTTGAATCCGACCCTCTCACGGCATGGCAGAAGCCCAGTGTCTAACCATGTCCGTGTGCGAATACATGGACGAGCACAGTAGCTTGCGCCCACACGTGTGCGTACTGTGCAGCAGTAGCAGCAGCAGCAGCAGCAGCAGAAGACGACGAGACGAGGAAAAGAAGGGGAAGGAAAAGTGACCACCGATATGTACGCTGCCCTAACCATCTGCTGTGGTGCCTGACGAAGGATGAGGGTTTGGAGATGCCGTCATCTTATAGGTCCGTTGGATTGGCTGGCGTTTCGTGGCCGCAGACGGGCATTGATTGATGGAGCTTGGTCTCCTGGCGAGAGAACTCCGGCTTGGCTTTTTTGACCAGTACGAAAGTAATGGAACATGGATTGGATCAATCCAAACTCTGTAGACATGTTGAGTATATTGCCTCCCTTGGTAGCAAATCTATTTGCCAATTCAATCGCAACTGCTGCTGTCAAAGCCAAAGCCAAAAGCCACTGCCAATGCCGGAGCGGCTCAGGCAGTACAGGTATATACATCCAATGTAAGCGGTGTTGAGTCACCCCACGGCGAGGGCTTCATCACACTATCAACTAGCAATGCTTAATTTCTTTAGCTCTCTCTCTACCGTATGTCTATATAGCCAAGGGCGTTAATCTCAAGCCTTTGTAAATGTGCGCGACACGAGAGACAGAAGATCGAGGCGCAAGGTGGACGCCGGCTCCCCATTATTCGTCGGCCCAGTTCCAGTTTGTTTGCGCCGTACAGCACGGCATGGGATGGCCACTGCAGCCTGAACAGCAGCCTTTTCCCCCTTGCTTAGAGAAGCGCCGTTTAGTAGCAGCTAGACCAATGCTAAATCATGAAATTTAAGTACATGTTTGAGAGAGAAAGGGTTCCAAATTCTACCGGGCGCAAAAAGAAGAGAACAAGAAGCCCGGCGAATGCGACTGGGGCAAATGGCCCTTGGGGCGGCGACGAGGCACTGATCCAGTCCTACGGCCTGCCGAACCTTTTCCTCCAGGGCTCTTACAGCGCCATCCAGGTCTCGCCGCCAGCACGTTCTCCAGCGACCAGTAGCCCTGAACCAGCGCGCTACAGGCGCTACAGGGCGCTTCCAGAAGACTGCGACAGCAGCGCCGTGTTAGTGAGCCCAAGCCGGCAGCAACAAAATCGTTCGACCTCGCCTAGCCAGCTCCTCTTTTCCCCATGCACACATTCTACCAACTTGGCCTCCAGCAACAGCTTTTGCAAACCACTCCTGATACATCTGGTAAGTTCCATCGACTCTGTCGTCGTGCGCGATCATGCATTTGCCCTGAATTTGGCCTCCCAATACGCCCCCGTCCCTTGGATTCGCACTTCATCCCACCCCCGTCCTGGCTTTGCCCGGCGCCTTCGTTCACAGCAGCTTTTTCTCCCCCCAATCCGTCCCGACTGAGGGCTTCGCGGTCTTCATCAACTCTTGTCTGCAGCCTTGTTCCAAGTCCATCGCAGGCGTCCGTGGCTAACCTCGCTTGATCGTCTCTCAGATCTCCTCCAGAGCGCCGCCGCTCTCGCCAGTCCTCGTCGCCGCCGAATCCGCCGCCGCGCCAGCCAGGAGCTGACCAAGAAGCAGGCGCTTACCGCATAGCCTGGATGGTGATGAACTTTTGACATTGCCTCATCATTCATCGTCATCTAGAAGCGGAAGAGCCCATATCGAGTCCTGGCTATCGGCCGGTGATGAAATTTCCCGTCCTCCTTCCAAGCGATTCTCTTGCCTGAAGCTGCTGGCTCTGTCCGACCAAGGCAAAATCCGCACCCACGTCCCCAGCCCAACTCTCTCCACGGGACTTTGATCGCCATCCCCTCCTCTTCCATCCGATTCGACATTACACAAGTCCATCAAAAAGAAGGACGAAACATAAAAACATGAATTCCTTATCCCCCATAAACACTTCTGGCGGCATGTCGGCGGCGTCCTCAAACGGCGGCAGTGTCTCGCCTCGTCAGGCGCCGAGCCCCAAGAACGTCGCATTTGAGCTGCTATTTCTTGAATCGCCTCAATACCGTGCGCGCTTGCCCATGCGAGTCCAGATTTATCCTCATGATACCACGGACTCGATTGTTACAACCGTCAAGAACTTTTACGGCTTGTACTCGGGTCCTCCCGGATCAAAAGGCGTCAGCTTCGAGGACGAGCTTGGCAACACCCTGATTGCGCGATATGAAAATTTCCGCAACAACATGATTGTCTACGTTCGAGTCATCGAAGAGGCTCCCGTCGGCGCCCTAGAATCACATCACTACCGCGGCCTTCACATGGGCGCTGATTCTTATTACGGGGGTGACGGCTACGCCATCTCTCAGCGCTACGGGCCCGAGATGGCCCGGTCCTATTCAACATCACCACGCAGGCGAAGTCCCTCGCCGCGGGGACGCAGAAGCGACTCCTCCAGCACCAATGGCAAAAAGGGTCGCTCTCGCTCTACCAAGAGCCGCAGCCTCCATAACCACGCCGATGCCTACGCCGAGAGCATGAATGGCTACAGCAGCGGTGATGGCGCCCCGAGCACCGCTTCCGCCCGAGCAAAAGAGCAGCTCGGAACCACCGACATTAGTGTTGAAAACATTGTCGAAGGTGGCCGGCGGAAGAGGGCCAAGTTTGAGAGCTCTGTAAGCCTGGCGCATCATCAATACAAACATTTGTTCGCGATTTTGCTAACCCTTTTCTTCTTCTTTTCAGGAACTGCCTCTATTCGCACCGCCTCAGATGCCGGCCGCTACTTCGAACCCATCCGTCTCTCCGGCCAGACGTATCGAACATCACAGACCGTCTCTGTCCTATGTCCAGACTGGCCAAAACCCTTTTATAAACCCACGACCGCTGCACTCTCCGCAGAGCTATGGTAGCGGGCATGGGTTGAGCATGTACTCGACCCCTGTCTCCAGCGACCGTCGCGGTCGGGGCAGCATCTCGTACGGCAGCCATAGCATGACCCATGGCATGGGCATCCTCCCAACTCCCGACCCCACCGTCGGAAGCTGCATGTCGGAGGAAGACAAGGATGTCGCCATTCAGCTCATGCGGCTCGGTGAGATGTCCAACATTTCCCATGGCCGTACGTCTGCATCAACTTTGGAGGACGCTTTTAGCGGTCGAGCCGACGGCGTATCGTCTACTGGCGCAACTAGCGACAGCGACAGTGACAGCGACGCCGGGCTCCCGCCATCTCGTCGCCAAAAGTTGGATCTGTCTGGCGTGTCCAAGCAGATTTACCAGACCACCGAATCGCACTTCATGCCGCCCATTGACGGCGCCGAGGCTAGCGGTGATGATGCCGACTATGAGGATGGCCTAGACGTCAAGCCGGCCCAGAGTAGGTCGGTGAAGAGCAAGCCTGCTCCCATCGCCGTGCCCAAGCCAGTCTCTTCCAAGATCAAGGCTCCCCGCGCTTCCAATGGCAGCAAGACAAAGAAGCCGCCCATTGTGCCCAATGGCCCAATCTCCCCCGCGGCCTCCACCACACATTCCAGGAAGCAATCAGTGGTGTCCATCGGACATGTCCCGCAAGCCGGAGAAGACGAGCAGCCTGATCTCTCTACCAAGCCGCGCTGCCAGCGGTGCAGGAAGAGCAAGAAGGGCTGCGATCGACAACGGCCTTGCGGTCGCTGCCGCGATGCCGGCCTTTCAGCAGATCAGTGCATCAGCGAAGACGAGGGCAACGGCCGAAAGGGTCGCTATGGTCGCCACATGGGAGTGCCGCTAAAGAAGGAAGAACTCATCATCGCATCGCATCCGGCTTTGCTGCCCGCGGCACCCATCGCTGCCAACACCATGACTGCCGACAAGGCCAAGAAGCGTAAGCGGTAGAGAACAAATTTGCTCGTGTGCTTTTTTGTTTTCCCGCGCGCCAGGCTCTGTACGATGTGTGTCGGTTTGGAAGCAAGAAAGAAAAGGAGGTTCTTTTTTCTTTTCCTCTCCCTGATTCTCAGCTCAGGGTCGCTCGGGGTATTACAGTCCCTACAATGTTTATTTTCTCATGACCGTCCTGCAGTCTCTGCATTGAACGCTTGAGATACAAAAGAGCAACAAGGTGGTCGGTGGCTATAGCCTTTGGAAGCTGTCTGTGATTTTTCTTTTCTGGCGCAATCTTCATTTCCTCACTTGATGCTATTATGAAGATGTAATCATGACGGCCAACGCGAGGCCATTACACTCCTTCAATGGCGTTTGGGATGTGTATCAGGTGTCATTTATCTGTTTTCGGCTTATTTCTTCATTTTCTCCTCTTCTTCATCATCGTTTCTGTTTCTGCTCTCTTCCTTTCGCATATGCGTTTTCAATTGCGTCATCACCAAGCTGCACAGCGAAGCCAGCTACATCAGCAAATAACAGAAGGGCACACACACGCACAGCTGCACCATCTCTGCAACTTGTGCGCAAATCACATCAAGGGAGGAAACCCATTGATCAGGAACGAGGGGGTTATCACCAAAAAAGGCGGCCGTGGCGAGCTTTGGAAAAATGTCTTGCCAACGAAGGTTGGGACGAGAAGCGGGGAGGAGCATGTCCGATATTTTCTTATCTCTTTTCCTCCTGTTTTTTCTTCTTTTTTCTATTTTCCTCTATTATTTCCTTTCGCATCCTATGTCTAAAGTAAAGAAGGATTGGTCGGGTATGGTGGCACAAAAAAAACAACGCCGGTTGGAGCGCTCGTCTTTGGTGTGATTACAACTGTCTAGTTTCTTGACAGGGGACGGGCGGCAGGGAAGGAGGTGCTCTTTTTTTTTTCCTCTGCTGTTTTTCTGTTATCTTTTTCATTTTCCTCCGTTTTCAAAGTTTCCTATCTGTTGCGCCGAATTTTCAGCGATTCGTGGTCGGTAGTTTGCGGGTTTTTTCTATCTTTGACAGTTTTTTCCTTGAGATTCTGGTACAGCTCGTTCCTGTTTTCTGGAAGGAGGGAGGGGCTTGCCTGGGAGGAACAAGTGGCATAGCGCAGAGAAAGGGAGCGCAATTGCGCTTCGAATATACGGGAACATGTTTTTATAAAAAAGAAGTCGTTTTACATTAGCTGATGCGCCTGACTGTTTTTGCGATGAGTGATGAGTGATGGGTTAATGAGCAAAGGACATGTTTTGGCCCGTTTCAGGCGATCCCGAGCCGCTAGGGCGTTTCGCCCGATGTTAGCTTGAGCGCAACGTCGCAAGGATGGGACGCACCAGGCGCTTCGAGCCCGCCCTGCAGCCGCGCAGCGCCAATCGCTCACCGAGCACGACGGCGATATCCAATCCAAGCTGATTGCCACCAGAGGAGCATCTCTACCAGCGATCTCTTGAAAAAACATCTCGCGGCAAAGGTGCAAGTGTCGTCAAACTTGGCTCTCCCGACCATGCCCCATGCAGGCTAGCGCCGTTACGGGCCGGCAGAAGCCGGCGCAAGGGGATCCTTTTGGGATCCAGGGGTTCAATAGCCGATTGGTCCGGGTGGATGCGGGGTCATGTGACTTTGCACGAGGACAGAGGAAAGACAACGATAAGGAGAAGGATTTTGTGTGTGCGATTTTCCAGCTTGGGGTCTGTTTACGTCATTGAGTTACCCCGCGGATTGGAGGGGCTGCTTCGGCAGAATTCTGGAGAAATGAGAAGACGCAAAAACAAAATGAAGCTGAAAAATGTATACAGAATGCATGATTCCTGTGTCGCATAAGTAAGTCGATTTTGTACTGGTGGAAAAACAAAAGGTGAGAGGCCAGCTGGATAGTGTATTAATGAGTTGCATTCATTTCGCCAACCGTCGAGGTCTAGTTCGGACGTGAAACTCCGCCAGCGAGCGGTAGCGCTTTGTTTTTTTCCTCCCAGGCACCGTTCGGGAAGCGCACCGCACTGACGGATAATGTTCTGCAGCGAGAAAACAACGAAAAATAAGAGGGCGCGCAACCTCGATTGAGCGAATGAGAAGCAAGGAAAAGGAAAAGAAAAAATTGGGAATCAAATAGAATAGCTTCCCGCTTTATTTTTTTCTTCTTCTAGTATTTCTTCTCCCGAGCTTCGTCAAGTGGGCTGGAATATTCCTTTTTTTCCCACAATTTTTTACGTACACATTACCTTACGGGAAGCGGTGAGAAAATTGGGGGCCTGAGGCAAAGCGATAACCGCAACGGAAACAAAGAAAAAGAAACTTGCAGAAAATTATTCCCAAGTCGCCGATTTCTGGTTCGGCCTGATGTGGGCCCGGGGAAGCCGGACATCGGAGCGGGGGGGAGGGGCTGGGGCTGGGGCTGGGGCTGGATAAGAGAAACGAGAAAAAGGTTCCCCCAAGGCCCAAGTTACCCTGTATTAGGACGCAAGTACGATGTAAATGCTTGGGGAAAGCAGGATTTCTTATGGGCATGTGGTTTCTTTTTGTGGGTTTTGTTTCGGGTGTTTGTTTACGCGGGAATATTGAGCTCCGTCGGCACGTTATTACTGCTTTTGGCAACTTGAAGGATTCCGTGTTAAGAAGAGCTATGACAGCTTATCGGTTGTCTATCGGCCGTATGTCAATTGTCAAGATGAAAGACAAATCTCGCCCCCAAGAGATACGCCCTTCCGACCTCCCTTAACGAAACATGTCACATGCTCTTTGAATTACAAAAAGAAAGGATGAAAAAATTGAAAAGAAACAGAGCCAATTGGCCTGATCAAGCCCACAAAATCACCAACCCCTTACATGAAAAAACACAATGGCCCAGCTGATTCCGTGCAGCCGGGCTCGGTGAAAGATGCTCCGGTTCTAGCTGCCGATTCGGCTTCTAACGCGATCCACTCTGGAGCCCCCCCTCTCTCTACTTACATGTACATTTTGCTTTAGGGCGCGCGCGTGCACCATCATGCTTCGCTCACTCGGCAGATAATACCACTATGTAACTTCGTACTTTTTCTCTCTTTGTTTTTTAAACTGGGCTTGGGTTTGTTGGTTCCCTTTTTTTTCTACTGCGCCGCTGATGAGTCTATTGATAATATCACAGCGCCCTGCACCAGGGGGGCGATATCGGGGCGTCATCCCCGAAGAACGGAACGGCGTTAGGGGGATGTCCTTGCAATTGAACTTTTACTTGATGGAAAAGTAATAGAAGCTGATAAGAGAGAACCGATGCAAGGCGTTTCGGCGGGGAGTATATAAATGTCTTCCCCGTACGAGGCAGAGCTAACGTTGAAAGAGGGCTTGTTCTTGTTCGGTGGGAGCTTTTCGCTTGATGAAAAAGAGTGGCATGGCTTTCGAGCTTCTACAGCTTTGTTCTTGTTGTTTGATGTGCTATAGGAAAGATTGATTTTTATTATTACTACTTTTTGTTTTATTTTAATTGTCGACTAATACGATACCCCCTCTATCTATATACCTTCTTCTCCTTTCGTTAATATTGATCATGACGCTACGAGATGATGAGAAAGATGCCTCCTCCCATGGACCTGTTGCCGTCCAGGAGACCAGTGTCCTCGGCAACACCACTTCCAACAATGACAACTCGTCACCAATTGTCATAAACACCGCTCATGACGTCGAGCTGGCCGAAGAAGAGAAAGATTACGGACCTCCCCCAGACGGCGGTCTCCAAGCGTGGCTCCAGGTCCTCGCAACACACCTCATCAACGCCATGACCTGGGGCTACGCTGCCTCCTTCGGCGTCTACCAGCTGTACTACGTCGAGACGCTCGGCCTCCCAGCATCCCAAGTCTCGTGGATTGGCTCCGTGCAAATCTTCTTCACCTATGTCATCTGCGCCGTGTCCGGCCGCCTCGCCGACGCGGGCTACACGCGCGAGACGGTCGCGGTAGGCACCTTCATGGCCGTCTTCGGCACCTTCATGACCAGCCTGGCGACGACGTACTGGCAAATCTTCCTCGCCCAGGGCGTGTGCATCGGCTTCGGCCTGGGCGTGGCCTTCATGCCCGCCATCTCCGTGCTGAGCTCCTACTTCGACAAGAACAGGGCCTTTGCGCTGGCCGTCTCGGCGGTCGGCACCTCGGTAGGCAGCGTGACGTTCCCCACGACGATCCAGTATTTGACGCCCAAGATTGGGTTTCCCTGGGCGGTGCGCTGCGCGGGCTTCCTGGCGCTGGCCATGGCCGTGACTGCAAACATCCTGCTCAAGCCAAGATTGCCGCCGCGCAAGACGGGGCCTTTGTTTGAGATTGGCGCTTTTTCGGAGCTGCCGTACCTCTTGTTCTCCATGGCTGCGTTTGTATACTTTTATGCTCTCTACTTTGTCTTCTTCTATGTACGTAAGCGCAGTATCATGATGCGTGTGTTCCTTTTTGTCTTGGTTTTCTTTCGTCGTCGCTTCCGTGAAGTGGAAATCGTGACTTGCTGCAAAAAGAATAAAAAACCACCAAAAATGTCGTCGTTAACCCCTTTCCTAGATTAACAGTTACGCCCGTAACGTCATTGGCTTCTCCAACGTTGACTCCATCAATCTCCTCATCATCACGAATGCCATGGGCATTCCCGCGCGGCCGATTGTAGGATTCCTCGCGGACAGATACACCGGCCCCATCAATCTCTTCGTCACGGCCACCTTTGTGGTAAGCATAATGCTGTACTCCTGGATCGGAGTCACAACCCGGACGGGCATGTATGTCTTTAGCGTTGTCTACGGCTTATCTATCGGGGCCAACCAGGGCACGTTTGTCGCGTCCCTGACGAGCTTAACCAAAGACCCGCAGAAGATGGGCATTCGTTTTGGCATGGTAGAAACGCTGTGTTCGCTGGCGACGGTGGCTGGAGCTCCAACCGCAGGTGCCATCATCGACCACAACAATGGCGACTTTTTCTGGGCACAGATATGGGGAGGAACTGTCATGGCTGCAGCAGCGGTCATCTTTGTAGCATGTCGCATATCTGTGACCGGATGGAGATTCAAAGTCAAGGTTTAGGCGGCTAGTAAGTCAGCTGCCGGTAGCATTGGTTCGATCGGAAACGGGGCGAAAAGGGGAGGGGGGGATCGGGTAGAATGGCGGGGAAAGGATGTTAAAAAAGAGGGAGGATATTCACAATGACGAGTGACGAAAATGTATATATGCCGATATCGGAACATGGTTCACCAAGGAAGCATGTTTTCAGGTAGTAATAATGACGAGATTTATCAATATGTACTAGTCTTTATTCGCTGGGTATTGGATGATGCTCAGCGTTGCTGCAGCTCTGCTACGGCTCGGGCTGCCAGAGTCGCAACCTGCGAGCCGTCTTCCCAGATGTTGTCATGCTCAAGGTGGAGGTTTCTGAAGACAAGCGGCGTGATGCCGTCCTTGATGAGCTTTGCCTCCATGATATCGAGCTCAGGCATGTCAATGGCAGTGTCCTCTGTAGATGCTGCCAAGATGAATAGACGAGGGAACTCGGGGCACAGGGTTTTGAAGCTGCCGGGAAACTTTGCGGGAGATGCTGCGTCCCAAGCTAGCCTGTCTGGACCAAAGGCATCGATCACGAATGTCTCGTAAAAAGTATCGTGCCTGTCTACAATACCTCTCAAGTGGTGGATGCCAGCTATGCTGATGAGGGCTGCTGGAAAAGGCGCGACTGGACCCCAGCTATCGGATATGCCGCTGTTCATAATGACCTGGTGAACCAAGGTGCCGCCGGCTGAGTGGCCGATGAGCACGTAGTCGTTGCCAATGCCATATTCAGCATTCAGGAACCTCAGCGCAGCCAGGACATCTTGGACATGATGCGGATGCTGAGCCTGACGAAACTCATTTGCCGGCGTCGAAGTAGGATCCTGGGGGAATCGCGGATGCGGAGACAAGCGGTAGTCGAGGCTGGCAAAGCCGCGAACCGCAGATTTCGGCAGATCATCCAATGCCAGCATATGCTTGATGGACGGTACAAAGTCATTGATATTGTTTCTGGGGTCTCGCCACCCGCCTCCATGGACAAAGCTGTCACGGATAGAGTTAGGCTCCGAGTCTGTTCCACAGCGGGAGTAACGTCAGCGCAAACGTACATTATCCAATAGGCTGGCGTTGAAGGTGCCGTTTCTGGCTCTTCAAACTGCCAGACACCGACTTGCTGGAGCTGGTGCTGCCCATATTGGTGACTGGCATACTTGAGGCCGGGGATGTCTGGAGAAGACGCCATCGTGACTCGTCGCTGGGGATGTTGAAGGGTCCAATTCCACTGGCTGGTTGGTTGCGCAAATTGGAGAGGGAGGCGGGGTGCAGATACGGGGTTACAGAATATTAGGGAATGGATAGAATTGAGGCCTTTTTTTGCTGTTATTTTCCCTTTTGTAATTCCTTGTTTTTGTATTTGTCTGGTCTCAGCATATAGCGTCAGATTGGTGGCCAAAGCGTCGATATCATGAAAAGACCAGGAGTAAGGAGATCAATGTCAAGAGGCGGCTTCGGGTAGAATGCCGTGCCGTCTTCATCTCTCGATATAATGAGAGACATTTCCACGGGCCGGCGAATTAATGAAAAATACGGGGTAGCGAGTCGCTAGAGGTCTTCGAGAAGGAGGCTAGCGGTGGCTACAGGCGGCAAAGTACCTGTACTTGCAGGGCGGTTCCTGGTCGTCGTACCGGTACCTGTGCCTGTATTTTGTCGATATTTCACAGCGCACAACCGCCCATTATTGCCATCCAATTCAAATCAATCCATTGATAGCCCCGAACTAGTCCTGCGGCAGCTGACCGAGCGTCAAGTCGAGGCCCACCTGCAGCAAATGCTTGGCAATACAGTCTAATCGCAAGCGGGAATCAATAACATAAGCCATTGAATCCATCTTGATGCGGGTGATTCGGCAGAGTGCGAGAGGGGAAAGAGTGCAGCAGAGTAAAATGAAGAATCAGGGATAGGGGCGGCTGTGCGGCTCCGTTGCATGGTACCGTACCTTGCTGTACATGTACTCGGGACAAGTACCGGATTTGATCTGAGAGATACCCTCATTGAGAACACATCAATTGTCCACTCTCAAAGTGACAGAGCGGCTGAAAGGCCGTCAATTCTTGCCATGCGTTTCCCCTCGCGTGGCGGCTGTCTTTCAGCTACACACTCTCGCACCATCGCACTGTTGGCTCGAATGAGCACAAGGTGGCGGCGAGCCGGACGAAACAAACGGGGGAAGAAACAAGAGGCTTGACTCAGCCATGAAATAGTTTTTACAAATTAGCTCGAGGCTAAGCTTTTTGCGACAGTGTCCGCCACCCGATTCTCACTGTGTCCGTGTCGATACCTGCTGAACTTGGCAGTAAAACGCCAGCAGCTAAAAATATGACAAGACAGCCCATCCATGTCATCATATCTCATTGTGCTTCTTCACATCCCCGCTGTCGAATTGGTCTCGATGAATTAGTTGTCAATGCGACCAAGTCTTGTTTATTTGTCTACGTTCTCCAGTCATTCTTGGTCCGAAGCGGTGCGATCCGCTGCAATACGCTCCGTCGGTGAGGTTGCTGCTGACTCACCAGGATATATGAAGATCTTGCTGCTTCGATCAGGTTGCGCAAGTGTAACAAAAGGACCAGGTATACTGAGCCAAGATCCATGGAGAGGGAAGTAACTGCGTCATGCAACTACATCCGTCATCAAAAGTGAGGCTCACAGCCCGCACTTGACGCAGATCAGTGAATGGATGGGATTCCATTGTAAGACCAGATGAAACAAGACACGGCTTGTCTCAGTCTTGGCCCCAACCCACCCTCACGGTTGGGTTTGTCTTACTGGATTGCATGTAACAGCCTTCCAAAAACTCTATATCAGCTTAACCAACGCCAAAAGCGGGAGACAAAAATGTCAATTGCCGGCAGTGCCAAGGCATTGGCTACCAAGAATAAGCATGTTGCTGAGATAATCCCAAAGCCAATTCTCAAGTTGTTCTAAATTTAATACGAGGCATCTAGACCTCGCCGGAGTCTTGATGTTGTCGCCGCGGGGATAACGCAATCCCCCCCTCACAATGCAACTGTACGATAGAGATCGTGTGCTCCATTTCCATTTGTCTTCACTTGTGCCAGGATTCATCATGTACGAGTTGGCTGTCTGTGACGAAGACTGCAGTAGCACGAGACCTTGTGCACCCGCCGTCTGACGAGCTTAGCAGTAAATAGACTCATCCCGAACATGCAGCTTCAATACGAACCACACCATTGCCAGCCTCCAACATCTGGATTGTCTGGATTGTCCCTCTGCATTTCCTCTTGTAGACTAACTCATCATCGTCGGATCCCCCTCTTTCTGGCAATGCATTGACACTGAAAATGGGATCATGGCGCACACGGTGTGCTTGTACCCGGTACTTGATGCATGCGACCTATTCGGGACAGTGCGAGATGTTTTAGCGGTCGAAATAAGGGGTTGCCGACCCCCAATTGCAGCAGGTGCCTAAAGTACCACTACCTGTTCAATAGTGCCTAGACGCAGCTAGCACCAGGTCACCGAGACATAAAAAGGCACAGCGCAATAAATCTCGGGAAGTCATTGGCGTGGCTTGGCGGGCTCGCGTGGGGCATCTCCCTCTGGCGGTATTGCAGGCACGCGACACTGACTAGAAAGTACCGGTACAGGGACTGTACGGAGCACGGAGCGACTCGACTCGACTCGGGCGAGTAAAATCGAGCAGAACTTTTGTTTGCCCAACTGCCACTCCCGCTTCTGCTTGTAAATCTCATCGTCCGGTCTTTGCGGTCTCTGCTTTTAGTTTGTGCGCACGCGATCACTGTCTCTCGCTGCCCTTGGCACTAGTTTCTTCCCTTCGTTTTCTCTTTTCCTTTCTCATTATTCATTTATTTTTGCGTTGCTTGGCAGCGTTGCTCTGATACCGAGGCGGAGACAGTGTCGCGATCCCGTCGCCAAGGGGGAAAGCACCAAACGAAGCTGGAGAAAGAGAGCACACGATAGACCCTCTTCTACCGCTTCAACAGCGGCGCGTTGGATATGAGAAGCGTCACTTGGTGCTAGCATCGTGAGCCTCTCGTTTTTGCCTTCGGTCCTCTCTGCCCTTTTTCTTATTTCGACCTCGGCTGCGGCCTCGACTTCGACCTCAACTCTCATCGAACGACCCCAACTCCGACTCGACTCGATTCTTCTTTCTCTTCAGCCTTTTCGCGATGGAGTCGACGCGCCGCTTTGCCAGCGGCATGGCGTCTGGCATCCGCTTCTCCAGTCCGACGCGGAGACAGTTCCATTCCGCTGCCTCGACCGTTACCCGCGTTTCGGCACCTGTCCTGCGGGTTCTGTCTGCCTTTGCGGCTCGATTCGTTTCCCGAGAGTTCCTCTTTGCCATATGCGTCGTCGCCATCATCAGCAGCAAGCTGGTCCACATATACGCCCATCTCACGGCGCTTGCCTTCTCCTCCATATCACATTGGGGCCTCACATTCTTCACACAAGATAGCATCTTCTTAATAATAATACGGCTGTTGCTCGATACGGATATCTACCCATGGCGGTGGCTGCGCATCATTCTCACAACGCTGGCCTCGCTTATCGTCATGGCTGTGCTGCTCCTGGCGGCTGTCAACAACTCATTCTTTGTCGTTGCAGGCTCTGAACCGCATTGGCGCAATGCTGGCTTGGCTAGCAACGCCTCTTCTTGGAAACTGGCAGTCACTGGACTGTTTACGTGCCTGATTGTGTTGGCCATCATTCTGGGCATCAGCTGGGTGACTCAGGACATTTTCTACTACCTGGCTGGCCTTGTCGTGGACCTGCTCAAGTGGCCCTTTACCTTCGTATACAACCTGATCCCCTACCGCGTACGCCCCGCGGTAAATGTCGGATATGCTCACATCCCGCAGCAAGATGTCGAGGGCGGAGCTGAGCTCATGGGCAAAGAAGACGACGATGTTGACACCAGCGGTACTTCCAGCGGCTCCAGCGGCTCCAGCGTCATCTCTGATAATCGTCGAAAGTCGAAATGGACCACTGCTCTCTATGTTCTCGTCGGCTTCACGCTGTTCCTCCAGATCCTGCTGTATATTGTCCGGCCGAACGAAGGATCTTATGCCTACATGTCGTGGACCTTGCCGCTGATACCCTTTGCGGATTTTGCTCACTCATCGCCCATTCTAGCTACGCTCACTCCCGTCTACGATAACAGCATTGGATGGAACTGGGATAACCGTACCGCACTGGTTGAGCCAATTCGATGGGAGTGGCTACCAAAGGAGCCCCTCGCAGGGTTTGAAGATTGGTACGACCAGGAGCAGACCCATTACCGTGCTTCCCAGGATCCCCTGAAAATATCCAACCTTAAGAACGATCTCCTCCCGGAGCTTCGTGACAGACTAGCAAACATCACTATCAAGAACGTTGTGCTCATCAAGCTCGAAAGCACGAGAAAGGATGCCTTCCCTGTCAAGAAGGATGGCTTGTTCTATCAGCTTGCGGTAGAATCGTTCGAGAACGGTACACTCCCAAAGACGGCCGAGAAGAAGATATCCACGCTCACCCCCACCGCCAACTTTCTGACGGGAGATTACGAGGATGGCTTTGAACACGAGGAAAAGAAGCGACGGGGTGGTCTCAATGCCAACAACTGCCACACGACCGCCAGCTACACCCTCAAGAGTCTGACTGGTACACTCTGCGGACTGTCACCCCTTGTCGCCGATTTCAATGCTGAAGTATCGCATCACATCTACCAACCCTGCTTGACTCATATCTTTGATGCCATGAACCTTGGCCTCGCAAATTCTTCCAAGGACGCCGACAAGAACGACTTTACCACCCACAAGTGGAAGTCTTCCTTTATGATGTCGGTGACAAATGGGTTTGATAAGCAGGATGAGCTCATGGTTCAGCTTGGTTTCCCAGAGAACAACACTGTTTCGAAGGAATACCTCAAGAGTGACGACGCCAAGTTTGGACCGGTGGATGAAGAGGACATCAACTACTACGGAATGCCCGAGTACGTCATCGAAGATTACATCCGCGATGCATTCAAGACGGCCAAGGAGAACAATGAGCGAGTGTTTTTGACGCACTTGACCAGCACCACACACCATCCTTTTGGGCTCCCCGAAGGTGTAGACCATGTGCCCATTACTAGCGAAGACAGCACCAAGCTGGACAACGTATCGAAATACCTCAACGCTATTGGATTCGTTGATGGCTGGCTCCAAAAGATTCTGGATGTTCTGGATGAGGAAGGCGTTGCTGATGAGACGCTGGTTATCTTTGTTGGCGACCACGGCCTCTCGGTCCCGGAAAACGATGGCATTACGCCGTACTACAACGCAAACATTGGCAACTTCCACGTCCCGCTGGTCTTCTCGCACCCCCAGCTACCTGCCATTGACATTGATGATGCAGTTGTTTCATACCAGATTCTGCCTACGATCCTTGATATGCTACTTGAGACCGGCTCGCTCTCTCCATCCCAGACTGGCATTGCAAAAGACATGATTGACAACTACGAAGGACAGTCAATGCTGCGAGAGCTCATCAACTACAACGAAAAGACGCACCAACCCAACTGGCAATTCACCGTCATGAACCCTGGTCGAGCAACTGTTGCTGTTCGTGACTCGCTCGAGCCACACTGGAGGCTCACGGTGCCTATCATCGAGAACACCGAGTGGCGCTTCACCGACTTGGATACAGAGCCCCATGAGGAGAAGCATCTCGTTGCCTTTGAATTTGCCGAGTTTTTGAGCAAAATTGAGCAGGAGAGGTCACCTGAGGCAGCCCAATGGGCCGAGCAAGCTGCGTTTGTCGCACGATGGTGGGTTGAAGAGAACAGTTTGCGCTGGCACTACACCCCATAAGGATGATCCCGCCGACTTTGAACTGCGACTCTGAAGGTGAAATGACTCTTGAAAAAGTCTCACTCCTTTTATTCTTCTTTACACCCTCATGACATATTACCAGATATCGACATCTGTTGCATTGTTTAAACCTTCTTTTTACACCACACATACTTTCTTCTTCTTTTTCTACTTTTTGTTTCATTTACAGGGGCATTGGGGCATTAATATTTTTTGTTTGTTCTCCTTTCATTTTTGTATTCAGTCAGGGTATATAAGGCGTCTCGTACTTATGATTGTGAATTTATGGGTGGACCGTTCAACACATGCCTTTGGAATTTCTTTTTTGGAGGACCGGGTTTGTTGGTCCTACGGTAGACAAAAGAGGATTTGGAGCTGCCGAGTCTTTTTTGGTATGGCGCTGAAGATGTTAGAGAGAGGAGACATGATGGAATGTATATAGTAGATTAAGATTACGTATATAAACTCCTAGGCTCAGCGGACAATACAGAAAGAAGATGAAGACAAGATACACTGATTTTCTGGAGAGGTGGCCTCAGGTAACGTGATATGATGTGATGAACAAGTATACGTGTATCTATAGTAGTGGTGTGCTGTTGATCTGGTGCAATCTGCGGAGTATTGTTAGTCCCATCTCTACTGGATTGTATGCTTAGACTGATCTCCCTCACCCCAGATGATAGCATACCTACATTGCTCCCGTGACGTCTCGTTTGAGTCTTGTGCAACGTGATATCTGCATCTATCTCCATCTGCATGAAGAATCTACGACAATCTCCTCCGTATCACATCACAATCTGCTACTACTACGAAGTGTCACTGTCACCACTACACCAGCGGCATCGTGATGCTCCGTTCCTCAAGCACCCGCCGGGCCGTGAAAAACGTGATTCCGTGCCTTCCATGTCTCAGTTCAGCCCTCGGCTCACACAACAAGAATTTTTATTTCTCCTTGTCCCATTTCCCCTCAAACTGCTACTGCAACGCTTTTTTACCCACTCTCTGTATTACTCCGTGCTACCGATTTTAGCCCGCTGGAGGGACAAGCGTCTGGCTGCCCAGCTTTTTGATGCGGAAATTCTCCGATCGTCAAGCGAGACAGTGATTGTCTGTGATTCTTTGTGATTGCTCTGTGATTGTTCTTTGGGGCATTGGCCAGTCAGATTCTGTGTCGCCGCAGAGGCGCAGATGAGAACGGTCACGAGGAGACAAGAGAAAAGGAACCAAAGACGAGCGATGAGCGATTCACTGCCATATTTGGTATGTGAATGCGCTCATCGTTGTTATCTTGGTAAAATGATTGTCCCAACCTCTCATCTCTGCTTCACTACTCGTGCTTGGAATCTAATGAGCGCGCAAGCTCAGCGGCTTAGAAATCACTCGCTTCGTCCAATTCCGCGCTTCTATTCGCTCGTTTCCGGCACCACCATCTCATGCACCTGGCGCCAGATTCCGACCAACCACAGCCGTTCGTCTAGATGAAGTGCCTAAAGGGAGCCGGGCCCGAAAAGGGTTGCACTTTGCGAGGGACCTTTTGACTCCTGTTGGTTGTTTTTGTGGCTGCCACTTACAGGGGACGACGAGAAATCGAATCATCGCCGTCGCAATAAACCAAAGATCAAACAGCGTGTGGAGAAGCGGTGTCTTGGACCGGAGATATCAAGGCACAAGGTTGCTGTGATGGGCTGCTTGCAATCGGCAAGGGTTTGTTGGACCATTGGACGCCACAACCGGGCTGTGACAATGATAGAACGCACTTGGTGCTGATGAGAGAAGGGAATGACATTCGCGTTGGTCAGCTACTGCGAGTCCTTTTTTCCACGGGATTGCTTCTTTTACCCGGTCAAACACCGGACCGTGTGGCACATCGTTGAGACGCTTGCTGATTCGATGATTGGCATGAAATCTGGCACTTCTCTAACAAGATGGCTGTCTCTCTTGTCCTCTCTCTCTCTCTTTGCGATCGGCAACACTCGCTATCGCTCGGCCCCGTTGTTTCCCCCCTCCCGAAAGCAAGGGTTTTCAACGGTTGGCGATTTGATTCTTCAAGATCCGATAGACGCATGTCTCGCTCGAATGTAACCTTGACAGGGCCCATCCGCTGCGGGTCACATCACTGCACGTCGACTTGAATGGGCCACAGCGCTGCGAGGCCCATGCCGATATCACACTCACATTTGCCTATTACCACCAACGGCGTTTCTATATTGGAATCCTTTCAAGGTGGATGCTGGGCCGTCGTGCCACTCATGTCGCAGGCATGGCGAAAGCGGCCCACTTGGCTCTTGGAAGATGTGTATGAGCAACAGGAAGCCTTGCCCGATACGCGTTTGCTCCAGTTCGCCGACCCGGGTGCATGAAATTCAGCAACTCCGTGTCTGCCAACTAGAGAGTTGGAAGTGGACGATACGGGTATGAGATCCAGCTATCCGTCTGGGATGAGGGCTCCGGTTGTGATATCCCCATCTGGACGGGGCCGTGAGTTTGATATGCCGGTTGTCGATCTGTCTGTGACTCGTCTCGTCGCTCCAGCAAGCTCACGGCGCCCCTAGTTTGTTGCCGGTTGTAGATATAGCACCCGCTGCTTCGTCACTGTCACTAGTTCGACTGTGCTTGTTGCTTCCCTCGTCTCCCCTACCCTTGGCCCTTTTGCTACCCTCGGCTGCACTGCCGCTCTCGCTTTATATCCCTCTACCCCATACCACATGTTATTCTAAAATCTTGTGCCGTCCTAGTGCTCGTAGTTCTTCTACTTCCCTTCCCATACCCTTTTCATTTTGCAGCCGTCGTGTTGCTATGCCCGTCGTCAGCTGTCTTTATCGAAGAAGTTGGGACGTCGGATCGTCATGGCCGATGATCATGTCAACTTGAACGAATACAATGGCGCCCCTATGGTGGGCACGTGTATAGCCTTCCTCAGCTTAACATGGCTGGCCGTGGGGCTGAGGACATACACGAGGGCAGTGGTGATTAAGAGCGTCCAAGAGGATGACTGGCTCATGCTCGTGGCTCAGGTTCGTACAGTTGGCACTGCCAATTCTTGATGTTAGAGGGGTGTAAACTGACATGTCATTACAGGCCATCTTCACACTCTCCTGCGCCTTTGTTTTCGCTGGTGTACAAGATGGAATGGGAAGACATAATGATGCTATTACAGATGATGGCAAAAAAGTCTCGGCTCTTATGGTATGCCTGACTCTAACACTTCACCGGACATGCTCTCTCTGACTCTGTTTTGTAGTGGCAATCATTGGCCACCGTCACGTATGTCATCAACATGATGTTCATCAAGCTGAGCATTGGCATCTTTCTGTTGCGCCTGTCTGCTCGAAAAGTCTACAATTGGATCATAATCGTCAGCCTGGTCATCATCGGCATATGGAGCCTCGTGATTTTCTTTTACGACATCTTTCAGTGCACGCCCGTTCAGAAACAGTGGGATTTTCGGATTCAGGGAGGGAAATGCGCATCGCCCAACGACATCATTGCTGCCGCTTACGCTATCAGCGTTATGACAATTGCATCTGACTGGCTATATGTGAGAGGACCCGTTACCTTGACGACCTATAGAGTTGAACTGAAGCTTACATTTGTTACTTCATCAGGCACTCCTTCCGATACCTATGCTGTGGTCGGTCAAGATGACAAGCCAGGCCAAAGGAACTGTTATCCTCATCCTTGGCCTTGGTATCTTGTATGGAGCCCCCTTCTCATGACGAATAAGTCTCCCCGTTTCGAGATGCTAACTGGATATTGCAAATAGTGCTAGTATTGCCACTCTCATCAGAATCAAGTACTTGAGTTCACTTCAAGACACTAGTGATTTGCTATGTATGTCTCATATCAACTTCCCCCCTTTTATATCCACGATTCTGATGTGTCGTTTGGTATATAGTCTCGGCAACAGACGTAATGATATGGACTATAATTGAACCTGGGGTAGCCATTGTTGCTTCTAGCCTCGCTACAATTCGGCCTCTTTTGCGCGCCTGGAAGATCCGTGGCTTCGAATCAACGGGCCGACGCACGCGCAGCGCCCCCTCTGGCTACGCGAGGCACACCGCCGACGATGGAAACATGGCCACCATTGGCCAAGTCTATGGGCCAAATGATGTTTCTCTAAAACACGTCGAGCCTAGCTACGATATAGCAGCGCCGAATCCTTCCGCAAAGACGACCATTGGCTTGACCTTTGAACAGTCTCATGCTAGTAGAGCGATGGGTACTCGACTAGACACTCAGCAGCATGGGAGCCATGCCAGCGAAGGCAAGGAGTACTCACCGTCGCGCAGTGTCAACACAGAGGCATCGCACGCCACCACTAATTCCTCTGTATTCGACGACATCCACAACCTTGAGGCCCAAAGCCAAGAAAACGAATATTATGAATACAGCTCCGGCAAGAGACGGCACTAAGCCCCCTTGCTCGTCTCCCTTTGGCGTTCTTTCATCATCTTTTTTTTCATCTTTCTCTATCTTCTTTTTTCTTCAACAGATTTGTTGGGTCATGTTTCAGTTACGGACGGGTTCACATTCACACTATTTTAGCCGCATTAGACAGGCCACGACCGCCCCCAAGGCAACATACACGACAGCCTCACTTGGCGGATAAACTCGCAGGGTGGATACAGAAAAAAAAAACATGACATGGGAATGGGCAACCGGGTTCGGCTAACTATATAACGCTATTTGCTTACAAGCTTTGCTTTTATCGTACACCAAAGTACGAGTATGTAGAAACGGGAAATACCTACAGCAGTATTTCGGGAAGAACCAAGAAAAAAAAACACCGCAAGGGGCCTTGGACGGGAAGGGGGAAGGGAATCAACAATGACATGATTTTTTGTTGCTAGGCAGACACACTCTGTGCGCATATACGATTCCTGCGAAGGATTGTTACATGCTGTTTCCGTACCTGCATGCGTGCATGCATATTTCGCTGCCGTTGGGACATGGGTTGGACTACGAAGGAGGGGGGGGGAATGAAACTCGGGATAGTTTCTTTCCTGCTCGTATGTTTGCAATTTTGCACTGAGCCAACATTAATGCTTAAAAAAAAAGCCGCAAAGCTGAACATGAAGATAAAACAAAGATAGATAATGCACGGACAAGAGACTGCAAGATTTGCTGGGTACGCTTCGCACACGCGACTTATTCCCACTGTTGTCTTTTTTTTCTATAATTGGGTGAGTGAGCCGGGCTGTATCAGTCTTAGGTCGTGAAACCATACAGGTTACGACGGCTGGGGGGAAGAGAGAAAGGACCAACCAATCGCCGGCCTTGTCTATTTGCGACGGGGGGGAGGAGAGACGAGAGAGAAGGGGGGCGGGCTTGGAATTCCGTGGTGGACAAAATAACAAGAGGCACGGAGAATGAGGATTGTTGGAACTCGATGCATTGCATCATCTTCTCCATACAACGAGGGGATTCCACCATTGTATCCAAGTAAATGGAGAATAGATGGGTAGCTGAAATTGACATAGGAGAACATGGTGAGCACATTGTGGGAATAGAAAACAAAGCATATTGAAATAACAAAACCGCAATTCGCTATTTGTGCCAAGTAAGTGTGTATAACTGTATGGAGAGATACTCGTATTCTCTCCCAGTCAAAAGAAAATCATCGCTTCATCGGCCCGGTATCGCTGTGTCATTATTTTGTCCACCCTCTTCAAGCAAACCAACATCGAGCCTGTTATCCGCTAGCAGGGGTGCCAATCTCTCCTCAGAAATCGCTTTTCCCATCGACAAACTATTGATTGTTTCCCGCGTTCCTGCGTCTGACTAGTGCGGCCAAGCCCCAGTCCCAGTCCTAGGGCGGTGGTTCACCTGAAGAACAAGTCTGAGGGCGGATTTTCTCTCGGATGGCAGCGTGCATCTAATCAGGAACCAAGAACCAAGAACCAAGCAGCAAGGATTAGCAGAGAGAGCGGGCGCCATCATCTCTAAGTAAGCAAGAATGTGCATTAGCCCTTGATCATGTATTAGTCTGAGGGAGGGGAATATAGCTAGTCGTGAGATGGCTTCGGCGGAACGACGAAATGGCGGTATACGAGTGTCACTCCTCTCAGCTCTGACGTCGACGAATGGACCTGCTTACCTTTTGGCTCAAGTATTTGTTGGAGGTGAAGCCTGAAGCGCATCAGCATCAATACTGTCCTTGCCTGGATGGGTTATAATAGACAAACCGAACACTTTCTACTCCATCTCATCATGGTAACGGGGCATCTCATGATAAATGGGGATGCCGAGAGTTTGGATGCCGAGAATTTGGACGCTGAGGATTTGGAGGCCGAATTGGAAGATGCTGACTAGGAACACGGGGGTCAAGTGTAAACATCAGCACAATGGCCGGATCATTAGCATTCCCATTCGTAGCCACTCTATCCATAGCCTCCTCGTTGGTAGCTTCTTCGTTGGTAGCTTCTTCGTTGGTAGCTTCTTCGTTGGTAGCTTCTTCGTTGGTAGCCTCTTCATGGGCGTCGAGTCTCACTTCACGATTTGCAGCTCGAGCAAACAAATATAAAGGAATCCCCCTTGGCGCCTCGTTCGTAGCCTCTTCGTTCGTAGCCTCTTCATGGGCGTCGAGTCTCACTAAACGATTTGCAGCTCGAGCAAACAAATATAAAGGAATCCCCCTTGGCGCCTCATTCGGAATTAGGCCAGATGGAGGCATCCCGGGTGAATGTGGGACATGTGGAGGAACTCCGAGCGGTTGAAGGCTATATGGATGAGGGCCATATGGATGAGGGCCATATGGATGAGGGCCATATGGATGAGGGCCATATGGATGAGGGCCATATGGATGAGGGCCATATGGTGGAGGCGCAAGTGCATCATGGCCATATGGAGGAGCCGAAGTTGGATGAAGAGCATCTCTGACTGCATCTCTAACTGCCCATCTAATGAACTCTTTGACCTGATCCCAATAGTCATCGTCTTCATCGTCATCGTCATCAGAAATCCGCCTCTCAAGCCGGTCAAGTCGTTGGTTGGTCCTCCATACTCGATTCGCAAGTCGAACCGCGGCGTCGGTCTGATTGGCCATCCTGCGATCGAGCTGCTGAAGCCGTGCGTCAACAGGAGATGGTTCCTCAACGCCATGACTGTTACGCTCAAGCTGCTGAAGCCGTCCGTCCAATGCCTGTAGTCTTTCCGTAACGCCATTTATGCGATTCTCGAGATCCGCAAACCGTCCGTCGAATCTCTGTCTTATGTCGGTGATATCATTACTGTTATTCGGCCGCTTAAGCTGTCCGTTTAATGCCTGTAGTATTCTCGCAACGCCATTCATGCGATTCTCGAGATCTGCAAGCCGTCCATCGAATCTCTGTCTCATGTCGGTGACATTATCGTTGTTATTCGACCGCTGAAGCTGTCTGTGAAACGCCTGTATACTCTCCTCCAACACGGTGTTAGGGCCCCGGAGCCGTTCAAGATACTGGTTCAACATTGCCAGGTGGTCCTCAGGATTTGGAGAATTGGCATCCCCGTGAATTCCAATTGTAGCACTAGCATTAGAGGCGCTCTGCGGAAGGGGAACACGGCCAAGAGATGCGTTAGCAAGCCGCTCAGATTCCTGGATTAGGGCAGCCATTGATGTAAAGCTATTGGTGTGTCGTGGATCTCCTCCCGAGACATTTGTATTGGTTGCGAGATCCGTGTCAGATGAACCCGTGCTCTCAGTATTGATTGCGGTATCCATGTCAGATGAATCCGTGCTCTCAGCCTGGTACTCCTGATATTGCCAGCCAGCGTGATGGCCTGATTGTGAAGTATCTCCCATGATGTTATCAATGTTTGTTGTAGAGAAGAAAGTTGATATTACCAAGAAGAGAAAGATAACAAAGCCAAGTGTCATGTAGAGAGCGAGCGATGGAGATGAAGAATGGATGTAAATATAGTGGCAAGGAAACCAAAACAACCGGAGAAGACAACGCCTGGGGATGGAATGAATATATAAGGGGAGAAAGTACCTAGTATGAGCTGATGAAAGGTACGATCGACTGCATCTGATCGGATCTCACCTGCCTTGCTCTGTATTTTGACTCAAGGGCTGGATATGACCTTCCATTGAACCAGCCTTCCAAGCTTGCCTTGTATAGCAACAGAGTAACCATGAAAGAGCGGAAATACCTGGCCAAAGCGGTGCTCACTTCCGTAATCATTTGCCATAATCATCTGTCGCGATATTGATGTTTCATTATGTTTATTCATTCATTTATTGTTTCATTGATTCATGGCCCCAATGTCGAGCTCCTCAGGCGCGACCTCCCATTCCTCCTCCTCGTTCCATATCGGCGCGAGCACAAAGCGACCCATAATCTTGCCCATGCCGATGCTCTCGCCCGTTGTGACTCCGTTTTGTGGCTTCTCGTCCGACTCCTCGACGATGACGGCCGTCGTGAGGAAGTTCATGCCTGCCGCAGGGCTCATCTCAAGGATGCGGCCTCCCCAGTCCAGCTCCACCTTGCCGGACTTTCTGACGTTGAGCCGGCCGATAAGACCGCCGTTGGAAAGCGCCTGTGACCTGAAACCGTTTCTGCGCTCTTGCTCTTCATCTTCTTCATCTGATTCCTCTTCCTCTTCCTCGCCTTGTTGTGTGAGGTCGACAGGTGTAGCGGTTGATGACACGCTTAAGGGCGTCGCATGCAGGCTAGCAGAGTGTTGCTCCTCTTCTTTGACTTTAATGCGAGGCTGGGGGGCGGCAACCTGCTTTAAGGGAGGTAGTAGCGGAGGGAATTGGAAGAGATATAGTCGACCATCCTTGTTACCAGTCTCGTCTGCCTTCTCTTCTCCGTCTCCGTTGATTGTGATTGCGCCGAGTTCGCTTGCCAGAAGGCTCAAATCCGTGCGAATCATATTCTCCTCAGGATCTTGAGCAATCGGCTTCTTGGCCTTTATTTTGGCCAGAGGCAGCTTGCCTTCGTCTGCAAGCTTGCTGTCAACATCCAGGTCCATTGTGTCATCTGTCGGCTCCTTCTTGACTTTAGCTGCCCTCTTGGCACTCGTATTCCAGTCGCCTTCTTCGGGTTGATCGGCCGGTGGTAATGATCCGGGTGCTTCACCATCGACCCAGAGGCTTTCCTCTTCGTCTAGCGCCTTCTCCGCTGCCTCTAATTCCGCAGTCGTGGCAACAACCACGGGTGCTTCCTTATGTTCTCGTCGGAGTATGCCCATGGGCATGACGCCCCCTGGCCGGGAATGAAGTGCAGCCAACATGGCTTCGTCTTCGCTGTCCAAGTCTTCGTCGTGTGCCATTGTGTGAAGTTTGTCGGCGTTGATTCTCGTTTCTCGGAAGCCTCCCTCGCTGGCGAATCCGAATCCAGACCCAGGCTTGCCTTCGAATTTACCAGTTCTCGCGAAACCACCACCGCCACCACCGCCGCCGCCAGCACCAAACCAACCTCCACCAGATGGACCGCCTATCGAATTCAATCCCATGTTAGCATCATAGACGACGTATAAGCTCATCGACAGCTTCATTCCGACATACCTGGACCTCCCATCCCTGAAGAAAAGGGCCCGCTGGCTCCGCCTACTGGCCGCCCAAAGCCGCCTCCTCTGCTTCCCATGGCATCACCACGACTTCTTTTGCTGCGGAATCGTGACCGGCCTCTGGCGCGCCTCTCATCTGCGGCTCTGTCGCTTGCCTTCTGCTGTTCCTGCTGGGCCAGCGCGTCTCGCTCTGACTCATCTCGTCGAACGTTCTTGGGTCTGAATCTGCTGGTCGAAGCTGCGCCGCGTGCCGCTCGTGCGGATGTAGCGCCTCTCCGGGCTGTTGAGGCTGCTGATTGTGATGAAGCGCCCTGATCGGTGCTTGACTCTGCCAATCCCATGTTTGCTGTTGGCGCTGCATTGCTGGACAGCTGATTTGAATCGTCCGCGCCTTCGGTCTGAGATCTTGACGAGGTGGCGGCACTGCCTCTCCCCACGCCTCTACCGGTAGCTCTGCCACGAACCATGTTGTGTATGTGATGATGAGTCAATCGCGGTCATTGAATTGAGTTGCAGACAATTCGAAGCTTCTGTCTAGAAAATTCAAAGTTTTGGCGGGGCTCTTTTTTTAGTGCTGCAACTGGGCTGGTGGGGGACGAAAGTATGGAATTGATTGATCAGATATTGATGCTAAAAATGCACGATTACATACCGAAGGCCCCTGTATCCGGCCTAACGGGCACTGTACTGAGCTCCACCAGGGCTGAAGCCGCTATTCTTGTTTGTAAGTGAGAATGATGACAAGGTTAACGGGAACAAGAGTTAGAATGATGATGGATCGGTGGCTAGGGCGAAACCATGACTACAAATGTCATTTCTGTGACAAATTTGTGAAATAGACGACGCCTCAATACAGGTGGTCATGGGATCGATTGACGTAGTTCCTTCACATGAGTTGGCTCTTCTGATTCAGGGAGAGAGGCGAATGCATCTGATGATGCTGGGAAACATGTAAGCTGCTCCAAGGTTACTACTAGGTGACAATCAAACATTATGCTTCATACTGGTACACATCTAATGAAATATAGAATACATCAAGGCTCAACACACATGAGAGCTGATTGCCCAAAATACGCGGCTATGCTTCCCTCTCTTGCCAGCATTGTCCCAATCCATGATCGTCCAGCTTCAACAGAAGCAGCCCCAAACTTGACAATGACACATCCTCGAACCTGAGCCGCAGACCAAAGCACGCCCTGCTGCCTCTCCATGTCAATTCTTCGTGATCGCCACTGCTCAAACTCTGGCATTTCCTTCGAGTCTCTCTCTTGATCCTCTTTTGAGCGAAAGTCGCGAGATCCTATCCGTGGAAGAGCAGCGAATTCTCTCATGAAGAAGTCTCCAATGGGTGCCATGACCGGTCCGCGGAGAATAAGTGTGCCCAGTATACTCGTTTTAGGCATTGTGTCTCTCAGTGACAAGCCAATTGGCTGGCTTCCACCTTGGCTCAAGATGATATTGTCCCTGATTAGCAGTCTCTCCTTTTGCGCCGGGTCAGATCCTTGTGTCCAAACTTCGTTGCGCCCTTTCCAGCTCCTGAAGCTCCAATTCTCTCCACGCGCTATCCTTCCTTGTGTCACCCAATCCAAGAGACACAACGATGCCCGATTGGCCAGGTTAAAGACTTGAACCTGCTCATACACGCTGTCTTCAAATGGCTGGACAGGGTCTGGCAATAGGCAGACTGCAGCATCTTCGTCGATTTGGACTTGTAACCTCTGGCTTGTAACAATTTCTGGCGAGGGAGACTTGAATATCTTGGTGTGGCCCTGAGTGACTAGGCTGAGACTCGATCCTTTATGGACACGAATAGTGAGATTGACGCCATCACCACCAACCAGGCCGCCTCCATATGATAGGAGAAAGACCAAAGCGCTTTTCTGGGCCACTGTAGGCGAGGGTGAGATCAATTTCAAAGGATATTGGTAACTGATGGTCTCAAGGCCGCTGCCTCCAGCTGGAAGTAGTCTGACGACGATGCGGCCATCACCAGGGCGAGAAGTTGACTTGGGAAACGGCGATGTCATGATAACCCAATCATTGCTTGTAAGAGATTGAATCGAGATGCTATAGAGGCACGCTCCGGCTCATTGATAAATATATATAAGGCGTAAAGGGTCACGAGTGCTATTGGCACGAGTAAGTATAAGTGTTTTGGCTGCTTATCTTTGCCCGCACTCAAGAGATGGGGGGTTGTGAGAGTTCTGATTAGCGCAATCAACCCCAAGATTTGGCTTCCGTGAGCTTTTCCAAAGGAATGGAATCATCGCCCTTCATGTGATAACGGTTATATAATGAATTGCACTGTGACATCGGCGCATGTAGCCCCGATAAATAGCATATCATCGATTCTATTATGAATCTAATTACCTATTCGCTGGGAAGACGCGAGTTTTATCTCTCAAACAGAGGGAAGCTGTCTGAGCTCTGCTTGTTCGGGCTTAGACTTCCCTCGTCTTTAGTGCCAAATTAGGGCTAGCTTACCGTGATCCCCCAAGCTTTCTCCGCATTTTGACACGTAAAAACATTCTGCCGGGGTTCAGCCGATGCTAAAGTGGGCGGCTCTGCCCACCTCGAAAATCAAATCAAATGGCCCTGCCAGAGCATCGCTGCATGACACAAACGAACGCGACTCGCCGCCAGAACTTTCCCCCTCGCTGCAAATTGCCTGGACCTGCTGCCCCCCGGCCTGGCATTCGAGCATGCGCATGAAGCCATAGAGCCAAAATCCATCCACCGACACTCGACACAATGGACAGCGCCACCGCGTCTCCAGAGCCAGAGTCGCGTCGTCGATCTGGACGCGTCGTCAAAGCTCCCACCAAATACGCGCCCGAACCGACAGCGGCAGCGCCCAAGCGCAAGCGGAACGACGATGAGGCGGAGGACGACGGAGAGATTGAGAACGGCGACGTGGCCTCGGACGAGGACATGAGCGATGCTGCGAGCGACGCCGAGAGCGATCACGACCATCCTGCGCCGAAGCCGCGAAAGGCGCAAACCAGCCGCGCAAAGAAGCCAAGCACCAAGAAGCCCAAGATCAACGGCTCCCGACCCGCTGCAACGGGGGCTATTGCGCGCATTCCTAGTCGACCGAAGAAGACGGTTCGCATCGACCCAGGAGAGAAAGGAACCGGTCTGTTTGGTATGTCTTTATTTCATCTCTACAGCTTGCCCCTCCCTTCCCCCCTCCACATGGGTTTTGACGCTGACATATTTGTTTCGCAGCCGATATCTTCGCATCTGGCGATTCTCCCCAATTTGTTGCCCAACAATGGCTCGAAAAGTACAGGGAGAGCGATGCGGCTGCACTTGGCGATCTCATCAACTGTATCCTGCGGTGCGCGGGTTGCGATCTGGAAGTAACAGTCGATGACATTCGTGATCCGGAGAATATCCCAAACCGACTGTTGGACCTGCAGAGTGTTTACCAAGAGGTGCGTCTATGAGGATCAGTAACGCTCGTTGTAGGAGAAAAAGAGAAATTGCTAATTAGCTATGCAGCAACAAATCGTCGACTACCCCTTGGTTGCCAGAGCCAAGGGCACACGATCATTCCGAGATCTGCTCATTACATTCTTCCAGGCTCTGATCGGTCTGCTACACGAGACCGACGTCATGTACAAGGACGTAGACCTTGTCGACAATCTCCATGCCTGGTTGGCCAGCATGTCTTCTTCGCCGCTACGTCCTTTCCGCCACACGGCAACGACGATTGCTTTGGCTGTACAATCCGGGCTTGTCGAGGTTGCTAGTATCCTCGACAAACGTATTGCCAGCATTGAACAACAGTCGCAGGCTTCGAAGAAGGCCAAAAACAAGGGCAAGGCGGACGAAATCCAACGTAACCTGACCGAGGCAAATAACTATAGAAAGATCTGTAACGATGCTATTCAGTCATTCTTCGACACCGTCTTCGTCCACCGATATCGCGATGTTGACCCAAAGATCCGGGTGGAATGCGTTGATGCTCTCGGAATCTGGATATGGAACCTGCCAACAGTCTTCCTAGAAGCCGGCTACCTACGTTACCTGGGCTGGATGCTGTCTGATACCAATGCCGGAACTAGACAAGAAGTCTTGAAGCATCTCAGCAAATTGTTCAAACGTGATGCACACGGGATGGGCCACTTCATCGACAGATTCCGGCCCCGACTGATTGAGATGGCAACGATCGACGCGGATGTGTCCGTCAGAGTTACTGCCATATCTGCCGTTGACGCGCTGCGAGCGGCTGCCATCCTTGAGCCCAACGAAATCGACGCCATTGGAAGACTCATCTTTGATAGCGAAATCAGGGTGCGCAAAGCGGTTGTCGGCTTCTTCGTTGCCTGCATCGACGACGTAATTGAAGGCAAGATTGAGGAGATTGGTGGCTCGGATGCCCTAGAAGAGCTGGATCTCGCTGAAGAAGACAATTATGAAGCGCCAAGAAGAGACTGGCTTAACTTGAAATGCTTGGCCGAAACCCTCACAATCTATGATGCGCAGGTTGAAGAGTCTCAACAGACAGACGGATCGTCGTTGGATCTTGACGTTGACTTACTGGAAAGCACCATGCCCGACACGAGGATTTCGCTGGCATCTCAAGTGCTCTACGACAGAATCTCAGAAATCAAATCCTGGGAGATTCTGGCCGGCTATCTCCTGTATGACCACACGACAAGTACCAAGTCTAAATCAAGAGCAAAGTCAAAGGGTAACCCTTCAGAAGATGCGTTCAAGAAGGCGGTTGCACCCAGTGCTGAGGAAGAAAAGATTCTCCTTGACGTTCTGAGCTCTGCTATCAAGTCGAGCTTGCTGCAACACGCGGATCATGACAAGAGCAAGAAGCGCGGTCCCCGTACCGAAGCCGCTGAGGCTCAGGAAGAGTTGGCCTTGGAATTGGCCACCAACATCCCAAAATTGCTGAGCAAATATGGTGCAGAGCCTGAGACGGCGGCTATTGTCCTCCGGCTGGAGCGCTACCTCAAACTGGACGCTTTCCAGCAGTTGCGACAAGACTCTAGCATATACGAAAAACTGCTAGATGAAGTTATTACGCAGTTCAACAGACATGACGATAAGAGAGTCTTGGCTGAGGCTGCAGCCGCTTTGTTACATGCTCGGCAATTTGCAGAGCTTGAAGAAATGACAGACGCCAAACTATCCGTTCTCTGGGAGGTGGTCATCAATTCACTTCGAAGCTTTGACACAACATGCGAGCTCTCTGCAAGAGGAAACTTGGAAGAGGCACCGCTTCAGGAGCTGTCGACCATCTTGATGAAGATCAGCAAACTGGCTAGTATCTCAGACTGCGTTGATGTCCTCGAGATTGCTCCCTCAAAGGGCGCCTCGACATCCCCGGCAATTCAGATCCTGATCAACATTGTTCACAGAGGAGAGTACGAGGCTCAAGAAGACGATATTGACAATTTAGAAGACGAAGTAGTCACATTGGCAATTAAGGCCTGCCAGTTCTACTTCATGTGGAAGACGCGCAATCTATCGCAGCAGCTATCTTCTGGCGCCGGCATCGCCGATGAAGAACTTGATAGCCTGTCAGTTCTGCGGCAAACTTACCGGAAGCACCTGATTGTGACATTTTCGTCTCGAGCTTCTGTTGACCAGCTCCGCCTTTTCGCAACTGGTAGTCTTTGCGATCTGCATCTAACTTTTGCAACATTGCGCCCTGCGATTAGCAACTTCCGTCCCTCGAGTTCTGCGTCTAAAACGGGTGGCAATGAAAGGTTCAAAGTATTACTGCAGCAAATAGAGCCCGGCCTCATCTCTGAGCTAACGTCAATATTTGACGGTGCTGAGAAGCAATATGCGAAGAAGGCCAAGAAAGACAGGGTACTCAACGAACCGGCTGAGGATGAGGATCCTGTCGATGACGAAGAGGAGTCTGACGAGGAAGATGAGGACGAAGGCTTGTCGAAAGAGGAACGCCTCGCCGCCGAGCTCAAGGCTGAAAAAGCTCTGTGTGAACTGACAGCCAAATACGTTCTTGCCATCACGGCAAATCTGATCGATCCCAAGGGTAACCACGTCAACAAGCTCAAGCGACGATTACAGCGCAACGAGACCAAGCTGGGCCACAATTTCAAAGAGGTTGTTGCCTATCTCGACGAAGAGAAGATTGCCAAGCGCAACAAGAAGCCCGCCAAGGCGGCTCCGGCAGAAAAGCCGCAGAAGCCTGCCCTGAGCACCGAAACTGTCCACGATGAGGATGAGGATGATATTTTCGAGGATGTTGAGCCGGAGGAGGGCTCCAGAGAGGACCTTCGACGGAGAGGGCTGCTGGATGATCCCATCGAGGATGATGACGATGAGGAAGAGCACGAAGATGCTGATAAGTTAAATAACGACGATGACGATGGTGTTCTTGGAGACTGAATGGATAAAAGAAAGAAAGAAACATACGGGGGAAAACAAAATCAATGAGGGAGGAGTGGGTTTTGATAGAACCCCTCCGTTGTGGATATGATATTTTGTCAGGGTTAAAGGGATTTCTATTTTTCAATGCCAGGGTATCAAAGCTGTTGTGCTTTTTTTGTGTTACGCCAAATATCTCTTCTACCTCCTTTCTATTATTGCGGGATCAATTCTTTTCTTCTTTTCATTGGGGGTTTCTGTTCTTCCCTTCCTGACATGTTTCCGATGAACTTTGATACTTTTGAACAAAATATTTGAGGGGAAACAACAGGTCAAGCGTGGGGGATTTTTCTTTTAGAGAGAGTGGTTGGTTCAAGTCGCGCGACTATTACGATCCGGGTGGCATTTGAATGCAGGCAGATTAACGTCTAAAAAGATATCCGACAAGTCAATAATAGTGTTTTTTCTAGTTTATTTGCATGAACGCCCTTATCCACCAGTTTCCCATAAGCTATCATTCTATTTGCATCGTAAACCACATAAATCAGTCACTGATTGTTGAAGAATTCTACCTGCAGTTGCCAGTGACTCCAAACAGATCCCACAAATCAGGTATATGCAATTCGTGTTCCAAAAAGCCCAAACATTCTCTGCCACCTCATGCCCTCGCCAGCGTCCGCCTTGAGGGGATCTTCCTCGGGGACTTGGACTCCGTACTGGTAAATGCAGCAGGAAAATGGCCTACTACGGATTTGCGACGATCCCGGGCCCTGCTTTTGCGGCATCCTGCCTTCATCATCGGAACTGTGCAGCGGGGGACGATTTACTCCCCTGTTCGTCAGTGCTGCTTGACGTTTACTCTCTTCTTCCAGGATCTTCTTTTCCTCCAGGTCTCCCCATAGTAGGAACAGGCGCTGGCGTAGGGCCTCGAGATTCTTTTGGTCCGAACGCAAATCGGAAGCATCCAAGCTCAAAAGACATTGTGCGGAAGGGTTGTTCACTGCAACCCAGAGAGTTTTCTTCTCCTTTTGGGTTTCCCCATGAGAGCTCGCATCTTCCAGTTCCAAGAAAAACCGCCATTCCCACTCACGCGCCGTCGAACGATCCACTGTTTCTTCTCCTTCCATGTCTGCGTCCGCATCTGACTCTTCATCGGAAAGCATCTCGAATTCCGGATGTTTCCTTTTTTTTAGTTTCTTTGGTTGAGCAAAGTCTTCGAGGTCAGGGGGCGCAAAATTGACAACCCGAACGTTGGCGCGGTACTTCATATTTACAAAAGGAAGCTGCAGCTTGACTTGCTCGCCATTGATATCCGTTTCTACGTATAGGGGATCCAGCATGTCGCCAATGGTACTGATGGCTTTGTTTTCGTTTTCGCATTTCACTAATGATGTCAGCTCTCAATTCATATGCAATACAATGGAGGCGGGGAGAGGGTACCTTTTGAGTATGCAGTTGATGTTGCAGCAGATGTTTCAGTGGACATGCCATTAGACATTACTGTCGACTCTCCTTGGTCTGTGGTCCTCATCTGTGATAATATTGAGATTTCTGCCACCTTAACCGGTTTCTTCGCCTTTTGTTTAGGCTTTTTGTTCCTCCTCGGCTTCTCAGCTTGGGGCGGCTGCATCTCGGCCAAGTCACTCTTCCTCTTCTTGCCAGCCAATCCTGCCTGAAGGAGCATTTCCTTCTCTCGTTCATAGTCGCGTTTACGGCGGACAGCCTCTTTTAAGCGAGGATCAGGATTCTCCGTGTCTGTAATATCCATCTGTGCGATCTGGATCTTCCAATCTGAACGCAAGTAGCCCTCAAGATTGGCGGCGTTGTGGCCATATCTTATGTGAAGATTCCGAAGCATGACCCAAGAGCCTCTAGAGAGTTCCCGTTCTCTGATAAATGAGGTATGGGGCTCGAAGCAAGTGACTTGCATGCTCCGCTTCCCAAAGGGCCCTTTCCACTCACCGCCAGTGCCAGCTCCGTATGGCAGGTTGACTCCATATCCGAAGGGGTCAGGAGCTTGGCCACCATCGTAGCCAAACCCCTTGAATGCGAAATGAAAAAAGCTGTCATTCTCTGTAAAGTCTGATACCCATAGTGTAATTTTGTCGCTGGTATCATATGGCTGCCTGACCAATTGGACTATTACATCGGCAAACGTGCTATCTCGGACATCCTTGAGCTCCTTGAATTTGTCCGAGGCGTTGGCGGATTTTGTCTTCATTTCTTGGAACTCTGCCTCAGACGGAAGACTCTTCTTGTCTATGGAATGGTAGAGAGACGAAACGTATTCATGTACTGTCTGTCCAGGGCTATGAGTCGTTTTTCTTGTCTGCGGGCGTAGCGCTTTCAATGCCCCTTCTGGTGGCCGTGGAATCTGGTTTGCCGAATATAGATACACATCTGTGGTCCAGTGCGTCACGAGTGATAGTGTATCGGAGTGTGATTGTAGCTGATATCTTTCTTAGCATGTAAAATCTACCATCTTTAAAGGAAAGGTCGAGCAACCTTGGCCTGGTAGAGCACTATAACGTCACCAAGGCTAGGATCCGGCATCTCATTTTCCGGCCGGAATATGTTGATGGCGATGGAGTTGGATGAAGCATCTTCAGCAGAGTCATCACATAGACGGATCTCACACTTCCAATCTAGACACAAGGTAGGCACTTAGAACATGACCACTGATGGTGCAGAAAGCAATGCTTACCGCTTCTCCTGGTAGGAACGGGAGTTCTGAAGTCTTTGACGACGCCAATGACATTCAGCAAGTTTCCGACTCCACGCTTACGGTCCAGTATATCCCGAATCGATATGAAGCCGTTGGGCAGTGAGTTCTGCCGCTTGTTGAGAGAGGGAGCCATAGTTGAGCATGGCTTTAATCATGTGATCAAAAAGTCACGCCTGAAGCATCACCGGATACGATTCAACACAGTGCAAATCGGCCACAGGGCCTCAATTGCTGTGGGGAAGCGAATGGCGGATTACGTGACGGGGCAACGCGTTTTACGACGATGATTTCGCGTCTTACAGAATGTGTCAATTATGGAGTTAGAGGGGCCAGATCCCCAAGGCGCGAGAGCACGTGATGAGAAGTGAAGAGAGGGGTACTTGTACTTTGTACAGCATGGAGCTTATTGTGAGGGGTACCAGCCTTGAGCTTAATGTGGAAAGGGTTCAAAGGGTGCTGTGATTGTGATCGAGATGACAACAGGGTGGCCGCAAGGGGGAGTGAATCACTAACGGGTACTGCGTGCAGTACAAAGTCTTTTAGTACCTGCAGGTATTTCACTCGGCAGAGGGACTTTGAGGGAGCATGTAGTGAATCAAGGCTTAACAGAGTGTACTGAGGGGAACTACCGCAACAAGGTGGGGTAAGCAGGTACTGGAGGATACTGTCTGAACAAAGACAAAAGGCAAAGACATGTCACACCCTTAGCTCAGCCATCGAATCTTGATGCCTTAGGCATAACGTCTGAGCGCCAGCGACAGTGAAAGCTTTTAGCGGCTATCCAGCGCTCTAGCAACGGGAACAGGCAGTAAAGCCTGCTAAGCCTGCTGCAGTCAATTCTTGCCGCCCTGCTAAGTTTAGTACCTACCTATCCGATTTTGACTTTGCCCTGCAACCCTCTTGATTTCTCCCCTTCTTCCGCAGCGAACTTTTATCCCCTTCACTACCTACTACCGAATAGCAGGGACGCATCCAATAGCACCTTCAAGGACAGAGATTCTTCGTCGACGGTGCCATCGCTCGCATCCTGAACCGTCCCCGCGCAACCACCAGTAACCCCTGCTCTGCTCTGCCTGCCCGCCTTTCCACCGTTTTCGTCACCAGCAGCAGCGCACATCGCCAGTCAGCACCATGGCGGACCGATATATCCCAGAGCATCGCCGCACCCAGTTCAAGGCCAAGAACACATTCAAGCCCGATGAGCTCCGTCGCCGTCGTGAGGAGCAGCAGGTCGAGATCCGCAAGGCCAAGCGCGAGGAGAACTTAGCAAAGCGACGAGGCATTGGCTCTGGCGACAGCCGTCCTGGCGCTGCTCTCGGCGCCGCCCCCGACAGCGACGATGAGTCGGCTCCTACTGAGTCTCAGGTACGCAAGTTCTAATGATTTCCTTGCTTCACTCCATGCCTATCCATCGCAAAGCCGTCGCAAGACCTTCGCAAGGCGCCCCATCTGCCTTGCAGGTTTTGCTGTGATGCTGTGCTTTTGCTTGTGATGTGGGGGAAATATGACTGGACCCCACCTCTTGGTGGCGGGCATTCTGACCGACTGGCGTGAGAGCTGCGCATGGGCTGTTTTGCAGGCTCGTTGCAGCCGGAAGACAGGATGAGCGCAGTTCCAGTGCACTCGCGGAAATACATATCAAATTTGGAGCTGGTATATGGATCGGCTAACATGACATTGATTAGCTTAACGAGGATCTTCCTCAGATGGTTTCTGGCGTCTTCTCCGACCAGATCGACCTCCAAATCCAGGCCACCACCAAGTTCCGAAAGCTCCTGTCCAAGGAGCGCAACCCTCCCATCGAGGAAGTCATCAAGACTGGCGTCGTTAGCCGCTTCGTCGAGTTCCTGCGATCCCCTCACACTCTTGTGCAGTTCGAAGCCGCCTGGGCTCTGACCAACATCGCCTCTGGTTCTGCCACTCAAACCCAGGTCGTCATCGAGGCTGGCGCTGTTCCCATCTTTGTCGAGCTGCTTGGCAGCCCCGAGCCCGATGTGAGAGAACAGGCCGTTTGGGCTCTTGGTAACATTGCCGGCGACAGCCCTCACTGCCGTGACTATGTCCTCAGCTGCGGAGCTCTCAAGCCTCTGCTTAGCTTGCTCGGAGACAGCCGCAAGCTGAGCATGCTCCGCAACGCAACCTGGACCCTGAGCAACTTTTGCCGTGGCAAGACCCCGCAGCCTGACTGGAATACGGTACGTATTCTTAACTTTATCTTGTTGGATAAAACTCTAACAGTGTCTTCATTTACAGATTGCCCCGGCACTTCCCGTTCTGTCCAAGCTCGTCTACTCTCTTGATGACGAGGTCTTGATCGATGCCTGCTGGGCTATTTCTTATCTCTCTGATGGCTCCAACGACAAGATCCAGGCCGTTATCGAAGCCGGTATCCCCCGCAGACTCGTCGAGCTTCTCCTGCACGCATCCACTTCCGTTCAGACCCCCGCTCTTCGATCCGTTGGTAACATTGTTACTGGCGACGATGTCCAGACCCAGGTCATCATCAACTGTGGCGCTCTCCCATGCCTCCTGTCTCTTCTGAGCTCGACCAAGGATGGCATTCGCAAGGAAGCCTGCTGGACCATTTCCAACATCACTGCCGGTAACTCGTCTCAGATCCAGGCTGTCATCGATGCCAACATTATCCCTCCTTTGATCCACCTCCTGCAGAATGGTGATCTCAAGACCCGCAAGGAGGCCTGTTGGGCCATTAGCAACGCCACATCCGGTGGCCTCCAGAAGCCTGAACAGATCCGGTACCTCGTTGCTCAAGGCTGCATCAAGCCCCTGTGTGACCTCCTTGCCTGCCCTGACAACAAGATCATTCAGGTTGCTCTTGATGGCCTGGAGAACATTCTCAAGATTGGAGATTTGGACAGACAAGCTGCAGGTGACGGTGCCGATTCCATCAACCGCTATGCGCTGTTCATCGAGGAGTGTGGCGGCATGGAGAAGATTCACGACTGCCAGAACAACGCCAACGAAGAAATCTACATGAAGGCCTACAACATCATTGAGAAGTACTTCTCTGACGAGGAGGAGAACGCAGATGAGGGCGCTTCTCAGCCCACTGGCGCTAACGGCACCTTTGGTTTCGGCACCAACGGCGCTGCGCAGTCGGGAGGCTTCAACTTTGCCAACGGCGGTGATTCTATGGACATGTAAGAAGGCGGCGTTACTCTCGTGAGCTTTTAGGTTGATACTTTGATGCGTCAAGCTGAGAGATTCTTCGCCTCCCAAAATTGATTGGCACCCCCAAGACGATAACCATAACCACCTCCCCGCACACCCTTCACATTATTGTCATCAACACGAACAGCAGAATACACTGTGTTACAAACACTGCTGACCAAACCCCCAAAATTCTTGGCAACAACACACACCCCTTTTATCCCTTAATTTGGCTTGACAATCTGTGCGAGGAAGGAAGAAAGAAAGAGAGAAGGAACAGAGTAGCCCGACTGAATAGCAGGCCCTATGGTAGCTTGAAAGCTCCAGCCTGAGGAGAAATATGCTGTGTCTGAGGAGGAGTAGTCGAATTTAGTACGAAGCAGGAAATACTGGGCAAAAATCTCGTGGATACGGGTCTAGATGGCCATGGCCATTGAAGAGCGACCCCCCGATCAACTGCCTGCCTGCCTGTGTTTGGGTCTGGTAGTCTGACGGCATATACCACAGTGACACGGCGGAGAGAAGCCAGTGCTAGTGCATTGCGCTTCTGTCGAGAAAGAAGTTTAAGAAGAAGAGGCTGCTCTTGATGCAACAATCAAGTGTTTGTGCATCTCACGTCTACGCATTTAGCTAGTGAAATAAGACGCAGGTTATCCCATTCTTAATGTGTCTATGATTCTTGATGTTTGATGATGCTGATACAACATGCGATGGTAATGTTGAATGTTGCTGCCATTACTGCGCCGTCAATCAAATATTCACCTTTGTGATGAGAAGCCTCTCAGCCATGTCGAGCATCAAAATCGATATTGTTCCTGAGACAGTATGCGAACTGTAGCGAACAGCCCGATGCCTAAATTGCGGTAGGAGGCCAAAATGTTGGATAAATATTGCAGAAGAAATTAGCAATAGTAAGTAGATATAGAAGATTCAAGTCTCTTCTCTGATTTTTTCTTTCTTTAGGGAGATGGGGATGATGAGGCTTGGAAACAACTGCCCTGATACAAGTTTTGGCGCATGTCTGAACTGTTACGATTCCAGGCTTCCTGCACAGTGCGAAAGATGACGAGCCCGATTTGGACCCATAAAATTTCCATATCGCCGATGCATCTGGCATCACTGAGATGAACCAAAAAAAATCTGAGCTTGTTGGGAGAAAGGAGTAACGCCCAATTTTTATCTAATTTGCTTGATTGCTCGTTTGCGCCATTTGCTTGTCCTCCTTTGCGTGGCTGTAGCGGGACAATCTCGCCGTCTTTGTTTGCCTGGGAATCCAAGAGGCGGACTGATCTTTTCTTGTTCTTGTTTGCGTCACAACCACAGCTCCGTATAGCATGGTAAAGAAGGGCAAGGTGAAGGCCCCCGCGCCTGCACCAAGCCAAACCTCTGCAGCATCCAAGGATGGGAATGGGAGTGGTAAAGGTAAAAAGGGACAGAAAGCAGCGGATGCCGCTCCTGAGGTGTTGCCGCCGGCACCTCCCAAGCCGACGGTGAAGCAGATCATCGGAGGCTCGTCGTGGACGGGCAAACTGCCGGTGAATCTGCTGAGCGAGTATTGCCAGAAGCAGAAATGGGACAAGCCGGTGTATGATACGCGAAAGACAGCCGAGGGCTTCTCTGTCTGGGTGACGCTGAGTGCCAAAGACATCAAGACGCAACAACTCATCACCTTGGAGCCGTTCAAAATCCCTCTGACGCACAAGCATCTGCTCACAAGGGACACGGCATTGGAGGCCAAGCATGCGGCTGCGACGTATGCCCTGTTCAGGGTGTGCAGCATGCAGAACAAGCACACGGTTCTCCCCCCGGATTACAAGTCCCTATGGAAAGATTTCCAAGCGCTCAAGACTCAAGATGTCAAGGACGGAAAAGCTTGGATGTACGAGGCCGATCCCTTCAAGACCCTGCTTGAACGTCAGGATGCCAAGGCTGCTGCGGAGAAGAAGCGCAAGGAGGTTGAACAGGCCAAGGCCAAGGCTAAGGAGCTACCCGGAGCGGCAGGCCTGGTGCTGCTAAGCAACACGGGATCTGTATCCAATGCTATGAAAGGCTGGACGACGGTGCCCAAGGTCGAAATGGGCAGACAGACCAGGATTCAGCTGGAGTCGCTGCTGAGAGACGGCGTGACTTGGAACCCCCATGCTGTGACCATGCCTCCGGCTGAGAAGAAGAGCGTCGTGTCGGAGCTCGGCAAGCTTGGTTTCCGTCAGAGCCACGTAGAGGAAGCTGTGGGATACTGCAAGGACCGTCAAGAAACCCTAGAGTGGCTCTTGATTCACGTTCCCGAAGATGATCTTCCGCGGTGGGCTCTTCCGGAGAAGTACTCGGCTGGCGTGACCATAGGAGCTACAGATCTGAGGAGAGAAGGTATCATTCAGCGTCTTTCGCAGACCGGATACTCTGTGGAGCTATGTACTCGCGTGTTGGATGATCACGGCGGCAATGAAGATGCCGCTGCCGAAACGCTACAGAATATTCTCTTCCCCGCTGCTACGGCAAGCCAAGAGGGTGCCGAAGAATCAGGGGGCGACTTTCTAGACTTTGGGACACCCCAGGAGCAGTGGGATGAGGAGGTGACTACATTGGAGTCCATCTACGGCAATAGCTTCCGCCGAGACGGCGATAGCATCATTCAAATCCGCCTTGATGGAGTAAAAGACGCGCAAAACGGAGACGTGGAAGCCTTTTTACAAGTCCGCAAGGGTTCGAGCTATCCACGACACATCATTCTTGCTATCATTGCTAAGCTGCCCTCATACATCAAGCTCAGTATAGTAAAGCGGATGCTGGCACACATCGAGGAGGATCTCCGAGACGAGCCGACCAAGATATATCTCACCGTAGACTGGGTCCAGCAGAACATCAACGACATCATTGCCCACCCAGGCAAGCTTCTAGACATATCGGCAGTCTCCTCTGCCGCCTCTGAGACGCGACCAGCGAAATCGGTGGCCAAGAGCAAGCGCTCTCGGGGTCCGCCAAGGCCTCTCAAATGGATTGTCGACGCAAAGAGCAAAGAAGAATGGCTTCGTCGGCAGGGAAGCCCGTCACAGAAGGACATGGTCACGAAGCGCCAGGCCCTACCCGCTTGGCAAATGCAGGATGCCATTGTGCAAACGGTGAACAAGAATCACGTCACCATCATCAGTGGTGAGACTGGTTCAGGAAAGTCGACGCAATCCGTTCAGTTTCTCCTGGATGACCTATACGAAAAGGGGCTCGGAGGATGCGCAAACATGATTGTCACCCAGCCACGGCGAATTTCAGCGCTGGGACTGGCTGATAGAGTGGCGGATGAGCGATGCTCACGAGTGGGAGGCGAGGTGGGATATGCCATTCGTGGCGAGTCCCGACAGTCAAGAGATACTAGGATTACCTTTGTCACGACCGGTGTGTTGCTCCGAAGACTTCAGACGTCCGGTGGTCGAGTGGATGATGTCGTGGCATCTCTGGCCGATGTCAGTCACATCATTATCGACGAAGTTCACGAGAGAAGTCTTGACACAGACTTCCTTTTGAATCTGCTTCGTGAAGTCATGATCAAGAAGAAGGACATGTTGAAGCTGATACTCATGTCGGCGACGCTTGATGCCGCGACTTTCAAGAGCTATTTTGAAACCGAGGGGCTGAGCGTCGGAGCCGTCGAGATTTCCGGCCGAACATTCCCCGTTGAAGAGTACTACCTTGATGATGTGGTTCGTATGACAGGCTTCGGAGTTGATGGACCTGACGATGGAAGCTTCATTGGCGACGAGACGATGGGCAAGGTTATTCAAAAACTGGGCCATCGAATCAACTATAGCTTGATTGCCGAAGCCGTCAAGGCGATTGACTACGAGCTATCGTATGAGAAGAAAACGGGAGGTATCCTCATCTTTTTGCCCGGAGTTGGGGAGATTAACCAGGCCTGCAACAATCTCAGGTCCATCAACTCACTCCACGTTCTCCCACTACACGCTTCGCTCGAGACGAAGGAGCAGAAGAGGGTGTTTAGCAGCCCTCCTCCTGGCAAGCGAAAGGTGGTCGTAGCTACAAACGTGGCAGAAACTTCCATCACGATTGACGATATCGTAGTTGTGATTGACAGTGGAAAGGTCAAGGAGACTAGCTTTGACCCACAGAACAACATGAGAAAGTTGGAAGAAACGTGGGCATCGCGAGCGGCATGCAAACAGCGACAGGGCAGAGCCGGTCGTGTGCAAGCAGGTAAATGTTTCAAGCTCTATACTCAAAATCTGGAGCAGAATATGGCGCCCCGACCGGAACCGGAGATTAGACGAGTGCCTCTCGAGCAACTGTGTCTGTCAGTACGAGCCATGGGTATGAAGGATGTAATTCGATTCCTCGGGCGATCTCCCACTCCTCCGGAAATACCGGCAATCGAAGGCGCCATGACACTACTGCGGCGCATGGGGGCTCTGGATGGAGACGAGCTCACTGCCATGGGACAGCAACTGGCCATGCTGCCAGCAGATTTACGATGCGGCAAACTCATGGTATTCGGCGCCATTTTCGGTTGCTTGGACGATTGCATCACCATTGCCGCTATCCTGAGCACCCGGAGTCCGTTCTTTTCACCTCAGGAGAAGAGGGATGAAGCCCGGGAAGCTAGGATGCGCTTCTACACAGGGGATGGTGACCTACTGACCGACCTGGAGGCTTTCAACCAGTGGGATGACATGATGAAGGATCGAGGAACTCCGCAGCGCCAGATCAGAGCCTTTTGCGATGAAAACTTCTTATCCTTCCAGACGTTGACAGATATTTCAAATACGAGGAGCCAGTACTACGATGCTTTGACAGAAATAGGCATGGTTTCTCCTTCTTCTCAAACATCTGGTTCTCGGAACGCTCTGCTCCTACGAGCACTTGTTGCGTCGGCATTCACGCCGCAGATTGCCCGGATTCAATACCCCGACAAGAAGTTTGCGAGCTCGATGTCCGGAGCGGTCGAGCTGGATCCCGAGGCGAGGGCGATCAAATACTTTTGCCAGGAGCCTGGGCGAGTGTTTGTGCACCCCAGCAGCACGCTGTTTGGCAGCCAGGGGTTTTCCGGGAATGCGGCGTACATGTCGTACTTTAGCATGATATCGACCACCAAGATTTTCATCCGGGACCTGACTCGTGAGTTTATCCCTTTTCCTATTACTTTTGAATGGTTTCGAATACTAATTGATTGGTATCAGCTCTGAATGCGTACACGCTGCTCATGTTCTGCGGGCCCATCGAGCTCGATACTCTGGGCCGTGGCCTCTTGGTTGACGGATGGCTCCGGCTACGGGGCTGGGCTCGTCTGGGAGTTTTGGTGGCCAGGTTGAGGGCCATGGTGGACAATCTGATTGCTGACAAGGTGGAGAATCCGGGGTTGGATCTGGCGGGGAACAAGATTATTAAGTTGGTGATTAAGATGATTGAGTTGGACGGGCTGGATGCTTGAAGCGGGTTGCCGAGATATACGAAGCGAGAATACCTAAGACTTGAACATTATCCCCGTCTGTGAGTGCTGGTGATGGACATTTGATGCTCATCTGAATTGAGTTTCATCCAAGCCCCTCAACTGTGAAGAAGAACGATGTGAATTAAAGAAGCAAAATGGAAGCCAATGGCTGGTCTCTATGATGGCATAATGAAGCCATTCCTGGCGATTGGTGGTGGGGCTGCCAATTCAGGCACCAGAAAACCAGGGAGTTCTGTAGGCTACAAGCTGGTACTGTGTCTTAGACATTGCCACTACAAGCCATCACTTCACTCGCTCACTCACCTTCTCCGCGGGCTTCTTTCTGAACCGCCCCGGATCAGAAACTTTTCATTTTCAGCAGGTCAAATTTTTATGTAGGATTTTCTATATTCGTCTTCACGCTCGTCCGTCATTCTCAGTCATGACTCAGGCCGACGCACAGTCAGACTCTGAGGAGGGATTGACGCGGGAAGAGATGCAGCAAGAAGAGGAAGACGAGCCGCCTTCAAAGCGAGCGAAACAAGATGCGTGTAAGTACAGCCTCATTTTACTTCATTTCTCTTTAATTATTCGAGATTCTTTATGTCTGAGTAAGCCAAAAACAAAGAGCTAACATGTAAAGGAAAAGTCGCCAAACTCATGGCTCCCAAACCAAAAACCATCCCCTCCCCAAAACCCCCCAGCTCAAGACCTCACCTCTTCAAGAACCGCATGGCCCTCGGCGCATACATCGCGGCCCCTGAAACATACCCTGCCTCAGTGGTCATCTACTACAACGCAGACTTTGTCGTCATCCACGATAAATTCCCAAAGGCCACCGTCCACACGTTGTTGTTGCCGCGGTCTCCCAAGCATACCCTTCTGCACCCCTTTGAGGCGCTCCAGGACGTCGAGTTTCTGGAAAAGGTCAAGGAAGAGGTAGGGAAGCTGAAGGTGCTCGTGGCGGCGGAGCTGCAGCGCCGGTTGGGCTCGTTTAGTAGGTCTGATGCTGCGAGAGAGGCTGTGCTCAATGGCGATGCGGAGCCAGAAGAGGGACAAGCCAAAACAGCAGCAGAAGGACAGGAGAAGAACGACAAGGGAAAAGAACCGCAGCTGCCGCCGGGAAGGGACTGGATGGCCGACCTCATGTGCGGCGTCCACGCCGTCCCGAGCATGGGCAACTTGCACATCCACGTGCTCTCGCGAGACATGCACTCGCCGGCGATGAAGCACCGCAAGCACTACAACTCCTTCAACACGCCGTTCCTGGTGGACGTGGCCGACTTTCCGCTCGGCGAGGACGACCCTCGCAGGATCCCCAAGGACGAGGGCTACATGAGGCGGGACCTGGTCTGCTGGCGGTGCGGGAAGAACTTTGGAAACAGGTTCAAGGAGCTCAAGGACCACCTGGACAAGGAGTTTGATGAATGGAAGCGGGAGTGAACATATGTGAGAGACACATGACGAGACACGCGGCACATGAAAGACAACGAAGAATTGTACAAATAAGAACATTGCTGATTTTGCCATTACACGTCGCACGTAGCTTCATGGTGCGGGAGATAATGATTACAGGCCTTGCGAGCAGCAGATGGATCAACCCGTCGTTTTCGTGCTGCGCCAGGCTTTTCCTATGCTTTTGTTTCCATCCAGCTGAAGCAAGGGGATCGATTCCTTAATAATACAATCCGGAGCTCCCCAAAAAGAAAAAAGATAACAAAACGCCGCCCCAGTCTTCCCTCACAATGCTGTTGGACATGTTCCCTTCTTCTTGACCAAACGCCTTCGCGGCCAGAAGGGGGAGATGATAAACATGACCAAAACAGTTCCCTCTTGCTTCGTACCAGTACCAGCCCTCTCTCTTTGCCACAGGTTTCAGTCCAAACAAAAGCCGACTCGACTCACTCGCGCCCAAAAGCCTCATTCATCGTCATTGTCATAATCAACCTGGTCCTCCTGTGGCAGAGAAGGCAACATTGCAAACCACAATCAGCCAATAATGTTCTTGAATCGTGAGAACCACGCAGGTGATGTGAATGATGATGAAGGACCGACCTCGTATTCGGGAGACTGCCGCGGCGTCCCATCGCGTGCACCACCAGTCACGTCTACAAAGGAAAATTGGCATTGCGTGAGCTGGTCCGTCTCTTGCTTTTCTTGAAGGAAATTTATGTAGCTTTGTGTTGGCGACGGTTGGACTTACCACCGATACCTGGCTGGTTCTCGGCGGCATCATCTCCGGCTTCAGCCTCAGCATTGGCCTCGGACTCTGCCGTCTGCTCCTGGTTGTCCTCCTGCGCCGGCACAACGTCTGACTTGCGCGGCCTGCCACGTCCACGCGTCTGGCCCGGGGCCAGCGGCGCAGCTGGTTTCTTTGGTTTCATTGCCCTTTCCGCGCCCGCCTTGGACTTGAAGCTGCCCTTGGGCCTTCCGCGAGGGCGGCCAGTGGGCACGTATGGCTTTGCGGGGGACTTTGGGTTTGCGCTCTTGGGGCGGCCTCGGCCGCGACCCGGCGTCTTCTTCACGCCAGCATCTTCGGTGGGCTGACGAGCGATGTCTGCAGCCGCATCGGCAGCCGCTGCCTTGGCGTCGTCTCTGGTGCGCGCCATCGGAGCACTAGAGATATGGGGGGAGGAGTATTTGTCTTTGGTGACAAGGAGAAAAGGGGACACGAGCGAGGGCGGGTTCGCAAATGGTATTCAGGCGGTGGAACTCGGTTGCCACGGGAGAAGTAGGAATTGGTGTTGCGATAGTGTGAGGTGGTTGGTATGATGCGGAAAATAAAAAGAGAAAAAAAAAAAAAAAAAAAAGCAACGGAAATGATGAGATACGCGACTTTGCGCGAGTCGAGACAAGACTAGGTACAGCTGGGGCTAGCTGCGTTGCACGGAGCTGTAGGGATCTGTTTTCTGTGTCCGGGGGAGCTAGAGCTGCTGACGCGTGAAAAGGGCAGCTTTCTGTTGCTTGATTTTGTTGAGACAGATGCGCGGTTGGAGAGGATGACAGAATTATAGAAGTATGTGATAGCTGAATCTGCTGAGGTTGTTGTTTGGCTTATTTTGACAGTAAGTGGCTGGTGTTCCTAGCTTCACAAAGGGAAGATGCCATTAGGTAATCAGCCTCCCCCACACAGTCACTCGCCCCGGACCGTCAACACGGAAGATCCCCGGGCAATTGAAGCTTGAAGCTATCGACGCCATCAGCCACAGTCACAACCAATAAAGCCACAGTCAATAAAACGAAAGCCACAGTCGCACCAAGATGTGGCAAGTACAGCCACCCCTGTCCCTTTACCCCGGCAACCGCCGCCAAACTCAATCACCGGCATGTAAACAAGCAGCATCCAGACAAAGAAAGGCCGACTAATGTAGCACATTCTTCGCCTCCGCCTCCACGATAGCTTCCATAGCATCTTTGAGACATTGCGCACAATGGCTCATGACGAAAGACTTATGCCCTCGTCGCCCTCGCCGGCGCCCGAGGTCCGGTTCATGATGGCCTCGTCGTCGGCCTCGACTCCATCGCTGCGATCGCGAGATGCCGCCGTCATGCCCGTGATTTCGAGGATGGATCGTGGCGGCAACGTCAAGGTTGTCGTCAGAGTGCGCGCCTTTTTACAGCGAGGTAAGCTACGATATTACTAGATTCTCAATGAGATAGGGAACCAGGCGGCCGGGAGATATAAGAGAGAAGCTAACTAAAAGACTGAAATAGAACTCCAACGACGAGCCAGATGCCTTGTGGAAATGGACCCCGTATCCCACATCACCACCCTCAGAGCTCCCGACGAACAAGAAACTTCCGTGGCCTCAAGCCCCTCCAAGTCTCGCAAGCTCACCGACAAGAGCTTCGCCTTTGACAGCTCCTTCTGGAGCCACGACCCCGATGACAAGGACTATGCCAACCAAGAAGACATCTACAATAGCCTCGGCGAGGAGTTTCTCGACCACAACTTCGAGGGCTACCACACGTGCATTTTTGCATATGGCCAGACCGGCTCTGGCAAGAGCTACACCATGATGGGAACGCCCGACAACCCCGGGCTGATTCCTCGAACTTGCGAGGATCTGTTTGAGCGCATAGACGCCGCCCACAATGATGACTCGAGCGTCGCTTACAACGTACGAGTTTCGTATTTCGAGGTCTACAACGAGCACGTCCGAGATCTTTTGGTGCCCGTCGTCCCCAACACACCCCCAAACTATCTCAAGATCCGCGAGTCTCCCACCGAGGGCCCATATGTCAAGGATCTCACCGAGGTGCCTGTACGCAACATTCACGAGATTATGCGATACATCAAGGTGGGAGACGCATCTCGCACCGTGGCAAGCACAAAGATGAACGATACTAGCAGCCGGAGCCACGCCGTCTTCACCATCATGCTGAAGCAGATTCACCACGACATGGAGACGGATGAGACCACGGAACGCAGCTCTCGCATCCGGTTGGTTGATCTGGCGGGCAGTGAGAGGGCAAAGACGACCGAGGCCACGGGGGCACGACTTCGCGAGGGCAGTAACATCAACAAGTCGCTCGCCACCCTTGGCCGGGTCATTGCTGCGCTGGCAGGTCCTAAGCAGCTGCGGTCGGGCAAGAGAAAGGACATAGTACCGTATCGAGATTCGATATTGACGTGGCTGCTCAAGGACTCTCTAGGAGGCAACAGCAAGACGGCCATGATTGCGTGTGTCGCCCCCTCGGACTACGAGGAGACACTCTCGACGCTACGATACGCCGATCAGGCCAAGCGCATCCGCACTCGTGCCAAGGTCAACCAAGACCATATCTCGTCTGCAGAGCGTGACGCCCAGATCGCCACAATGGCACAGGAGATTCGGATGCTGCAGATATCGGTTTCGGACTCTCGCGAGCGCGAGAAGAATGCTCAAGAGGCAGAAGAGCGCTTGGAAGAGTACCAGATCCGTGTGGGCACCATGCAGCGCATGATGGAGGAACGCAGCATGGTTGCCGAAAGCAAGATCAAGAAGCTGCAGATGGAGAATGAGGCTCTCAAGCTCCATCTGAAGCTGGCTATTGACAGTCTCAAGAATCCCATCCCTCCGGTGCAGCTTGAGAACAAGGAGGAAGAGGAAGAGGAAGAAGACGAGTACGAGTACGATTCGGAAAGCACCGCTGCTGACGATGAGCTGCAGCAGGAGATGGAGCGCTATTTGCAAGACATGGGCAACCTGCGGAAGCTCATCGGCGGCGACCTCGACAGGTTCAAGGATACGGACAGCGTGCGGATGCCTCTTGGTGTAAAGCAGAATGTGTAATGAACGGTTAATGACGATGTGACGACGACGATGCTGAGTGATGGGATTTTAGCACTGTTTCGGCCAAGGTTGCTTTTTTCTTTTTGTCTTTCTGTTATGCCAAAGGGGATAATACATTAAATTCTCCTACATGACATACAGAGCTGTGGGCGTATGAGCGATCGTGTTTACAGGGGAAGAGTGGCTTTCTTTGTTTACTTGGATGAACAACTGAACAGCTTAGTGGAAGAGGAATCATGTTTTATTTCTAAACTTTGTCCCCTTCACTCTTCTTTTCTTCTCCTTCTCTTTTCTTTTTGTCCTTTACTTACTCTTTGCGTGGATCAAATCAATGGAATTACAGAGAGTAAATGAAGGCAAGGGACATGTTTCATTGTTTCTATGACTGAGATACCGACTTTAGGATTATATATATCAATATGTACATCCAAATAACTTGCCATCAATGATTCTTCTTTCTCTTCTTCTTGACACCCGAAGATTGCTTACTGTGAGAGTGATTGGGTTGAGTGTGGTTAGGTCGAGAGTGATTAGACCGAGATTGATTAGGTCTATGCTGATTAGATCGAGCCTGATTGGATCGAGCCTGATTAGACCGAGAATGACTAGATCGAGAGTGGTCAGATCGAGAGTGATTAGGTCGAGAGTGATCAGGTCGAGGGTGATTAGGTCGAGGGTGATTAGGTCGAGAGTGATCAGGTCGAGAACTCTTGTTGCCCTTGGGCCCAAATTTCCGCTTTCCTCGACGTGTATTTGCACGAGTATTGACATTAGCAAAGGGATTTTTCAGCGCAAGTCCCTCTTGGCTGAAATCATCAATGTCCATCGGCTCTGCAAGACCGTAATCCTCGATAGCATTGACCGGAGGAGCATCCATCATGACAATATCCACCGCCTTTGCAAGATGGTACGAGACGCCCAAGCTGGTCTTTGGGCTAAAAGTCGAAAACTCACTGGTGAGCAGCTCACAAACATTCAGTGCGGCGATGCGATGGATCACTTCGGGGATATAGTAGATGATTGGCGAGGCCTTGAGGTCTTGGGCGACGATGCGGTCGTGGAAGCACCTACCGTTTCCTCCTACGTGCAGCGTGTACGCATCGATCATTGCGGAGAAGAATTGTTGAGCTGTGACGAGGGGTCTGATGTGTGACAAAGAGGACGGGGGAGTGTTGATACGGCTTGATCTGATGTTTTGGGTGAAAGTGCTTCTACATCTGCAACCGTTGAATGAATTGAGGCGGGCAAAGGACCGGATGCTGAGATCGAATAGGAAAGGATGAGTCCAGAGAACCTCATCAAGATTGACTGGGGGGTGATTGGGTAGGAAAGGGTGATATTGCTGGCACCAGGATTCTGCAACGGAGGAGAGATGTTGGATCTCGAGGGCGGAGTTGCCTCGGTTGAGGTAGCCGAGGATGATGTCCAGGGCGTGGAAGTGAGGGTTGAGATGGTTGAGATGGTTGGGATCCATGGGGGTGCGTGGTGTTGAAGCAGTTATGCTTCGGTTTGTTTGCTTGTTGCTTAGCATGAGAATACGATAACGTGTAGTTTGATGGATTACGAGGGTTACATGGCCAGATGCGTTTTGCATGCGTATATATTTATAAGTATATCAACGACAAAGACGTTGAATTTCTTGTATTGATTCACATGTCTGACGAGATGGTTGGTGTTGAGAGTGTTCAATATGGCAAACAGACTCCAAAAGGTTGTCTCTTGACCGTTGACGTTGAACAGCCTCAATACGTCCATCATTACTAACCCAGTGCTATTATAAGATTATTTTCCAAACTGAACAGTTCAGTGAACAATCCAGTGCATGTGTACTTGAACTGGTGCTGAATGTTATATGCTGGAATAAGGCGCTTGACATGAATACACATGTTCACCTCACCATGCCACGAGAAAGTGGAAAACATGGCTTCATTACAAGATGAACCGTAAAACTCACTCATCCATACCCATCTATGAATCCGACGGCTCGCCTGTAGGAGGAGCACGGGTAGAGAAGCTACCGGAATGAGCTGCAAGGAGGTGAAACAGGCACCGGCACCGTGAGACTGGGGAGACTGAAACGGAACAAAACAAAACACAGACGAGCATATGGTTTACATGAAACAAAGGCGCAGTGCGTGCGAAACACAAGCACACGTCGGTTAAAAAAAATGACAAAGAGACAAAGAGAGTCCAAAGAATCCGAAAAGCCGTTGTCGATCCCATATTACCAATTGGTATTGCTTACTTGCTTCATCCCCGGCTTGCGTCAGGTGAAGCAGCTGCCCGTGTTTCCGATAATCCATGATGATGAAGAGCCCTCAATCCAAAACCTCAAACAGGAGAGAGGCCTAGAACAGCAAATCTTTAGCTAGTTAGGTGTTTCGACAGCCGCCTGTGGGGAGGCGCACAGCCACTAACAGAGCCCTGGAGCCACTAAGACAGCGCTAGACCCCTCGCCGGGAAGCCACTGGCCAGCCTCTGAAGCCGCCGAGGTCGAAACCCCGCCAATGAATGCCAATCAGTGCACCTCAGCGCATTATCACGAGTGACACGCCGCAACTTACACCTCAGTCCAGTCTTGTCCGTTTGACTCGTGAGCCAGCAAAACAAGTCTCGCCACTGCAGAACCAATTGAGGCTCTGCATGTGCTGACTTCTCTACTGACGGATAACTCTCCTTATCTATATCTAGAGCACTGACTGTCTCGGCATCGTCATCTCTTCCTCTTCTTTTCTCTGCCCCTCATCTGCCTCTGCCTCTCTTCTCTCCTCCTCTTCTTCTTCCTCCTTCTACCACATTATACCGCAAACTCAACCATGGCAACAAGACCGCAACTCTTCACGCGCGGCCTCTCGGGCCTCTCGCAGAGCTCCAGCGCCGGCGACGTCAGCTCTCCCGCCGAGCAGCGCGACGATGCGAAGCGCAACCTGTTCAAGTCGATGCGACCACTGCCCACGCAGCACTACTGGGACGTCTACTTTGACCGGTTCGTCCTGTCTAGCCTTGATTGTCTTGAATCTTGAAAGTGCTAACCAGGTAAAAAGACCCAAGGAACAAAAGCCCGAAGCCGCTGGCCAGACCGAGTACACGGCCCAGCTCGAAAAGATTGGCACGCAGATCGAGTCGGTCCAGGACTTTTGGCGCTACAACAACAACACCCCCGTCGAGAACATCAAGATGCGCGAGTCCATCTACCTCTTCAAGTCCGGCTTCAAGCCCATCTGGGAGGACCGCCGCAACATCAACGGTGGCAGCTGGACGTTTCGCGTGCCAAAGGCCATCGGCCCGGACTTTTGGACTCGCATCCAGCTGCTGGCCATTGGCGAGAAGCTGCAGAGCGTCATTGACGATGGTATGTGTTTTTTTGCCTTGTTTCTCTCTCTTGTGTGCGCTCCTTTGTTTCTCTTTCGACAGCTAACACATCCTTCTTTCTCCAAAAATAGCCGACCAGATTTGCGGCGTCGGCCTCTCCGTCCGCTTCAACTCCCACCTCATCACCGTCTGGCACCGCGACTCGTCCAAGCAAAACTCCGTCGACGCCCTGATAGCCTGCATCCTCGAGGATCTTCCCCCGGAGCTACAGCCCAAGCCAGACAACTACTTCTACAAGAAGCACTCGGACCACGCCGGCTTCAAGGCCCCGCCCGAGCTCCAGGCCGTCCTCGACTCTCAGAAGCGCAACGCCGCTGTTGCTGCCGCCAAAGCTCCGGCGTCTACGCCTGCTGCCCCTGCGGTGCCGCTTGAGGCACCTGCAGTGACTGTTGAGCCTCCGCAGTAGTTGGCTACTCTTCTTCGATATCATACCTCCTCTTCTTCAATGAGCGAGAGAGCGATAGCATAGTGTTTTTTTTTCTGGGTCCTTATTGTTTTTCAAATCTCCCGTGCAAAGGTCTTGAAATGCTACGGCGAGACACTAGGATCCCAACTTCATTTATTGTACACTCGACATCTTGGGTATGGTGATGTTGTACGGCGTTTTTTGTTTCCCCCTCTTTTCACCATTGGGTTTTTCTGGTATACAAGGATAAAGTCGTGTCTACTTTTTCCTTGTGTCGAGCATTTTCCAGTTATCTACAATTTGGCACACGTTGCTAAATCACAGTTCAGAAAGCGTTGTAATGCAGCCATTTAGATTTCCACTCCATCAGGTTGATAGATGGTCGAGCATAGCTTTGCGAAGATTCTATATATATACATATGTACATGTGTTGACTACTATAGCTACTACGCCTTCGCCAGCATTGCATTGTGGCATCCATCATAACTACTCATACGTCCTCTTCCATCATTGCTCATATGTAAGTAGTACTCGTCAATAGAACTTAAAAACATTGAGCATATTGCGCCCAGCCAAAGCAATAGCCGCACAAGCATCAAAACAACTTGCAACTCCCAGCGCCACGCGAAATAAATACCAAACAAATCCAAAAGCTCGCTTCCAACACCAAGGCAGAATGCAAATCTCCCACCCCTATACCACATCACACAACATTACGCATCAACTCATCCAATATACAGACATAGACAAGCTCTCATGGAGCAGAGGTCCCGGGAGGTCACCGCCAAACCCCAGCACTCCTCATGACGCTATCAAACTCATCCATACCCACGCCCCTCGCAACGCCCACGCCGCCATTCGCCTCGAGAATCATATCCTTGAGCAGCTCCTCGTCCACATCCTCCTTGAGCACGGCAGCGACGCGGCGCAGGTGGGCCAGCGTGATGGGCCCGTCGGCGCCGTTTGTAAAGAGCTGGAAGGCCTCGGCGAGCTCCGCGCGGTGGGCGTCCGAACTACCGCTACTGTCGCGCGCGTGGAACTTGAGCGCGCAGATGGCGAAGAAGGGCTCGTAGGTGGCGTAGCCGTCGGATTCGGGGTCGAGAATGGCGATGAATTCCTGGAGCTCGGCGGGAGACGAGGGGGGGATGCCGAGGGCGCTGTTGAAAAGAGTTCAGTCAGCTTTAGTTAGTTTTTTACACACCCCCTTGTTATATAATGTTTTCAATTCGTTTTGGGTGATCGTACATGAGTGTTGATTTCAGGTCGTTGATGGGCAGCACGCCGTTCTTCTCGCCGTCCATGGGCTCCGCGAACAAGCTAAAGGCTTCCTTAATCTCGCCTTCCTCCTGCGCGGTGACATTGTGCTCTTTAGCGAGTTTCGACTGTCGCGGTTTCGATGCGGTGGATGGGCCGCCGGTTTTTCGCTTCGGAGGCTTTTCAAGAAGAATGTTTTAGCTTTTTGTTCGTTCTCAGGCAGGTTGTGAATCGTTAAGGAGGGGACGAACCATGTGAATGTCAACAGTCGCTGTTCTATGCAGTATAATATATGCTTATTGCTGTGATAGGATGATGGTAAGGCTGCTGATGGCGAGGCGGAAGAGGAAGTGTGACGATCTGAGACTTTTCGGTGTTGTGTTGGGTATTCTTTTGTCTTATTGGGCTCTGTGAATGCACGTTGATGTCACTGGCGCGGAATCTGGTGATGCGAGGCGCGAGGCTGAAGGGAAAATATGTACAGTGCGTTGGTACTCAGTTTGACTGTATATGTACTGTGGGGGCCACTTTATTTTTAGCTGCCCATATTTAAACATCTGCGAGAAAAAAATTCTGTTTTCTTCACTCGGAGAATATCTTCATTTTTCTGAAATCGCAACGTCGGCTTAGAATAGAGAGCCGTGACGCATCTGCGATACCCGGGCGTCTACAGGATCCAATACGAGGTTCTCATTGATTATGAGATTGCGCCGAGTACCTACAAATCCGGCAGCGATTCAACCGGTCCCGAACCCAAGAATCCCCTCGTGGACAAAACGCTCCAGTGCCAGGTTTGTTGCATGCCTCATGCGTGAAGTCCATCCACAGTGAAATCATTCAAACCTATCACCTCATCCCCCCTTCTTCTTGCACCAAACCATACCAATCGCTTCTAAAATAGCTAGAGCTTGCCGCCTCAGAATGCTCAACAGCGCGCAAGTGTGGACAGTGAAGCAATAGTAAAACCCAGTCGAGTCACTCTTCTACGACGCGATTTCCAGTGGTTAACGAGCGGCATCTGCGCCTTTTGCGCTGGTGTCAAGTAAGCCATGGAGACAGACAAAGATAGAAATCATTGCATGTGTAAAAATGTGTTATGAGCGTGCATATACATGTTACGTGTGTTGCTATCCTCCCGAATCCGTAGATACATCGTCTTAAGCGCCGCCATCAGACGTCAAATTTTGGCTTCCAAAGGCCTGGTGGCAACGTTAGTTGCCGGCCCTATTCGCATTTTTCACATAATCGCTTCCTCTCACTTGAAGTTGTTCTTCATCTCCCTCAGCTTGCTCATGACAGACACGGGGTCCGTCTCGCCTGTCGCCTTTTGAATCTCAGGATCCTACACACCATCGTTAGCTCAACCCCTGATTCAATACAGACTGCTGTTGAGGATAGAGTTACCTGGACTCTCATAAAGACATTGTGCTTCTATTATAACACAATTAGCAGCTTCTTCAGCTTCGCTTCTCCGTGTGTAGCCACATACCTTCTCATCGCCAATCGTGAATTTGCCCGTGGTCACCTCGTTGTTTTCGGCAAACGCCTGGAGGCTCTTGATCGGCTCTGTCTGGGAGACGGAAATGGTGAATCTGACGTTTGACTTTGTGTATTCGTGTCCAGGCTAAAATAAACAAAGATCGTTAGTCTGAGCTCGTTCACCATGTTCACTCTGTAGTTCCGCAACTTACATAGACAACCGTATCGTCTGGCAGCACTCCGAGACGGTTGTTCAAGGCTTCGTGCATCTCTGCCCCGTTGCCCTCGAAAAATTTGCCACATCCTATGCAGTGATCAGTAAAACACATGTCCCTCGCTCATACCAAAAACATGAATGGTTTCGGGCCAAGCACACCACTGATGAAGAGTGTATCGCCGGTAAAGACAGCCTTGCCGGTTGAATCCTCCATGTAATAGCAGATGCTGTCCTGCGTGTGGCAAGGGGTGTGCACAGGCTTAACAGAAATGTCTCCAATCTTGAACGTCTCCTCGTGCTGTGGTGTCCTGGTGACTCCTTCGCAGTCTTTGCCGCCGATGATGGCGAGCTTGTCGTTGCCCAGATCAGACAGCTTTTAATCAAAGGTCAGTTAGATCCATAAGAACGAGAGCAATATCAGGTCGAGGTGTATATACCAGTTGCTTGTTGCCTCCAGCATGGTCCCAGTGGCTGTGATTGTTTATTTGCATCAGATATCCATTTTGATCCATGACGATTATAGGAGAAATGCATACTGATGGGTGTTGACAATGGCCGTCAAGTTAATCCTGCCAGATGAAATGGCATCCTTGAGAATAGGAGCAACCCTAGCACGCAGTCAGCTCACATGCTTTTATTCTTGGTCTCCAATTCATAAAACGTAAATAATACGACTTACTCTGGAGGGTTTGCCGGATCAATAATGACGGCATCTTTGGATTTGTCGTCAATCACAAGATAGGCATAGTTGTTGGAGCTGCCAACCCCTACTCAGACCATTAGCTCGACGCCGCTCAGTCTTTCGCTCTAACTTTTTTCCCCTTATTCTATTCCTCGTTGACTTCTTTGCCAGCAGCACTTACACATGGGAATCGACTGAATATGCATCTTGCGTGAGCTGTTTATAAACTGCGACTCGGGTTAATCAGCAATGAGGGGCAGCTCCAGACAGCTTATACCAAGCCATGACACGATCATCTCACTTACGGAACAACCAAATCTCTGAGTGAGGAGCTGTCTGCGAGGCAGTATCAATCTATTCATAGATCCACGAGGCTCGTCTTTGGGAAGACTGGTAAAAGGTTCAAAAGAGGAATTTGAGAGTAGATAGCTTGATGTCAACGGAGTTATCGTAAGCCGTAAATACAGTACTGAGGGGCAATCATCATCATTATTAACAGCCACGTGATTGGCTGCTTTACACACTCGACTCCGCGAAGCCCGTAGGAGGGTGACGAGAGGCTGATGGCATCATCTGAAATTTGGAATCTTTTTCTTTTGCATCGCAGCATATCTTTTGTTCAAAATAAAAATAGGGGTATCTTTAATGTCCAAATCTTGTCTCACACAACACCTTTGCGCCATAGAAATCACAGAAATCATAGCCTTCACGCTATGCCAATAGGTTTCGGTTTCCAAACACCACTATAACGGGACCATCCCGTGTTCGGCTCCGGGCTTCGGTCCGGATCCAGGTCCAGATCCAGGTCCAGATCCTGCTTTTGTTCCTGTCCCTGTTCCTGTCCCTCCGGCATCCCACTCCCCTCCGGCTCCGGTTGGTTTGCTTCTTCGGTGGCCATAGCTGCCATATCTTTGGACAGTTTCAAGCACTTGAGAAACACTTGGTTCCCAGGCAGCGTCTTCTGCAGCTCGGCAATTGTCGTTTGCAAATAGACCAGATCCCACTGACGTAGCTGCCCCATGATTTTCTGCCTCGCTGCCTCGTCGTCTTCCCGCAGATAGGACAAGACCAGCTCTTTGCATGGATCTTTGGCCTTTTCTGCCTCCCCTAGGTGCTTCCAGTAGTAGTCCCAAATCCAGACCAGAGCTTTTCTTGCGGCGGATCGCAGCTTAGCAAGGGATGGCAGCTGCTCATGCGTGGCCTGATGCCTAAGCTCAACAAAGGTAGCCGGCAAGCCAATGTTCTTGGCGATTGAGTACATGCTCTGTTTACGCAGCTTGTCTTGATGCCCATCCAACAAGCCTGTGACGAAGCTGACAGCATATCAGTTAGCGTGCTTGTTCACACAAAAGAATGAGAGTGGCAGACGATAGCCATGACACCATCTCATCGCTGCCTTGGACGTAGCCTCCCAAAAGGTCAACGTCCATGACGTCCTTGCCCGCATATCTCATGCAAGAGATAGCCCCCATCTTTCCTCTCTCTTTTTCCTTTTTCATCACTTTCTCTTCTCATCCAACCATCCCCTTCAAAAGTCCAGACCACACCCCCAGGCAAGCCACAATGTAATAGGAAGAGGGAGAGAGAGGCAGAGGAGAGGAGAGAGCCCCAGAAAAAAACTTACCGACTAAACGCAGCTGCATATGCAGCCCTCACAGCATACGTTGATGCTCCTGCATTCCCCGTGGCCGCGGCCTCGTCACTCAGGACTGCAGCCATGAGCAGTGCCGTCGACTCCACCATGTGCGGACAGTTGCCGCGCTGCATCCACATGGAGACTCGCCCCACGGCCTTGTGCTTCTCTCCGTTTCCCTGCTCTCGTGATGTCTGGTGATTCTTAGCCGCAGCCGCAGCGGTAGTGCGCCGTGCATCCCCCTGATTCAAGCCCTGCCCCTCCTCTCGATGCTGCTGCTGGTCCTCGGCGTCTGCGTCTCTGCCACCCTCGACTCCTCCTCGCCTCTGGTCCTGATTCCGTTGCTGATGGTGGCTGTAAGCTGCGCCGCCCTGGATGCCACCAACGGCCTGCATCAACGCCTCAGAGCCATAGAACTGCTCCCGCACAAGGAGCAGCTCCTGGCGGTCTCGCCAAGGCGTAAACACATACTGCACCATCCGAGCAGGCAGGGGTCCCAGGTACCGACGGAGTGGGAAAAAGAAAAACGAGTGAAATGGTGTGACAAGTGTTAGGAAATGTGAGAGACGGTCTTGATCGTAGTGGAAATGCAAAACAAGAAGCGTGGTGAAGCAAAAGCGGTCGACTATTTTAGTTTAACCTCAGCAGTGGGGTATCGATTAAAGAGACGCACATATGTTCGCTAGCAGAGCCTCTTTTCCTATTATGGTAGTAATACGCACAAATAACTTGGGAGGTGAGAGAGAAAAGAAAAAAAGAAGACACACAAACACTCAAATTTTCACCTCGATTCGAGCTCCGTTATCGAATTCTCCATCCGCAAAAGATATTGATCGATGCAAAGCCCCATCCGCTCTGCCGGCAATGATTCGCTACAGGCTCTCCATACGTGTACTTGTACAGATACAGTATTTACGAAGCACGGTACTTACAGTAGTACGGTACTCACTCTTCCACCACCGTCACATCTACAAGGATAAAGCGCCGCACCTGTGCTGTAACACTGGTCGTGACTTTAACCCATTCTGTGCCCTGCTGCATGTACAGCCAAGTTGGGGTCTCGATTCATTCTCTTGCTTGAATCATTACTAAAGCAACAAACAAGCCCATATGACACGACTGTACCCCCATGCCATGTGCAGGTTTAATTGATAATGCATTTCAAGATGACGGTATACTTCATTCAGTATAAGGCACCATTCGATGGAAAAGCAAAGAGAACTAAACAAAGAGGCGGCGGGCCTGCAGAAGCGAAAAGCAAAAAAGGCAGAGATTTTCACGATCTCGTGTGTGGAAAGAAATTTCATTCCCTTGCACATCCGTGACGAGTTTCCTCTTTAAAATAGCAGAAATCCAGTTCATTTAAAACTATGGATTCGTACTAAGAAAAAGAGGAGGAGGAAGAAACACCAAAGGCAGTTCTCGAGGCCCACTCGAAGAACAACCGCTCCTTTTTCAGCCTTCGTGCTTGTACTTGTACAGGATGGGCATTGCTTGACCGGCCATGACGTCTACCAACAGGATTCTGATTTTCAGCTTTCCCGCCCGGAGATGGCCATGTTGGGTGCAAGAGCATCGCAATAACCAAGTTCGTACTCGTGTCGGAATCTTAGTACCATACAAGTACTAGCAAGCCAGGCACATGCAAGGTAAGGAAGGCCATCGGCATCATCATCGGCTACGACCAATTGCAGCCCCAACAGCCCGTCTCGCATATCACACTTGATACGGCTTGCAGTAACGAGAAAAAAGGGAGAAGAAATTAAAGACCTAGGGAAAAGGTCGGCAACGGAGAGCGCCAAAGTTAGCGTATCATCAGCAGTTAGCACCGTCACTTTTCTGCACGTTACAAGTAGAAGCATGTACTGCTGCGTATACTCGTACATTGCAGAGAGGCATTTTCCCTTCCGGCATCCGGGCTGTACAATGACTTGCTAGGGAGAGCCACCAGTGCAGACGGCTGTCCGTGTAAAACGCAGGGTCATGCTGCAAGAACCAGGAGAAGGCAGAACGACCGATATCTCCAGTACACAAAGGACTACCCGGCGAGTTAACTAGTAAGCAGGGCCGACTAGGCCCCTGCCTTTTTCTACTAGAGAGGCGGTATTATAACCTGTATTTTTATACTTTTATATATCTTTTTTTTTTAACTTTAATATATAATTATATAATAAATTTAAAAAATTTAAAAATAAAAATAAAAATATAAATAAAATAGCCTTTAAATTTTCTTTTAATATAAGTTTTAATATATTTAAATATATAATTATAAAAATTTAGTTAATTAAATTTTTATATTTATAACTATAGTATATAAACTTTATACTTAGTAATAATAATATTAAGTTTATTATTTAATAATAATTTAAAAGTTTATAATATTTTTAAATTTTAATTAATTTTTTTTATAATTTTTTTTTTTTTAAATTTAGTAGCCTAATTTATAAAAACCTAAAGATATTAAAAAAATTAAAAAAAGTTATAGTTATATAATTAAAAGTTATAATTATTTTAATATTACTATTACTATTATTTTTATTATTACTATTAATAGTATTATTAAATAAAGGTATTATAAAATAGTTAGTCTTAAGGCTCCTAAGGTTATTATTAATTTTTTTATTTTTTAATTTATTTTTTTTTTAAATTTAGGCTTATTTTAAAAAGTAAAAGCTTAAGTTATAGTATTAGGGATTTTAAAAAGGTTTAACTTTAGTATTATTTACTAAAGATAAAATTAACCTTTATTATTTACTTTTTTTATATTTATATATATAATTATAAAAGCTTTTTTTTTTAAAGCTTTTTAACTTTAAATATAATTTTAAAATTTTTTTTTTTTTTTAATATTAATAGTAGTATAATTTTATAGCTGTAGCTTTAATAAACCTTTAGCTACTTTTTTTACTTTAAGTTAATAAAACTAGGCTTTTTAATTATAATATTAACTTTAAGCTTTAACTTTTACTTTTTACTACTACTAAGTAGTAATTTTATTTTATAATTAGGTTATAATAAAGGTATTATTACTAATACCTTTAATTTAGTATAAGGTTTTTATTTATTTAGCTTTTTATTATATTTAATAGTTTTAAAATTATAAAATCTATTTATTATAATAATTTATAACTATTATAAAGTTAATATATATAATAGTATTATAAATAATCTCTTTAATTAAATTATTTAAAATATTAAACTTTTTTTAAATTTATTTATTAATTTTTTTTATAAACTATAGTAAAATTATATTTTAAATTAAAAGATTTAAAAGAAGGGGTTTTTACTATTACTTTTTATTTTAATATAAAAAAGAAAGAATAATATTAAAAGCCTTAGGCTATAAGTTAATTTACTTAAATCTAATATAAATATAATAAACCTTAAAGGTAACTTTAAATATTTTATTTTATTAATAAAGGAAGTTATATTTTATAATATTAGTCTTATTAAATTAAATAAAGTTTTAGAAACTTTTTTACTACTACTATTTAAAATATTAATAAATTTTAATATTAAAAAGTTAAAAAAAATAGTTTATATAAATAAAAAGTTTAAATAATATTATATTAAAAAAGTTATAATATTATATAAACTTAAGGTTTTTATAAATAAAAAAACTATTTATTAATAAAAAATAATAAATAATTTTTATAATTTTTTTTATAAAACTTTATTAATAATATTTTAATTTTTCCTAAAATAATTTTATAATATTTAATAAGTAACTAAACTAAATTTTAATTATAAAGCTATTAAAGCTATTACTTACTATAAAAAAATATAGTAATTAATAAAGATATATAATGTTTTTACTATAGATATATAACCTTATAAATATATAACTTTTCTCCCTCTATTATTAACTAAAAAAAAAATATTAGCTTAAATAATATTCTACTACCTCTATTTTAAGTACTAATACTTTATTTCTATTACCTTTTTAATTTATAAATTAAAAAAATATATTAATATATTTAATATTAGAAGTCAGGTTAGTAGAAGAGAGTAAAGAAGGATAAAGGATAATTATAGTAGTTATATAGTAAATATATAAACTTAAGGTAGTAAAGTAACTATATTTATTTTTACTTTATTATATTTTCTTTTTAAAATTTAGGTTTTTTATAATATTATTACTAAACTAAAGGCTTTATAACCTTTAGCCTTTATATTTATAATATAGTTAATATATAACTATTATATAACTATACTTATTTATAAATAAGCTTTAATATATTATTTTTCTTTTTAAAATACTACTTTAATACCTTTAATAATACTCTTTACCTTAGCCTTATAATTAATTCCCTTTATTAAAGGTATTAAGTATATAAGCCTTTAATATAATTTAAGCTTTATATTTACTTTATTTTTATTATAAAAAGGGTTATTATTTTAAACTTTTTTTTTATACTTTAAAGATAAATATAAATATAAGGTTAAATATAGTAATATTATTTATAATACTTTTTTATTACTTTTATAACTTTAAGTTTATAATACTTTATTATAAAAAATAAAAAAGTAAAAAAAATATAAATATTAAAATTCCTATATAATATAAATAAAATATTATTAAAAATATTTTTAATTACTTTACTTTTATACTTAAATTTTATATTATATTAATATATTTATTAATATTTTTATAAAAGTAAACTTTATAAAAGCTTATTAAATATATTTATTTTTTTTTTCCTTTATAATAGCTTTAATATTAACTTATAAGTAAAGTAGTTTTTTATTATTATTACTTTAGGTTATATATATAAATAAATAAATAAAAGTTTTTTTTTATTTTACTATACTATTATAAATTTATTATTATACTTTTTTTATATTAAGTTTTTTTTTAATTTACTTTTTAAATATTAGTAAAAAATATACTTATATATATTTATGATTTATACTTATATTTTTATTTATACTTAATATTATTGCTATATAAATATTATTAAATACTTTTTAATAAGCTTAACTTAACCTAGTATATTATTATTTTATTATTATAATTATTATTTTAATTTATAATAGGCTATTATTAATTTATTATAATAAAAGTATAAAAAAGCTTTTTATAATATTAATAATACTTTTATAACTTTAGTAATTATTACTATTATAATAATTATAGTAATTACTACCTTTTAGAATATTTAATATTACTTTTACTTATTAATAAGTATAGGCTTATAATATTACTTAATATAAAAATATAGTTAAATATTATAAATTCTTTAAAGTTATTAAATAATTTATTATTTACTTTTTTTTTAATATATTCTTTTTTTAATTTTTATAATATTTTTATTATTAACTTATTTTTTAAGTAGTTTAAGTTTATTAAAAACTTTATAATTACTAACTTCTTTATTATTTTAGCTTATAAAGGTAAAATAACTTAAGCTAATATTATTATAAATAAAAATATAATAATTATAAATAATAATATTATTAATAATTTATAATAATACTTATTTATTATAATTATATATATATCCTTTTTTTATAATATAGCCCTTTTATATTATATAATAGAGTAATTTTATTATAAATTTATTTATTTTTATTTATAACTTTAAGGCTTATATATAATTATATATTAATTATAATTTACTTTTATTTAAATTTACTTTATTTTTTTTAAAATTACTTTATTACTTTAGTAAATTAAAATCTTTTATAATTATAATTAATATAATAAATTTTATTTATAATTATAACTTTTATTTTTTTTTTTTTTTTTTTTATTACTTTTATAATATTAAAATTAATATTATTTTTTTCTTTTATAATATTTTTTTAATATTTTTATAGTTAAGTACTTTTTTTAACTTATTTATTTTTATTAACTTATTTTTATTTAGTTTTATTTTAATTTATTATTATATTTTACTAAAAAAATAATAAATTTAAAACCTTTTAAAGTAGTGTACTTAATAAATAGTAAACTTTTAATAAATGTTTTTATTTTTTTCCTTATAATAGCTTATTTTTAATTAATCTTTTTTTTAATTATAATTTTATAATATTTTAAATATACTATTATAATTTTAAATAAATATATTTATATTACTTTTTAAACTTTTTATTTATTAAACTTTTAAAATATAAATATATTTACCTACTTTATATATTTAAAAGTAATAATAATAATAATATTAATAAAATTATTAAGCTTTTACTTCTTTTTTTATTTTTACTTTAGTAAAAGTTACCTTTTAACTTATAAATATTATATTACTATTTTTATTTTTTCTACTAATTTAAAATAATTATAAAATACCTTACTATAAGTATTTTTATAATTTTACTTTTTATATTAATAAACTTAATAAAATTAATAAAAACTTTTTCCCCTTAGTTACTTATATTAACTTTAAAAATATATTTTTTAATTATACTTTTACTATAATAAATAATAAATCTTTTAAATAGTTAGCTAAGTATTAATAATATAGCTTAATTATAAAAGGTTATTATACTTATTTTAAATTTTTATATTACTTTAGCTTAGGAAATATAATAAACCTTTTTATTAATTTTTTAATATAAGGTATTTTTTTTTTTATTATTAACTTAATATTAACTTATATAAAAATTATTTACTTATTTATAAATTTTTATATAAAAAAAACTTTTATAAATTTATATTTATAATTAAAAAACTACTTAATTTAATATATAATACTTTTTTTACTTTACTTATTATTAAATTAACTTTAATTTATATTTAAAAGTTAAAGCTTTATATTAAGCTTAATATTATAAATTTACTATATACTATTACTATTATAATAGTTATTTTATAAATATTTCTTTATATTAACTATTACTAACCTATTTTAAAAAATACTTACCTTTTATAAATATATTGTATTTATAATTATTTTTTTTTATTTTTAATTATTTTTTAAAGTAAAGCTTTTATAAGTTAATATTACTTATTTTTTATTTAACTACTTTTATTCCTGATACTTATATTTAAAAATACTTTTTTTATAACTATTATATATAATATTAATACTTATTATAATATTAACTTAAAGGTAATATTATAAATATATTTTTTTTTATTAAAAGGTAATAATAATAATAATAAAAAAATAATATTAATAAAAATATTAAGTAATAGTAAATATTCCTTTATAATAAACTTATAAATTTACTATTATATACTTATATTATTTATTTATTTAATTTATTATATTTAGCTTTTATATTAATATTAAAGTAAAAAATACTTTAAAATTTATTATTACTATATAAGTTTATAATTAACTATAGGAATTTACTTATAAAAAGTATAATTATTATATATATTCTACTATTTTATTTTAATTTTATATTATTTTTTTATATTTTTAGTACTTTTATTACCTATTTACTACTTTTACTTTATTACTTAATATTTATTAATTTTTATAATACCTATTTTAATAGTTTTAAAACTTAATTTATATATTTTTTATTATATTTATACTATAATACTACTATTAGGTTTACTATTTATATTTATACTTTACTATTAATCTTACTATTAAAATACTTATACTAGTAGCTATATTAATATTAATACTAGTATTTTACTATTAAAGGTTATATTTATATTATAGTTTTATTATAAAAGTATATATTTAGGTTACTATTTATATAATTATTACTTTATTAAAATTATTATTTAATTATTAAGTTAAATATTTACTAAAGTATTTAGTAATATTCTTTTTATTAAAAGCGTAAATATATAATTATTATATTATTAAGCCTATAAGGTTATAAATATAACTTTATATTTTTATAATATTATTTTATTTATAAAATTAAATTTTTTTATTTAAGTATTTTTTTTATTAAAGTATTTTTTCTACTTAATATAATATAACCTTTTTTTTTTATTATACTAATAAAAAATAATCTTTTTAACTTTATATATTATATTTAATATAAAAAAATAGTTTAATAATTTTATTAATTTATTATTATAGTTTTTAAATTTAAGGTTTATAATATTAAAAATATTATAAATTTTAATTAATAATAAAAGTTATAGTTAATATATAAGGTTATTATCTTTTATAATATATTTAACTTAATATAATTTTATAAACTTTTTAATAAATTTTTAAATTAATTTTTATAAATTTAAATACTTTATTAAAATAAAAACTTAATTATTAATTTAAACTTTTTCCTTATATACTTTTTATTATACTTATTTTTAATAAAATTTACTTAACTTTTTATAATATTTATATTACTTACTTTATATATATTTTATATTTCCTAAACTTTTTATAATAATATTATTATTTATATATAAAAGTTAAATTTAGCTAATCCCTAGGGCTTTTGTTAAAACCTTATAAAGTAGTAATATAAAAGTTTTATAAATTACTAAATATTATATTATATTATAAATAAACTTTACTTAAAGGAAGTTTATAAATCTAATTTATTTAATCCTTTTTATTATAAAAGGCTAAAGGTAATATTTTAAGTTTTAATTTTACTATTTTATTTAATTATTTATTTAAAAGTAAAATATAATATTAAGTTATTATTTATATTTTAAAAAATAATAAAAGTTTTACTAAAATATATTAGTAAATATTAACTTATAATTTAATATAATTCCCTATAGTATTTTAAATTAGTAAAATATATAATAAAAAAGCTTATTTATAAAATCCTTTATTATTAATATTTTTTAAATATAAAATATATAATATATATTTTATAAATTAATTTATAATAATTAAAATAATATTATACTTATACCTTTTATACTTAACTTTTAGTAACTTTATAATAAAATTTATTAAGATTTTTTTCTAAGGTTTTAAAAGTATTAATAATATTATAAACTTATTATATAATAAGTATTATTTTACTTTTATTATTTAATATATTATATATATATTAATATAATTTTTAATATTTTATTTTATACTTTATTAAAAATAAGTATTTATAATTTATATAAAGGTTTACTTAATTTTTTAATACTTAGTTATAAAGTTATTATAAAATAATATTAAAATTTTAGTTTATATTTTTAAAAATATAAAAGTTTTTTTTTTATAATAAAGTAGTTAATTATTTTTTATAAATTAATTATATAACCTTACCTATTAGTAATTACCTTTTTTTATATTTTTTTTTATAATAACTTTATAATTAAAATATTTTTTTTTTATATTTAAAGTAATACTTTTAAAAAATATTTATTAAACTTTTAATAATATTATAATAATACTTTTTTAAACTACTTACTAAATTATAATTAAAATTTATAAAAATATATATTAAAAGTAAGCTACTTATTTATTTATAATTATAACTTTTTTAATTTAAAGAACTAAATTAAAGTATAATCCTAACTTTTAAATTATAATAATATTCCTAAAGTATATAATTATTTAAGGTTTCTTTTAATTTAATTATTTTAACTTTTATTTATTATTTATTTATAAATTTTTTTAAAAAGTCTAATAAATAACTTATAATTTAATTCCTTTTTTACCTTTTTAATCTTTAAAATCTACTTTTTAAAATAACTTATTAGTTAAATTAATTTTCCTAAGTTTATATTTAATAATAAAGTTAAAAAGTAATAACTTTTTTAACTATAATATTTACTTATTTAATAGTTTTTTTTTTCCTATAAAATAGCTATAATTTAAATAATTTATTAAAATTTACATAAGGTAGTTTATATATATTATATAATACTACTTATATTTAAAATACTTTTACTTATAATTAATATTTTAGTATTAAATATAATATAGTTTTATTTAGGTTTATTAAGCTTTTATAATAAATATATAATAAAATACTAATTATCCTTTTATAATTATAATAAAATAATATTAATTATAAAGTTTAAAGTATTAATTTTAATTTATAACTTTTACCTTTAGGTTAAAATATACTAAAACTAATACCTTAAAGAACTTCTACTTTAGTTATTTAAATATACTTTTTTATTTTACCTTAGTTAAAAATTCCTTTTATTTTTCCTATAAGTTATATTTATTAATAAAGTTATAATTTTATTATACTTTTTAATAAATCTTTAATAAAAATTTATAAATTTAAAAAAAAATAAGATTTTTATTATATTTTAAAAAAATAATTATACTTTAATAACTTAATATAATTATATTTTATATAAATTCTTTTTAAATTAATTATAAATCCTAAGTAAAATATTATATTTATATAAAACTTATATTTTTATAAATTAATATATAAATTATATTTTATTAACTTTTTAAAAATTTATTAAATATATTTTTAATACTTTTTAAAATTACTACTATATATTAAAATATTATTAAAGTATATAATATAAATATAATTTACTTAATTTATATAATATTAGTTAATATAACTTTAAAAAATAATAAGAGTATTTATTAATTTAAATAATATTATTTAGTATTTAAAATAATTATAATAGTAGTAAAATATTATTTTTTATTTATCCCCTTTATAAATATAAATTTAATAATATATATTTTTAAAATTAAGCTTTATATATACTTTTACTTTTTTTAATTAGTTTAAAATTTTATAAATTAATAGTAATAAAGCCTAGTTTTTATAAATAATTTAATTTAATATATAATAGTTAATATAAAGGTATAACTTACTTTTTTTCTTAAGTATAAAAAATATTAAAATACTTATAAGATTATTTAATTATTTAATTTATCTTTTTTATTTTACTTTATAAAGGTATTTTTTAAAGATTTTTAACTTATTATTTATAAAGGAGTAAATTAATTTTTATAAAAGTATTACTTTAAGTTTAAAGTTAATTATATATATTAAATTATTAAAAGTATAAATTTAGCTATAACCTTTTTATTAAAAACTTTTTATATATTTATAATATTTAAATAAAAGCTTTTTTATTTTTTTTTTATTTTTATTTTTTAAAGTTAATTTAGGTTTTTTATATAAGTAAAATAGGTATTTAGTATATTTTATTTTTAAGTTTTTACCCTTTTTTTAATTTACTTTATATTAAGTTATTTATACTTTAACCTTTTTATTTTATTATAAATTACCTTTTTAATATAATAACTTTAAAGTTTTTAATAGTAATATAATAATACTTATATTTTATTTATATAATTAAAAAAAATATTTAATATTTTATACTATAATATCTTTAATAATATATTTAAGTTTAAGTTTATTATAATAAAAAAAAAAATTTAAAATCTTTTTATTACTTTTTAATTATTTATTATTTTATATAACTTTATTACCTTTTTATATATATTACTCCTATAACTTTTTAAAAATAAAACTAAATTTATATTATAAAAAAGTATATTTTTAAATTATATAAATTACTAATAAATTATATTAATATTACTACTTTTATTTAAGATAAAAGTTACTTTTACTTATTTATTTTTAGTTTTTATTTTAATTTACTATTTAAAAGCTAGGTTTTACTTTTTAATAATAATAATAAATATAAATAAAATAAAAGTACTTTTATTATATTTTTATACTTTTTTTATAATTAAAATAAAAGTTTACTTTTATTAATTTTTTTTTATTTATAAAGTTATTATAATATTTTATTATATATTATTAATTACTTATATTTTATATAATTAAGTATAATATAAGTGTTTTTATAATAAACTCTGCTATATTTTTAATAAATTAAACTTATAATAAAATTATTATAATTCCTACTTAGTTTTATAAATATTTTATTATGTAGTTTTAAAGTTTATATAAGTATTTTTTACTTAATAAAGGCTTTTATACTTTATATAAGTTATTATATTTTTTAAAAGTTTAAATATTTTACCCCTTTATAAGTTTATTTTTATTACTTTTACTTATTAACTTTACCTTTAGTTTTATATTATAAACTTTTTACTTATATTATAAAAACCCTTAAAGGTTAATAATTCCTTTTTAAATATATAAAAAGTATTTATTAATAAATTAAAGAATTTAAAAAATATTAAAAAATTATTTTAGGATTTTACTGATTACTTTAAACTTTTTTAAAAAAGTTTAAAAAAACTTACCTTTTAATTAATATAACTAATTACTTTTATTATATTAAAGAAGTAAATAACCTTATTATTAATATTATTTTTATATTATTTAATATATTAATTATATATAAAGTTAATATATAATTATTTATTATTAAATTAAAATAAAGTCTATTATTATTTTATATTTTCTTAAGTAGCTTACTTAATATATTAAATTTTATATATATTTTTTTTAAACTAATTTCTTTAAAGTTAAATTAATTACTTAAGTATATAAAATATATTTATAATTTTATTTAATTTTAACTTTTAAACTTAAAGGTTAATATTTAAGCTTTTTTTTATATATTAAAGTAAGTTTACTTTAGTTTTACTTTAAAGTCTTTATTTAGGAGGTTAATATTAAAAAGTAAAGTTTTTTTTATTTTTAATTATTTATAAATATTAAATTATTTTTTTTTTTTTTTATATTTTAACTATAATTATAATATATTTTTATAATTCCTTTAATAAAAAAAACTTAAGCTAAATAAGCTTAAGGGTTTTATAATATAAAAAGGTTATAATATTTATTTATAAAATAACCTATAGGGGAGTTTATAATTATATATATAATTAAATTTATAAAATTATAACCTTTTTACTATTAGATTATAATTTATATAAATAAATTTTATTAATAATTATCTTTATCTTTAATAGTCCCTTTACTTTTAGTAAGTAAAAAAATAAACCTATTAAAAGTTAAATTAGTAAAAAAAAATAAAAAAAAATAAAAAATAATTATAATAGTTATATAATAAATATATAAGCTTAAGGTAATAAAGTAATTATATTTATTTCTACTTTATTATATTTCCTTTTTAAAATTTAGGTTTTTTATAATATTATTATTAAACTAAAAACTTTATAACCCTTAGCTTTTATATTTATAATATAATTAATACGCAGCTATTACACAGCTGTACTATTTACAAATAGGCTTTAATATTTAACTTCCTACTTTATAAACTAAAATAATACTATTACTTTTTTTATTTATAAATTAAAAACACTTATAATAGCTTTTAGCTATATTATAACCTCTATTATAATAGCTAAACCTTTATATACTAGCTTTAAATAAGCTAAATAATAATATAGCTTAAGTTTTAGTAATTAATTATAATAAAAGTTAAAGCTATAAAGGCTATTTTTAAAATATTAATTATATTTAAAAATAATATTATAAATTATAGGGCTAAGTTATTAAAATAAGCTTTAAAAGTAATTATATTAAATTTATAAATAATTAAACTTTATTAATAATTTAACCTTAAATATTAGCTAATTTTATAAATTTAATAATTATAATATATTTAATAACCTTTTTACTATATATTTATAATAATTTTTAACTTTACTACTCCTTTATAATTTATAAAGTATTTATAAACTTTTTTAAAACCTTTACTTTAATTATAATATATATTTTTATAATAGCTTTTTTTATAAATAATTATAAAATTAATAAATAAAAGTACTTATACTAAGCCTAAAGCTTAATATATTTACTTTTTTTTCCCTTAAGTTAAAATTATTACCTTTTATTAATTAATTATTAATAAAAATAAAAAAAAAATTTAAATTTATTATAAATATTATATAAAAGGTAATTAATAAAAATTAAAAGTTAATTATAAACTTTACTTAATTATATAAATATATATAAATATAATAAAAAAAATAAAGTTAATTACCTTTAAGTTTAAAAGTATATAACTTCCTTTTATTATATTTACTATTATATTTATTATATATATAATTACCTTAGGTATTACTAATATTAATTAATATAAGTTTATTTTTTATTTAGTAATTTATATTACTAGCTTTTAAAATAATTTTAAACTTATTTATTTTTAATAAACTAATTTTATTAACTAAAGCTTTATATAATATAATAAATATTTTTATAAAAGAAAATAAGTTTAATATTACTTAATAAAATATATATTTTTATAAAGGATAATAAATATAATTTTTTATTTAATATAATTAATTTAGGTAATTTTATACTTTATAAAGTATTAGTTTTTAAATTTAAAAATTATAAAAGTATAAATATAAGTAAATAATTATTACTAAAGCTTTAAAAAAAAGTAAATAGCTTTTTAAATATTATAATAATTTAAAATATAATTAATATAATTATAAATATAACTTTATTATATTAATATATTTATTATATTAATAATTTATAATATTAATAAAAGTAATAATTAAATTAATTAATTATTAAATAAATATTTAAATATAAAATATTTATATTATTATAAAATAAAAGTATTTTAATATTATATTAATATAAAGGAATATTTATAATACTTAAGTATAAATAAATTATAAAAAGCTTAATAATTATACTTCTACTATTATATTAATTAAATTATTTAATAAAAAAAATATTTTATACTTTATAAAATAAGTAAATAATAAATTAAATTAATTAATTAATTTTATATAAACCTTTTCCTACTATTTATAAATATAAAAATAGTTTTTAAAAGTTATAAACTTTAATAATATTTATAATATTAACTAATATAAGCTTCTTTTTTTTTAAACTATTAAGTAAATATACTTTAATTTAATATATAATATTATATAAAGTTTAATTAATAATAAAAGGAAAAAAGGATTTTAGTTTTTTATAAAAAGTATATATTAACTTTTTAAATAATATTTTATTAAAAAGCCTAAGGTAATTATTATTAATTTTAATAATATTATAAAAGCTATTTTTAATAATTAATTCCTTATAATATAATAATAGCTTTATATATATTATATTAATTAAAATATATTATTTAATATTAAGTAAAAGTAGGTAAAAGTATAGAAAAGTAGTAGTAGTTTTAGTAGTAGTAATAGTAAAAAGACCTTTATAAAGTTATAAATTAAGCTTACTATTACTAATAAATAGCTACTTAATATAATAATTAATAAAAATATTTTTTATATTTACTAAAGGGTTTTTTTTATATAAAAATATATTTTATTTATTAAAATAAAGTAAATATATAAATAGGCTTAAATATATTTTTATTTAAAGTTTAATAATTAATAGGTAATCTTAAACTACTTATATAAAATATACCTATTAGTAAAAACTTAATAAATATATTATTTTATTTACTATTATTATAACTTTAATATTTAAGTAACTTTAAATATTAAGGTAAGTAATAATAATATAAAGAGCTATTTTTTAAATAGTATAATTTACTTTTATTAACTTATTAAAGTAATATAAAATATAATATATAATTAGGAGTATAACTTTAAAGATATTTATATAAATAACTAGGTTTTTACTAACTACTAATACCTAGGGTTTATTAAAAAGTACTTAAATAAACTACTATAAATAATATTATTAAAAAAGCTTAAGCTTATTAATAAATAATATTATATAATATATAAATTTATATTTAATATTAAAACCTTTTTTTTACTTTATTTAACTAATTATAATAAATACTATATAATCTTCTTTAAATTTAAAATCCCTTATTATTATAAAGTTTATAAAAAACTAAGTTTTAAAACTAACTTTATAAAGTAGAAAATTTATTTATATTAACTACTATAGGAGTTAATATTTATAAATCTATACTACTAAATCCTTAATTTTAAAATTACTACTATATTATAAAAAAGGTTAAAGAATATTAAATAATTTATTTTAATATAATTAACTATTATAATAAATAACTAAGCTTTTAATAAATTAATTAACTAAGTTATTAATTAAGTAAAAATATAATAAAGCTTATAAAAGTATAATTAATTAATTAATAATTAAAATAAGTCTATATTTATAAAAAAAAGCTACTAAATAAAATATATAAAGTAAAAAAACTTTACTTAATTATTCTTTAGTAAAGTTATAAAAATATTAACTAAGTAAAATACTTAAATTTAAAAAGATAATAAATATTTATTTAAATAATTTAAAAATATAGCCTAATTTATAGAAAATAAAAAGCTAGTAAAAGCTTATAAAAAAGGATAAGTTATAAATAGTAATAGGTAAGCTATTTTAATTTATAAATTAAAGTAATAATAATAACTATTTTAATTTATAAATTAAAAAAATTATAAAAATATATTTAATTTATAAATTAAAAAGTAGGTAAAAGCTTAAATATACCTTTAAAAGTAGTTATTAAAGTAGCTGGCTTTACTACCTACGTTAAAAAGTACTTATAAAGCTATTTTTTTTTTAACTAATAATAAAGGGAGAAAAGTTATATATCTATAAGGTTATATATCTATAGTAAAAATATTATATATCTTTATTAATTACTAAAAATATTAATTAAAGTATTATAGCTATTATAGTACTTAATAAATATTATTAAAGTTAATTAAGGTTTATATAATAACTATATTTTTATTAATTAAAGTTATAATATAATCTTTAAAAATAACCTTTATAATTAAAATTAAAAAGAAAAAAATTAATTAATTAATAATATTAATAATATTAATAAAAATTAAAAAATTTTTATTTTTTAATTAAAAAATAATTTAATAAAAGTTCTTCTTTATATATATAAATATAAGTTTTATTAAGCCTTTTATTTATTTAATTTATAAAAAAGTTTTATTAAAGTTTTATAAATTAATTAATAAAATTAATAATACTATTATAATAGCTTTATATTCCTTAAACTAGTCTTTAACTTTAAAGATATTAAATTTAATATTAGCTTTTTAAATCTTTTTAATTTTTACTTTATTAAATAATAATTCTAAATATTTAACTTTAAATTTATAAAATTATAATTTTATAAAATTAAATATTAATTTAAATAACTTATAGTAATAAAAAAAGCTAACTTTATTAAGTAAATAAGCCTTTATAAAGGTAAAAATATTATTTTTAATTTATTTTATATATAAAATTAAAGCTTTTTTTTTTTTTTTTAATAAGGTTACTAAGGTACTACTAGCTTTATTTATTAATAAAGTTAAGCTAATTTTTAATAATTTAATATATTTTTTAATAAGGTTTTTATTAATATAATAGTAAGTAGTTATTTTATAAATTATAAATTAATAAAAAAAATATAAATTTATATATATTTAATAAATTAATATTTAACTTTTAAAATAAATATATATTACCTTAGTTATATATTATAAACCTTTAATATTAAATTTATATATAATATAAATAAGGTTTAAAAAAATATTCTATTAAAAGTTAAATATAATTAAAGAAGAATTACAGAAGTTATAATATTATTAAATTAAAAAAAAATATATATATAAAAATATAAAAATACAGGTTATAGTACTGCCTCTCTAGTAGAGAGAGGCGGGGGCCTAGTCGGCCCTGCTTACTAATTAACTCGCCGGGTAATATCCGTCAAATCTGTCAGCTGCAGAGGAAAACTCGGGGGTTCAGGGTTCAAGTATGGAGTAAGCAGACGGATAATGCAGGTAAGTGGTAACACAAAACCACAGACAAGGCTCCAAAGCACGGGGGGGGTCGCAACAAACGTCGTACGCTACTGTACGCCTCGTTACTTTCCAATACAATCCCAATCCCAATCCCAATTTCGTCAGGATCAATGTGCTCCGTCACAGCAGCCAGAGAACAAAGTTGCTGGGGTCTACTCCGTTACTGCGCCCCGTACGAGTATGCCCGGCATTTCAGCTCCCCATCACCAACTCGCACTTACTCGTACGAGCACTCACTCGTATGTCAGTTAGCACGCAAAGAAACTCGGCACCCTCGGGCTTTAGTCCGAACAAGATGGGAACAGCAATCCTTCAGGCAACCTCAATCTCTAAACCACGACGGCCCGGCATACCACCTCACAAACAACCCCCACCTGCGGCGGACGGAAACAAGAGGCAGAAAGATTAAGACGAGACGAGAAGAAAAAAACCTTGCCTGGCCCGCTAATGGATGCAACTCAGGGATGCCTGCAGAGCGCCAAATGGCACAATTACCGGCACGATAAAAGTCCAGACCAAGACAATCCGTCTAGCCTAGAGGAACCGCATAATTAAAGAAGAGGAGTAAAAAAGAAAAAAGAAAAATTTCCTACGCACTAGGTACCTTACCGCAATGCTTTACCGCCCAAGCCGCGCCCACCAAAAACCCGCTCCCAGGACGGACCAAGAAGAAGAAAAAAGAAGAGGGCTGGCTAGCTCTTCTCCGTGGCACTCGGCGAAACGGGCCCGCGGGGCAACAAGAGACGTTAGGTAGGCTTGTGCTTGTTAGTCTAGCTGGGAGCACGTACGGACCGCAGTTTCAATACCTACTCGGCTGGTCTCCGTATTTGCAAGTCAGCCAGTCAAGGTGGTGCTCTTGTTGGTCCGCTCATCTTCTGCTCTCCCACTAAAAAACAGCACTTCGTGCGAAAGCAGCCCCATTCTGCTACTTACTAGCAGCAATGTTATTCCCCAAGCAAGCAGCCACAGATTACGTATGAGAAGGGGGTCACTTTGTCGAGCACAGCCGAAGCTTCAGCTTGCTTTTTTGTGACTCAATCTTCGCCCCAGTGGAATATATGCCCAAAAACAAAGGCGAAAAAAAGGGAGCCGAATATCCACGATCATCCGCTGAAGCCGTGCTGAGTTCACAACGTGTACATGTCTCTTGGTTTTCCCAACGGTTTCGTCCACCCGTTCTGCACTACAGCATCTACCTGTAAATTCAAGGCTGGAGGGGTACATGTGTGGTGAAAAATAAAGTACCAGGGATAAGTACTCGTATCCAGGTATCAAGACACTTCGAGCTCGTAAATATACCGTATATAGGTAGGCAAACTGCAAGCATCAGCAGGTTCCTATTACCTGATAGCAGCAGCAGAAGACACAGGTACGTACTGTACCACCTTCAAAACAGCTCTTCCACATCGAAAAATGCACGGATCAAAACCACCCGCACTAAAAATAAGGGACAAGCAAAAAGCAAAAAGTGGGAAAACCCGCAGCTCGAAAGAAAAGCGAAGACCAAAAAAAAAAGAGGACAAAATAAAAAAAAGGGAGGGGGTGTACAAACTGCCGAACCCGGATGAAAGGGAGGGTGGGGTGTGGTTACTAAAAGGGGGCAGCAACGGGCAAGCAAAATGTGTGGGGTGGGGGAGCAGAGAGGAAACAGCACAAGAAAGAGAAAGCGCATAGGAGGGGGGGAAAGAGAGGGGGGAGGGGTCCATGCTCTTGGAGTTCAAGGGGAAGGAGAAAAAAAAAGAGCAAAGGAGAAAACTGGAAATTTTTGGCCAGTCAGCAGGCGCCCCTACAACCTTCCAGAATGCACAAGGATCCACATCAGTTACCCCACCGACACATGTTTGACAGGGGTTCTGTTAAGTTAGTTCGCTTGCTGATGTTCGTTGTTTTTTTCTATTTTTTGTTTTCTCGTTGCTTTTTGCTGGTTTTATCTGTCTTTGTAGCCCGGGATGCTCACCTGTGCTGCACAGACCATATTTATAGAATCACTCATGTACCAACGTTATATACATCCATGCGGAGCAGAAACAGGAGAGACGCACGTCGGCCGCTCAGAAGCATCCGGTTGCTCCTTGATAGTGGGGCTGAACATTGTCTCAGAGGTACCTGCCGTAGTACGAGTACATGCTCGCAACAGTGCCTGCCGCTAGTAGCGCTACACCAACACAGGTACCTACGGGACTAGCGTTACCTGTACCTTGGTGGGCTTGGTCACTTACCACATGTCCCAAGTGATGAGTCCTTTCAACATGTTATACGTCACTCGGTTCTCTTGTTCTGTGGTATTAATCTTCCATAGCATTTGTTTGGCGTGAGCCACCTGAGCACTAACTTTGTGTGTTCTATGTACATGCGCTATTCTCAATATCCCATGCCTGATCTTTGTCCTGGGGTATTTTTTCGCTGATCCCAAAATATTGCCATCCAAGCTCGTCCAGAGCAGGGGGAACAAAAGCACCAAACTCCTTATCAGAAACCTCTGAATATCCTTGCGGCAACCAGTGTTCGCCGGTGTAAAATAATACAAGTCATTATCTTTTTTCTTCAAATCCGTCAAGTGTCCGTGATGCATCGTAATGTCGTATCCTTCTCTGGTAATTAATTATCATCTTCTTCTTCCTCTTCCTCCTCTTCGTCCTCCTCCTCATTATCAGATTTTGGGGGCTCCCAGGTCTCCTCCAGTTTCAGGCCCTTGCCAGTAGGCTCCCGAGGTCGGACTGAGGATCCGAGGAGAGACGATACAGTAGACCGGTAGTTGTTCAGGTGTGGGTCCTCTTCATATTTACCGGGAGTATCGTAAAGCCCCATGCCAATAAGAATTTCTCCCTCCTCTTCTGGCTCGTCCAGCACTTGGATGGCTGCTTCAGGAAGAGTTGGCTGTAATGGCTGGGTAGGCATGTAGGAGGACGGCGTAGGTGGAGTAGTGTCGATGTATCCAAGGCTGTATGCATCAACAGCACTGTTCAATGTCGACATTGCAAATCGATCATCGCTCATGTTGGGATAGCATGCTGCCAACTGCCACTCATCGACTGGTCGAGTGGTCATGGCCTCGGTACCCATATAAGTGGGTGAAGGCGGAGAGAAAGTTGGTGATGGTGAAGTGTTGTTTGAGTAAGAAACCATTGGCGGGGATGGCTGAGATGCCGAATGGTAGTTGGTGTACTGGGCATGTTGCATGGTCGAAGGTAGCCAGTCAAAGGAAGGAGTTTGTAGGTATTCATCTTGAGGTGATTGCATATGCATCGATGGATGCCAGCTGACAGGCCGTCGTTGGCTTCCTGATGGAACTGGCTGAGAACCCGAGAGGTAGTCTAGGACTTGCTGTTGCCTTCTCGCTGTCTGAGAAGTCTGAGAGTCGTTCACAATTGTACGTCTCCTTGACTTTGCAGCGGACGATCGGGGGCTGTTGTTCGCACTGGAAGGCTTGACGACTCGAGTGGCCATACCCACACGCTGTGTAGTCGGGCCTCGAGATGGTTTGATGTAAAGGTTCTCGCAGTATCTATTCCAGCGAGTTGATAGAGAGGCTTGTGAAGCCATCGGCTCCCCAAAATATGACTGCATCGTTTTGATAACGGGTTGGATATATTGGACTTGGACGAGTACTAAGTGTTGCTGATATAAATGTCCAAGGGGTTGTGTTTGCTCGTGGGTGTATGATGGTATTGAGATGATTCGTACTGCAAATAATGTTGTCGGGTGAGAAATGTTGATGAGCGTCAAGGTGAAGGATAGCTGAGTATGATATAGGTGAACACCACGGTCCGGGGGAGAACGAAAACGAAACTATTAATACAAACTCAAAATGCTAACAGTTAATAAGAATGGGACGGTTCCCAAGGGGGGGGTGTACAAGTATGGTTCGAGGGATCAGAGTGGCATTAACAACCGGCCCAAGTAGGGATGGTTCAGAGGGTAAATCACGACCAGGGAATAGCAGTGCATGGGCTTGGTACGCAGTCGTACTACGACTAGTAGTCCGAACCAGATCCAACCGACCATGGATCTGGAAGTGGGCCAACGAGACAACGGTACAGAGCGTCTAGTGTAATTAGTGTGGTACTCCTCCGGCCGTAGCAGTAGGCGACGTTTCTTTTTTGGTATGACGACGGCACAGGCAAACGTGCGGGTTGCATGGAGATTGAGCCAAGGCCTGCTAGCCAGTGCACAGGGAGTAGGTATCCAGATCCAGGATTGTCTTTCCCTTAGTACATGCATACTGGGACATGCACAGGCCCTTGACACCATCCAAGACATGGCTGGTCGGGATTGGAACACAGCCTGCGAGCCGACATACATGCCTTCTTCGTTCCTTGGCCGGTACGTCATACGGGGCGAGGCAAGGGGTGGTGCAAGGATGTCTCATCGGACGGACCAGAGCTCCAGTCGGGAGAGTAGAACGAGAAGGAAACGAAAAAAATTGGGAATGGGGCGCCCCATTAGCCATGGATAGTCATCGCTCTAGAGCGGCGGCCGTGCCGGAGACAATAGTGCGAGCCCTCAGAAGGAGAAAGATGGAGCATTTGCGTTTGCGTGTTGTGAGAATCTGGCCTCTGACAAGCGTGACTGTACCAAGGTACTGGGATGCATGTACCTTGCGGATAGTACTTGGGTGAAGCCATCCCAACTACCACGCTTGCTTGCGAGCGACGCATAGAGTACCCACCAAACTCAGGATACCTTCGGGTCTCTTGCGGCGGTACTCTGTGCTCGCATACCGGTAAACCATCTCGGTCGAGGGATGGCTGCCCTGGCGAGATTGGAGGTTCCAAAAGTCCATGTCACCATGCCGCATACCAAGATTTGCATGGTTAGGCGTGACTTCGGGCTATTCAGAGATGCGAAAATACCTTGAGCGCGGGTAGCAAACATGTTCGAGTAATGGGACTCTAGGCGGGCCTTGTTCGAAGAAGTCATCGGCCCAAGGCAGCGATACTCCCGCCGCACTGTAAACGACTTGTGGCATCGTGAGTGGACACACGCCAAAGCAGAAGCACTACAGGTTTTGATTCTGGTAGTACGGAGTAATAGCGGATTTCTGCGTGTACGAGATACACAAGTAGGTACTCGTCCTCTTCCAGGTTTTGTAGCGCCCAGCAGGGAGCACAGACAGCCGGCAAGATCCTAAGCAGGGCTGACATATGATATTACCAACTAGCACGAGGAGGACTTGATTAGCAGGGCGCCAACAAGAACAGACCTGAAGCAGGGATACTTCCGACGCTTGGGTCGAAACAACAACCACTTGGGCTCCGTGCTCGCACCGCCGTGCTGGATGCCAGGGCAAGCCGCAGGCTCACGAGGAGAGCGCCAATGCTAAATCCCTGCAGCCCCACGCTGAAGCATAAAGGTTGCAGACAAAAAGTGATAGAGAAGAAAGAGGCAGCCCCTCCCCGCAGGGCCATCTTTCGGTCGCTTCATGGAAGCGATGGCGAAGGATTTGATTCCCACCCAAGGGGGTCCAGGTAATGGCATCCTGTCAGCTTAGCCAACCAGCATCGGCCATAGGGAGACCGGAGTGTCCGTGGTAGCTCTGCTGGAGCAAAAGATCAGAGTCGACAGGGCGTGCAGAAGAAAGCGGCACGCCTCATCCCCAGCTCACGGGCCCCTTCACAAAGCCGTCCCTTGGCCTTGGAATGCTCGTCTAGCCCCACTAGCGACGTGGCGTGGTGTTCCAAAATAGTGTGGTGAGTCTTGCAGAGAGGCTGTCCACAAATCTCACCCACACAGGCGGAGTCGAAGATGCACATCACGGTCCAGACAGAGTGATTGACATCCCCACATTGCCGGAACCCTTACTTGGGTTCATACGGACACCCTGGGGCTGCGGTGGATTTCGCACCAAAGTCTGGGAATGGAGCACGGCCGAGAGACTGCGTGGCGTTAGTCTATCCAGAGACACGAACGAGCGGGTTCCAAGGAGGAGACAGATCTCATCGCTGGTTCATCGGTCGTTAACGACTGGCCAGCATTTGTGCCGACCTCATCATATTAGCGGTCCCTTCCGTCCAGCCGCTTACCACCGTGCTCCATATCTGCCATAAATGTAAGACAAGTGAATGACGCCAGCCCACCAGCTGTTGTGCTAGCTGTGTGGCTGCACAGCAAGCGGTGCCCATTGGGTGTCCTGGGCCCTGTTGTCGTTGTCGTGCCTGGAGCTGCCACAGTAATTTTGCCGATGGCCATGTTGAAGCCAATGCCGAATGGCGATTACAGATGCTGCTGCTGCTGATGATGAGCGCCAACAGATAGCTTCACGCATGCACATACACTATTCTCGTCTGGTGTCAGAGAGTGAATGTTGCTCATCTTGCAATCCCTCGTAAAGAATAGTGGTAATACGAATACACCAGGGAGAGAGATGGGCAAAGTCCAAAGTCCCACGCCGCGCATCAAAGGGGCAGCAAAGATGCATTTCATCGTCTCGTGCTCCGCAATCAAACAGTAGCCAGGCAAGACACCCGACAGCGCCTCCCTCACCCTCTGCTGGGTCAGAAGCGGCAACAATGTGGAAAGAGCAAGGCGGCATGGAGCCCCGCTAATTCGCGTTCGCGTATCAAACGGCTGCCGTCCGAGTACCAACTGGCGCAAAATCTCGGGATGGAGGGGCCTCTCAGGTCGATACATGTACCGCACATGGACGGTACGGTAAGTAAGCTGCGGCTGCGTGGAGTTGCAATTTAGCAACAGAAGTGCAGCACCAAATCGCCACTCGGCCCTGCCAACCTGTGCAAGCAGGTACGGAATATGGCACCTCGGAAGGCACATGTACCGCAATACCTCCAAGTTGTAGCGACGGGGAGCTCCGCACTGGTACCGAGCAATATTGTCGCCTGGTCCCTTGATGCGTGCAAGGCAAGTACGGTAGGACGGGTCACAATGATAAATGCTAACATGACTACGAGGTACCTGGCACTACTAACATCCTACCAAAAGTTCAAAGACACCTTTACAAAACACCCAGTGTCAGTCCTTCATGTACTGCAAACAGTCACAAGGTGCTGCAATGGGTACAAGACATGCTCGTAAGGGATGATGGAACATGAAAGGTACGAGTAATGACACAGCACTGATTGAGGCCCGCCCTGTTGCTCAGCCCGACAAGGGAAAGAGTGTCATCAAGACCAAGGTCGGGATTTTGGCGGAATTGACCCCATGGCCCGAAAAGCAACTGTCATCCGCGCATACAGGTACAAAGTACATGCTGGCCCTATTTTCGCTCCGACGATGCCTGCTCCGGTGCGTCAGGGGAGCTACCTGGGCAGTACCTACACGGCCCTATTATACCGTCGTATCGTAGGGAGTACTGTATCCGTACCGTAACAATGCTTCAAGAGGAATCTGATGCATGCGAGTGCAGCCCAATATACGGTACTTTGAACTTGTACAGGCATCCCCCTCAATGGGCAATGGTGGAGAGTGAGTGGCGGGCTGCTGATGCTTCATCAGGCGAGCGATTATGCCAGCGCTACTAGTACCAGAACAACTTAGAGCAGCATGAGGCTTTGCCGAGAGACGAAGCGCCCCTGCCGGAGTCACCTGAAGATGGCTCAAATCCAAAAGGCCAAAGACCCGACTCTCCGCCTGCCGGTCTGGGCTGCCTGTACCCATGCTGCGACTGCGGAGTATTATACAGTCGTACTATCTAATAGGCACTGTGGCGCGCCTCCAAGCATTATGGCCAGGACTATTTGGTGCCTTTCCTGTAGCGGGTTGGCATCAAATGGATCAATGGTTGAGCTCGTTTCTGTTGCCAATCCTGGCAGCCTCCCGAGCCTCAAGGTACATATTGATTATGCTGCTACCATACTTAGATATGTGCAACAGTTTGGTGGATCAATATGCCCGCGCTGCCAGGAGGAGGTATTGCCTAGGTATTGCCTCGTACAGCATCTGAGCCTAAGACATTCATGTCGACCGACACTACAAGACGGATTGGGGTCAGCGGGCAAGCATTGCGCACCAGCAGTCACTCATACTAGGGGGCGTCCATGCAATACATTCGTAAAACATGCAGTTCACAAGTCCCAACAAGATGAGAACCACGAACGGACGGACGGCCGGCAAGGAGCACCGGAGAAGTCTTGCTTGCCCCCCGATGCTACAATGGTACCTCCCTAGGTGCTGATTTTCAGCCGCTATATCACTGCTCTAGTAGCATGGAAAGGGAGCTTTTCAAAATGCACTGTGCGCGAGTTTGCTGGAGATGGGTACTCGTACTCCTTTGTAGTACATTCATACGAGTAGAGCAAAGTGCTAAGCCCGCCAGCTGAATACGTCACCCTGTGAAATGCCGGACAGGCAGTACTAGCAATCTTAGCATAGGGCGCTTTGCACAAGCCAACGAATACCGGAAAGTATTGAGGGCAGTCGTTCTGCAATCAGAGCGATGGTGAAACTCGGTTGGGCCAAGTCACTCAAGTACGTACTCGTACGGAGCCCAGGCGGTGAAAGTTTGCAAAATAACAGCTACCTGGTCGAGCCACAAGACGCTTGTAAGCAACTTGGTACATACATGATGCCTCAGCTTTCTCAACCACGGGTACGCGTTCAGAGAGATTCGTCCAACATTATCGCCGGTCAGCCATTACACTACCAGAAGTGCTCGCCCACTCCAATCATAGCACCTGGTCGCCGCTGGTGCCTCTTTGCGCCCCTTTGTGCCACTACCACGCACCACGCTACCGGACAGGAACTAGCACCGATGGCTTCCAGGCTGGACTGGACAACAAAAACAGCAGCCTCTTTGCTCCACAGTGCTGTGTGTCCAGGTTCAGTAGTGTTGGCGGCTTTCACAGTGGACGCTTTCTAGAGCGCCATGCTTGTCGCTTTGGACCACCTGCATGGCTGACTGCGGTCGGCTCGCACTTGTGCCAGCCAGCGCTGTGGTTGTACCCGTGCTAGCAGTGCTACTGTACCTACACTTTCGCTCGTCTGCCCCATCCAATCCTTCTCCGTTGCGCCACCATCAGCTCCAGGTCCAGCGAGAGCCCTGGTTAATCTGGTTGCTTGTCCAAGACCAACCAACATGTGACGCCTTGCAGGTCCTGGTCAGAGTCCGGGTCCTGTTAGAACCAAGAGCACAGGCAAGCCCCGTCCTGCACAGCAGCGAAGTCCGGGAGCCCCTCAGCACAGGTCATGTCGAGGCCCCCGGCGCATCTGCTTGTGCTAGACTTGGCTTTCTGACCATTGATCACATCCTGAAATGGGACCATGGCTGATGGAGACAGCTGCCCTTCGACAGGACAGCCTACGGAGATGGGCCTGGAGCAATTACAGGGGGTGGTAAGGGGAGCACAGTACTCCGTCCTCGTACCGACGTGAGTGCTACTAAACCGCTTGGTGCTACCTCTACTAATGGCCACGCGAAAGCTGCCGCTGGCATGGTTGAGGTTGCTGGATTACTGGGGAGAATTCCGGTCGTTTGCATTTAGCATCGGTCGACTTGCGCGACGCACGTCTTGAGTCATATTTGTTCTGGTGCTCGACGAGACACCCAGTGGTTTCATGCCAAAAGAGCTAGAGGAACAGCCGATCACCGGCCAGCTTACCTCCGCCTTTCTCGCCTTTGGTTTCTCGCTTTGCGGCGTTACCATTACTGTTATTTACGTGTAGTGCCTGGTGGGATTACCTGTGGGCTGTAGCTGAACGCAGCTTCACGAGGCACTCGCCCATCTTCTGCCCCAGTTCTCAGGGCGGACGACATCTTGTCATGTGATCGCTTGACGCCCTGGCAGGGAGCCGGATTTACTTCTCCGTATCTGCTCAGGTCAGGGCAATCCTCCTTCGTCAATCTTCGGGGACCCGGCTGCGCTGGCCAGGATAATGGCGCCAAGGGCAAGGACGGAGCACTACCAGCATTGATGCCCTCCATACCTTGAACCGAACCCCCCGCCGCGATTGTCCCACTCAAGCCTCCGGTGACTTGCAAATGCTCGGACGGCTCTTGATCCACTGGCGCCGTGACCTGGCGGGCCGTGTCCTTGTCGCACTTGTGGGGTTGCAGCGAATGGCGACGGCGCCAGAGAATGAGCCCCCTTTTTCGCTGCTCCCTCGACAATACGATGATCGGCGTCACTCGCCCACCTTGGCCAGGTCCAGACTGAACCACCCGGCGAATGCGTTGGTCGCCGCATAACCTTTCAGCCGTCACCGGTGGCGCACCAGGCGACAGAGGGCTTCGTCTTTGATTGTTTGTCTCGGCACACGAATGCGCTCTGGTACGGGTTCCTTCCTGCCATTGGCACGGAGTACTTCAGACATGCCTCAACGCCGCACGCCCTTTTGAGCAAGGTTCGCCGGCCGTGGTGATCATGACCCTGGGACCAATGCTGGTCCCTCGGCTACGAGTGCCTCAATAACCTAGCACTGCTAGCAGGTGCTTGGCATGGCTTTTAACTCTTGCTGCAGGCCTCTTCCGTACGTTACAGCCCAATGCGGGCGTCAATGTCCCACGCAGCCATGTTTCAACCAGGACAACTTTATTGCTCAGAGTTCCACATCCTTGCCTACCCTAGTTGGACTATCCGAACCAAGACAGACCTGTCTGACTACGAGCACTTGGACATTAATTCTCCCCAAACGTCGCAGTTGTCGCCCAATCCCCGGCATCCGACGCTACATGTACGAGTACCACTACCGCCACCAGAAGTAGCCAGGACGGAGCTGGGTTCCACGCGGCGCAACTTGGCTAGCACGATGCCTAGTGATGGATGTTATAGCAACTTACTCTATCCTTGTGCCTTGTGAGATATCGATTGTGGATGGCTTTTTTCATACTGCACCTACGCCATCCATTAGTTGTGTATAGGCCATCGTCGAGAACCTATTTATCCACCGCCCAAAATAATCTCACCTGCGCCGGCAGCGCACAACATTCGTCTTTATAGCGGATTGCTGTTTTCGTATGGTTGCACACGTTGGCACGACCAATGTGACGACTGCAGTGGCGCATATCACTCTGCAGACAGGCCCAAAGTCCGCGTCCCCCCTTTTGCTACATAGCATATTGCATCTCTGGCTTTGGCCATGCAACCAAATTCACCGACTCCGGCCAAGGTGACGCCTCATTACTACCCTACAGCCTCCACATACTAGAAGTGTTTTCTCTGCACGTGAGCCGAGAGATTAATTCGGCAGAATGAAAGAGGAGCGGTAGAGCTATGTGAAGGGGTGCCACAAAATGCGAGGGCAGGGCTACTTGATGATCTGACCATTCACGCCCGGCAACCTGTGGACAGTAAGGCTGGATTCTTACTAGCAGCTCATCTTCGACTACCAGATATTACATGCCCACGGAGAAACAAGTCGTGAAATTTACGACCGCCCCAGGGTCATTACTCAAAGTAGTGTCTGGCCTTGTACCATCGGCGTTGGCGGCTTTCTACATGGCTACCATGACGCGGCAAGCGGTTGGTTCACAGCAATCAAAGGCAAGACGCCACCTACTTTTGTCTGTGTCAATCTGCGGGAGGTATTACAAGTAGGGGCTGGCGAGCCGAGTCTGTCGCAGGCGGCTGGCCCCCCACACCAACGGCACGCCTTGCCAAAACCAGTACCGCAGGGCCAGCACAGGACTTGGCCCGTACGAGTATTATGAAGAGAGGCTGGAGACCAAGGCTACTGGCAAATCCATGAAACCTACCAGCAGGCCAAGGCGTCAAACGTGGAGATGCCAGCTAATGGTCTATTGCTCAACTGCCCCCGTAGTCCTTTGGCGTACGAAGCACGTCCTAGACTACGACGGCACTACAGCATGTCCATCTAGCCTGTGCATGTGCACTTTGGCCTGTCTTACTCGTACTCCGTACTCCGTACAAGCATACAACCTGGATCCTGGCACCCTGGCCAAAAATATCAACGCCACACGGTTGTCATGGTGCTGTTCTACTTCGTACCATACTATGGAGTACAAGTACTCCTACAGTAGCTCCGACTGAAAAGTCGGGGATGAATTAGTGGAGTTGCATGTTGAGCCTCGTCCGACACCCAATGTGCCTGCGGTGCCGATTTGAGGGCCGCGAATTTTCTCAAGGCCATTCTGTCGCATATGACAGAGTGCTCTTTATCTATTGGCCCTGACGTGGAAACAAGTCAATGAGTCAATGAAACGTCTGGTGCCGATCCTTCCATTTACAGTGGCATTTGATATTACACGTATTTTACGCCCCGAGGCAACCCTATGGGTTCCCAGTTGATGAAGCGCGTAACATCATAAGGAATGCTGGGAAAAGATGAAAATGGTCCGGAGTCCTGGGAGAAATTTACTGGCAAAGCTGTACTATCTTTTGTCGATTTAGACGAACGGGCACATTGAATACCCACCCAGTGGCCAGCAGCTTACCAAGGAGGAACAACAGCAGGACTTGATTATTTGGTACCGGCATGGACCGCTAGGAAATATCAGATTGGTTCCTCCACTGGCACCTGTTGTACAAGCAGGCCTCGACGGAGCCTCTGTGTCACTCAGCTACCGCCTTGGCGCCGGATGCCTTCCGACATCCCACCTTCCCTCGGCGTCGAACGGCTTGCGGCGATCGACCTCTCTAGGATGCATGATACTATTGCATTTATTGCATCACTTGACTCTGGAAATTCGGATTTTCGTCTTTTAGGCCCCCCCAGATGATTGCTCCGTACAAGGGGAACAGCTGAGCGTCAGCATGCTCTTGGTGCTTCCTTCGTAGCTGTGTTTTGCTGACATGTTGTTGTTGGCCATTTCCCCATCTTGGGCACAGACTCTCTTCAGGGCCAGGTCCAACAGGGAGAAAAGGAGGGGAGCAAAAGTTAAGCGATGAATCAAGCTAGCAAGCAACCAATATTTGCTACAGGTATGATTTCTCTGGAACAGGTCTGCATCGAGGGGCTCCATCAACGGTAGCAACGGCGAATCTGCTATCGTACGAGGACTCCCTGCCAGCTGCATTACAGTACGAGTACAAATGCGCGATTGGAATGTTGGATCAAGATTCGGCCGCAGCCTAGCAATTAAACAAGAGGCGCCCCCATCGTTGAATTCTAAAGAGACGCCCCCCTCAGCCAAGTATTCGCCACCCTCCCGACCTGGCTTTGGCCCTGATTTGTTCGTTTCACTTGACGCCCGCAATAGGCTACAGATCAACTGCAGCTCCCTCCTTGGGACATGGCGGCGATAGCAGCCTGCGCGCGGCAGCCCGTACAACTTTGCCGTGTGTATGGAGAAGGCAACGCAGAAACGGCCGAAACAGCGCGTTTTGACGTGGGTAGATATTGGGTTTCTTTTGCTGGCCCTTGATCCTCCACCCATTCGCCAGGCATTAACAGGGAATGATCTGGCTTGGTTCATTTAGCCTTGGCTGGATGTCTCTTCCCCAATGGGGGTGTGCCTTTAAAACTTAAGCTACGGGCTGGTGTTCCCGATATAGCTTCTCGATCCTTTGTGTCTCATCCACCACCCTTTTCATATCTCCCCTCCAACAGGTGTACGGAGTACAGTCACGACATTTGCCTTTAAGCGCCAGCCTGGTGACAGACATTTCAATAATATTACCAGCTAAGCTCCCAGCCAGGTCGACCTTTGGCCCCTTTCGCGGACCTAAGAGACGGAAATCCTTGGCTTACGAGCACCACCAACTCGTGCGATAATAGCTACCTGTGCTCTATATTGGGAGTTGAAACAGGCAGCTCGTGTCGGGAACACTGATATTGCAAGTAGTGGCGTCATAATTTCTCTTTTCATCAGTCTTATCTGAGATCGAGGGCAACAGGACCGGCGTCCGCGGCCATTGTACAAGTACGAGTACGCATGTGAGGCACTGGTCATTGGCAACCACATCTCCCTCTTTCTTTTCCCTCTAGACGCACGGCGGTGGAGAGGAGGGGGAGGGGACGAAAATCACCCTTAGGTTGGTGACCAGCAGCTTGTTTGCGTATGCAACCTGGTATGATATGCACGGACTAGCGATTTGAGAGATGGGGGTTTGCTTGCCTCACAGGCGATTTGCAAGCTGCTCGACGCCAGCCCCACAGAAGCCGGAAAGTCGAGACACAGCAGCTATGATCGTCTGCCCACAATTAATCACCGGCCTTTCAAGGACCCCTCGCTGCCACTGTCGCCTTTGCCCTTTTGCTCCCTCTTCTTTTGCTGGGCGTCGGATATTGCATTGAGATGCTGCAAAGCCTCACGAGCCAATGGCGTATCATACATGGTCTTTTCTCTCATTTGACTCCGTTTTCACTCTCCACCTCACGGGCTCTTCCTCTTCACACCAACCGGTTTCACCGCTCCTTACCCCCTTCCTTCGAGCATCAAAACAGACAACCCTCCGGCTTTGAGAGGATTGCTAGAACAGCACACGGCTTGCTGGTTGTCTGACAGGCTACCATGTCGATTGTTGCCAAGTACGGCGTGCTCTGTGTGCTCATACAAGTACAACTTTTGTTGGTGATATTGTACTCGTACATACTTGCCCATACGAGCAACCCTTGTGCTTCGCGTTAATGTCACCTAGTCCTGAAATGGGTGCAGTAGCCAACTCCTCTCTGGTCTTTGTTTTCGCCTCCGCCCACCCAGGAATGGCTGCTAGCATTGGCGCGAACGCTACTTGTACCTCAGGGCCGCGCATTTCTAGGTACAGAACATCTTGGCCGCTTCCCTGGTCAGTCAACAAGGCGGCTCCGACCCGCCTGCTGGTTTGCTTTCATCACGGTGCGAGGGCTGAGCCGAATGCTAAATTGACGAAGCGATCAGGACGCATTGCCTACTAGCCAGTCGTGGACATGTGCGCCGAGCCCCTGAAACCCTTCCCTTTGGACCTTTGTCGTGGCCAGGTGCACGGCGAATCTCAGCCCGTGGCTTACATCCCAGCCTCTGTCGCGACAGACCAGGCTGTAGAGCATTCCCGCGACGAAGGTATCACCCGCTCCCACCGAGCTAATGGCAAGGACGTGTCAGCTGCTGCAGTGCCTCAAAAGCTCCGTGCTACTCGCAAATACTAGCCCAAGGGTTGAGGTGCGATGCCGTCGAGCCAAATGGGGAGGGCGGCATGGGGCACCCGAAAAAGAGACCTCGCGCTGGGGTAACCTACTCAACGACCGAAATGGACTTGTCACGGCTTTCAACGGGACAGTGGACGATCTGCTCAGACGACTGGCACATGGAGGCTCCATCCGCACCCCAAGTGCATACGAGTAGAGCAAGGGACCTACTCGTACTGCTGCTATGAGTTGACCATGTCCGAATCAGCGGCAAAAAAACATTAGGCAAAATAGATTCGCAGCAGGGCGTTTGGAGAAGGGCACGCTTACGCTTCCCGTCGTCGTTGCTCGTCCACGAGACACGACTCGGCAGACCCATGACCGCAGCTCTATGCACATTAATCTCTCAGCCTTTGCATGCCTTTTCTGGTTTTGTCGGCTTTCATTTTCATTATCTTCTTCTTCTTCTTCCTTGCCTTTGGCGGTTGGGCTTGCGACCCCCTCGCATACGA